>CM075671.1:219684970-220368709 GCA_037962975.1 Clitoria ternatea
CCAAGGGGCAACGCCCTGAATTTCAAGAAATAGGGGGTTCGAACTAGGGCATCATCCCAGGTCTCTCTCTCTGTTAAGGGAGGAGTAACCTTAGCTTCTTCAATCTCCCTAACTGGGATATCCCTCTGATTTCTCTCTTCTGGGAAGCCCGTCATATCTCTCTGTCAAGGGACGGTATCCTGAATCACCACCCAACTCAAACTGGGGCATCACCCCAAATCCTTCTCCCAGCTTAGGGGTAGCAACCCTAAATCTTCTAATCTTTCCAACCGGGGCATCACCTCAGATCCTTCTCCCAGCTTAAGGGTAGTACCCCTAAATCTTCTAACTTTCCAACTAAGGCATCACCCCAGATCCTTCTCCCAGCTTAGGGGTAGTACCCCTAAGTCTTCCAACTTTCCAATAACTGGGGCATTACCTCAGATCCTTCCCTCAGCCAAGGGACGGTTCCCCTCAATCTTCTAATCTTCCCAGTCAAGAGACATTTCCCCGTTTCAATCCTTCTCCCAGCTTAGGGGTATTACCCCTAAATCTTCCAATCTTTCCAATAACTGGGGCATCACCCCAGATCCTTCCCTCAGCCAAGGGACGGTTCCCCTTGATCTTTCAATCTTTCTGAAAAAAACTGGGGCATCACCCCAAATCCATTCCCAATCAAAAGGGGGTGCCCTGAATCACCAAATCCTTCCCTAGTGAACTACACTTCCCAGGAAACTCAAACTGGGACACCCCCACCATATTCCTCTCTTTCGGTAAACATGCCATACATCCCTGATGGACCCCAGATCTCTCCTAACCAAGGGGCAATACCCTAAATTTTTGAAACAGCTTGAACTGGGACATCTCCCAAGTGTCTCCTCTTCCAATCAAGGGGCAGTACCCTGAATTTCAAAATAGTTTAAACTGGGACATCTCCCCAGATTTTTGTTTTAGCCAAGGGACAGTACTCTTAAGACTTTTAGTCTTTTCGTACTGGGGCATCTCCTCAGATTTCTCTTCCAGTCTAGGGACAGTATCCCAAAAATCTGCTCTCCCAATCAAGGGGCGGCACCTCAAGGTTCTTTCAATCATATTCTAACTAGGGCATCATCTGTTTCTTTTCTCCCAATCAAGGGATAATACCTGCAAAATCTTTTGATCTTGTTCAAACTGGGGTATCTCCCCAGATTTCTCTTTCCGATCAAAGGACGGCACCCCAAACCACCAAATGCTTCCCCGGGTGGAACCTAGACAGTACCCCGAATCACTAAATCCTTCCCCAGTAGAATTACACTTCCTAAACAACTCGAACTGGAGCATCTTCCCCAGATTTCTTTTGTTCCAGTCAAGGAGCGGTTTCCCTAAGATTCCTTCAAACCTCCTCAAACTGGGACATCACCAAGTGTTTCCTCTTTCAATCATAAGGCATTTCCTCGACAACCTTCAATCATGTCAAACTGGGGCATCAACCCAGGTTCATTTCTCTTTCAGTCAGGGGGTAGTCCATCAACCTCCTTAAACTGGGGCATCACCCCAAGGGTCTCCTCTTTCAATCAACGGGTAGTTCCACAAAATCCTTTCAGTCTTCGTAAATAGGACACTTCCCAAATTCTCTTCACCAGTGGAACCATAATCGCCAAAGCTGGCACTTCCCAAGTCCTTCACCAGTGGAACCATAATCGCCAAAGCTGGCACTTTAAAAAGATTCTTCTTCAATCGCCAAAGCTGGCACTTTTTCAGGGTTTTCTTCCCCGATTGCCAAAGATGGCACCCCTTTTACCTTTTAATCGCTAAAAATGGCACCCTTCACTGAACAAATGGCACCCTTTACCTTTCAGTCAATCGGGAGGCAACACCCTCACCCTTTATCTTCCTGTCACCGATCAAATGGCACCCTTTATCTTCTTGTCGCCGATCAAATGGCACCCTTTATCTTCCTGTCGCCGAAAAAATAGCACCCTTTACCTTTCAGTCAACTGGGAGGCAACACCCTTACCCTTTATCTTCCTGTCGCCGATCAAATGGCACCCTTTATCTTCCTGTCGCTGATCAAATGGCACCCTTTATTTTCCTGTCGCCGAAAAAATGGCACCCTTTACCTTTCAGTCAACCAGGAGGCAACACCCTCACCCTTTATCTTCCTGTCACCGATCAAATGGCACCCTTTATCTTCCTATCGCCGATCAAATGGCACCCTTTATCTTCCTGTCGCCGAACAAATGGCACCCTTTACCTTTCAGTCAACCGGGAGGCAACACCCTCACCCTTTATCTTCCTGTCGCCCATCAAATGGCACCCTTTATCTTCCTATCGCCGATCAAATGGCACCCTTTATCTTCCTGTTGCCGATCAAATGGCACCCTTTATCTTCTTGTCACCGAACAAATGGCACCCTTTACCTTTCAGTCAACCGGGAGGCAACACCCTCACCCTTTATCTTCCTGTCGCCGATCAAATGGCACCCTTTATCTTCCTGTCGCAGATCAAATGGCACCATTTATCTTCTTGTCGCCGATCAAATGGCACCCTTTATCTTCCTGTCGCCGATCAAATGGCACCCTTTATCTTCTTGTCGCCGATCAAATGGCACCCTTTATCTTCCTGTCGGCGAACAAATGGCACCTCTACCTTCCTGTCACCGAACAAATGGCACCCTTTACCTTTCAGTCAACCGGGAGGCAACACCCTCACCCTTTACTTTCCTGTTGCCGAAGATGGCACCCTTTATCTTCCTATCGCCAAATGAGGCACCCTTCATCTCCAATCGATTGAGAATAGATACCCAATCTTCTCGCCTCTTGACTGAAAGATAATCCTTCTGCTTCATGTCATTCAAAGGATAATTCCCAGTTAACCACTTCTTGCTAAAAGCTGGAGCACCGCCCCACTTCTTTTTTCCAGATTTAGGACTCAAAAAAAAAATAAAACAAAATAAAAAAAAAGAGGGAGAATAGAAAAAGAGAGAAAGCAAGAATTTCAAATGCCAAATCCTAGGTCCCCACACCTTGCTTCATTTTTCAATGAAACGATACTGACCTTCTTGGTTATTGGATTCTGCAAGACTTCAACGATGGTGTTCACTTCTTTACTCCCTTTCCATTCCAAAAGCAAGAAGAAACTTCATGTTTTTCTCATGAAAAAGAAGTAAAGAGGGGCATCTGTGAACACCTATTTCAGTCTGGTCAATTTTCACCAAGAATGGGGAATTTTCGTCATTGTCTTAGGCTCTGATTGATATCCACAAGTGAAAAGAATTCCCAAAAAAAAAAGAGACTCAGAAATGATCATTTCCGAGTGAAAGGACTCGGAATGATCATTTCTGAGTAAGGGACATCCAAGTGAGACATGGCCGAGTAGTATGTCTCCAAGAAAGCATTTTCGAGTAAAGCTTCAAGTGTGGGGAATGTTTTCAAGCCAGTCCGAGTGAAAAAGGAACTGGATTTGCATAAGTACCGTCCTAAAGAGTTTGTCTGAGCAGAAGAAGCCTCTGAAAGGACAATTGTTGAATAAGGAGGACTCTGAGTGGTTTTGTCTCGGAGGAGATGGCATTCCGAGCAAAAAGACACCTCGGTTTCAAAGGATCAGCTTTTACTTTGAGGCTGTTTTGAAGTAATTCTGAGTGAAAACAAGGTCGGCTCCGAGTGAATATATCCGAGGGATTGATTGACGAGTGGAACCATTCCAAAGTCTGACTCCTGAATTAGCAAATCCGAAGAGGTGACTGACAATTGAAGTTGTTCCGAGTGAGTAAGGTCGGTTTCCGAGCGAATGCATCTGAAGGGCTGAATGTCGACTGAAACCTTTCTGAGTGGAAACAAGGCCGGCTCCGGGTGAATCCTAAGGGTTGATTGTCAAATTTCCGATTAAAATAATGGATCGGTATCGGAGTGAGTGCATCCGAACAGTTGATTGCCGAGTGAAAGCCATTTCTGATTGCCGAGTGAAAGCCATCTCACAAAATTCCATTCTGATTGAAGAAACAAGGACGACTCCCGATTGTACAACCGAATGGAATGATTGACGGCTGAAGGAAATTCCGAGTGAGAAGCCAGTCGGGTTTCCCAATGAATGTGTTCGGGTGGAGTGAAGAAAGAGTCGACTGAATGACTCCCAAGTAAATTCGAACAGGCCTTTCCGAATGGTTCATTTCCAGAAGCCGGGTGAGACATTTTAGGAGGTACCGATTGAAACCATTCTGAGCCCGACTCCTGAATAAACACATCCGGGTGGGAAGGATTGTTGAAGCTAAGTTTTAAATTCTGATTGGAGCATGAGGCCGACTCCCGAGTGAGTTGATTCCGAGCAGAAAAAGTCATTGAAATGAACACGTTTAATAAAGAGATCTCCGAGTGGTTTCATTTAGAAAAGATGGCATTTTGGGCAAAGAAAATGAATCTCCGAGTGGGGTCATTCGGAGAAACTGGCATTCTCAAGCGGAAAGCTGCATTTCTGAGTAAAGCAAGGCTCGAACATGAAAGGTATATCCGATTCCGAGTGAGTTGATTGATGGCTGAAAGCAATTCCTAGTAAAAATCAACTCGAACTTCCGAGTGAAGGTGTCCGAGTGCATCATTTGAATGAACACTTCTCAATAGGGCATGAATCGGTTCCGAGTCTCTCTTCAGTCGATTCCGATTAAAAGTTTCAATCAGAGTCAATCTTCACTCATCCCCTCAAACCACAACAGCCGAGCAGAATATTTCTAAAGCTCCTGACTGAATCAATTAAAAAGGACTTCCAGAAGCTCCTGACTGAATCAAGCAGAGAGACCGAGTGAATACTTCAAATAGAAGTGTTGCCGAATAAAGCCCCTCCAATTGAATTAACTCCGATTGAGTGCTTTAAACAATGATACGTCCGGGCCAAACAACACCGAGTGAAAGCAACAAAAGTCCTGAGTAATGCTTCTCGGAAAACCATTTCCAAGTCAATGAGCTGCGAATTCAATCCCACACCGAGTGACAGAGGTCGGATCCGACTTGTGGATTCCAGCTTTCACTCGACCTTCTCTATGAGGGCATTTATTCTTCTTGGATTGATTCCCACTCAGTCTTTTATATGAGCAGAGTGATTCCACTTGGTCTTTTGTGTATGAACACCATCGACTCCATTCAGATTGACTCTCTGTGGTTGAATACCGAATGAGCCACTCTTTCAGTCAGCACCGAGTGAGTGACTTGTCAGTCAGCACCGAGTGAGCCAGTTTTCAGTCAGCACTGAGCCACTTTTTATTTAGTATCGAGTGAATCACTTTTCAATCGGTTCCGAGTCATTCTTTACTTGGTTCCGATTGAATGTTTCAATCATTCATCCAGCTTTCTTCACAACCTCAACACCGACCGGATTTCACTCGGTCTTGTGCACAAAAGGCACCTTTTCCACTCAGATTCTGGAGAGAAGGTAAAAACCGACCCATATTTCCACCGAATGCCCTTGCTGACTTGGATTTCCACTATCCAAGTGGATCTTTGACTTATGAAGGGGCGGCTGACAATAAGAGAAAGGCTGTCTCTCCACCGTTCCCTATAGCTGTCATCATCCAGGCTGTCTCCAAGTTGTGATTGTGGGGCGGCTGACACAAAAAAATTAATAAAAAGCCCACTTGCCACAGATTGAGAACGCTCCCCACTTCTATAAATAGGAGGAAGCATCGAGAGAAAAGGGGGAAGCATTAGAGAGAAGAGACAGAGAGTGTGAAAAAACACACAGCTCCCTCTCCACCCCACCGTACGTCCCTCTCTTCTTCTCTCCACTGTCCAGCCTCACCAACACCGTCCCCTTTCTCCTTCCTCCTCACCCAACCGTCCTTCTCCTCTCCTAACACTGTCCCTCCCTCCTTCTTCCTTCACCTTTTACAGCACCGTCCCTCTACACCCACACACCGTCCTCACTCACATCTCTCCCAACACCGTCCTCACTCGTCCCTCTACACCCACACACCGTCCTCACTCTTCCTCTCTCCACTGTCCCTTTCCCCTCTTCACACAGTCCTCTCTCCTCCACCAACACAAAGCCTCTCACTCTTTTCACACCGTCCCTCTCTTCCTCTCTAACTCCATAACCGTCCTTTCTCCTCACCAACACCGTGCAGCCCTCTAACACCATACTGTCCATCCTTCCCCCCTTCACCTACTGTCCCCTCTCTCCACTAAAAACCACGCTATCCTCACTCTTCCTCTTAGCCCAGCACCGTCTCCCCTCTCCTTCCAACCGTCTCCCTTCTCTTTCCACTGTCCCTCTCCCTTTTTCCACCCACACCAACCATCCTTCACCTCCTTCCAACCACACCGTCCCAATCTTCCTTCAAACCCGTACACCAACCATCCTCAACACCGTCCCTCACCACACCGTCCCCCTCTCCTCAAACCTCTCAACACCGTCCCTCACTCCTCTAAACCGTCCTTCCTTCTCCTCTCTCCCAACATCGTACAGCCCCCTCCAAAATAACACCATCCCTCATGCCACACCCCCACACCGTCCCCCTCTCCTCAAACCTCACCACACTGTCCAGCCCCTTTAAATCCTCAATACCGCCCTCTTCCTCCTAAATCCTCATCACACCATCCTCCCTCAAGCCCACGCACCGTCCAGCTCCTTTCTCCTCACTGGTCCCAATCTGTCCCTAATTTTTTAGTACTTGTATTATTATTATTATTTTTTGTTAAAATTAATTGTTGTTTGATGGAATTGTTTCCTTTCCAATAAGTAATTAATTTTCGTTGATCAGATCAGATCCTCATAAAAAAATCTGTTCCTCATTTTCAGTATTTGTTATTATTTATTTTTCCATCAAAATTAATTAGTTGTTAATTGATGAATCCATTTCCTTTTTAATTATTAATTAATTTTTAATAATTAAAATAATCCCCACCAAGATTCATGTTAAATATTAACAAGAATAAGTGCTTCATACATTTTATTTATTTTCTTAAAAAGATGGAGCGAGATTAATTTGGACGAGACGTCCTGTTAATCTTATTTTTTTTATTTTTTTTGAAAAAGGTGGAGCGAGTTTAATTTGGACGAGACGTCCTGTTAATCTCATGTAAAAAAATCCTGTGTTTATTTTTGTTTATTTTTTGTATATTTTGTCATTTCGTGTATTTTTTTATGAAGAAGTTAAAATAATTTCTGGGTTAATTACAATGCGCGCTATCATATTGAGGTAACCGTTTTTATAACGGACAGTTGTGAGGTGGTAATACCTTCCTCACCTGTAATTAGACTCTCGAACATGGAATTTCATTTTTATAACCAGTGCTTTAATGAAAGGTTTTCCCAGTATTTTATCCTAAAAAATATTGGTGGCGACTCCCTGTTTTTTTTCTTTTCGAAACATAAATCGTTTTGAGGATCAGCCGTGCCGCCGCGATCCCGGTCGCAACAACCAATAGGTGGAAAGTCAGTTTCTGAAAGGCATAACCGAGTGGAACTCCGAGTGAGTGAAGACTCAGATTCGGAATAAATTTACCAAGCAGGAAGTCTAAGTGAGAGAAATAACTCAGTCTGGATAGGTTCTGCTGAGTGAGAAGAAGAGTACTTGTGTCGGTTTCGGAGGAATTCTGAGCGAGAATTGGATGACTCGCTCAAGCGAGTCAGACTTTGCTTGAGCGAGATGGACCTCCTGACACATAATTCCTCCTTTCAATCAGCCCTTTCTCTACTTCGCCCAAGTGAGCATACTGCGCTCAAGCGCGCTCGGCCCTGATACTCTTTCACTCACGCCCAAGCGAGGATAGCATGACTCGCTCAAGCGAGTCGGGATCCGCTTGAGCGAGAAGGACTTCTGATTCTCTTTTCTTCTCACGCCCAAGCTTCTCCACTCACGTGAAACACCTTTCCCTCCAATCAGAGCACCTTTTACATATTTTATATATATATTCTCTTCAAATCTCACTAACTCTTGTACGTAAGTGGCAGAAATGGTCAAAAACAGCTCACCTTTTGTCCAAAAGTCTCCATTATCTCCATTATTCTCACCTAATCCTTCAATCAACGGAAAGCTGTCTCCCACTTACTTTTCTCATTATTAAACCAATACTATTACCCATTAACTTTCAGAATCCACGGAACTTAGCAGAACACACCCTCTTTCCTATTTTTCTATACGTTCAAGGCCTTTCTCTTCCATTTTCATTTCTCTTTGCTGTGAGATGAAACAAGGAAATACAGAACATCTTCTTCTCATCAAAGAACTTCCATTAAGGTTAGGGGGTATATTCTTGGGTATTCTGGGGGAAAACCGTGTGTTAGGAAAGGGGTTAAGGTACCTTTGGTCCTCATCTTTCCAGGACAGGTTCAAGAATTGCTGATTAATATGCTTTAATTTTTATATGTTTGTTTTTATATATCTTTATTGCTATGAATATGTTCAATTGGCTGTGTTGCTTATTATTAACCATGATGATTCAGTGAATATGTTCGATTGACTGAATTGATTATTATTAATCTTGATGATTAAATGGATATGATTGGTGTTGAATTGTGAAAATATTAAGAATCATGGGTGTCTATATGAATTCCAGTAAATAATTATAAACAGAAGTCGGAATCAATAATAACAAGCTCGGTTTTGTATAAACCGACCGGATCATCTAAAAATACATAATTTCACTCAGATGTTTTACGAAAACCGACCGGATCATTTAAAACAAAATACATGATTCCACTCGGAATCATGGTTATTTCACTCAGAAAACTCTTTTCAGTCTGATTTTACTCAGAATTATAGTTATTTCACTCAGAAAACTCATTTTCACTCGGAATCAAACTCATTTTACTCGAAAAATCTGGCTTTCAACATTTTCACTCGGAATCAACTTATTTTACTCGGAAAATCTGGCTTTCGTCACTTTCACTCGAATTTTCATTTAAAAATTCTTCTTTAGTCCTTTATAAATTATTTTTATAAAAATCATAAAAAATTGGGATGTTACAATTATCATTACTATTCTTATTTCTATTATTATTACCATTATTATTGATATTCTTATTATTATTATTATTAATAACTATTATTATTGTTATTGATATTATTATTGTTTTAATTATGAGTAATGGAATAAGGAACGTATTACTTACTCTTTAAACGAAGCATTATTTTAGCCAAGATATAATCGATATATTTTCTAGAATAAGAATAATAATAAAAATGACTTACAACGTCTGAAAAATTGATGGGACCCAAGGACTTGAGAATAAATATTATGAGACTGGAAACACATAAGATACCCAAGGATCAAATGATAAAAATAATGCATTTCGCATCATGAAAATATTTTTGAGGGAGTAAAACTAGAGCATACACCTGGTACGCTGGAGGACATTCATGTTCGATCTCTGAGGAGAATCTTGGGAGTACAACCGGAACGGAAACCCAATGGCATCAGAGTCGCGCCTGAAGCCGGGTGAGACGATGCAATTCTGGTGTACTTTGACTAAACGACGGAATGTATCTATGATCATGGAGATCCAAGTCCCAAGAATATATATATATATAAATGATGAGAACCAGTGAGTTCATTCGTACCTTATGATGAAATAATGAATGGGAGCTTGGTGGACTCCGATCACTCTAGAATGGAAACGTTGTGCCCAAGAGGCAACTTGAGCAGGATGAATTCCAAAGAATGAGATAATGGTGATGGAGGATTGATTTATTGGGCCCACATGCATCATGAGACTTAACTAAAGATAAATCATAATGAACTAAACTCATGCATTCCATGACAACATGCTTGATTGTTATATTTGTAAATATGTTAATTGTATGATTTATGTGATATTATCTGTTGACTGGATATGTCCGCACCGGATAACTTCTAGGGTCTTGGGTTATACTCACCCTTACTGTTGATATTTTCAGAGGAATTAGGAAATCAAGAACTCGAGTACGAAGAACAGCAATATGCTGAACTAACTGAGAGCGCTCCTTAAATATAGAATTTATGTAGTTGAATATCTATTAATGAATAATTAGACATGGATGTCTATATTAATATTTAAGGGTGTCTGCGTGCCCCATTCTGTTAAGAGTACAATTACTTACAGTTTGTGAATGGCTATGTGATTTATCTACTATTTGCTTCCACTGATCTACCATTATTTTATTTGAAAAAAAAACAAAAAAAATATTTCATTTTTCTGAAAACTGTTAACACGCTTAGTTAAATAAGATGATCCTATAGAAGGGTTTGTCTTATCTAACCAAGGGTGTTACATTGGTGGTATCAGAGCATAGTCGATTCATTAAGCTTGGGGAGTGGACCATTAGGTTTTCACGTACTCTGATAGAAATATTGAACAATCCATAAAACTCCTGGGACTAAATTTTCTATGTGGAATTCTCCACATAACATGTACCCTGAACCTTTTTGTTGATATTCCATCAACAATTTCCTAATGGCTCGCCGAAACAATGATCATGTCATGGAGGAACTTCTTACTCCAATCGTGAAGGTGATAGAACGACAAGAATTACCTCATACCTCTACTAGGCCGAGCCAAAGACTAACTGACTTTCAAAGGAACAATCCTACATAATTCACAGGAGGGTTACAACAGGAAATCCATCAAATATTATTGGGACTTTAAGAGTTAAAATAATACCCGGTTAGAATCTGGGTGTCGGACCAAGTATCTCCGATTGAGATACCATTGGTCAGGGCTATTAAGAATATTAATGGGAATCTGAATCTATATTCGGAATAATTTTTGGAGTTAGTATTAAGCCCGAACAGAGATCTTGTTTGTTATAAAACAGGAAACGTTTTAATGATGGACCAAGATATAACTTATTTCCCTCTTTCTCTCCCTTCATTTTCGTGTACATGTTAGGGTTTGGGATAGCTTGGAACTTGAGGTAAATTTCTCTACTCTTTTGATGTTTTTGGCCCTAGGTTTTGATTTCTATATGGTTAGGAGAGTGCCTTATGAATGGGTTTAGGAATAGGAACCATTCTCATGTAAAACCCAAAGAAAGGATGTACTTATGTGTGTTTTAGGATAGATGTGAAGTGGTATACAAAAATTTCAAGATTAGAGATGGAAGATAATGGTAGTTAATGGTGATTGTTTGATTTTAATGGAACTCTAACTCTAGGATTTGGGGAAAATGAGAAATAATGTTATGAAAGATGATTTTTAGCGAAAACCCATGATAATGTATGTGTGGATGTTATTAATGATAGAGATTGGTGGTTATTAGAAATGATTATTGAGTTTTGATGAAAAGTATAGTGAGTTGAGGATTTTGACTAAGTTGATGATTTTGATGACTTTGAATACTCTAGAATGATTATATATGGGGAAATGAATGCTTGAGGCACTGATGTTGATTATTGAGGATTGGGAGAGGAGTGTATATGAGTATGTATGTGGTTGGAGGAATTAATTTAGATTGTTAGTATTTATGAGAATGTTAAAAATGGTTACAAGCCATTGATAGGGGATTAAGGAAATAGATACTTGAGTTGATGAGTGGGTATACCATTTTGAAATAGTTGAATTAGTGATGGTCTTAGATGGAGCCAAGAGACTTATAATGAGTTTGAATAAATTTTGATGATGGTTGAATGATTCATGTGATGATTTGGAAGTCTTAAGGCTAAGGGTCATAGTATTGTTATTGTTAGGTATGGTTAACTCTTTAAGATTTAAAGAATCTTGATCCTGAGAGAGGAATTCCCGAAGCCTAACATGAGCGTGTAAATTGGATTTAGACAAGTCTAAGACTTGATAATAAGTGTTGGGGGATGATGCCTTATGATGGTATAGTAATAACATGTATAAGTATGTTTGTGATAGGATTATGTTACAGACACTGATATGGAACGATATCGATTTCGAATTTCGGGACGAAATTCCCAAAAGGGGAGGAGAGTGTAACATCCCTGTTTTTAGTAGTAGTCTTATTTGGTAAATTTTGAAGTATGGAAGGTCTGTAAGTGAGAGTTGGTAAATAAAACACTCTGTAGATGGTCTGCAATACTCTAAAAATTTCATTTTTTGGGTATAATCATGGGATTTATATAGACCATTAAGGATATTATTCATTTTTTGAGTGAAACATGTCTTAGATAAGACTGTCCGAGTGAAAAAGGGATCTGTTCCGAGTGACAGAGAGAAATTCCGAGTGAAGGATTAGAAATTCTGACTGAAGGTTGAAGTTCCGAGTGTAAGGTTATGTTTTCTGAGTAAAACATGACCGAGAGGGATACTACCGAGTGGAATCCTGGCTTCGGAGACATTTGGAGTGAAGTGTGTTCAAGAGAACCACTTCTGGGTGAAAATTCCGAGTCAAATGTCTTTGAATGACTCATTTCTGAGTCACATGTCTCCGAGTGAAACGTTCCGAGAGAAGTAATTTTAGAACGAAGAAAAACTTAGTGTACTGCTCGAACCGAGATAGTTCTAAGTAGTGAATTCTGTGTGGATGGAACCAAATGTCATTCCCAAGGAAAGTACTTAAACAGAGGCAGACTGACATCGAAATGAATATAACTCCGAGTGATCAATATTTCTGAGTGAAGGGACTCAGTCAGGGATATATCCGAGTGGAATTTTCGAGTTGAGTATGATGAGGATCAGGTGAGATCCTGGACGAATTCCGTCCGAGTGGGGAGTTTTGAAAGAAATCTAAGATGAGGTGAATTTTCGAGTGCAATCCGAGTGAGTTTGTCCAAGTCAGGACCTCCCTAATGAGGAAGGGGATAGCATTCCGGGTAGAAAGGTCTCCAAGTGTGGTATTTTGGGCAGTGGAGTTCCGAGTAGGGGCATATCTGAGCCCAGTGTAACCTGTCCTGAGTGGCATGCCCCCGAATATGAAATTCCGAGTGGAATATAGTGATGGGAGCCCATTCCGAGTAGAATATATATAAGGCTTAGAGCCATTTTTGAGTGAGGCTTATGTTTATGACTCATTTTTTCTAAGTGGTGAAGGCCTTAAAGGATTCCGAGTGAAACGTATTTTGAGAAAGGTGTTGGTGTATGCACTACGAGCTATTAATGTATCAATTTTAACTTATTAATAAAATTAGTATTTTCAGTTTTAGACAAATGCTATTTATCCTGGAATAATAAGTCATATGAGAATTATTCCTAAAACGTCCCTAATCAAGTATTTACATGGGGACATGTAAATACATTAAGATTAGTGTGTGAATGTACTGATGATTTGATCTCACAAATCATGGATATATGATATCAAGTCTTTACACGGGTACACATTAAGAGTAATGTTGTACTGGACAGACCCACCATGAGAACGTTGCATGGATCGTTACATGAGTGTCATAAACGGTTCTCAATGTGATAATGTTATGTAGTCCTTCGACCTGAAGTCACTACGATTCCTACATAAGGAGTTTATTGTTTTAATACAATCAAACGTTATCTGTAATAAGATGACCATAAAGATTGTGATTAGGCAATAGATAAATTATGCAGAGGGATGTGAGTGATGTAGATGGAATTTGTCTCTCCTATGTGACAAGAGTGATATCTATGGGCCACTTGATGGAGTGAGACTAATGAAATGCATGGCCATGCTAGGATGAATAAATATTAGATATTTATTCTATAAAGTCTACTCTGGTATCAAGTAAAATGAATTGGGCCATACAAGGATGACGACGACCATGCCTTGGGCCCAATTAGATATCGTGACAAAAGGAATAGATATATAAAATAATTATCACTTATAGGTCATGTCGATGATAAATAATATTCGGACATAATGATGTATTGCTAGATACCGCTCTTATTTTATATTAATAATAAAATAGTTTATTATTAATATAACCGAATATTTTACCTATAGGGTCACACATATAGAGTAAGCCCACCAGAGGATAGTTTTATTTTAGTTGGACTGAAAATAAAACTATTTGGGCCTAACTCATTTAGAATGAGTCAGGAGCCCAATGTTTAATGAGAGCTCAGGTCAAGACCTAGGCCTATATATAGAGCATGAGATGCTCATAGGCGAGTGCTCAGAAATTAGATTACACTAAAATTCCGTACTATCATTCGGATCGTTAGTTTTCTGGTGGGAGTGCTCGTGTGGACTCCTAAGGGCGAAGCTACAATTGCTTTGATCGAGGATCTTGTTCTGCGTCTACAAGAGGTAAACCCTAATTAAAATTTTAATTTAGCATAATGCTTTGAGACATACGTGTTTGCAATTCTTTCTTGGGAATCCTTTGTGTTTCCGCTGTCTGACCCTAATAGGATTCCTAACAAAAGGTTAGTCTATGTGTTGCTAAGAGATGAATAGTCGAGTGAACCCTGAGTGGGGAAGGACTTAAATGCTCCTGAGTGGTAAAATCCGAGTGAACCTCTTCTGAGGGAAGAAGGGTTGTGATGGTTTTGATAGAGGTATACTCTAGGAGTCATATTCTGAGTGAACGATGTTATATGTATATTCCGATTGATTAAGGGTACCTATTCCGAGTGAATAAGGTAACATGTATTCCGAGTGGCTAAGTATGAAATAAGTCCGAGTAAGACTTCACTTAGTGAATCCCTCTAAGTGATGTGGAGTTTGAATAAATCCGAGTGGACAAGATTTCATTAGGCCTGAGTGAGACAGTTTAGTGAATTCCTCCGAGCGATGAGAGGTCAAAGTAATGCCGAATGGAACTTGATGGTGGAGTCCGAGGGTGTAACTCTGAGTGGGGGATTGGCACCTATGGGGATTTATGATGTGTTGTCCAGAAGTATTTTGGAATAACTTCCCTCGTGAGAAAATAAAAAGGGAGTCGGTTTTTGAAGTAAATTACCGAGTGAGAAAAGACTAGGTTTGGAATGATTTAACCGAGTGAGAACCATCAGAAATGACTCGGACTTGAGTGAAGTTGCCGAGTGAAAGACTGATTGAGAAATGACTCAGATTTGGAATATATTACTGAGTGAAAGACCAAGTAAGAGATGAGTCAGCTCTGATTGATTTTGCCGAGTAGAAAACCAAGCAAGATGAGTCGGTGTGAGGGTGAATTACAGAGTGAATGACAGGTCGGTCAGGATTATCTTGCTGAGTGGAAAACCTGTTTGCCTTAAGCCGGTTTCAGGGAGATTCTGCCGAGTGAGATACTTTATGAGAGTCCAAGTAAGGTAACTCCGACTGAGTCACCTCCAAGAAAGAGAAATCTGACCGAGTGTTTCAAGAAGAATCAGTTCCGAGTGAGTAACCAATAGGTGGAAAGTCGGTTTCTGAAAGGCATAACCGAGTGGAACTCCGAGTGAGTGAAGACTCGGATTCAGAATAAATTTACCAAGCAGGAAGTCTGAGTGAGAGAAAGAACTCAGTCTGGATAGCTTCTACTGAGTGAGAAGAGGAGTACTTGAGTCGGTTTCGGAGGAATTCTGAGCGAGAATTGGATGACTCGCTCAAGCGAGTCGGACTTCGCTTGAGCGAGATGGACCCCCTGACGCATAATTCCTCCTTTCAATCAGCCCTTTCTCTACTTCACCCAAGCGAGCATACTGCGCTCAAGCGTGCTTGGCCCTGATACTCTTTCACTCACGCCCAAGCGAGGATAGCATGACTCGCTCAAGCGAGTCGGGATCCGCTTGAGCGAGAAGGACTTCTGATTCCCTTTTCTTCTCACGCCCAAGCTTCTCCACTCACGTGAAACACCTTTCCCTCCAATCAGAGCACCTTTTACATATTTTATATATATATTCTCTTCAAATCTCACTAACTCTTGTACGTAAGTGGCATAAATGGTCAAAAACAGCTCACCTTTTGTCCAAAAGTCTCCATTATCTCCATTATTCTCACCTAATCCTTTAATCAACGGAAAGCTGTGTCCCACTTACTTTTCTCATTATTAAACCAATACTATCACCCATTAACTTTTAGAATCCATGGAACTTAGCAGAACACACCCTCTTTCCTATTTTTCTATACGTTCAAGGCCTTTCTCTTCCATTTTCATTTCTCTTCGCTGTGAGTTGAAACAAGGAAATACAGAACGTCTTCTTCTCATCAAAGAACTTCTATTAAGGTTAGGGGGGGTATATTCTTGGGTATTCTGGGGGAAAACCGTGTGTTAGGAAAGGGGTTAAGGTACCTTTGGTCCTCACCTTTCCAGGACAGGTTCAGGAATTGCTGATTAATATGCTTTAATTTTTATATGTTTATTTTTATATATCTTTATTGCTATGAATATGTTCAATTGGCTGTGTTGCTTATTATTAACCATGATGATTCAGTGAATATGTTCGATTGACTGAATTGATTATTATTAATCTTGATGATTAAATGGATATGATTGGTGTTGAATTGTGAAAATATTAAGAATCATGGGTGTCTATATGAATTCCAGTAAAGAATTATAAACAGAAGTCGGAATCAATAATAACAAGCTCGGTTTTGTATAAACCGACCGGATCATCTAAAAATACATAATTTCACTCAGATGTTTTACGAAAACCGACCGGATCATTTAAAACAAAATACATGATTCCAATCGGAATCATGGTTATTTCACTCAGAAAACTCTTTTCAGTCTGATTTCACTCAGAATTATAGTTATTTCACTCGGAAAACTCATTTTCACTCGGAATCAAACTCATTTTACTCGGAAAATCTGGCTTTCAACATTTTCACTCGGAATCAACTTATTTTACTCGGAAAATCTGGCTTTCGTCACTTTCACTCGAATTTTCATTTAAAATTCTTCTTTAGTCCTTTATAAATTATTTTTATAAAAATCATAAAAAATTGGGATGTTACAATTATCATTACTATTCTTATTTCTATTATTATTACCATTATTATTGATATTCTTATTATTATTATTAATAACTATTATTATTGTTATTGATATTATTATTGTTTTAATTATAAGTAATGGAATAAGGAACATATTACTTACTCTTTAAACGAAGCATTATTTTAGCCAAGATATAATCGATATATTTTCTAGAATAAGAATAATAATAAAAATGACTTACAATGTCTGAAAAATTGATGGGACCCAAGGACTTGAGAATAAATATTATGAGACTGGAAACACATAAGATACCCAAGGATCAAATGATAAAAATAATGCATTTCGCATCATGAAAATATTTTTAAGGGAGTAAAACTAGAGCATACACCTGGTACGCTGGAGGACATTCACGTTCGATCTCTGAGGAGAATCTTGGGAGTACAACCGGAATGGAAACCCAATGGCATCAGAGTCGCGCCTGAAGCCGGGTGAGACGATGCAATTCTGGTGTACTTTGACTAAACGACGGAATGTATCTATGATCGTGGAGATCCAAGTCCCAAGAATAAATATATATATATATATATATATATATATATATAAATGATGAGAACCAGTGAGTTCATTCGTACCTTATGATGAAATAATGAATGGGAGCTTGGTGGACTCCGATCACTCTAGAATGGAAACGTTGTGCCCAAGAGGCAACTTGAGCAGGATGAATTCCAAAGAATGAGATAATGGTGATGGAGGATTGATTTATTGGGCCCACATGCATCATGAGACTTAACTAAAGATAAATCATAATGAACCAAACTCATGTATTCCATGACAACATGCTTGATTGTTATATTTGTAAATATGTTAATTGTATGATTTATGTGATATTATCTATTGACTGGATATGTCCGCACCGGATAACTTCCAGGGTCTTGGGTTATACTCACCTTTACTGTTGATATTTTTAGAGGAATTAGGAAATCAAGAACTCGAGTACGAAGAACAGCAATACGCTGAACCAACTGAGAGCGCTCCTTAAATATAGAATTTATGTAGTTGAATATCTATTAATGAATAATTAGACATGGGTGACTGTATTAATATTTAAGGGTGCCTGCGTGCCCCATTCTGTTAAGAGTACAATTACTTACAGTTTGTGAATGACTATGTGATTTATCTACTATTTGCTTCCACTAATCTACCATTATTTTATTTAAAACAAAAAATAAAAAAAATATTTCATTTTTCTAAAAACTGTTAACACGCTTAGTTAAATAGGATGATCCTATAAAAGGGTTTGTCTTATCTAACCGAGGGTGTTACAAGATGCAACTACCAGAAACTGGCATGTGCTCACAATACAGGGCGACCAACTTGTCAAGCTCATCCATCACATTACCACTGGGCGACCTACTTGTCAAGCCCGTCAATATAATGCCATCACACATAATCAATTATATAGCATAAACATTCAATCCCTTTACTGGAAGCCTGCCAGGAGCCGCTCCTTGACCGTGCAATGCACTGGCGACCACTCCCCGCCCTCAACAGTATACAGGGTATCTCATTCATAATATACAACTTAATATAACTAAAGCATTATTAATCAAACACACAATTATCAGAAGTTGACATGTGTTTACCACACAGAATAGCCGACTTACTAACTCATCAACATACTGTCACAACTTTTATTAACACAAATAAATTTCATCATAAACCATACACAATTCACATTCATACATACATACACATGTAACTATCATCCAATATTTCTTACCGTGTCCATAATCGGTTCAGCGACTCGGACGCAGAATATGTACCTATTCTAATTAATTACAACCCGAACACCCCCTTACCTCGATTCCAAGCTTCAACGATCTGCTCTTGGTGCCGATTGCGTCCTCTAAGTGTTGGGTTCACGGTTTCACCTCCAAATCCAGCACCAGCTTCGTCAACCAGTCCTCCGGTGTTCGTTCTGCTACCTACGGGGGGTCGGAATGCAAAACCCGTTAACATCATACCACCCTCTCAGTCTAAAGACCATTTTCGAGCTTACACTCACCAAAGGAGTGGAAAATGGAGCTTTACACTGCCATGCATGACCATTCGGTCAAGGAGTAAAAATGAAAAGAGACGAGATAACTCAAACTAAAGAGTACATCGTACTCACCTTGAAACCACGGTCACGGAAATGTAGTTATCTCAAAGTTTTGATGCGAAATGGACCTTCCTCTGGGGCATGCAGCTCAGCAGTGGTGAGGAGAAGAAGAAGAAGAAGAATCAGAAGGAGAAAGAAGAAGCAGACGTGGGCTCGCGTGAAAGTGAATGAATGAGGAATAAGATGGGTTTTATTATTTAAAGCCTAGGGGCAAAACTTTTCTTTCCCTATTCCTTTTATATTTTCATTAAAAGTTTTAATTAAACTTTTACCTTCTTCTAATTCCACCTCATTTAGCCTGTTTGTAATTAATCAACCAAATAAGTTTATTTATAATTGCCTAATAATTCATAAAGATATCAAATAAATCTCTAAAACATTTATTAATATTTTCCACTCATCATAATTTTACTAAAATATCCAGGATGTTACATACTCGGGTTACAACCAGATCCGAATGGACCCGAAAGATGAAGAGAAAATGACCTTCATCACCGGGGGACCAATTATTGTTACCGGGTGATGCCCTTCAGCCTGAAAAATATGGGGCCAACTTACCAAAGACTGGTTGACAAAATATTCGCCAACCAAATTGGAAGGAACATGGAAGTATACATAGATGATATGGTCGTGAAAACCAAGCAAGCTGAGTCACATGTACAAGATCTAGAAGAGACATTCGCTGAGCTGCACAAGCATGACATGCGATTAAATCCTGAAAAATGCTCCTTCGAGGTCCAAGGGGCAAAGTTCCTAGGGTACATGCTTACTTACAGAGGCATCAAAGCCAACCCTAACTAATGCCGAGCCATTTTAGGGATGCGAAGTCCCCAAAACATCAAGGAGGTTCAACGCCTGACTAGGCGGATTGCAGCCCTCTCTTGATTCCTTTTAAAATTCACTGAGAAGTCCATGCCATTTTATAAGGTGCTACAAAAGACAGATGCATTCGAATGGACCCCGAAATGTGAGCAGGCTTTCCAAGATCTCAAAACTTACCTGGCATCCCCCCAATTTTGATGCGACCCGAGGCAGGGTCGGACCTGATTCTCTATATTTCGGTAGGAGCTGAGGCGGTAAGTTCAGTCTTAGTCCAAGAGGATGGCCCAATTCAGAAACCGATGTACTTCACTAGCAAGACGTTACAAGGGGCTAAGATACAATACTAGCGGTGGAGAAATTCGCCTATAGCCTGGTCATAGCTGCCCGACGGCTCGCCCCTATTTCCACAGTTATCAAATAGTGGTGCGAACGGATCAAGCACTGGGGAAAATTCTTCAGAAGCCAGAGATTGCAGGGCGCATGGTGTCTTAAGCTGTTGAATTATCCGTGTACGGTATTCGGTACGAACCCCAAGGACCTATAAAAGCCCAGGTACTTACAGACTTTCTAGTAGAATTAGGAGAAGACAAAGATGAATACAACGTAGAGTATGGCCTATGGACCCTCTCAGTAGATGGCTCCTCAAACGCTAAAGGAAGTGGAGCAGGTGTCGTCCTAGAATCCCTGACCAGACTAATTATTGAAGAATTCATGCAATTCCGATTCAAGGCCAGGAACAACCAAGCAGAGTATGAAGCACTCATTGCGGGACTGCAAACTGCTACTGATCTAGGTGCCCGATGTGTTTAGGCGAAGACTGACTCCCAACTAGTAGCTCGACAAATTGAAGGGTCATACGAAACCAAAGACTCGACCCTAGCAAAGTACCTGGCCCGAGTAAAAGAAATAACCCAAAACCTCAAACATTTCTGAGTCTTTCACGTCTCGTGAGCAGCCAATGAGTGGCCAACACCTTGTCTAAGCTCGCCAGCACAGTCAAAGCGGGGAATCTTAAAACAATCATCCAAGTTATCCTGGAAAAACCTACCATCTAGGAGGTACTACAGATCCTTCAGGTAAGCAAAATTCAAATTGAAAATACATGGATGACTCCTATAGTTTATTTTTTAAAGTAGGGGACTCTGCCAGTGGGGCGGCAGCAGGCCAAGAAACTACAAGTTCATACGGCCAATTAGACTTTGATGGATGGACAGCTGTACAAAAGAGGTTTCACAGTGCCTTTCTTAAAATGCTTGAATGAAGAACAGGTTGATTACGTAATGAGGGAGCTACACTCAGGAATCTGCGGTCTTCATGGCGGGGTCCGACCCTTGGCCGCTCGCGTCCTCCGAGCAAGATACTTCTGGCCCACCCTGTGATCAGACTGCTCTGAACTGGTGAAGAAATATGATTCTTGTCAGCGCAACGCCAATCGGATCCACAGCCATCCAGAACCACTACATGGAATTTTATCGCCTTGGCCTTTTAATACTTGGGGGATGGACATTCTAGGTCCTTTTCCCCTGGAAAGGGCCAACTCAAATTCCTCCTTGTGGCTATTGATTTCTTTACCAAATGGATTGAAGCAGAAGCCCTGGCCACTATCACAGTGGCTAAGGTACAAACCTTTATGTGGAAGAATATTATCTGCCGACATGGTCTCCCCCATACCATTATTTTCGATAACGGTCGACAATTCGCAGACAAGAGTTTTATGGAATTTTGTGAAAATTTAGGCATCAAAAGAAAATTCTCCTCCGTGGAACACCTGCAAACCAACGGTCAGGCAGAGGTAGCAAACAAGGTCATCCTCCAGTAACTCAAGAAAAGGCTCAGACAAGCTAAGGGCCGATGGACGAAAGAACTACACGAAATCCTCTAGGCCTACCACACCACACCACTCCACACTCTTCCACCCACAAGACACCTTTCTGACTCACTTATGGGGCTGATGCTATGATACCCGTTGAATTGGGAGAACCCACCCTCCAACGCCTTACTTATGATGAAGAAATAAATGATGCCAAAAGGAAAGAAGACCTAGACCTCAGTCTGAAGGAACGAGATATCACCTACGTCAAGATTCAAGTGGCCAAGCACAGATATGCTTAGAAATAGAATTCTCTCCTCCGACCCAGACCTCTCAAAATAGGTGATTTTGTCCTACACACTGCAGACAACAATAGGAAAGCACGAGAAAATGGAAAGCTTACACCCTCCTAGGAAGGCCCATACCGGGTCAAAGAAGTACTCGGAAAAGGCGCATACTATTTAGAAGAACTGTCAGGGAAGGAACTGCCTCAAACTTAGAATGTGACTCATTTAAAGTTTTATTATAGTTAATCATCTTTTATACACTTGGGCACTCTTTTTCCTACCTGAGGGGTTTTTCCCACTAGGTTTTTCCCTCAGGAGATTTTACTAAGGCCGCCCTCTTCCATCTCTCAATAAAGACTTTTATGTTTTTCAACAAAAATAGAATCTGCAACGAAAAAAGTCTGAGCACGGAATCGATCCCTCGACATACGATTTTGAAGACTTGAATTCGTTCAAGTAAAGCCCGAGCGCTGAATCAATCCCTCAGCCTACGATTTTGAAGACTTGAATTCGTTCAAGTGAAGCCCGAGCGCGGAATCGATCCCCCGGTCTACAAGTTTAAAGACTTGAATTCGTTCAAGTGAAGCCCGAGCGCGGAATCAATCCCTCGGCCTACGATTTTGAAGACTTGAATTCGTTCAAGTGAAGCCCGAGTGTGAAGCCCGAGTGCGGAATCGATCCCTTGGCATATGATTTTGAAGACTTGAATTCGTTCACGTGAAGCCCGAGCACGGAACCGATCTCTTGACACATTTCGAAGGCTTGAAACTGTTCAAGCAAAGCCCACGCACGTAATCGATCCCTCGGTACTCAACTCAAACACGTTCGAATATACGAGAAACTCGAGCGTAAAAACAATCAAAGCAATAACGACACCTAAAAAGAAAAACTCGGTAGGCAACCAATAAAACTCCATTAATATCATTCAATAGTTATACAAGTACATGTGGAAGATAAAAGAAAGACCATGCATGAAGAATTGCCTAGGGACGCCCAACAACCGAAGCACACTTCAATCATGGCCTCCGTCAATTCTTTTCTGCTCCCCCTCGGAGTCGGATAAGGGGACAATCTGGCCATCCAAAACCACTTTAAAAGGATCAAGGCCTTCAAAATTCAGCACAACAGAAGGGTTTAGAACAGAAATCTACTCTCGGTAAAGTTGGAATGTGTTGAAATATTTCACAGTGATATCTTGCTCTACTGCCATAAGATTTTCTTTGGCCTCTCTTTTTGGGATCTCCAAATCCGATCGAGCCGTCTGAAGGCCTTTTTCTAATACATGTTTCTTGAAAGACAAGACGTTGTACGTCTCCTCAACCTCCATAACTTTACGATCCCAGTAAAAGTAACTATCCTCAGCAATCGATAACTGTGATTCAGCCCAATCTCCTCCCAACCTCGCAATCTTTAGGTCCTCCTCAGCTACAGCCAACCGTGACTCGGCTGAATCTTGCTCGGCCCGAGCGATCATCAAGTCTTGCTCAGATCATTGAATGACCGACTTCATAGAGGCAATAAGTTCCCTTGTATCTCCCACACAGGCAACATCTTTCATTCTCCCCTCTCGAAGTAGTTCATTCTCCTTTATCAAAGCATCACGCTCTCGGATCAACTCTTTTGTCACCTTGTCTTGATTAGTCACCCGTTTCTTAAGGGCCCGGGCCATCGAGGACGCCTGGAGCCCAAGCACTTCTGCAGCTTTGCACATGGTAATTGGATCAGAAGAGGCATATACTTCCTCGTCCTCCTTGAAAAGGATTGTGTGGTCCACAAATCGTGAAATAGGGAAGCGGGTGTCCCAGAGCGAGAGTACTGGACTCCTATCCACACCCGACGAACCACCAACGAATTCTCCCCCAAGACAATCAGTGGAGGCCACATCACTCGAAATAGCCTCGGTAATTAGCTCCGCAGTCGGAAAGTTACCGAGCTCAGACATCACATCCCTGGTTGACCCCGAAGTTCCCCCGCTAGTCACCAGAGAAGCGGCCCCCATCTCTCTCTCGTCCCCACCAACAGAAGCAACACCAACCCCGACGGGAGCAACCATTGAAGTCGGGAAAGGTTCAAACACTTTAGCACTCCCTGCCACCACTGGGGAAAGTCTTGGCTTCTTGGTCCTGACCCCCTGCGGATGTACCTCTTGGTAACGCCTCATCAAATCCTTGAGTGTCAATTTACGCAGAGCCATATCACCCGCCTATAGGCACACAACACATGGTCAGAGATACTAATAAAGTAAGTAACTTGATCAACACTCTATAAGTTTTCGTTACTCTACAAGTTCCCGTTAATAATTCTAATCCAGAGTGAAGAGTACACTCCTCAACATCCTACCAACTTTTGCCAATAATTTCAAGTTCGGCTGGGATGCACGCCCCTCGGCACACACGTTAAGCCCCTGAGCATTACACAGGGCGGAACTTCCAAACACACGTGTACACGATGCAAACAACAATATGAAGGTTAAAGTGTAAGTAAAAGACATGGGGCGAAAATGCTTTATTCATTCATTAAAAATAAGAGTACATCTATAGTGAAAATCATATTAAGACAAAAATAACTAGACAAGAGAATCAACAGTCGGTGTGTCAGTAGTTGGGGTCGGTGTATCAATAGTTGGGGTCTTATTCTCGGACTTGGGAGTGTTCAGAGTGGAAGAAGTTGAGGCCGGGTTGGCACGATACTCCATTTCAACCCTGACAGTAGCTGTGTTTGAAAATTATTTCACGTCACAATCGCTTGTATGTTAAATTTTTGATAATGACAAAGTAAACCAATTGAAGAATCATGACATGACAAATGAAGTTCATGAAGACTCAAAATGCCAAAAACATATGCATAAACTTCTGGGAAGATTAAAATGAAGAAGTACAAAGAGCTTACAATCAATCAAAGACCAGATTTGAGTTTTATGTATAAGCTAATCAATTACATGATGAAGCCAATCAATTACAGAGCTACGAAAACTTTGAATAATTGTATCAGGTATATGTCCTAATCAATTACAACACTGGGATAATCGATTACCTTGATTCTGGAAGAAACATAATCGATTATAACAAAGAAGATAATCGATTACAATGTTACGATAAATGGTATAATGTATCAGGTATTTTTCCTAATCGATTACAAGGCTAGGATAATCGATTACATTGGTTCTATTTGACTCATAATCGATTACACCATGAACATAATCGATTATAGTGCTGTGTACAAGAATTAAATGCATCAGGTATAATGCATAATCGATTACAAGGGTATGCTAATCAATTACATTGACTTTATCTGACCATTAATCGATTACAAGAAAAAACCTAATCGATTACACAGTTGTTGGACACTTAAGTTAATGGATTACAATGAAGAGTAATCGATTATAGATCGAGGCATAATTGATTACCTAAGTGCCAGAATATGGGGAAATGTTTTTAAAGTACAGATCTAACTCACTTCTCCATTCCCAATCGTGTGCCCATGCTGTGCAAACGGCTCTGAACCTCCATGGCTCCTCTTCAAGGCCTATAAATAGAGCTCAAATTCAAGAAAGTGATACAACAACAAGGAGTCATCAATCAAAGCAATACATTATGCTTAGTCAGTCTATTTCTCTTGTAGTTTCAGGTTTTCAAACTTAGGTTCTAAATATGCATATCCTCTTTTGTTAAGAGTTAGAATTTGAGAGAGCTATTCAATTTGTGTATCTACTCTATTGAGAGAGTTATTTGCTTGTAAACATAAACACCAAACACAAAGTTTCACTCTAGTTTTAAGTGGTCACAAAGGTTGGGGTTCAACCTTTGGGTATTGAGAGTTTAAGAGATTGGGTGAGGGTGCCCTTGTGCTAGTAAGGATTGAGTTCTTGAGTGTGGGACACTAGGAAGCT
This sequence comes from Clitoria ternatea, assembly GCA_037962975.1. NCBI lineage: Eukaryota > Viridiplantae > Streptophyta > Magnoliopsida > Fabales > Fabaceae > Clitoria > Clitoria ternatea. The sequence continues at coordinate 219,710,637 of CM075671.1, forward strand.
GCAATTTCTCATAGCTTGTATATCTAAACTTCAATAGTGGAAATCCTTCAAGTGGGTTGCTTGAAGGCGAGACGTAAACCGGGGTGGTGGAACTCGTTATATCGGTTTGCAAGCTTTTCTTCCTTACTCTCTTGCATTTACATTTTAAATTCGGCTAGTTTATTGATTTGGTTGTGATTGCATTACTTAAAATTGATTGATTTAGCTAAGTTGAGTTCTTGCACACCAAGTGTTTGATATATTGCCAAAGTGAATTCTACACATCTTTTCTACCTTATTTCTTTCACTATACTTGTTGCTTCTTGCATATAATTATCTTTTGTGAAAAAATAATCAATTTCAAAGGCTTTCCAAGCAAAAAATTTAAAACTCAATTCACCCCCCTCTTGAGTATTGAGGCCACTTGACTAATAGTAGCATTAGTAGCTGCCTTCTCCTTGTCCCCAGAATCGGGAAAATCCACGATCTTGCCATCTACAATGACACGAAAGGGGCCGATACCTTCCAAATTCAACTCCAAGGTAGGATTCAGCAACTGTATCTGCTGCTGGCACAGTTCGAAGGCCGATACATACTTCTCTGACACTTCTTCCACAACAAAAGCCTTATAAGACTCATTCTCCTCCCTCTCCCTCGCTAGAGCCGACCCCGCCTCTTTCAGCTTCTTATCCACCTCCCCTTTGCTTTCATAGACCAAGCAGTAAGCCTTCTCAACAGAAGTCAACCTCTTGTCCAAGTTGACACACTGCTCGGTTGCGGTCACCAACTTCACCTCGACCAGCTTCTTGCCCCTCTGAGTCCCAGACAGCTCCGTCTTAGCCTGCTTGAGCTCGTTGGTGATTTCCCTGACCTTCTTTTGGGCGTTGCTAAGCTGTAAGGAAGAAAAGTTGCAAGACTGCTGCAACTGGCTTTTCTCCTTAAGCAAAGCAGTCTTTAACTTATATTTAAACCACTTCGCCCGACCTTACACCCAAGACTCGTGGCTAAGGGGATGGCTAACGGGCTCCTGTTCCCCTCTCAATATGAGAGGTGGTCCCCACTAATCCCTCATATCTCTCTCTAATATCAAATAATAGATTAGTTTACATCTTAAGATATTACACCAAAGCCCACCTGATAACTTTTGTATAAAAGCATGTGTTATTCACATTGTAACCTAAGTGACACATAATAGAGATTAATAGACCTAATTCCTAGAAGGATTTTCCTAGGGTTTTGTGCTTACCACTCTTTGTGTGAACAGAACCATAAGTGATAAAATCTCAACTCAAATAATTAATTTGTTTTTATAATATGCATAAGATACATATATATATATATATATACATATATTCATTTGTAATTATTATTGTTTCATTTCAACTTTTAAAGTGATCCACTCTAACCTAAAGGGAAAAAAATTATCTGTTGCACTTTTAAAAAAAATTGTTATTCATTAAACCTTTGAAGTTTGATACTTTAAAAATACATAAACATATATAATAAACCGGTATATATATAAGATAATTTTTCATAGTTCAAATATATCTATATATATACATTATATTATATACTAATATATATTATGTTATTATACATATATCCATATCAAATTAAGTGACATATCAATTATACATGGGTCTCTAAAATTAAATATTTTCAACATAATTTAAAACATAAAACATGTTTTGATACTAATCAATGGAAAAATTGTGTTTAAATTATACATGTTAAATGATAAACTTATGTGAAGGAGAATATATAAAACTGACTTGATATTCTTGAACTTTAATTTATTCTATAACTCATTCCTTTTTCCCTCTTACTTAAACCTGTTTAGATTGTTAAAAATTAGTGGAAATTAGAAAGCTTAAGGCGTGTAATTACACTAGTCAGAAAATATTTATTTGCTTAATCATGGAATCCATATTTTCAGGCTCAAGTCTAAGTTCAATATTAATTAGTTTGATTAAATAAGATTCCTATCATAATTCATTTGCTTTATGATTTTTATGGGGAAATTTTTCAAAAAATTTCACATCCATCCTAGGATGGCCTCACGTGACTCTACGAGTCTCCAAAAACATAGCCTAGGCTTGGGAGTTCTAAAATTTCTCAAAGAAATTTTTTTTAACACGTTGGTTCCCTATACACTGCTTAATAATTTGCTACAAATCAGAGCTATACAACTCCAATCCAGGTGAATCCAATTGGTACACCTCCACAACTTAATTACCTACAATTTTCATGAAGAAGTTCAGGGCCAATTATGCCTCTAAGATTGCCCAATTTGTAGAATTGTGCAACTAGCCCTTCTGAAATTTTTATCCTGAACACCCTATAGTATTTTAGGCATAACTCAGGCTACCAACCTCCGATTGACACGATTCTGGTGGCAAAACGACCGTGACAAAATTATATATAACTTTTGTGAAGGAAGCAAAAATTGAATCTAATCTCACTTGAGTGAAAATTCAATAGAATCAACGCTTGTGAGGCTCGCTCAAGCAAAAATACTTTCGGTTGAGCGGAAATTTGACAGAACCTAACCATGTGACTCTTACTTGAGCAAGATTCTCCTCGCTTGAGTGAGATTTGACCAGAAACCATACCCCAAATCACTTATAAGACCCCTAAGTCACACATTTGAAGTCTAATTGACACCAAATTTTGTAGGCCCCATGTTTTGATCATTTTGGATCTGTTGGCGAAGTCCGTTTGTAAAAATTCTATCGTATGAGAAAGTTATGTGACAAAATGCAATTTAGACATTTTATGCTCAACTAAAGGTATGAAAACAGTCAAATGCAATACTAACTACACAATAGGCATGCACACACATTTAGTAAACATATTCTAGCATGTAAAGACCGTTTAAGGAGTTCGAATCCCTCTAATGCTCGATTTACCGCATTAAGTTCCCTAAAGATGCCTTATAGCTATATAATATCATGTTCATTACTACTTAATTGCAACACAACCATATAAATCCAATCAAACCATGACAAAACCTACTCATGCAATTAAGGTCTCCACAATATGCCTATAGTTAAGTCAATGCTAAGAGTTTTTCAAGTCACGATTCAACAAAACATATGTCATTATACTACAAGTATATAATCAAGACATCATCAATTCCATCATAAGAATCCATTCACATGATTTCAGCAAAATGTACAATAACCTGCCCATCAAACACACCACAACACAAGCACACTACCTTGTTCTATAAAAATCCAAAGGGTTTCAATTGAAAATATAAAACCTACCTATGGATTAATTCTTAAACATAAATCTATATTAATGGCTCCATGCCCAAACTCATCAAGGACATAATTCATAGTATCAACCCATACACCATTCACCAAAAGTAATTTAGATTCATGTCGTGCCATCAAAGACCATATGCTTATGCTAAAGTCATCAAAAGTCAAGGCTACTCCATGTATAACTATAAAACCAAAGGCATATACATATACATATACATATACATATAAACACATAAGCATTTACTGTGGCTTTGCAATGCATTTTCCACTTTTGGATCATTAAGCAAATTCATCCCCTAGCATATTCACTATGAAAATCCACAAATTAAAAGGGTGAGTACTAAACAAGACAATAAATAGCAACCAAATCCAGTAATTGGTCCATAGCATCTTATAATTATATAGAACAATTTCATCATCAATTAATATTAGTAAATGATCTAAACCTCCAGCAACACAAACACAAGATGGTTCTTTCCCTACATCAGCCATCGCTATAGTTCTAACCACACATTCATCAATATGTATACATCTCGAAGCTCACATATGCAATAATGGAAATGATCTTTAGAAATCTTTTCTTTCAATTGTGCACGAAATCAATGAAATGCGGATTTATCTTACAATACAAGGCAAGTGCCAAGATAACTCACTCAGTTAATCGTAGCACTATAATTAAGGGGAATCTGGGTAACCACACAGTAAATTGTAACACTATAGGCAGTGGTACCCAAAGACTATCAGTGAATCGTAGCACTATAATTAATAGCCTCAAAAGCAGCAAGCCATAGACCATACGGTGAGTTATAGCACTATGTCGTGACATCCTCTTCAGTAAATCTTAGTGTTGGAAATACATATGATGTCATGAGGTGAAAATAATGTATGAGATGTGAATCATGGTGCAATAAAATTAATTCGACATCACCATTACTTGAGTCCACTAAACCGTAATTTATTTTCAATCATCATCCATCACTTAGAATTGCATCACACTATCTAGTGAAGCTAAACACAATACTATCACATTAAGGTTTAAGGCACAAGTCATAAAATTAATTAAACATCATGCTATAATACACCACAAAATTAATCAATTAAATTCACCATCAATTACCATGCTAAACATTATACAATCGCCAAGGTAATACTAAAATACATTTATTTAATCATGTAACTCACACTCGCCGACATAGCACGCCCTAAATAAAATTACTAAATATATATAATATACCTCGGAACCCAGTTTCTACTTATCGTCCGAATAGTAACTCCCGATACGTATAAAACTTACCTTACATCGATCCCGCTTTATCATTCCAGCCTCCAGCCACTGAAACGCTAGTCTCCACTACTCTAGAATGTCATTTTGTTTACCGACAACTTTCGATTTGTATCCAATACCTCAAACACCAAATGATAACTTCCAAAATGCTTCGCAAACACTTGCAATTTTTCAGGATGTGTACAACTTGGTTTCAAGCTCACTAACTCTACTCATGGCTGTCTTGATTAGTGCTTTTGTGTGATGGAAACGAAATTGAGAAGATAAGAAAGAAGAAGGGCACACCTTGAGAAGGAACCTGGTGATGGAGATGATGAATTGAGAAGGAGGAAGGAATTATGCCCAAGTGAAGTACATGCAAGAGAGAGAGAGAACGTGAAAGTGTTTAGAAGAAGTGAAAGCAAGGTAGCTAAAGGAAAAGAATTAAAACTTGGAATTTTGATTAATTACCAATAAATTGAATTTAGGATTTAGGAAATAAGATAAAATAATTAGAAATGGGCTAAGTAGGTTTTTAATTTAATGACATAGGTATCACTTGGGCCTCTTTGGGCTATTCTTTCCACTTTGTTAATATTTTTGTTAGAAATATTATTTTATTAGGAATTAATTAGGTCTAGAAAATAATTGATGTTTTGGATCTTGCATGGTCATAATTTTTCATTTTGTGTCACTTTTGGGCCTTGTATAGGTATATATTAGCTTTGGGCCACTTTTGGGCCATTTATTTTTAGATTTTGGGCCTTGGGTGAAGCTTTTACAAGCCCACCCAAGCCAATTACAAATTTACATAGCCTATATATAGGCCTCTCTCCTTTGTAAAATACACATCAAAATTCAATTAAAGAAATTTAGTGTGAGAAACTAAGTTCTCTCTCGTAGTCTCTCCCTTGTGCTTAGCACATTACCGAATACCTTATCCTTAGGTTTTCTCCCCTAGGATGGAGGTATAGGACTTATCTCCTCCTAGAGGAGTGACGTCCAAATCTATCCTTCCTCCATAATAAACTCTTCAATTTCAACCACCACATTCCCAAGGTTTCTCCATCTCCAAAATTCAACAAGGCAATTGGAACCCAAGAAAAAAAGCAAGGAAAACTAGATCCTCCCTTCTCAAAGTAAGCTTTGGCTATATCATTTAATTAGGGCAATTGATTTAATCCCCACCTCCTTAATTATCCCATAATTTAAATTCTAGGATGTACACACATGATACAATCATCCACCTCAAAGGGGCAGAAGTAGAACTAACAAGGAATTATATGTAACTCAACAAAAGGAAGTAGAAGAGAAAACTTAATTGTTATATGTATTTTGGGAAACTAAAATTGAATCTTTAAATAAGAAATGAAGAGGTACGATAGGCATATGTTGATGAAACACTACTCTGTCATGGAATAGTGTTTGTTCACACAGAGACAAACCTATTTCAATATTGGTTGTTTAAAAATTGATAGAAAATACATCTGTTGACGGGAAACAATATAACCATTGTAATAATAATTTTTAATTCAAAATTTAAAATAAAAACATAAATTTTTTAAATAAATCCCAAAATAAAAAAAAACTTGAAATCTCATGGAATATCTAACATAGGCAACATCAACTATATCTTCAAATAGTGGAAGCACATTTTCCTCTTCATCTTTTTTCATGAATCACAATAGGTCTTCCTTCTCGTTTTTGGGTCTCCAACATATCAAGATATAAATATAGGGTTCTTTTTATACCAATCAAGGAAAGAGAATTAAAGCCTGTCAATATCTAGTGTTAAACGAAGTCCAACTTTTAAATTTTACCTGTTCTACAATATATTTACGACTAACATTGGTTTCAAACACCATACTACTACTCTTACAAATCCATATAAATCAAACAACCAAAAACCAGATATATACTAACTTCCTTGGTTTTCCTCCCAACAACCAAGGACGTCAAACGGCACCCTCCTCTTCCTAGGTGGCAAAAATTGAACATTGATGGCTCATAGCGTTCTCACTCCGCTAGTGCTGCTTGTGGGTGCCTTATCAGGGATCAAACAGGTGCTTTCGTTGAAGGTTTTTTCTGTTTCTAGGTTTTTGCTCGATAGTCTAGTCAGAACTTTGGGTTATTATTCGAGGGTTGCTGGTAGCAAAGGATGCGGGTATTCAGAATTTAATTGTGGAATCATATTCAACGATCACCTTGGGACTTCTTCAAGGTGCTTGTCCAACACTCCATCCGTGTGCTGATGCTTTAGCTAATATGGGTCATGTTGAGTCCCATGACTTGCGTTTATTTTCGTCGTGTCGGTCACCGCTACAACCGTTAGTGTTGGGAAATAATATAGGAGTCTCATCTCTTTTCCTTGTTCTATTTTAGAATAGTTTGGGGCGTTTTGTCTCTCCTATTACAATAAAATAAAATAAAAATAAAAATAAAAATAAAAATACACATTCAATTTAAAATCATAGAAGGGAAACTAGATATGGAAATAAAAAGAAAGCCGAAGATGACGGGGGTGGCCACGGTATGAAATAGGGAGTTGCCAACTGTGTTGTCTGTCTATAATGGCTACATCACATCCCTAATCTTCGCCCTATAAATATGCCGTTTTTGAAAACAGCACATAATAATACCATGAAATCAAGATCTTTGTTTGAACAAATCTTAAATCTTAATTTCCTGTATTTTTGCTCCCTTTTCCCGGTTGTCTATCTATCTATAGTCCCCTTTCTCTCGCTCCCTGTAAATTGACTACTCCTCTCCCTTCCCACCCACCACAGAGGTATTCATTCTCCTCCTCCTCCTCCTTCTTCTCCTTCTCCCTATATTATTATTGTAATGGTTGCGACTAGTTTCAAGTTTTTGACTATAAATCATATGTGCCTGCACATTAAGGTTTTAATATGTAATGCGTGCTATTCACTACCGGCAGTGGGAAGGTATCGTCTTTCTATATTTAAAATATTTTGTTTAATGTATTTGTCATGTGACGCCTTTGCTTATTTTCATGCCTAAGAATCTCCATGTGTTTTCCTTGCCTTGATTACCTCCATCCTTTGTATCTTCAAGTTTTCTTCTGTTTCTCCCTTATTTATTTATTTGCCTCAAGCGTGTATCTTTTTATTATTTTTTGTTGAACCTTCGAATTGGTGCTTTTGGGTAGCTTAAACTTGTATCATTTGGTTTTCTTATCAAGCCTAGACTAACCCCCCTCAAGAGAAAACAGAAAAATTGAAGGGAGAATTATCGTAAGATTGTTAATTGGTTCAATTTATTGAACTCTGTCTCTAATTGTGATGCAGGGTGGGTCATTGAATTCCCGGGATTACTTTGTTTTTCTTTTTTCTCTTGGTTTTGGAGGAGGTGGTGCTCGTGTTTAAATAGAGCTTTGGAGGGAAGAGAAATAGTTTTGGATTATTGTTGTGTGGATCTGTCTAATAAGCAATCAGAAATATATACGAGGTGTATGAATTGGGGTTGAGTTGTATTGCAATTTGCAAGCTGTTTTCTTGATGATTTATGGTCAATTAGGCCCTTCTCAGTACATAACATTTGTTGAGGGGGTCATTTTGAATGATGGGTTGATTTGAATGATTAAGTTTCTGGAGGCAGCTTAGAGGAAATTTAAGAGGTTACCAAGCAAGTAGACATTGGATTAGGTTTGTTTGTGGCTTTTGGGATGGATAATAAAAGTGCAAGGGAAAAGGACACTGAAGTTGATCTTGATCTTGAAAGTGGATTGCCATTAATTGGAGACGATTCAAAGAAGGTCTCTCCTCCTAGTAGTTCTAAACAAGGAAAGCCATTATTTGCTAAGGTTTCTGGTGGGATTGTTGGAGGTTCTGTAAAAGGGGAGCATGTGCCAAGTTTATATAGCAATAGATCAAAGTTAGGCGACCTTTCTGTGGATGTGACGAGAGTAACAAACAAGCAAATGATGGGGGCAGATTCGGTGAACTGTGCAGAACAGACCCTGGCGAGGGAGAAACGAAAAAAGGTCCCTAATAAAAAACATCCCAAACCTCCAAGATCTCCACAAGGTCCAGCATTGGATGCAGCTGACCATAAGCTGATCAAGGAGATAACTGAACTTGCAATGTTGAAGCATGCGAGGACAGAGCGTATGAAAGCGTTGAAGAAGACGAAAACTGCTAAGCCAGCAACTTCCTGTAGCAGCAGCATTTTGGCTATGGTTTTCACTGCTGTCTTCTTTATTGTGATAATATTCCAAGGTAAAATTTCTGATAAAGTCATCTCATGTATATGGCATTTTGTATATTGTCTTGTGCACTACAACATGTAGGGATTTAACTTTGACTTTGAGCCATGAAAAAAAATATAGTGAAAGTCTTGCTAACTGTGCTAAGTTGGAGACCATTGTTTTGCCTTGTTTTTGTACATAATTTTGTGATTAATACTTTAGCACTATGTTTGTTGGGTTATCATAAAGCTTCGATCTTAAAACACTGTGCTCTACTGCTCTCAGATATTGAGACATCATAGACTTGCTAGAGAATTATATCAATTCAAATCTTATGGAATCCAAAGTGTTTAGTGCATGTTTGGATCAATCCATTCAGACTTTCACACTTTCCACTGCACAAAAGCAAGACACAACTATTTGTTGCTTTTGCCCAAATGGATTTTTAAGTTGGCACAAATGTTTTTAGTTTACAGACACACTTAGGGCTTGTTTGTTTCTCATTTGGGCCTGGACATTGCCATGAATTGAGGAAAAAACCTTCACAAACAACTCCAACATGCATGCCTCTACATTTGTGAAACCGAGCTTCATGTGCAAGAAAAAAAACAATTGATATGCACTTTGAGCTTGTCTCCTTTTTCATGTTATGTACGGTTCATTCATTATTCTGTTCTGGCAAACCAGATCAAGTTTTAGCTTTTATTTGTGACTTTAGCTATGTCTTCTTATATTTGCTGTGTATATTCCTAATTCCTATCACTCCCTTCCAGGTCTATCGGGTCATTGTAGATCTAAATAAATAGCTCACTTTTTCCAACTAGCTCCTGACAGTATTATGATCAAATTGTTATTGATCACAGTTTTGCTTTCTCTTTCTGGATAACTGGAATCAAACAGTTTCAATCTCCCCTATTTTCCTGTTATGTGATCACAGTTGGGGGCAAAAAAATAGTTGCATGTAATAAAATATGCTAGATGATTCCCAGAAAAAGTACCTTAACTTTCTTTTAGTTTTTATGGTCTAGAAATTCTCATGATATTATGAATCAATCACCAATTATTCAAGCTGTAAATATATAAGACTTACATAGTATGCAAGATGGAACCAAAATACTTCTAATGGTCATGTTTCTTCCTTATTCTGATGAGTGGTAGCTTCCATATTATGTTTTAATTAGTGGCTCCTTTTGCAGGCATGTCATCTGGACCAAGCACAGCAGCAAGTTTCCAGGGGTCCCCTATATCTGTTGGAGGATCAGAGGGTGGTTTAATTTCGGTTCAATACCGACTTGCACCATCTGCAACTGACTTAAATGCTCCTGATTCAGAGTCTCACAAGTAAGTCAAAATGCATGCTGCATGTGAAATTAATGTTTTTAAAACCAGACCAGTCATTGAACTGTTGAGGATACCAGTTCATGGAAACTGGAGATCCAGCCGTAGTTGAGCTGGTAATAATACAAAATAAATCTGAACTGACTATCTTACCAGTTTAAGGTTCAACTGCGGTGGTCCAATACTCCAACCAGTTTTAACAACAATGATCGAAATACATTACTAGTCCAGATTTGTTCCCTTTTTTCTCACCTCATTGATAAGTAATTCAGATTTCCCCTAACATTAATTTGCTGCTTGATGTTACCTTGCAGTTTTGTACAGGAGGTAGCAGGTTCAGATCTGCCTGAAAAACTGGGGAGAGATTCAGGTTAATGCACTTTTATTATAAAAGGGAATGTCACTTCCTTCTTGTTCACGGGCTTCTCATACAGGCTCTATTCTCTTTCAATATAAATTTCTTTCTGTATTTTGGTAATTTATCCCCTTTATCTATATTAATCAATGACAATGTTGGGCGGGGGACAGTATTGCAGGTGTTCCTCACTGGCTTTCCAATTGCCAAATACATGTTGCTACTTTTTGTTTCCTCAGCTACTTTATGTTGCTTATGCTCGTTGAGAATTTGAGTTGGAGATTTTGCTTTTGAAGCCCAAAAACTGTTGATCCAAATTACGTTTTGATGCCTTTTGTCATTGCATTAATTAAAACAACTCGTATGTATTTTGGTTACCTTTTTTTAGCAATATTTTACGTACAAAATTAGAAAGGGACTTCACCATTTAAAGGAAAATAATAAAAAAAATTCTTATTAGGCTAACCAATAAGGCATGTGGCACTCTGAATTTCCAATTAAGAATAAGGTGTCAGGTGTTATGACAGTTTTGACTTTGTTGTGCATGTTGTATTACCGCGCCAACAAGTGACATTGCTTCATTTGGGATCACAAAAAGAAAATTAAAACAAATATTGAACTTCAAATCAGAGTCGTTTAACGTGCTGCTCTTGGTAGGCGGGGTTTGAAAATCAATGGCTAGAAATAAAGATGAGACGTGTGTGCGCGCGCTTGGTATCACGTTAGAATATATTAAAATTGTGTTTTCCTTGCCCAGAGTGTTTACTTATGAAATTCGTACGTAGTGAAGACTTGGCAAGATCGATTTTAGACGGCAAGGGAGGGAGTAATAGTTATAAAGTAAATTGAAATAGAAATTTTAAACAGAGATAAGGAATTAAACATCTATTTTTATTATATATATATTTTTAAAAGTTTATTGTTTTTAATTTTTTCGGGAATAATAAAAAACATTATAATTTTTTAAGGACAGTATCAACAAAAAAATATTTGGGTTCAAATACATAATGAACAATTGGCAACATCAACATGTTTTACTTAGTGCACGATATTCTTTAATACGAACGTCACAGTAACGTGTATACATACAAAGCTTTCTCAGACATAACATAGACCACCGTCACATGACTCATTCTCTACTAGAAGAAATTATATTCCCTCACATATTCTTGATTAGTGAAATGCAATCCGTTCGTTATCTTCCCTTGTAAATCTCAATTTGATGATAAAATTATGAAGTATCCTCTAATCAAGTTCCAAATTTGAGACAAACCTGCCAGAGGGTAGTCAAATTTACCAATTGTGATATTATTTTTGAATTGGTTTGGGCTGAGGTATGAGATCCAACCTCGTGATAGTCCTTAACTTTTTTGTCTATTCTTTTGATTTAGTGGGGAGTGAAGGTATTGAAGTGATTTCTCATACCAAATCACTAGCCTTTACGTGTTGTAGGGGCGAAAGGGATGTTTCCTACAAGGACACTCCGACGCTCAAGTCAGTAAAAGTTTTAAGGAATTTCAAAGCTCAAGCGTAAGGTTAGAGAGAATGTACCTACCTTATGTTACGCTGTTGCATGGGTGGAATTATACCTAGGAGGAGCACAAGAGCCTTATTGCTCACCAAGTCTTCCGTACACGGTGTCAGTATTTACACTTGTGATGGTAACGTTTCGCAGTAGCTTTCCCTACCCGTCAGTCACTTTGCAGGCAACTTGCTCGGTACGTTAGGTCATAGGTCAACTTTAAACCTCTGGTATTGAGTGAGTAACTCACAACGGGGTCAGTCTTAAGGACCTTTCGTGAGGCCACAGATATACTATTGTTAAATTGACCCGTTAGTGAGATGCCGACGTTGAGAGGATAACTCATACCGGTCATCACATCATATCGGTTCTGGATGCAGGATTTTGACCAAATTACCTTTACGTCCAAAGGATCGGTCTTCAGACCGGATCAATTTTTATACATTATTTTTATGCACATACTCTTGCAAAGGAGTATCATTACAGTGATATGTTGTGATCACTTATCATTATTGATATGGATGAATTAAAAATAAAAAAGACAACACAAAATAGAAAAATGATTAAAGATGGTTTGGTTTGTCATTTATGTGAGTTGCATTTACTGTCAACTTACATGATTCCTGTTACTTTATGTGACCCTATTTTAAGGTTGTGATGAAGCCAAGTTTGTAAAAAATCGTATATTATATAAAAAAGAGTTTGCTTCAAAGTACACATTTATTAAGACTTATACTTTTGTTTTACAGAGTCAAAGTGTTTATTCAACAAGACTAACTACCTACTAGCTAAATAATAGTACTAATAAGTGCTACTACCTACTAGCTAGCAATGAGGTAGAAGAAGGAGTGAACAAGTTAACCTTTTACTAATAATTTGATTATGGATGAAGCCTCTACAAGCTTCTGCACAATGTCATTTCTGTCCCCTAAGGATGACTGAGAGAAGCTAGAGAATTTCTTGTCACAGGTACCCACTTCTTTGACAGCATCAGATATGCAGTAACTAGCAAAGCCGAAACGGCTTTGGCTTATGGCATCAGCTGCTTGTAGGAGAATATATTTCACAACTGGTATATATGACTCTACACAGAAAGCCAAGGCTTGCTCTAACTGGCGATCTGAGATCTGCTTGATCTGCCCCTCAATGTAACTTAGTGTGTCACTTGCATTTGCCAGAATGTTATTCACCATTAATAGTGCCACCCCTTTAAGATCAGTTTCTAGACTAAGAGGGTTTGAGTGCAGGATTGAGCTGCAAAGGTCAAAAAAGGTGTCTTTTTTGCACATTTGGTCTACCATGTCACTGTTCCCATCTTTCCATTGGAAAGAGGATTGGGATAGTGTGAAGGGAATAGAAGAAGCAAGGAGAATAACGTGAATAACAGAAGAAGACACACATGTTGATATCCTCCACATTTTCTCTTAGGTAGGGGAATGAGAATGGCCTGGCCTCTTTCTTGGATGCTATTTAAGGTTACAAAGTTATAATATTTTATACTTTCTTTTTACTATGTATAATATACCTCAAATGAGATAGGTATAATATGTTGTTTTAATATAACCTATAATCGTGGTTTTAAGTATTAGAGAATATGTATCGTTAAATATTAGTAGGATGGATTTTGTTGTCTATAATATTTCTCTTTAATTCAAGTTTAAATAGGACATACTAAACGTAGAAAAATAAGATTGGGGTAAAACTGAAAGATGAAAAAATAAAAATGATTATTTGATGTGTTAAAAATTAGAAATAAGTTATGAAGAATTGGAACTCTAAATGTTACTGTTCTTATAATTCTATTTTATGTACATAATATAGTTTTTTTTTTAAAATTGAAAAATGGTGACAGGTTTTGTTGTTTGCTGGTTGCTCTTTTTAACCATGGGCTACACTTGGTGCTACACGTTGTTTAAGGTTAAATTGGCCTTGCTTCACGGGTGTCCATATTTTGTTGGCTTTTATTGACAATGCCACACTTTCTTTTATGTTCCCTCCTGTTCACACAAAGAAAGTAGACACAAAACCCTAGAAAATTCTCCTAGGGATTAGGTTTATTATTTCCAATATGTGTCACTTGGTTATAACATGTGCACAACAGGTACTTTTATACCTAGGTCACGAGGTGGGCTTTGGCCCATTAGGTTATAGTCTAAGTTAATTAACTACCTAATGACGTGAAGAGATTTGAGGAAAAGGTAGGGACCCACCTCTCGACTCGTGGGGGAACACCTCCTTTCCCATAAGATAACAAACTTGAGAACTTTCTAGACAATGCTCTTCTCGATTAAGCCCTTCCATGAGGCAGACACGACCACGGTTTTGCTACCGAGATTTCATTCATCAATTATCAAAGTCCAAAGACCGAAGCAGAATCATCAATTTTCTCACCAAAGACCCATGCTAAGTGCTAACTATCACAAGCATCATCATCATTCTTATGTACTTCTTTCCTAGAAAGTTTCAATTACTTGTTAGTTCTAGGTTCTAGCACTAACCTATTGCTTTACTTAAAAAGAAACAATTATTTCAATAAAGAAACTATAAAATATAATAATAAAACTACCATTTGGAAGTGTGCACCAAAATTTGTAAGATATAATTAGCATGGAGACACTAGTGGAAAAAGTGGATATAATCACGGTTAAAATTGGCCTTTAATCACGGTTAATCAACCGTGGTTGTTGCAGCCGTGGTAGTAGATGAGGTCCTTTAACCACGGTTCACAACCATGGTTATAAATTACATCTAATCATGGTTGCTATTAACCGTGATTAAATAAGAACCTATTTAATCACGGTTGTCAATCATAACCGTGAACACAGGTTCATAAAGCTTGCATTTACAGACTATGTATAATCACTGTTATGGTAGCAACCGTGAATAAAGAGGGTCTATAATCACGGTTGTCGAGCATAACCGTGAATATGAGTAGTCATAAAACTTCATTTACAGACTATATATAATCACGGTTATGGTAGTAACTGTGAATAAAGATAGTCTATAATCACGGTTGTTACCATAATCGTGATTAAATAATGAGGTTTTTTTAATATGAGTTTGTTTTATTTTTTCCCAAACCTGTAATCAGACAACCAGCACAATATACAGTATGATGTGCATGTATATAACATTAATTAATTTGCTATCAATTCATAACAACCTAAAAAATAAAAGTATATACAATTCAGATGAATGTAACCTAATAAAATGTAAACCCTAAATCCTACACTAGATACATATATAAGAGAATAAAGATCTTATATCTAGCTAAGTCCTTTCCTGACTTCAATGAAGTATGCGGCCCATTGCTTTCTAACATTATCTACAAGTGTCCTAGGGAAGTATGACCGGTCCTAAAAGTACTGCAAACAATGCACAAAACAATTAGAAGAAAAGCTATATTTATTACATGAATTTGATGAAATTGGTAGAAAACTAGTCCAAGTGATGAGACTTACATCTGTCCATCCATCTAGTAAATGTTGTTGGATGGTCAGCATGATGTGCATGACGTAATAGCCACACTCGAAGCTACCCTCCTGCCTATAAGACTACAATGGACATAAAATATAGAATAAGTGAATTCGCAACTTAAAAAATATATATTAAAGATTTGAATGAATATGATTGACTTACTTTTGGGTGCACCCACTCAAGTTTTCTTCCGCTGGACTTACTTCCAAGCAGTCGATTATATCCAACCACCGCCCTACGTCAAATAAAACATAAGATAAGTTAGAATTGTATAAGACCAAAAATGATGTAATCGAATTTGTACTTATTTTTTAAGGATTAACTTACCTGTCTACTATACGTTTCAGGTCTTATGGAACTGTCTCGTGCATAGAATCAAAGTACAAAGCAACATAAGCTCGGGGACAGATCACCACAAGCGTCCAATTAGCGCTGCAGTTACCAGTGATAAGTGAGACTTCAAAATGCAAAAATTAATGGACAATAATTATGGAATAGAATGTTACCCTTTATGATAAGGGTCCAGGTATACACCCTTCCTAGACTCAAACATCCAATTCTGGATGTATGCCTGGGTGTCCTGCGTGTTGTTTCCTTTCCTCTGTATGAAAAAGGGCTCTAAGAAACCATAAGTTCCATCGAAACCCAAGTCCACATAGATTTTATGCAGAAACCTAAACAAGTTAAGACATGGTTAGCGACAAATAACTTGTATAATGAAAAAATTGGACATAAAATGATATACTTACAGCTCCCACAGCTAAATGATAGAGATGTTCAGCATCGTTGACCCATCATAATCTCACACAAGTCACTCCGTGTAATGTAAACCAATAGTGAACTTGGACGGACGAACAATAGTGGCCACCATAGGACCTGAAAAGCGTCCTCTCCTAGCTCAGCCCCGATCTGCCATAGCATCCGAATCGGATCGTCGACGGGGTCTGGCTTCTTCAATGCCGGTTCCTGTTAAACAAATGACAACTATCACAGTTTGTACCGTAATTGACAATATGACAAAATCAGTTAGTGTTTCAGGTTTTTACCTGTATAGGAGCAAGCGACAGGAGTCTATTGGGCCACATAAGAAAGTGGCCCACCGCCTGACCGACGGTCTTCACCTCTAGAGTTGCCACTTGCACAGCAGCATCCTCCTCAAGGACGAGCACAACAGAGACCCTGGATATACCATCAGGTAATGACTGATGGTGAACCACAGAGCCTAAGTTGTAGACCATGCCAGTGGCAACTGGCTCCTCTGACCCATCAATGAACAGGTCACATTGACGGGTATCTGCAGGCTCGACCCCATCATCGTCAGGGTCAGCTGCAGCGCACGGCCCCTTAGTGCTAACCCTCCATACCTACATATTTACACATCAAGCAGAAGTTATTCAACAATAAAAGAAAGTGATTACAAACAACAAATAGTTAAATAGTATAAGGAATCTAACCTGTGGGTCAGTGGCTGGTGCAGTAGTCTCCTGGTGGTGGCTGAGTAAGGCCCTCATCTCCTCCTTGAATCGGGCCATCTCCTGCTGTAGCTTTGTAATCTCCTCCTAATACTCAGCCTTCACAACAGCCACCCTCGACTTAACCTTTTTCTCCACTAACTGCTCAATGGAGGGGGCAGGGTCGGGAGCACCGTAATAGCTTCGGAGGCCTGTGAAATGTGAATGATTAGCTCATAATTATTTAATAGATAACAAAATGAAATGATACAGTAATTTACAACTTACCTACACCTCGACCAACAGCACGCACCCTTCCTGGGTGCTCTGGCTTGCCGATGGCGGTAGTCAAAATATCCTGTCTACCATGGGCTATGAAAGACCCTTGGGTTGATTGCTCAACCAAGGAATCCTGAAACCAAACAAGTTAGTATTCACTTGCTTCATGTAAACCAAAAAAACTGACATATTTACAAGGGGAATACTTACTATCCGTGAGGCGACCTCCTGAGCTTGTGAGGAAGTGTATTCCCCACTCTTCCTGATCCTGGCCCGCTTCTATTTCTCGTGGCGTGCAGGTGGGGAAGGGGGATCCATAATACCAGTGTCAGGCTGGCTAGTCTGACACTGACTCAGCCTCTCCTAGGCTATCTGCTCCTCCAATCTATGGTAACCCCCATGTGACAATCTGGGGGCAGTCATTCAGCTTCCTAATGTTCTGTGCTTTCAATCTGACCGCCTATAGCAAGAAAGAAAATTATTTAGAGTTAGACTTATAAATTATACATAATTTAAGCATTTAAAAACCAACGTACCTGAAACTGGTCAGAATGCCTAGATGCAACGAAAGCATCCCAAGTCTCTTGATCAATGAAGGCATATTTCTCTCTGGGGAACTGTCCTCGGTCCTCCCCAAATACATGCCTACAATTCATACACTTTTAAACTAAGGATTGGTACAATTTGGCAAAGTGTTGATTAAGAATTTAAAGTCCAAATATACCTCCTGGTGAGTGTGGATTTGAATGACCTTCATCGCTCAGCAATAATACCGAGGATCTTCCTCCTCGCTGTGTCATGTGCTGGTATCTCAAAAGAATCCTACATGAAAGGAGTTAGTCCATAAAAGAGTCCTTATTATGAATTACATGAAATAATACACTAAAATAAAACTTAAATGATATCTAAGTTACCAGAATATCACTCCAAATCTGGTTCTTCACCACCTCCTCGACATTATCCCAGTCGGGGATAATAATGGACACCTTCGACCGAGCCACAACTCCCAAATAACTGCTAAACTTCACGACATGTGGTCCTCCAAATCTACCAGTGTTGACATCGATGTCAACACGTAACCTCTCTCCCTGGTGACGCCTAAGTGCAACGTCTGGCATCCGGGTAACACCTCTACTCTTCCGAGTAGAGGAATCAATAGCCTGTGAGTCGGACCTAGAACGTGGATCTTGGTCAGCCATGAGTATCTGTCCAAATAAGGAAACACAATTGTTAAATATTTAATATAACATTTAATACAATGAATAATTAATATAACAAGTTTAATACCCTATGAAGTTAAAATATTTTCCCACAAGCCTTCATGGTGGTCATGACGATTGGCAACTAAATCATTTATGTCATGTTCCACGATAGATGTCGGAATACGTGTTGTGGTGGATGGAATTTCCACAATATCAAGATTGGGGTCTCCAATGTTGTGTCTACCTTGGATAACAATTGACCACCGTTTGTCAGCTGGGTCAGCAACATAAAAAACTTGTTTCACTTGCGTTGCCATGATGAATGGTTTCTCCTTATGCCCTATCTTGTTGAGGTCCACCAATGTAACTCCAAAATCATCAGTTTTGACATTGTTCTTATTGTCAATCCATTTGCATTTAAACACAGGAATGGTAAAGGGACCGTAATCGACTTCCCATATATCTTTAATCACACCAAAGTAGCATGACTCGACCATGACAAGGTTGTTGTCCTTTGAAGTTGAGAAATACATTGACTGAGCCACAACCATCACTCCACTATTTTGATTTGTACTCTTCTCACCCTGTGTCCTTGTATAAAATGAATAGTTGTTTATGTCATACCCACAAAAGGTGAAGCCATCAAAGTTCGGGCCCTGTGCTAGTCGATGTAATGTCGAGGATGCACATGTATCTTTTAGAACGGTCTTTTGGAACCACTGCATGAATGTCTTGTTGTGTTCATTCAACACCCACTTTTCAGTCATTCTAGGGTTATTTCTCTTGACTAGCTCTTTATGAGTGGTTAGATACGGTTGCACATTGTCCGTGTTATTTAAAATATACAAGTGCACTTGGAGGATATCATCACGTGGCATGCTCTTTATTTTTTTACCGATCATACCTTTCCCATCCAATCGCCCATCACGACGAGTCTTTGGAATACCAATGCTTGCAGCAGGTGACATGTAATCAGTGCAAAACTTAATTGCTTCCTCTGCAATATATCTTTCCACAATTGAAGCTTCGGGATGACGTTGATTCTTCATATACCTTTTCAATATCTTCATATATCGCTCAACGGGATACATCCACCGCAAGAACACTGGACCACACAAACGGACATCTCTCACCAAATAGATGATTAAGTGGACCATTATGTCAAAAAAAGAGGGCGGGAAATTCATTTCAAGTTGACATAATATAAGTGATGCTTCCTGTTCCAACACATCCAATTCGTCGGGCACAATTACTTTGCAACATATGGTATTGAAAAACATACACAGCCTTGTTATGACATTTCTCACATTTTTAGGAAGAATGTCACGAATGGAGATAGGCAGAAACTGTTGCATCAACATATGACAATCGTGAGACTTCAACCCAACTAACTTCAAATCTTTAATGGAAACACATATGTTGATGTTTGAACTATAACCAGACGGAACTTTCACACTACGTAACGATTCACATAGACTTTTCTTTTCTTTTCTGGACAATGTATGACATGCTGGGGGCAAATATGTTCGTTTTCCCTTTGATTGTGGATGCAACTCCTGACGTATATCCATTAGCTCCAAGTCCATACGCAAATTTAGGCCATCCTTAGTCTTCCCGGGTATGTTTAAGAGTGTACCAACCAAACTGTCACACATATTTTTCCTCCACATGTATTACATCAATGCAGTGTCTTACATCAAGCTCCCTCCAATATAGCAGGTCAAAAAACACTGAATTCTTCTTCTAGTTATTTTGTGTTGGGGATTGTTTTTCACACTTACCAAACACCACGTTGACATCTTTCACCTTTTCATATGTCTCGCGACCAGACAGTGGTGGAGGAGCCATTTCAAAATCTTGGGCATTGTTGAACGACTACTTCAACCTCCCAAACAGATGATTCGCTTTAAGAAACCTTCGATGTCGAAGATAAACATTTTTCCTACCATGGTGCAGCCACACAGAACTAGTTCCCTCCTCACATACATGACAAGCTTTATGACCCTTCATGCTGTACCAGGATAAGTTACCATACGCTGGAAAGTCATTGATCGTGCAAAATAGCATGGCACACAATTTGAATGATTGCCTGGTAAATCCATCAAACACATCAACCTCGTCTTCCCACAACATTTTGAGGTCTTCAAGTAATGGAGTTAAATGTACATCAATGTCATTCCTCGGTTGTCGTGGACCAAAAATCATCATTGATAACATGACATATTTCCGCTTCATGCACAACCATGGCGGCAAGTTGTAAACAAACAACAAAACAGGCCACGAACTATGGTTTGTGCTCAGGTTCCCAAACGGGTTCATGCCGTCTGTGGCTAGTGCAAGCCTAATATTTCTTGGTTCATGGGCAAAATCTAAAAAAATCGTATCCATTTTCTTCCATTGCGATCCATCGGCCGGATGCCTAAGTAGTCCGTCAATAACCTTTTCATCAGCATGCCATCTCATAAGTTTTGCATCATCTGCATTGGCAAATAGTGTTAGGGAATCCCATTAGGGTCAGGTAGCGAAAACCCAAAGGATTCCCAAAAGAATTGCAAACACAAATGTCTCAAGGCATTATGCTAAATTAAAATTTCGGCTAGGGTTTACCTCTTGTAGATGCAGAACGAGTTCCTCGATCGAAGCAATTGTAGCTTCGCCCTTAGGAGTCTACACGAGCACTCCCACCAGAAAAACAGAGCTCTGAATGCTATTACGGACATTTGTTTATGGTCTAATTTCTGAGCAGCAGCCTATGAGCATCTCATGCTCTATATATAGGCTTAGGTCTTGACCTGAGCTCTCATTAAACATTGGGCTCCTGACTCATTCTAAATGAGTTAGGCCCAAATAGTTTTATTTTCAGTCCAACTAAAATAAAACTATCCTCTGGTGGGCTTACTCTATGTGTGTGACCCTATAGGTAAAATATTCGGTTATATTAATAATAAACTATTTTATTATTAATATAAAATAAGAGCGGTATCTAGCAATACATCATTATGTCTGAATATTATTTATCATCGACATGACCTATAAGTGATAATTATTTTATATATTTATTCCTTTTGTCACGATATCTAATTGGGCCCAAGGCATGGTCGTCATCCTTGTATGGCCCAATTCATTTTACTTGATACCAGAGTAGACTTTATAGAATAAATATCTAATATTTATTTTTCCTAGCATGGCCATGCATTTCATTAGTCTCACTCCATCAAGTGGTCCATAGATATCACTCCTGTCACATAGGAGAGACAAATTCCATCTACATCACTCACATCCGTCTGCATAATTTATCTATTGCCTAATCATAATCTTTATGGTTATCTTATTACAGATAACGTTTGATTGTATTAAAATAATAAACTCCTTATGTAGGAATCGTAGTGATTTCAGGTCAAAGGACTATATACCATTATCACATTGAGAACCGTTTATGACACTCATGTAACGATCCATGCAACGTTCTCATGGTGGGTCTGTCCAGTACAACATTACTCTTAATGTGTACCCGTGTAAAGACTTGATATCATATATTCATGATTTGTGAGATCAAATCATCAGTACATTCACACACTAATCTTAATGTATTTACATGTCCCCATGTAAATACTTGATTAGGGACATTTTAGGAATAATTCTCATATGACCTATTATTCCAGGATAAATAGCATTAGTCTAAAACTAAAAATACTAATTTTATTGATAAGTTAAAATTGATACATTAATAGCTCGTAGTGCATACACCAACAAACAGACACTTTAGTCTTGGAACTATAGGCAGATACCACAACACCTTTGTAGGAGACCCTTTAGTGCAGACCTCATCAGAATCCGCCTCTTTCTTCTTATACCATGACACCCTACACCTAGGACATCGATGCAACATTTCTAACTCACCCCAGAATAATACACAATCATTTGGGCATGCATGTATTTTCTCATACTCTAAACCCATAGGACACAACACCTTTTTGGCCTCATAGTTACGATTCGGTAAGGTGTTTCCAGCTGGGAGCATTTCTTTCAACAACTTTAGTAAGTCAGTGAAACTTTTATCCTTCCACCCATTTATGGCCTTCAAATTAAACAATCGTAAAACTGCTGATAACCTCATGAAATTGATGCAGTTTGGATATAACGGCTGCTCAGAATCCTCACATAGAGTCGTATATACATGAGCTTTCTTAAAACCTTCTACCCCCACATCACGGATCATATCCTTGAGTCGGTCATCCATGTCGACATCGGTGTCATGCATCGAGCTTCGATTTTCAGTTTGAGAGTTGTTACTTGGCACCACCATATATTCACCATACCATATCCAACGCGTATAACTACGTAGAAAACCATTACACAGTAGATGTTCTCGCACCTCTTCCAAGTCTAGCCGACGCAGGTTTAAGCATTTAACACAAGGGCAAAAATACCTTCCATTCACCTCCTCAACATTCCTCACAACGAATTCTATAAATAATTTAACTCTCCCTCGTACTCTAGACTTATGCGTGATGCAGTTATCCAACTCCGATCCATACCAACTATTTACAAGGTGTTATGATCAATCTCACTTTTCTTACAAAAGTGGTGGTCCTATACCCATTCAGGATGACAATTGTTTTCATACGTCATTGATATATATAGGTTAGGAGTTATTTTAAAATTTGATGAAATTTCGGCAGCATTTCGCATTGGTCTCTAAGTATACAAAATGAGAGCGGTCAAATCAAATTCAACCACAACCAAATATGCACCCAGAGAACAACAAAATGCAAGTTACCGAAACTTTATCAAATTTTAAAATAACTCCTAACTTGTACATACCAACTGCGTATAAAAACAATTGTTTATCCTAAATTGTCCAAACAGACAATTCAAGATTCAACACAAACGATGAAATTAACTAATTTAATGACCATTTGTGTCGAATCTCAAACGGGGAACTACGATTTACTCATGCAAAGAAACTTTCATACTAATCAACTAGTATCAGCCTATGAGTTTGCAAGATTGAAAACCACACACATACAACAAGAGAAATAACATTATATGAGAGCAACAAACAGCAACAAAAATAACATTATATACTGTACAATGAAATGTATACTTTGATTAAAAATAATACTTAAAAATGTATAATAATTTAGTTAACTTTTCTCCTAAATCAGTATGATGTTTTTAATTTGTGTTATTTTCAAGTACAACTATGGTGTTGGATATATGGATTATGGATTATAGATTATGGTGTTGGATTATAAGACTCTTATTTAGTAATTAGATTGAACTATTATTTTATGGATTATGGATTATGGATATGGTGTTGGATATTGGATTATGGATTATGGATTATGGATTATGAATATGGTGAAAGAACTAATTAATAGTTGAAACAATTTGAATATTTTATAAATAAGAAATTTGATTAAAACTTGATAAAACTTAAACAATTTTAGGGTGATTTGTTTGATAAAATCTAAAGGGGAAACCTTTTTTATAATTTTAAATATGATGTTTTGGTGGGTAAATTTTAGTTAAAAATAACTTCAACTCTAATTTTTAATTAATTCTTATTAACTAATTTACTTTTATTTTTTAGCTTCAAATGATATTCATATGTCTAATATTAGTTGAATTTTCAAAAATTTAATATTTCAATTTATTTTTAACAAAATAAGGAAACCAGCCAAAATGTAATGCCCCGGCCGCTTTTCAGGAATGAACGACTTTCCCCATAGACCAACACGAGACCTTTCCAATGTACTTTTGTCCTCACTCACACATTTCCTAAGAACTTCCTAGGAGGTCACCCATCCCAGAATTACTCCAAGTTAAGCACGCTTAACTTTGGAGTTCTTAAGTGATAGGCCACGGAAAAGGCTAATGCATTTGTTGGTATAGGTAGTACGAATTCATTCCTTTAAGCTATCCTCGACTGTATAGTCCCATACCTACACAGTCTTTGGATCCCTCTTATTCTGGTATGTATTAGGTTCGTTCATGTGTCCCTCCCACTGGAAGCCTGCCAGGAGCCGCTCCTTGTCCGTGCCTATGCACCGACGATCACTCCCCGCCCTCAACAGTGCCTGGGATGTTACATTTCCTATTGGAAGCCTACCAGGAGCCACTCCTTGTCCATGCCCATGTACTGACGATCACTCCCCGCCCTCAACAGCACCGGGATGTCACATGCCCACCAGCTTCCGCCTGGTTCATCCCCGAACCATACCGTACTAGGAGAGGCTAGGCTCTGATACCACTGTAACGCCCCGGCCGCTTTTCAGGAATGAACGACTCTCTCGACAG
Source organism: Clitoria ternatea (assembly GCA_037962975.1). Taxonomy (NCBI): domain Eukaryota; kingdom Viridiplantae; phylum Streptophyta; class Magnoliopsida; order Fabales; family Fabaceae; genus Clitoria; species Clitoria ternatea. Next base: position 219,735,283 of record CM075671.1, read on the forward strand.
ACCAACATAAGACCTTTCCAATGTGCTTTTATCCTCACTCACACATTTCCTAAGAACTTCCCAGAAGGTCACCCATCCCAGAATTACTCCAAGTTAAGTTTGGAGTAATTCTAGGATGAGTGACCTCCTGGGAAGTTCTCAGGAAATGTGTGAGTGAGGACAAAAGCACATTGGAAAGGTCTCGTGTTAGTCTGTGGGGAGAGTCATTCATTCCTGAAAAGCGGCCAGGGCGTTACACAAAATACATTAACTATTTATACTATTTTTTTAATTTCATTTTAGTGTTTTGAATTTTAATTTAGACAAATTTTATCATTGTATTAAGTACAAAAGTTAACCATCTTAATAAGCCCTCCTACCCAACAAAAGAAAAAGGCAAGAAAAAGATGAATTTGAGGAGAATGGGAGGGAAATAGATGCAAACATCACTTTCACTTTACAATATAACATTCAATTGGTTTTAGATGACACTTTATGAACTACCATCTATAATAATCACTTTCACTTTCACTTTACAGTAAAATAGATTGAAGCAAAAATGTCTCCATCTTAAGCAACCTTCACTTTTATAAAACAAATACATAACATAGTCCAAATTAACAATAGTATAACTGGTTAAACTGATGAACTTGGAGTGCAGGTTGTGTTGCACAGTACACTGATAAGTTTCTTGGCAAATGGTTTTGTACTAAAAACTAAAATTAACTAAAAACTAAAAACAAAATGTTGATATACATAGAACCAACAAAAAAGAATAGGCACATTATACTCAGAACCAGCAAAACAGAGATAGAAACCCCTTTCAACACAAAACAGAACCCATATAACGCATCAACACAACTTAAAACAGATTTAACTCAAACAGGGACCATCAAAAACAATTACAAACAAAAACATGGATGACTTACAAGACAATGCAGCAATACTGGGACAAGCAACGAGCACAACGGGACAAGCAAGGAGCAAGTAGGCAACAATAGCAACAAGCACACTGGGATAGATGGAGAAGATGAGAAACACCTCGACGAAGAAGGAGAAAATGAAAAAGCAAAAAACAGGGATGACTTACCTGACAAGGACGAAGAGAGAAGAGGAAAAAAGGAGGAAGAGAACCTACGCAAATATGAGAGCAACAGGGCGAAGAAAGGTGGAGGAAGCAAAGAAAGACCAGCGCGAAAAAAGGAGAAGAAGTAAAAAAGCTAACAGGCGCGACTTTTGAAGTTTTTGAATATATATATAATCACAGTTAAATGAAAAACCGTGGTTATATTACATATATATTCATGGTTAAATCAACAACTGTGGTTGAATATAAATATTATATCCACGGTTAGTCCAACAACCGTGATCGTATACGTAATATATATCCACGGTTGTAGAGCCAACTGGGATTATAGAGTCCCCAACCTATGAACCCTGAACCCTAAACTATATATTCACGGTTGGAAGTATTACCCGTGATTATATATTTAAGGATACAACCACGGTTGTTTGGTTAACCGTGATTATATACTTAACCCTGAACCTACATCCACGGAGGTTAACTAACCGTGATCATATAGTTACATTATAATTTCAAAAATGCCACCATGTATGTTTTTATCACTGATCCACTTTAACCCGTGATTATATCCCGTTGTTATATCCAATTTTTGCACTAGTGAGATGTTCTTTGTGGTACCTAAAATATTTACCTACCCAACTAATCCTGTGGTTCCTTCTGTAAGTTAGTTTCCATTTGTTAACAGAACTCCTTGATTAAGAGTTAGCAATATATTATCAAGTAACATGCATAGTCTTATGTATATATCCTCTTCTAACAGAAGAATTTTGATTTGTTTCCAACATAGTCAAACCTTTCAAACCATTTAATTAAATTTTTTCTGTTGAAGTCTTAAATTAGTATATATAATGTCAACGTATATTCCATTCTATAACTTCAAATTCACCATCCTCCTCCTAGCATCTAGTTTTGTACCGGGAATTCATATTTTGTCTGTGATTGAAGAAATTCCTGTGCTCGTTAACATGTCACACTAATTAAATGTTTGAACTATTACATAAAGTTCAAATCAAAGCCCAATAGTTAAGGAATAAGATATTTTCGTGGTTGTAATCATAAGGAAAAAAATGGATATTCCTAACCTAGTAACATAGCTTTGTACATAAAAAGAAATATATAAAAAAATTCTTATTAAAAATTGTGTTATACATTTTCCTTGAAAATAATATGAACTATATCAATGATAAAAAGTCACTTTTCAAAAAAAATGATAAAAACTCTATTAAACCTGTTAAATACATGTTTTAAATTTTGTTAATGTGGTACTTCATTTACCATGAACAATTCAAATTGAATTTTGTTTCTTCATAATACCAATTCAATTTGGTTTTTACTTATTTAGAATAGCAATTCAAATTGAATTCTACTTCTTCAGAATACAAATTCAATTTAAATTCTACTTCTTCACAATACAAATTCAATTTGAATTCTACTTCTTCAGAATACAAATTCAATTTGAATTCTACTTCTTCAAATACAAATTCAAATTGAATTTTACTTCTTCACAAAACCAATTCAATTTGGTTTTGTCTTTTGGTTAAGGAAATATTATTATATTCTTTAGAATTGCCTATAAAAGGATTCAAGGTACCATATTTACAATCATGGTCAAGTTCTCTCCTAGTGTAATCCTAAGAGAATTTTTAGTAGCGAGTATATATTTTAGTTTCATCTAAGAGAGTACTCTAGTCAGAAAATTTGAGAGATAATTTTATTTTTGTCCCTGTGACTTATAGGGCTATTGTCTCTTTGTTCTCTTTTCTTTTTGAGAACTTCTTGTACTCTTCTTCTTACATAGTGGAACTGTTTTGCTCGTGATCATTAGTGTTCTTTTTCTCCAGTCTTGGAGGTTTTCCACAAAAATATTATGTGTTTATTTTCTTGCCCTTATACTTGCCTCTCTTTATCTCCAATTGATTTGATCCAGTGCTTCCGCAACACGCTGATTTCCTTAACAAGTGGTATCAGAGCTCCTTGTTTGATTGGAGGTTCAATATGTCTACCGTCACTAAATTTGACATTGAGAAGTTTGATGGCAAGATTAGTTTTTCTATTTGGCGTGTCCAAATGAAAGCTATTGTCACTCAAAATGGATTAAGGAAAACTTTAGATGGCAAAACAAAAAGACCATCTACTTATGACCGATGAGCAATGGGATGAGTTGGATGAAAAGGCGCTTTCAGCAATCCAACTTTGCTTGTCCACGGAGGTTCTTCGTGAAGTAGCCAACGAAACCACTGCTACGGCTTTGTGGTTGAAGTTGGAGACCCTATACATGACCAAAAGCCTCGCAAATAAGCTTCGTCTCAAAGAACGGTTATATACCATTCGTATGGTTGAAGGTACTTCTATTCAATCTCATCTTAATGAGTTTAATTCTATTATTATGGATCTGGAAAATATTGATGTAAAAATTGATGATGAAGATAAAGCCATTCTGTTGGTTGTCTCTCTACCTTCTACCTATAAACACTTTAAAGAAATTATGTTGTATGGTAACAATGATACCTTATCCTTTAAAGATGTTAAATCTAATTGATTGTCCAAAGAAAAGTTTGATCTTGAAATTCATTATGAGGACAAGGATGAATAAGAAGAGCAGATCCAGATCCAGATCCAGAGGGCGTAAATCCAACAAAACCTGTCGCTATTATAAGAAATATGGGCATGATATCTCTGATTGCTTTATCTTGAAAAAGAAACAAGAAAAGCATGAAAAAGATAAACAACCAGCTGAAGCTACTAATGTTGAGAATGATTCTGATGGTGATGTTATGCTATCTATTGATTCTTCTGATAAGAGGAGTAAACATGAATGGATTCTTGATTCTGGATGTACTTTCCATATGTGTCCTTATAAGGACTTATTTACCACTCTTGAACCTATTGATAGTGGTGTTGTCTTGATGGGTAATTGATCCGGACTAAATACCGGTATCCGATCTGCTATACATATTTCAACGTCTTTGATAAGACATCTACGTGTAACCGGTGTCATCGGTATACATCCGGACTGTAATTCCGTATCAGGCGTTCTCCCTAAACCGGTTGTTCAGGATAACACCATGACATCGGATAATACACACGTCACTGTGCAAAAGACAAGGATTGTTGCTACAGGGATCGATCAATAATTCCCTGCACTACGAGCCAAATTCTGCTCACGGGAATGGTCAACTTGTTCCCTAATCCTAGCCTACATTCTCTATGCTCAATATAAAATAGCCACTTGACCCAATCATGCAGGTAAGTGCGCAATATAATAATGCTAATGGGAGTTGGTGGTTCCCCACCAACGAGTCCTCGTTAATCGAGCCAATCAGGTATATGAACTAACTTCATGATTGAAGTGGTGGGGGGGGGGGGGTTCTTCTTCAGCTCTTTTACGACTGATTCCTCTCTGAATACATTCCTTACTTGGAATATAATCACTGACTTGAGCGTCGGAGAATCTTTGCAGGTGACACCACCATTCGCCCACTTCAACGCGTTAGGTCGGTGTAAAGGATCTCCAGGACGCCCAATCCGCTTTCTTCACCCAAGGACAACGGATACATACATCGGATACACATACATCCGGTCTACTAGACGGTATTGACATACTATTCGTGACTGGCTTGAGATCGGATTTATTGACCCCGGTCCAGGACAGATCATTGGCACGCCCAGTGGGACCCGATAAAGTTATTCCCATATCCTTTGACAGAGCAGGTAATCCACAATGGAAGACGAAGCACAAGACTTCATGGAAAATCAGGCTGAAGGCAGAACCAATCCTAACGCCTTCAGAAAACTCAACTTTGATTCTCATGGGGGCAGCTCAAAGAAGATAGTAACAGTGTCTGATCCTGATCCTCGTGATGAGTTGATCAAACAACTTCAGAGGGAACTCGCTGAATTGCGAAGAGAAAAAAGGCAAAGCGAGGATAAAGAGTCATCTCACACGTGAAACACTCTCCACACAACTGATGGTGAAAAGTCCACCACTCTTCAGTACTCAAAGATCCCAACGTTTGAGGAGGGAGAACAAACTCGTGATTCTGAGGATGCAGCTTCCCGAAGGAAGAGAGATTCAACAACAGCACCCCCATTGTCTTACAATCTGAAGGTTCCTTTTTCAAGGAGACTTATGGGCATCAGCATCCCCAAGCACCTTCAAACCACTCAACCACTTTCCATCGGAAAGTATAATGGTGAAACTGATCCAACTAAGCACCTTGATGCTTATGTGTTTGAAGCCATGTACTTGGGGGCTGATGAAGACGTGATGTGCCGAATGTTCCCTCGAACATTGTCTGAGGAAGCCCTCGGGTGGTTTAAAGGCCTGCCTTCTGGATCCATAGATTCTTGGACGGAAATGGCAGCTGCCTTTGAAACCCACTTTGTCATCTCCAGAGACGTACCCAAGACGTCTCATACCTTGGCTCAGATTAAGCAAAGTGAAACTGAGGGCTTAAAAGATTTTTTGAAGAGGTTTTATAAGGAAGCAGCCCTGGTTCCTAACCTCACAGAATCTATCAAGCTGCATATCGTAATTGAGGCATTGCAGCCAGGATCAGCTTTCGCTCTTTCATTAGCAAAGAGCCCCCCAGCAACTTTTGAGGAGTTCAGGAAAAAAGCCTCAAAGTATGTGAGCATAGAGATGCACTTGGAGGCAATGGCTGCAAAGAAAAAGCCACCAACACCATCTCCCCAAACCCAGAAGGGTAAGGAAAAGACGAGGTCAGAACGCATGGAGAGGCCATTCACCAATCCTAAGGTGGATAACCACCCTCCTCGACCTCGAGAAAGGCATGTCAATTCCTTCAGCCATTATGCACAGTTATCTGCCAGACCATCTCAGATTTTGAGAGAGGTCAGATGGCCAGTTTTCAGCACATATGGCATCAGGAGACCAGCCCCTATGAAAAGACCAGGAAATTCACGAAAGTACTGTGATTTTCATGAACAAAATCGTCATTCCACTGATGAATGCCAAGCTCTAAAGAACGCGGTTGAGACGCTAATTAGAGAAGGCAAATTGAAGCAATACCTGTTCAAAGAAAAATCCTTTGACAGGGCAGAACGGAATGAGAAAAGAGAAAGAGATCCCGACGATGGGGATGACAATAACCCCAGTCCGGTTCGAAAGTTCTCTGCTGCAGAGAAGCAAAAAGGTGTAATGACCGATAATGCAGCACAGAAAGACAGCATGCCCCAGCAACAACGTCAGGGCCGACGTGAAGTCATTGACATGATTGCTGGAGGGTTCGCTGGAGGAGGAGCTTCAATTACAGCCCGTAAGAATCATCACAGAATGATTCTATCTGTGCAAGGGAAAGTCAAAGACAATCGCCCTTACAGAGGAGGAATTGAGGCTCCCATAATCTCTTTCTCTGACGAGGATTTTGGCCCAACCGTTCCTGGTGGTGACGATGCTGTAGTCATCACTGCTGTGATCGCCAACAAGGACGTCCGAAGAATCCTTGTTGACCAGGGAAGTTCCTGCGATGTTATTTTCTATAATTGCTTTGAAAGAATGGGTTTTAAAGACTCAGATTTACAGCCTTACACGCAGGAACTAACAGCTTTCAATGGCGCAAAGCAACTAACTAAAGGGTATCTTGACACCCTTATCTCGTTTGAAGGCGAACCAGGAGCCAGGACGGTTAGGTCTCGGGTGCTAGTGATTGATGTCAAATCACCATTTAATGGCATCATAGGCCGTCCTACTCTGAATGCAATGGAGGCAGTTGTATCAACCCCACATCTCCTTATCAAGTTCATTGACAAGGATAATGCTGTGTCATCTATCCGTGGTGATCAAGAGATGGCTAGGTACTGCTACAACCTTAGTCTCAACATGACAAAGCTGGACGCCTCCAATAAAAAGAGGAAACTTAATGATGCTGGAACATCGGCTGAATCCGTAAGTCTTGTCGACCTGGACCCTAGAGCGGATTTGAACATTGATCCGTTCAACCCATCAAAGCCCACACCGGATGGAAATTCCAGGGACATTGTCTTGGGAGATTCTCCAGAAAAGATCACCCATATCAATGACAAGCTAGATACTGAAATAGAGCAGCGACTGCTGGCTCTCTTACAAGAGTTTAAAGACCTCTTTGCATGGACTGCAGCCGATATGCCAGGCATAGACCCTGAATTCTGCTGTCATAAACTTTCTGTCTATCCAGAGACGAAACCTGTGGCCCAAAAGAAAAGACGATTGGGCCCAGAGAAACAGAAAGCAGCTTGTCAGCAAACTGAGGAATTGCTGAAGGCCAGATTTATCAAGGAAATCCGATATTCCTCTTGGCTTTCGAATGTAGTGATGGTCCCTAAATCCAATGGTAAATGGAGAATGTGCATTGACTACGTGGACCTCAACCGCTGCTGTCCAAAAGATCCTTATCCTCTTCCTAATATAGATCGGATGGTAGATGATTCCTCTGGTTACCAATACCTGAGCTTCATGGACGCTTATTCTGGTTACAACCAAATTCCGATGTGCGAAGAGGATCAAGAGAAGACAGCTTTCATAAATGATCGTGGTGTCTTTTGCTATACAGTCATGCCCTTTGGCCTGAAAAACGCTGGGGCGACATATCAGCGCATGATCAACAAGGTTTTCGAAGGTATGCACACCAAACTTGTTGAAGTATACATTGACGACATAATAGCAAAGACACCGGTTGGTGGCGATCATATTGAAGACCTGCGCCAAGTATTCACCCGTTTGAGACAATTTAACATGAGGCTGAACCCAATGAAGTGCACATTTGCTGTCCCTGCTGGGAAATTTTTGGGTTTCATGTTAACTCAACGTGGTATAGAAGCCAATCCAGGGAAGTGCCAAACGATTCTAGACATGCAAAGTCCTAAGAATCTCAAAGAAGTCCAATCCCTGAATGGCAAGGTAGCAGCTTTGGCACGATTCATGCCGAAGATGGCTCACAGGTCGCTCCCCCTGTACAAAATACTGAAAAAGTCCAAGAAATTCGAGTGGGGACAGGAACAAGAAAAAGCTTTCCAAGAGCTTAAGGAGGTGTTGTCCAAACCTCCCATTCTCACAAAGCCTGACCCCGAAGACACACTCATTCTGTACTTGGCTATTTCAGATGAAGCTTTGGGCGTTGCCTTGATAAAAGAAACTCCTGATGGACAAAGACCGGTCTATTTCACTAGCAAGACCTTGCAAGGTGCTGAGATCCGGTATCAAAAAATTGAAAAGGCCGCCCTCGCTGTTGTTTGGGCCTCACGACGGTTGCGTCCGTACTTTCACGCCCATCCAATCATAGTGAGAACGGATTTGCCACTCTGTTCTGTCTTAATCAAGCCCGATCTTGCTGGGAGGATGATCAAATGGTCTATTGAACTCTCTGAGTTTGATATATCCTACGAACCCCGCAGCGCTATTAAAGCTCAAGTCCTGGCTGACTTTATTGTGGAAATAACAGGGACTGATCCGGATTACCCTCGAGTCCATTGGACCATTTACGTTGATGGTTCATCAAACCAAAGAGGCTCTGGAGCAGGTGTAGTTCTCGAAAGTGATGACGGAGTACACCTGGAGATCTCCCTTCGTTTCAATTTCAAAACATCCAACAACCAGGCTGAGTACGAAGCTTGCTTGGCCGGGCTAAGAGCTGCAATTGACATCGGAGCTTCTGAGGCGACACTCTGTAGCGATTCACAGCTGGTGATTTCACAGATCTTAGGAGAATATCAAGCTCGCGAACCTCAACTCCAATTATACTTGAACTGTGTCAAGGAGTTGACTGAGAAATTCTCAAAGGTGGAGTTCAAGCATGTTCCATGTGAAGAGAATACGAGAGCAGATATACTCTCCAGGTTAGCAAGCACTAAACGACCGGGTAGCACCACTACTCTGGTTCAAAGCACGCTAACGTCGCCCAGCATCCCTCTTTTCCCTTCTCTAAACGCCATAATGACTGGCTCCCTTTACGGAGATACATGGATGGCTCCTTACATCCGTTATTTGGCTGATGGACAGCTACCCACAGATGAGAAGGAAAAGACGAGGTTAAGGAGAGAATTACCGTATTTCACTATGATTGATGGTAATCTCTACAGAAGGGCACTCTCTGTGCCCTATTTAATTTGTCTCAAAGAGGATGAGGTGCAAGGTGTAATGGAGGAAGTGCATGGAGGACAAAGTGGACACCACGCCGGAGGAAGAAGCTTAATGCGAAAAATCCTCAGAGCTGGATACTGGTGGCCCACAATGAAGCAAGACTCCATTGACTTCGTCAAAAAATGCGACGCTTGCCAAAAATTCTCTAACCTACACCACACACCGGCGGAAGAACTCTTCACATCCGCTGTTCCATGGCCTTTCTACCAATGGGGATTGGATATTTTGGGCCCCTTTCCAACTGCTCCTGGGGGCATCAAATATCTCATTGTAGGGGTCGATTATTTCACTAAGTGGATAGAAGCAGAGCCGGTGGTGCATATTACTTCAGCCCGAACTCGCCGTTTCATGTATGAAAACATCATAACACGGTTCGGGGTCCCAGCACGGATTGTCACAGACAATGGCACCCAGTTCACGGATAGAAAATTCACAGATTTGCTTGAAGGGTTAGGAATAACCCAAATATTCTCATCCGTCGAACATCCCCAAACTAATGGTCAAGCTGAAGTGGCCAACAGGGAGGTGCTTAAGGGACTAAAGAAGCGCCTTGGTGAAGCCAAGGGCGGATGGACAGACCAGCTGTGTCATGTACTATGGGCATATCGGACAACGCCTCATTCATCCACCAACGAATCCCCATATCGCCTAACATACGGGGTCGAGGCAATGATACCTGTGGAACTGCAAATTGCTTCCACAAGAGTTAAGTACTTCTCTGAAGAAACCAACAATGCTAACTTGGCATCTGAAATGGATGTCATACAAGAACTCAGAGAAGACGCTTTCATCAGAGATCAAGCCATCAAAGCCAAAGTTGCTCTCCGGTACAACAAACGAGTCCAATCAAGGACTTTCAACGTTGGAGATTTGGTTTTGAGGAAAGCAAGTATAGGGAACAAATTCGCCCATCAAGGCAAATTAGCCCCAAACTGGGAAGGCCCATACAGGGTATCCGAGGTCACTGGCAAAGGCTCTTATCGCCTTGAAAACCTTGATGGCACTCCAATCCGAAACAAATGGAACACCCAAAACTTGCGCATCTACTATAGCTAGCTGTTTCTACACTCTCCTATCCTTATCTTGGATTGAATACTGGAGAATTTATTTTCACAGCTACGCTCTCCTTGTAATTCTTATTTTTGATTTAATAAGAATCTCTCATAACAATTTAACTCTTTCGAGTTTTTCTTATGCTGTGATTTTCAGTTTATCCGGTGTACAAAAGCACATTCAGGACGGATGATCTCAGCTACTTATTCTATAGTTGACGATGTAACTCTTCGAATATGCGCAACGCACAAGAACATATTCAGGACGGATGATCTCAATTACCCATTCTGTAATTGACGATGTAACTCCTCGAGTGTGTAAATATTGAAGGCCCAGATTGTAGGATTAAACCGAACTCTGGGTACGGTTAGTAAGTTTGGCTGAACACCGGTGAAGGCTCAGATTGTAGGATTAAACCGAACTCTGAGTACGACTAGTAGGATAAACCGAACGTCGGTGAAGACCTGAGTTGTAGGATTAAACCGAACCTCAGGGCATGGGTTGTAGGGCTGGTCCTTCTTCAAGGCCACAAACCGAACCCCATTCGAAGACTACATGGGTTATAGGGCTGGTCCTTCTTCAAGGCCATAAACCGAACCCCATGCGAAGGCTTGGGCGCAGTAAGCTGGTTTTTCTTCAAGACCACGCTGAACCCCAAGTGACGGGCGCAGTAGGTTCAGGATTAGCCCTGATCTGAACCCCGTATCGAAGGCTCGGATTGTAGGATTAAACCGAACTCTGAGTACGACTAGTAGGATTAACCGAACGTCGGTGAAGAATCGTCATTGGGTAAAACCAAAGACCAATTGAAGAACGGCTAGTAGGATTCAACCGAACACCAAATATGACATGGACAGTAGGATCAAACCGAACTCCAAACACAACAAGTAAGTTATACTGAACTCCAAATTAATACTCTCGTGAAGTTCTTTATTTGGGAGTTTTATAGCTTATAATTCTGAGTCATCAATTCTTCAATTGAGATCTGACTCATAAACTCCGACACAAACAATTCACTCGGGTACGCCACAATCTAAGGCATTTTCACCCGAAATTCCTCAGTCGGAAATATTTGAAGAGGAATTTCTATTTTAAAACCTCACTCTTAAAAGCTCTCACGAGAAAATCTCACTCAGAGTTTATTCAAAGTGATAATCACCCAATGATACTGGGGGACAACATAAACGGTTTAACGAATATCTTGAGGAATGAACTCTCGTCTAAACGATCTCACAATCATTCCCCTTAAACCGTTCTTGTAACAATGATGTGTTCCCTCATCAGCGGTGACCTTATTATGAAATTCATCTTGCATGTATAAGTCCGGTATGTAGATTTTGTTTTACAATCCGATCTTCATTACTTAAAACCGGAATGATACAATACACATGCAATCCCTCTATTAAAGTTGTTTTTCACTAAACAAGAATGGAGGTAAAAAACTCTTTTATTGATTAAATGAGAATTACAATTCGTGTAATAATCCGGAGCTGATCCCGGAGCACAGCGAATTTGAATCAGTAAAATGAAAAAGGAAACAGGGAAGGACGCTACTTTCTCTGGCTTGAATCTTCTTCTTTCCCTTTACCTTTGCCTCCGACCTTGCCATCTTCAGTGCAAGAGCTCGTTCCTGTGCTTATGGACTTCAGGAATGAAGGTCCCATTGATTGGCCTGCAGGTAAAGGAGCGAACTTATAAGGAGTGTTGGGCGGACTTTCATGACGCTTATCAACTATGGCCACCAGTTTCCCTTGATGAAACTCATAGAACGGGTCAATACCATTCAGATTAAGTTTCACCTTGGGATTTCGGTATTGAATTTGACGAACAGCCAACCCAAAGGATTCCTTGACTGCCTGATCGCACATATCCACAGCCTCGTCAAATTCCGCTTTTGTGTCCGCCAACTTTGAGAGCAGCTCCTTCTCCTTACGCGACCAATCTTCGGTTCCTCGAGCATAAACAACTTTGACTTCCTTAAGCTCCTCTTCCAGCTTTGAAGAGCGTTCCTTCTCCGCACAAAAACCGGAGTGGAGGTCAGAATTGATTTTCTTTTGATCAGCTACTTGGGCCTCCAACTCCTTGGCAAGATGTTTTAGCCTGACAATTTCTTCATCCTTCTTATATCCTTCCTCTTTGGAAGCTTCTAATTTACTTTCTAAATGAAGGATGGTTGCCTTGTCCTTAGCAGCAGCAACGCTAAGGTCATTAACCTTGCCAACCAACGAGCTCAGCCTCTCATTCTCTTCTGGAAGCTTGCGAACCGATCTTAGGAGCCCGGATAATTCTGCCAGGTGCTTCTGTCCGGCATCGCAAGCTTTGGCTACTTCATCGCTCATCAATGAGGGCTTCAGCTTGTACGGAGTCTCAGGAATGACCTCAGGAACAGAACCCTCGTATACCAGATATTGTGCAAGACCGGAGCTACTTTGAAGGGGGCGAGTAACTTTTGGTGCAAAGTAAGTCGTTATTGGCTTTGCACCATAGGTGATCCCGTCGCCAGGAGCATCCGGAGTGGACCCTGCATCCAGAGCGGATCTTTCCACTTTCTTTCCCTTTGAAGGCTCCGGATCAGCACTCTCACTTGAAATTTTTTGTTTTTTCGGAGAGGGTTGACGATCCGAGGTCCTTGAGGAACCGCGTTTTATAGTTTTCTTCTTTTCTCCGACCTTCTCAGCCACAACCTTCTCAGATCCGCCCTCCAGTAAGGGAATATCGTCACCAGCAGATGAGGTTAAAATGATGGTCTCCGCTGTGGCTTTCTTCGAATTCCGTTTCGCCTGAATGTCATTTTCAGCTGCCACGGAATTCGCTCCAGCTTTGAGCCCTTTCAGTTTTTCCATCTCTGGAGACGCAGCTTCAATTTCAACTGCAAAACCAAGCAACACGGTTAGAAATCAACTACTTCAAGGCATGATGCGATAAAATATGAATATTAGCAGGAAAATTATGCAGATATTCCTCGCGGGTAGACCACGATCCTAACAAACGCCTGCAAGAGAAAAATTGATGCGAGGCGGTGTAAGATTGAAGGGCGGAAAGAACGGAAACTGAAGACGGGCTTAGTTCATCCTCCTCAGTGTAGTACGCCTGGGAGGTCAGCAAAAAGTGTTCATGCGTCCAAGCCACTGGGAACTTCGGAAGCCCATCTTCAGTTAACCAAAAAACTGACTCGTCAGGGTGAACGCTAATCTTCGTGAAATAGGACTTGAATGAATGTCCATCAACTTTGGCGGAGTCAGTGTACGCCTCAAAGTTGATAACCTTTGAGAGAGTCCAGAGGGATATCAAGCTCACTCCCCCCTTCTCTTTATTTGCACGACGGACCACTTGGGCAAAATAAAAGAGCATGGCCACCGTCGGCTTGAAGTTGAAGTGCTCCCCAAGCACTTCAAGAGAGCGGACTAATCCCCATCCGTTGGGGTGAAGCTGTGAAAGAGCGCAGTCCAGGAATCTCAGAACCCCCATCTGAAACTTCGAAAGGGGAAACCGCACACCAAGGTTCAAAAATAAAAAGTCATACATATACAAGGACCTTTCGTCCGGGATATGACAAATTCGATCGGATGGCAACGGGGCTATCACCATGAAGCACTTCTTGTATTTATCCCTCTTGAAGACCGTGAAACGCGGCTCTAACTCCGCTCCCCCCTCTTGAGCATGAACTGATGCTATTTCACGAAACTCCTCAGCCACCCAGCTGAATGGGCGTTTCTGTTGGAATTTCACCCAATCTATCCGGTGTGCAACCACATTGCAGAGGCCGGATTGGGTCTTCAAGATATGCTTCTCGGAAGGGGATTCCCCTTCAGACGACTTCCTCCCAGTAGCTTTCTTTGTCACCATTGTGAAAGCCTTGATGCTGCGATAAAATTCCACATCATCAGAGACATATAAATCCCCACTCTCGACACTCTCACTAGAGGAGGAAGACCCTGAAGAGGGTATAATCACCCTTCGCCTTTGATATTGCGACCCCTCCCTCTCTGTATTTCGTGATCTCGACTGAAGGATCACTGGAATCCTCCCACCATGAACGCTAGGGTTTTGAGTCAAAGCCCTTCCTCCTCTTCCTCTAGGGCCAACGCCACTGAAGCTAACACCCTTCCTAGGCATTCTCAAATATTGAAAAGAGAAACTAAGAACGAAGGGAAAGTGGTTACCTTAGATAGTGAATTGAAATTCACAGAGGTGGATACGAAGAACTTCTTGGAACTTTCGCAGAGATTCGTCAAGGAAGCAAGAAGAAATGGTAACTGAGAATTGCCAAATATGCCTATATCAGGGCACCAAAATTTTTCAAATACCCATTAAACATAACCTGTCGTTTACCCCCAAACGACTTCCCGTTTAGTGGACCAAAATTGTCGTTTAGTACATCAAGGCGCGAAGATGCCATCATTTCGTCACAAAGCCATCGAAATGGGCCTATTAAAACCAAATACTAGGCCCAACAAGACTATACGTGACAGTTACTAAGACATGCGCACTTAATGCAATAATGGCGCGCCCACGTGAATTAAGGCATTAAATGTCCAATCATTAGAAACGTGGCCACCATTACCCGAATACCAAGGGTTGCGAAATTCGATAAACTTCTGATATTTCCATTGTCGAATCCGCCCTTAAAATTTCATCACTACGGAACATGGTTCCCAGAACGGATATTTACACTTAGATGCAAATCCGAAATCCAGACGTACTATGATCAATATAGCTCATATGAGCAAGTCAACTGCTTCCTCACATCAGCTAGGGGGCTAGTAGAGGTAAGACTCGGATTTCGGATGGAGCGAAAATTGGCAATTGAATCCGCACTCCCTTGATTGGAAAAATTCACCAGGACGGATGATCTCAATCACTTATTCAGTGATTCGATGATGTAACTCCTGGTACGAAGAACTCCAATAATCATACCAGGACGGATGATCTCAATCACTTATTCAGTGATTCGATGATGTAACTCCTGGTACGAAGAACTCCAATAATCATTCCAGGACGGATGATCTCAATCACTTATTCAGTGATTCGGTGACGTAACTCCTGGTATGAAGAACTCCAATAATCATTCCAGGACGGATGATCTCAATCACCTATTCAGTGATTCGACGATGTAACTCCTGGTATGAACAATTCTCATCATCATTCTGAAAGTATTCACTCAATCCGTATTCCTACGATTGAAAAATGTCTCCAGGATGGATTATCTAAATCACTTAATCTGTGATCTGACGATGTAACTCTTGACGATGTGTACTTTTCCAGAACGGATAACCTCAGTCACCCATTATGTGATATGATGATGTAACTCCTAACGCGGTGTACCTGCCCAGGACGGATGATCTCAATCACCCATGCTGTGATCTGACGATGTAACTCCTGGCGCCATACACACCCAAAGGACGGATGATCTCAATCACCTAATATGCGACCTGATGATGTAGTTCCTGGTATCGTACACATCCCCAAGACGGATGATCTCAATCACTTATGAAGTGATTTAATGATAAAACACCTGGCATGATCAATACTCATAATCATCTTTATGATGGAAAATTCCGAAAGTCAGTCCGCACTTTCGCTTTCTAGTGGTATTCTCCCAGGACGGATACTCTTTATCACCTATTCTGTGATACAACGATGTAACTCCTGGTGTAGAAAAAACTCCCATCATCATCCTTATGATAAAGGACTCAAACACCACTTCCTTGCAGTTCCCTAAACTTGGAACAATATTATCATCTCCTGTAAGAATATTACGGATTAGAAGCAGTCATCCGTCCTGTTACACTACTTTGCTAAACAGCGGATCGACCCATCTTTCCCCAAAAGAATTAAGGATCACGCCCCAAAGACAGGCACCTTCTTCTTAATACACACTTGGGGACATGTATATATTTATCCGTTCTAAATTTTATTCGTTGTTTAATCTTCCGAGGCTATAATTTCAATCCGGCCTTAAGATTAATTATACAGAACAGATTAGAAACGATTTAAATATACATGAAACGACGAAGACAAATTTCTTCAATCAAAACTCATTCATTGAAATGAAATTACATACAATAGTTTAAAATCCGGAGTTGATCCCGGTACACAACTATACATGTAAATGAAAACAAAACTACTGAGGAGGAATCTGTTCTTCAGTCTTTTGTGCCTCTTCAGCACTGGGCTCTTGTGCTCCTTCCTTTAGAACCTCCGCAGGAGTCTCGCCTCCAGGAGCCTCAGCCCTTTCTTCAGAAGAGGGAACCTCGGACGCAGGAAAGACGTAGTCAGGTCCCATGGATTGACCCTCAGGAAGAGGAGCCAAACCATATAAGGACGTCGGTGGATCTTCGTGACGACCATCCACCACTGCGACTAACTTTCCCTCATGGAATTCATAGTACGGATCCATCCCATAAAGGTTAAGTTTCGCAGTGGGATTGTGGTAGAAGACTTGGCGTATGGCTAGGCCGAAGGACTCTTCAACAGCCCGGCTGCATATGTCAACAGCTTCTTCTCTCTCAGCTTTTGCTGTAGCCAATTCTCCCCGCAACTTAGACAGCTCCTCACTGGATATCTCGGGCTCCACTTTCCTAGCCTTCAGTCCCTCTATCTCAAGAAGGAGCTTCTTCTCCCTTTGAGACCACTCCTCAGCATCAGCCTTATTTTTATCCTGGCTGCTGCGGAGTTCTTCCTCCTTCTCTGCCACTTCGCCTTCCAAGTTTTTAAGATCGCCTTTGAGCTTGAGATTCTCTTTAGTTATGAGATCCCCAAACTCCTTAGACTTGTTAAGACGATCTTCCATTAACTTCAATGCGGCTTTGTCCTTGGCTGAGGAAAGGTTGAGCTCTTCTAATTTGTCACTTAGCTCCTCAACCTTGTCGACGTTCTTAGCCAACTCACTGACGGAAGATAGCAATCCAGCAAGTTCGGCTAGCTGCCACCTTCCGGCCTCACACGCTTCTTCAATTTCTTTAACACTAAGCGTAGGCCGGAGTTTATACATCGGTGGTGGAAGAGTGGCAGGAGTAGAACCTTCGTAGGAGAAGAAGGGGGTGAGAAACGAGGTCGTTGGGAAGGAGGTCGGCCCCGATCCAGAAACCCCAGCAGCAATGCCTTTATTGAGACCGGAGGAAGCACCAATCCCTTCCGAGGTTTCAACGGCTTTATCCTCCGAAGTCCTTTGCTTCTTGGACTGACGCTTCGAAGGATCATTCTGGATCTTTCTTCTCCTCTCAGTAACTGGAGGCTGACCCGAGGCTGCGCCAACATCGGACGTACCGCCCTCAACCAGTGGGATGTCCCCTTCAGCATCCGAGGTCAAGATGATTACCTCAGGACGATCCTTAGTTGAGGGCCTGGGCTTCACCTCATTTTCATGAGTAACAGATTTACCAGCCGCCTTGAATTTCTTCAATTTGTCCATTTCTGGAGTTTGCTGTTCTATTTCACCTACATGAACAAACACAAGATGTCAGCAACTACAAATATTCTATACATATTTGATAAAGGAGAAAAGATAGAATAAAACGAGAAGTACGCAAATATTCCTCCCGGACTCCGCTTGAGCTACTTAACAGACGCCTACACGAAAAGACGTGACGACCTGTAGTGTGCGATTCAAGTGCGAACAACACTCTCGACGTCTCACGTGACAGATCAGATTGATCAGTGTAGTACGCGTGTGAGCTCAAGAGGAAATGTTTGTGTGTCCAACTCAGGGGAAATTTGTCAACGTCCTCTTCATCCTTCCAAAATTTTGGATTGCCCTTCTTAATGGAGATGCGGGTGAAGTAAATCTTGAAGGACTTCCCGTCAACCTTGGCAGAATCTGTATAAGACTCAAAGTTCACAAAGGAACAGAGAGTCCGGAGAGTCACCAGACCAACTCCGCCCTGCTTGTTTGCTCTCCGAACTACCTGAGTGTAGTAGAACAGCATCGCTACAGTTGGCGTGAAATTGAAATGTTCACCAAGGACCTCCAGAGCCCGGATGAGGCCCCAACCATTGGGATGAAGTTGAGAGGGTGCACAGTTCAGGAACTTCAGGACGCCCATCTGGAGTTCGGTTAGAGGAAAACGAACTCCCAGATTATGGAAAATAAAGTCATACATATATACAGAGCGGTCATTAGGGACGACGTGGCATATCCGCTCTGTCGGAAGTGGTGCATAAACCCTATACCACTTCTTTGTCTCTTCATCCGTACTCAAAGTAAACCTCGGCTGGATCCGGGATCCCTCCTCATCCGCATGTCGGGAGGCCAATTCCTTAAACTCACTAGACACCCAGCAGAAAGGCCATTTAGCCTGAACCTCCTCCCAATTTAGCCTCGAAGCAACTACGCTGTAGAGACCTTCTGCTGTTTTCGAAATGGCGCTATCTCCAGAAGATCCTTCTCCAGTTGCCATTGGAAATATCTAGACCGAACTCCTTAATCTACGATAAGAAATAAAATGTCGTCAGAAAGTTGCAATCATTACTCACTGCATTTTGAAAGCAATTACAATCAGAGGGCGACTCTGAGAAGGGAAAGATCACTTCCCGCAGTGAGTAAGATCCCCTTTCTGAGCGACGCAGTTCAGTCTTAGGAAGAATCATAAGGATTCTTCCCCACGACTATTAGGGTTGAGGGAAACTGATTCCCCCCCCTTTAGATGAAGCCTACTTTCTATAACTACGAGTAGCAAGTCAAAGCGAAACTAAAGCGACAAGGAAAAGATAGTTACCTCAGATGACAGTGATGAATTTGAGGAACGAAGAAACCCTCGCAATGTAGATGATAAACTTCCTTGCAAAATTTTTGCAGAGTTTCGTTGAGAAAGCAAAAGCAAGTGGAACCCAGAATCCACTAAGTATTCCTTTTATAGGAAACAAAGAGGACCGGTTACCTCCTCTTGAAGTTGTGTCGTTCTCGATAAAACGTACCTGTTCACAAGCGAAACGACACAACCGTTCCAAATTCTTGGGCGCCAAAACGATAGCAACTCAGCAAAGGGCTATCCGCTGGGCCCAAAAGTTTTGAAAACTTCAGGCCCATTAAGCCTAAAACGATGGTTAATGAGATTTTCATCTCAGACACAATAATTGCCTGCCCACGTGATTAAAAGCATTAATGTCTAATCATGCAACGTAATTTACGCTTTACAGCCGTTACACGAACTTCAAGAGCTTTCAATTCCAATAAACTCTTGAAATTCTCACACAACGAATCTTTGTCTGAATCCGTTGTGACAGTACCGAAAGGTCTTTTCTATTAAAATCAGAGCGGTTCTTTACGAATGACAACAGATGCTAAGGAACTGTTACACACGTAAGCTTACCGATATTAAGACCTCTCGCAGGTTGAGTAGCTTATGTGAACAACTATTCAGTCCCTCACACAAGCTAGGGGACATATGATCCGGACTAAATACCGGTATCCGATCTGCTATACATATTTCAACGTCTTTGATAAGACATCTACGTGTAACCGGTGTCATCGGTATACATCCGGACTGTAATTCCGTATCAGGCGTTCTCCCTAAACCGGTTGTTCAGGATAACACCATGACATCGGATAATACACACGTCACTGTGCAAAAGACAAGGATTGTTGCTACAGGGATCGATCAATAATTCCCTGCACTACGAGCCAAATTCTGCTCACGGGAATGGTCAACTTGTTCCCTAATCCTAGCCTACATTCTCTATGCTCAATATAAAATAGCCACTTGACCCAATCATGCAGGTAAGTGCGTAATATAATAATGCTAATGGGAGTTGGTGGTTCCCCACCAACGAGTCCTCGTTAATCGAGCCAATCAGGTATATGAACTAACTTCATGATTGAAGTGGTGGGGGGGGGTTCTTCTTTAGCTCTTTTACGACTGATTCCTCTCTGAATACATTCCTTACTTGGAATATAATCACTGACTTGAGCGTCGGAGAATCTTTGCAGGTGACACCACCATTCGCCCACTTCAACGCGTTAGGTCGGTGTAAAGGATCTCCAGGACGCCCAATCCGCTTTCTTCACCCAAGGACAACGGATACATACATCGGATACACATACATCCGGTCTACTAGACGGTATTGACATACTATTCGTGACTGGCTTGAGATCGGATTTATTGACCCCGGTCCAGGACAGATCAGTAATGATACCCAATGCAAGGTTGCAGGAATAGGTACCATTCAGATCAAGTCTCATGATGGTATTGTTAGAACTCTTTCCAAAGTTCGCTTTGTTCCTGACTTAAGCAGAATCTAATTTCTCTTGGCATCCTAGAATCTATTGGGTGCAATATTCAGCTGAAGGTGGAGTTCTAAAGGTATCAAAAGGTGCCCTTGTTCTATTAAGAGCTACCCGTGTTGGTAGTTTGTATATCTTGCAAGGATCTGTGGTGACAGGCTGTAACATCCCTAATATTTCAGTAAAATTATGAGTAGCAAAAAATATTAATAATTGTTTTAGAGATTTATTTGATATAAAGGCAATTATAAATAATTAACTAGTGTGGAAATAAATAAATTTAATTGATTAACTAAGTACAAAAGGGTTAAATGAGGTGTAATTAGAAGGAGGTAAAAGTTTAATTAAAACTTTCAAAGAAATTATAAAAGAAATGGGGAAATAACCATTTTGCCGCTGAGTCTTAATTAATGAAAAAATTTATCTTCTTCTCCCTCGTTTCACGCGAGCCTTCTTCTTCTTCTTCTTCTCCTCCCTATTGCCGTGAGTTGCATGCCTCAAGGGGAGGCCCGTTTCACGTCGAAACTTTGAAATAACTACGTTTCTGAGATCGTGGCTTCGAGGTGAGTTCAATGGACCCTTTAAATTGAGTTGTCTCTCTCTCCCTTCAGTTTCTCTCTCTAGCCGATGGCCATGCATGGTGGATGGGACTTCTGTTTCCTACTCCTTCAGTGCATGAGAGTCTAAAAATGGTCTTTAGAGCAATGAGGGTGGTATAACGTTGATGGGTTTTGCGTTTCGACCTCTGTAGGAAGCGAAACGGACGTCGGAGGACCGATTAGCAAAGCAGGTATTGGATTCGGAGGCAGGACTTTGAACACAGCGTCTAGAAGGAGCAATCGACATCAAGAATGAATCGTCGAAGCTTGGAATTGAGGTAAGGGGGTGTTCGGGTTGTAATTAATTAGAATAGGTACATATTTTGAGTCCGAGTCGTTGAACCGATTATGAACACAGTAAGAAATATTGGATGATAGTTGCATGTGTATGTATGTATGAATGTGAATTGTGTATGGTTTATGATCAGTATGAGATTAAAGTGTTTTGCATTGTGATGATTCGATGTGTATAGTGGCAATGTGATGGCGGGCTTGACAAGTAGGTCGCCCATTTGATGAGTATGTGCTGTTGTTGATGGCTACTTGTGATATGATATGAGAAATGTGAATTATATATGTATGATTTGTGTTTGAATATGTTAACAGGTCCAAAAGATGTGCAAGGATTTTGATAATGACAAGTACTCTTGAAGAAACAATGCAAAAACAAAGACATGAAATCAGAATTGAAGAAACAACGAAGCTAATCGATTAGGCCATAGATTCTAATCGATTAGAAGCTTTCTGTCTTGGAAGAAATTGCATCAGAGTTGAAGATAATCGATTAAGGAAGCCACACAATCGATTAGATACTCACTGGAATTAAGATAATCGATTGCACACTTGAGACTAATCGATTACAGCAATCAAAAATGGAATTAAATGCATCAGGCACACATGCTAATCGATTAAGAGAGCCATATAATCGATTAGGAAGCCACTGGAATTTAAGGTAATCGATTGCAAGACATGCTAATCGATTAGGATGCTGCGAAGACAAATTAAATGCATCAGATACAAGATGCTAATCGATTACAGGTAATGATATAATCGATTAGTGACTCTCTGACTTGAAGCTAATCGATTACAACGCGAGGGTGTAATCGATTACGATAGTGGAAAAACAGATTTAAGTGGGAAACCAGGTCATGTCTCCACCATTCTTCAAATCTCCACTAACTGCAACGGCTATGAGGGACTAGGGCACTCTTCAACAGCAATCTTAGGTCTATAAATTGAAGAGGAAGACAAGCACAAATAGATAACCAAGGAGCAACAATTCATAGCTCTATTTTGTGCTTTGTAAGCCTATCTCTTGCATTTTTGTACTTTCAATTGTATATCCTCTCATCTTGAGAGATTAGAATTTGGAGAGCTTTTCATTTGTATATCTGCTCTATTGAGAGAGTGTATTGATTGTAAACAAACTCCAAACACACAAAGTTATTCACTCTAGGTTGAGTGGTTGTTCACTCTAGGATTGAGTGGTTACAAAGGTTGTGGACTCAACCTTTGGGATATTGTGAGATTGAGAGATTGGGTGGGTTGCCCTTATACTTGTGAGGATTGGGTTCTTGAGTGTGGGACACTAGGAAGCCGCAATTGCTCAAAGTTGTATCTCTAGTCTACAATAGTGGAAAATCCTCTAAGTGGGTTGCTTAGAGGCGAGACGTACACCGGATTGGGTGGAACTCGTTACATCGGTTTGCAAGCTTCTCTTCCTTACTCTTTTACTTCCATACATTGCATATCTGTTGATTGGTATTGTTTGGTTGAGAAGAACATACTTGAACTTGCTTAATTTGCTATACTTTAGATATTGCACACCAAGTGTTTGCTAAATTGCCTCAACAACACTTACCTCTTGTAGTGCATTGCATATCATTGTTACTTGCTTTCACTTGCATAATCTCATAAACTTGGTTATAGAAATCAATTTTAAAGGCATTCCAAGCAAAAGTTTTATAACTCAATTCACCCCCCTCTTGAGTATTGAGGCCACTTGAACAACAAGTGGTATCAGAGCTTGACTCTTGGTAGATCAAGCTTAACAACTTCAAGAGATTAAATGGCCTCAAGTTCTCAAAATGTTTTTCCCGAGGGTGGTGCGATAAATAGACCTCCCGCTTTCAATGGGGAAGGGTATGCGTTTTGGAAAGAAAGAATGAAAATCTTCATTCAATCAATTGACTTGAGAATATGGAATACCATTGAAAATGGTCCCTATATACCAATGCATACTATAGATAGCAAGAATGTTGAAAAACCTATAGATGAATGGACAAGCGAAGAAGAAAAGAAAGTCCAATATGGCTACAAGGCCAAAAATCTTATTACTATGTCTTTAGGTCAAGATGAATTTTTTAGGATAATGACATGCCAAACTGCTAAGGAAATGTGGGATACTCTTCAAGTAACCCATGAAGGCACTAATGATGTAAAGGACTCAAAGATTAGTACTCTTACTAGTCAATATGAATGCTTTAGATTAAACTCTCATGAATCGATTGTTGATATGCAAAAAAGGTTTACTCTCATCATTAATCAATTCATTACACTTGGAAAGACTTACACTAACAAAGAACTCATTCATAAAGTGTTGAAAAGTCTTAACAGAGAATGGCAACCACTAGTTACCGCCATCAAACAATCTCCTAGCATAAACGAAATGTCTCTCGCCACTTTATTTGGTAAGTTGCAGGAACAAGAACAAGAGCTGAAAGAATTAAAGATGGCAGAAGAGGAAGAAAAATCTTCCAAGAAAAAGGGTCTTGCTCTCAAGGCTACTTCCACAAATGAAGAAGAAGAATCCGGAAGTGAACTTGATGAAGAAGAAGAATTTGGACTATTTGTGAAACGCTTCGGGAAATTCATGAAAGGCAAACGCTTCCAAAGAAGCTTCAAAAGCTCAGGTAAGAAACCTATCACTAAAGAAAACTCTCCCTCACCCAACTGTTTTGAATGTGGCAAGGAAGGGCACTTCAAAGCCGATTGTCCAAACCTCAAAAAGAAGGGCAAGGACAAACAAAGAAGAAGAAGAGCCTATATTGCTTGGGATGAGAATGATGTGAGCAGCTCCGACGACTCGGAAGATGAGCAAGCCAATCTTTGCTTAATGGCAAATCATCAAGAAGAGGAAAATGAGGTATGCTTCAAGGCAAGCAACACCCATTGGTACTTGGATAGCGGGTGTTCGAAGCATATGACGGGAGACATAACTAAATTTACATCATTCACTCCCAAACGAAAAGGAAGCGTCACATATGGAGACAACACTAAGGGAAAAATCCTAGGCATTGGAAATATTGGTAAGAACTCTTCCACATCCATAAGTGATGTATTGTATGTTGAAGGTCTCAAACATAATTTACTAAGCATAAGTCAATTATGTGACAAAGGATATAGAGTTTTATTTGAATCAAATTGTTGCATAATTGAACATAAGACCAATAAGGAAATTAAGTTTGTAGGCCAAAGAATTGATAATATTTACATGATTGATATGGATAGTTTGTCTACAAATGATGAACAATGCTTCATTTCAAAAGAGGATGAAACATGGCTATGGCATAGAAGAATAGCTCATATACATGTAGACCACTTGAACAAACTTGTTTCTAAAGATTTAGTAATTGGTCTACCAAAGCTCAAATTTGAAAATAGATTTTGTGATGCATGTCAAAAGGGAAAACAAGTAAAGGCATCTTTTCAATCCAAAAACATTGTTTCTACTCAAAGGCCTTTACAACTTTTGCACATGGACTTATTTGGACCATCCAAAATCAAAAGCTTTGGAGGGAATTACTATGGTCTAGTTATAGTAGATGACTATTCAAGATATACATGGACATTGTTTCTTGCTCATAAAAATGAAGCATATCATGCATTCAAGAAACTTGCAAGGATTATCCAAAATGAGCAAAACTCAAAAATTGCATCCATAAGAACCGATCATGGGGGGGAATTTGAAAATCAATCTTTTGAAAAGTTTTGCGAAAAACATGGTATTAATCACAACTTCTCAGCTCCTAGAACTCCACAACAAAATGGAGTAGTTGAAAGAAAGAATAGATCTTTAGTGGAGCTTGCTAGAACCATGCTAAATGAAAACAATGTTGCAAAACATTTTTGGGCCGATGCGGTAAACACCGCGTGTTATGTTATGAATAGATGCTTGATAAGGCCTATTTTAAAGAAAACCCCCTATGAGCTTTACAAAGGTAGAAAACCCAACATTGCATACTTTCATATCTTTGGATGTAAATGTTTTGTGCTCAACAATGGAAAGGATAATCTAGGGAAGTTTGATGCAAAATCTGATGAGGCAATCTTCCTAGGATATTCTCAATCAAGTAAATGTTATAGAATTTTCAACAAACAAACAAATACCATTGAGGAATCTATTCATGTCAAATTTGATGAAAATAGCCATAACCCTCCGAGAAAGGAAGATGTTGATGATCTTGTAGGTACCTTTCAAGAAATGAACTTACAAGACAAAGAAGAAGAAGTCAACAATGATGGAGGTGCAACACGAATTGAGAGACAACAAGATTGGGTAACATTGAAAGATCATCCCTTGGACAAAATCATTGGAGAAATAACCAAAGGGAATTTGCCAAGATTATGTAGAATGAGTTTGAAATGTCCTTGATGGGAGAACTCACCTTCTTCCTTGGACTACAAATAAAACAAGCCATTGATGGAACGTTCATTAGCCAAACCAAATACTGTAAGGAACTACTTAAAAGGTTTGGAATGGACAAGGCAAATGAGATAGCTACACCAATGAGCACATCCTGCTATCTAGACAAAGACGAAAAGGGTAAGGACATTGAAATCACCAAATATCGAGGTATGATTGGATCCTTACTATATTTAACTGCGAGTAGACCTGATATTATGTTTGCGGTATGTATGTGTGCTAGATATCAAGCATGTCCCAAAGAATCACATTTGACTGCCGTAAAAAGGATTTTGAAATATCTTGTGGGTACTCAAAGTGTTGGTTTATGGTATCCCAAAGGCGTTGAATGTAATCTTTTAGGATATTCTGATTCCGACTTTGTGGGGTGTAAGCTTGATAGAAAAAGCACTAGTGGTACATGGCACTTGCTTGGTAGTTCCCTTGTTTCTTGGCATAGCAAGAAACAAGCAAGTGTTGCATTGTCAACAGCTGAGGCAGAATATGTAGCAGCTGGTAGTTGTTGTGCTCAAATTCTTTGGATGAGACAACAACTTCTTGATTTTGGTATTGCCTTGAATAAAGTCCCCATTAAATGTGATAATACAAGTGCCATTAACATCTCTAAAAATCCAGTAATGCACTCTAGAACCAAACACATTGAGATTAGGCATCACTTTATTAGAGATCATGTGTTAAAAGGGGATTGTGTACTTGAACATGTAGAAACTTCTAAGCAACTAGCTGATATTTTCACAAAACCCTTGGCTAGAGAGCAATTCATTCACATAAGAAGAGAATTAGGCATTCTTGACATGTCCAATTGTGTTTGAATATTTTGTTGAATGGCATAATGCATGATATACATCACATTTCATGTTTGGAACCTTGCTGTTTGATATATTTGAAGTTTTTGACTCCATAATCGATTACATTGTTAATCCCAATCGATTACTAAGCTTCTGTTTCGAAGGTAATCGATTAGAACTCACCCATAATCGATTACAATCATTCTGTTTTTAAGATAATCGATTATACATTATCCATAATCGATTACGAAGCTTCTGTTTCAAGTTCAAAACGTTTCCTCTTCTTCATAATCGATTACCACATTGCCCCAATCGATTAGGACGATTCTGTTTCTAAACTAATCGATTACCATAAGCCTCTAATCGATTACCATCTGCACAAAACGTTTGAAATTCCCCAGAAACAGTGATCTAATCGATTACCACCTGCCATGTAATCGATTAGTATGCGTTCTGATGGGTCAAAACTCCAATTTCCTAGGCTCACTTGAAACTCTCCCTTTCTTAACTCACTTCACTCCTCCCTAAACTCTCTTTCCTCCTTCCTAAACCTAATTTTCAACTATAAATAACCCCTCATTCACCCTCTCATCTCACACTACCTCCTTTCTCCCAAGTCTCTCAAAACTCTCTAGCGCTCATCTCTCTTCATCTCCTCTTTTAGCATTTTTCACCATGTCTTCCTCAAGGAATGTCAAAAGGGCTAGGTCCTCTGCTGCTCAAGCTCATAATCCCCTTGACTTCTCAAGGTTTTTCTCTTCTCCTAGAGACCTTCAGAATTTTATGAAAAATTTTTCTGAAAAGGAGATTATGACCCCTCACTACACCATAGCTGACACCTTTGACAACCCAAGCCTTACCTTCACCCAAAGCCTCAACCACTACAACCTCTTCCCCTTCCTATCCCTCAAAGAAGAAGAATACTATCCTGAGCTTATGAGAGTATTCTACTGCAACCTCCGCCTTGTCAATGGGATGGTTGAATCCAAAGTGAAAAACACCACCATCAAACTCTCCAATGCCCAGTTTGCAGAGATTTCCAAACTGCCCCTCAACAATGCTGACTTTGATGGAGGCGAACCCGAGGATGAATGGGGCTTCAATGCTCTTACTGCTCGCCAATCTTTATGGAAAGCTGACCGTCCAAGGAGCAACCACAAACTAGTTGGCCACTTGACCATGAACAACCGCTTGCTCCACTTCTTCTTGGTCAAGATGATTGTTCCCCGTGGTGGGAACTATGCTCTGGTTGAAGAGGATGATGTCCTCTTAATGTGGGCCATGCTGAACCACAAAGAGATCAACTGGG
This sequence comes from Clitoria ternatea, assembly GCA_037962975.1. Taxonomy (NCBI): domain Eukaryota; kingdom Viridiplantae; phylum Streptophyta; class Magnoliopsida; order Fabales; family Fabaceae; genus Clitoria; species Clitoria ternatea. Next base: position 219,763,159 of record CM075671.1, read on the forward strand.
TTCAGTTGATCAAGTTCCACATGCGCCATGCCAAGGACCAACAAAAGCTCCCCTATGGTATCCTCCTCACCAAAATTTTCAAATTCTGTGGAGTAGACTTAGCAGGGGAACTCTCTGAGAAAGTGCCCCCTAGAGCTTGCATTGGCACCCATCACCTCACCAAAATGGGTCTTGTTTTCACCAATGGAGCATGGTACTCACGCATGGAGGGCGTTTATGCCAACATTCCCTTCCAAGCTCCTGCTGAAGAAGCACCTGCTCCTCCTCCTTCTCCACCTCAACCACAAGCTGCAGCCTCTTCATCTGCCCCACAAGTTGACCCTTTTGCATCTCTCTACGCTCATCTTGATCGCCGCTTCGATCGTCTTGAGAACTCCCTCCAAGAGTTTTCCATGACCGAGCAACAACATTTTGAGATGATGCAGCAGCGCTATGAGGAGCTGGCTCACCAAATTGCAGAAATCCGCTTCTTCAACCCGGACAATTAGATTTTTTTTTGTTATGTTGGTTTCTGTTTGTTGCTTTTCTGCATTTTGAATAAATTTACTTCTTGTATTTCCCTTTGTTATTTAATAAAAGTATCTTATTTGAGTTTATATAATTTTGTTTTTGATGATTACAAAGGGGGAGAAGAATAGATGTTCATATGTTGGATAATGCTCTGATACAAAATATGAATAATTCTGAATATGCTCTGATAATATGCTCTGATAATATGGATAATAGATGCCTTGTTAACAATTTGCAAAATCTTATCTGTTTGTTAAACTCTTTTTGATAGGGGGAGAATTATAGATAAGAGATAATAAACAATGGATAAAATGAGATAAGACATTGGCTGCTGAATTGGTTTTTGAAAATTGTCATCTGCTATAATGTAGCAGAGTTGTTTTTGCAAAAGATAAGCCTATATTATTTAAACTAACAACCCTCAAGAGATGAACATAGTTGTCATCATCAAAAAGGGGGAGAATGTGTTTGAATATGTTAACAGGTCCAAAAGATGTGCAAGGATTTTGATAATGACAAGTACTCTTGAAGAAACAATGCAAAAACAAAGACATGAAATCAGAATTGAAGAAACAGCGAAGCTAATCGATTAGGCCATAGATTCTAATCGATTAGAAGCTTTCTGTCTTGGAAGAAATTGCATCAGAGTTGAAGATAATCGATTAAGGAAGCCACACAATCGATTAGATACTCACTGGAATTAAGATAATCGATTGCACACTTGAGACTAATCGATTACAGCAATCAAAAATGGAATTAAATGCATCAGGCACACATGCTAATCGATTAAGAGAGCCATATAATCGATTAGGAAGCCACTGGAATTTAAGGTAATCGATTGCAAGACATGCTAATCGATTAGGATGCTGCGAAGACAAATTAAATGCATCAGATACAAGATGCTAATCGATTACAGGTAATGATATAATCGATTAGTGACTCTCTGACTTGAAGCTAATCGATTACAACGCGAGGGTGTAATCGATTACGATAGTGGAAAAACAGATTTAAGTGGGAAACCAGGTCATGTCTCCACCATTCTTCAAATCTCCACTAACTGCAACGGCTATGAGGGACTAGGGCACTCTTCAACAGCAATCTTAGGTCTATAAATTGAAGAGGAAGACAAGCACAAATAGATAACCAAGGAGCAACAATTCATAGCTCTATTTTGTGCTTTGTAAGCCTATCTCTTGCATTTTTGTACTTTCAATTGTATATCCTCTCATCTTGAGAGATTAGAATTTGGAGAGCTTTTCATTTGTATATCTGCTCTATTGAGAGAGTGTATTGATTGTAAACAAACTCCAAACACACAAAGTTATTCACTCTAGGTTGAGTGGTTGTTCACTCTAGGATTGAGTGGTTACAAAGGTTGTGGACTCAACCTTTGGGATATTGTGAGATTGAGAGATTGGGTGGGTTGCCCTTATACTTGTGAGGATTGGGTTCTTGAGTGTGGGACACTAGGAAGCCGTAATTGCTCAAAGTTGTATCTCTAGTCTACAATAGTGGAAAATCCTCTAAGTGGGTTGCTTAGAGGCGAGACGTACACCGGATTGGGTGGAACTCGTTACATCGGTTTGCAAGCTTCTCTTCCTTACTCTTTTACTTCCATACATTGCATATCTGTTGATTGGTATTGTTTGGTTGAGAAGAACATACTTGAACTTGCTTAATTTGCTATACTTTAGATATTGCACACCAAGTGTTTGCTAAATTGCCTCAACAACACTTACCTCTTGTAGTGCATTGCATATCATTGTTACTTGCTTTCACTTGCATAATCTCATAAACTTGGTTATAGAAATCAATTTTAAAGGCATTCCAAGCAAAAGTTTTATAACTCAATTCACCCCCCCTCTTGAGTATTGAGGCCACTTGAACAACATGATTGTGTAGTGTGGGACGGCCGACGGTATGTATAGCCCCTCGTTTCCGGCTCCCATGGTTTTTATGCCCAGTTGAGCTACCCAGTGGTCAAGTAGGACCCAGTGGTTGAGGTAGAGAGTCAAGCAGGACTCGGTGAACCAAGCAGGGTTCACAGGGTGTCAAGTAGGACCCCCAGCTGAAGGCCGATCCTTTAGTATCCGGATACTAGGTGTCGATTTTGTGTGAGAGTCAGTGGTGATAATTGATGAATTATTAGTATTGTGTGATGGTGTATGTACCTAATTATATTTGCCGAGTGGGACTTGCTATATTCGCCGAGTGTGATTTGCTATATTTGCCGAGTGTGATTTGCTATATTTGCCGAACTTGACTTGCTATATTCACCGAGTGTGATTTGCTATATTTGTCGAGTGTGATTTGCTATATTTCCCGAGTGTGATTTGCTATATTTGCCGAGTGTGATTTGCAATTTGTGGATAAAGCAGTCAGACGGAGTTTATATACACGTATTTTGTTATTTAATTTCCGTTCTAGATTAATTATGATGCCAAACACTCACCCTTGCTGTGGCTTTCTTTCAATTTAGTAACCGGTGACAGGAAAGAGGTTGGAGCCCTGGAGGTGCGCCAAGCGGAGGATTGATGCCAAGGAACCGAGGAATTATGAAATGAATTCTGTGTGTAATGTATAATGAGTTTTTATGTATGTGATGCCATAACATGTTGCTTGTGTGTTGAACTAATCTAGAATCGGTATGTTGATTAATGTGGACATGAATTCATGTTGCTGAAGTGGTATGGTAATGATGTTAATGTGGTCGGTGTTGATTTTTTATGAGTTTGATATATATATATATATATATATATATATTGGCACGGAGCCAATAGTAGATGTGAATGATAAATTGCTATGGGCAGGTTTTGTGAACAATTACGGGTCATGAATGAATTATGGTTGCTGTAGTATAGTTTATTACTGGACGAATCTCGTCCGAGCGGATTCAGTCTTGTCCGAGCGAGGGCCGGTTGATTCTTGCCTATTTCGCTCAAGCGAGTATCCCTCGTCCACTTTTGAGTGAAGGAAGGTCAGAGTATTTCCGAGTGATTTATGCCCGAGAGAACCACTTCTGAGTGGAAGGTTAGAATGTTTCCGAGTGAAGTATGACTGAGAGATCCACTTCCAAGTGAAGGAAGGCTAGAATGATTCCGAGTGAAGTATGACCGAGAGATCCACTTCCGAGTGAAGGAAGGTCAGAATGTTTCTGAGTGGAAGGTTAGGACGTTTCCGAGTAAGGCATGACCGAGGGAACCCCTTCCGAGTGAAGGAAGGTTAAGATGTTCCCGGGTGAGATATGACCGAGAGGACCATTTCCGAGTGAAAGACTGAATTGTTGTGAATTTCCTTGCTTGTCCCGTAGTTCGCTCATATTTAAAATGTAGAATTCACTCAAGCGAGTCGGAACTCGCCTTAGTGACCTTCACTGGTTTCGCTTAAGCGAATCAGGGTCTCACTCAAGCGAGTGACCCCTGACTTCATTTTCTTCTTCCACTTATTTTAATTAATTCAATTTTATTATTTGATTTATTTCCTATCGGTTATTATTTTGAGTGTGCTTAAGAAAAATAAATGTGGTTTTACATTAGGATCTAATTAACTATCAGTAAACGCAAAAAATTTATTGTGAAAAATAATTAAATGGATGTAAATAAATGTAAAATTGACACAGGACGTCACACAGGCTCAACAGCTGTTTCATCTTTCATGCCTGATATTGATGTTACCAAATTATGGCATATGCGCCTGGGCCATATGAGTGAAAAAGGCATGCACCTTCTGAGCAAGCAAGGTCTTCTTGGTAATCAAGGCATCGGTAAGTTGGAGTTTTGTGAACATTATGTTTTTGGGAAGCAGAAAAAGAGTTAGCTTCTCTACTGCAACTCACTAAACAAAAGGTATTCTTGATTACATTTATTCAGATCTTTGGGGACCTTCTAAAGTTTCTTCTTATGGAGGAAAACGTTATATGATGACTATTATTGATGATTATTCTCGTAAAGTCCGAGTCTACTTTCTAAGACATAAAAATGAAACTTTTTCCACTTTTAAGAAGTGGAAAACTCTTGTTGAAACGCAGACAGGGAAGAAAGTCAAGAAGCTCAGCACAGATAATGGATTGGAGTTCTGTGAAGGTGACTTTAATGAGTTTTGTGTAAATCATGGTATTGCTAGACATAAAACCATTCCAAGTAAACCCCAGCAAAATGGTGTTGCAAAACGTTTAAACAGAACTATCCTTGAGAGGGCTTGTTGTATGCTCTCAAATGCTGGGTTATGGCATCGACGTGAATTATGGGCAGAGGCAACATCTACTGCTTGTTACTTGATTAACCGCTCTCCATACTCTTCATTTGATTTTAAAATCCCAGAAGAAATTTGGTCAGGTAATCCTATTAATTATTCTAATTTAAGAATCTTTGGATGTCCTGCATATGCACATGTTAATGATGGCAAATTAGCTCCAAGAGCTATTAAGTGCATATTTCTTGGTTATGCATCTGAGTCTAAAGGATATCGTCTATGGTGTTCTGATCCTAAGTCAAGAAAGTTAATTCTCAGTAGAGATGTGACTTTTAATGAGGATGCATTATTATCTTCTGGAAAACAATCTTCTATTTCTTCTTCTAGTACTAATAATCTACAGGGTACTAGTGAGAAGGTGGAGTTAGAATTAAAATCTGCTAATGTTGATGTCTCATCTTCCTCTACCAATGAGTCTAGCATTAATGATCATGGTGATGATCGTACCACTTCTCCTATTCAGCCACAGAAAGAGGATTATTCTATTGCTCGTGACAGACTTAGGAGACAAATTAAAAGGCCAGTCAGATACACTGTTGATGATAATTTGACTGATTATGCATTGTCTATTGCACAAGAGGTAAATGATGCTGTTGAGCTTACTAGCTATTCTGAAGTTGTTTCTTGTGCGGATTCTTCAAAATGGCTTCTAGATATGAATGAAGAAATTGAAAGTCTTCATAAGAATAATACATAGAGTTTGACAGAACTCCCTAAAGGCAAACGACCGCTTCGATGTAAATGGATTTACAAGAAGAAAGACGGCATTCCCGGGGTTGAAGATCCTAGATGCAAGGCAAGATTAGTCATCAAAGGCTTTCACCAAAAGGAAGGTATTGACTTTAATGAGATTTTTTTACCAGTTGTTCATCATACCTCCATCCGTATCTTGCTTGCTTTTGTTGCTTTATTTGATCTGGAATTAAAGCAACTTGATGTTAAAACAACTTTTCTATACGGAGAGCTGGAAGAAGAAATCTATATGGATCAGCCAGAGGGATTTATTGTTCCTGGTAAAGAGCATCTTGTTTGTCATTTGATAAAATCTTTATATGGTCTCAAGCAAGCTCCTAGACAGTAGTACAAAAGGTTTGACTCCTTTATGATTGGGCAAGGATATTCAAGGAGTTAATATGATGACTGTATTTATTTCTAACAATTTCCTGATAGAACATTCACTTACTTGTTACTTTATGTTGATGATATATTGATTGCATCACATGATAAGTCTCTGATCAGGAAATTAAAAGCTCAACTTAATAATGAGTTTGAGATGAAGGAATTAGGTACAGCTAAGAAAATTCTTGGCATGGAGATTCCCAGGGATCGTCAAGCTGGTAAATTGTTCTTATCTCAACAGAAATATATTGAGAGATTGCTTGACAGATTTAATATGAAAACCTGTAAACCTGTTTCTACTCCACTCGCTGCACATTTCAAGTTATCTTCAGACCTATGCCTACAAACTAAAGAAGAGATAGAGCGTATGTCACACGTTCCTTATGCTAGTGCAGTTGGTAGTTTAATGTATGTTATGGTATGCACTAGACTAGATTTAGCATATGCTGTCAGCATGGTGAGTCGATACATGCATAATCTTGGAAAGGATCATTGGAATGCTGTGAAATGGATTTTTCAGTATCTAAAAGATACTTCTAATATTGGCTTGGTATTTGACAGAAGCAAAGCTACAACTAATGGTGTTGCAGGTTTTGTTGATTCAGATTATGGTGGTGATCTTGATAGAAGAAGATCTCTTTCTGGTTACATCTTTACTCTTTGTAACTCTACTATCAGTTGGAAAGCTTCTCTTCAATCTATTGCTGCATTATCTACAACTGAAGCAGAATATATTTCAGTCATAGAGGGTGTGAAAGAGGCTCTTTGGATTCGTGGTTTGGTCAATGAACTTGGTCTTACACAAGATATTCTTACTGTGTTTTGTGATAGTCAAAGTGTTATTCGTGTGACTAAGAATAGTCGTTATCACGACAAGACCAAACACATTGATGTAAAGTATCACTTTATCCGAGACATTGTTACAATTGGTGAAATTATGGTGCAGAAGATTCATACTTTTGATAATCTAGCAGATATGTTTACTAAGGCACTTCCTAATACCAAGTTCCAACATTGCTTGGACTTGGTTGGTCTACACAGCACTTGAATACCCCTTTGGGCTTTATTCGACAATGAGAAATTTATTAAATTTGATCCAAGATGGAGATTGTTAAATACATGTCTCAAATTTTGTTAATGTGGTACTTCATTTACCATGAGCAATTCAAATTGAATTTTGTTTCTTCATAATACCAATTCAATTTGGTTTTTACTTCTTTAGAATAGCAATTCAAATTGAATTCTACTTCTTCAGAATACAAATTCAATTTGAATTTTACTTCTTCATAATACAAATTCAATTTGAATTCTACTTTTTCAGAATACAAATTCAATTTGAATTTTACTTCTTACAAATTCAAATTGAATTTTACTTCTTCACAAAACTAATTCAATTTGGTTTTGTCTTCTGGTTAAGGAAATATTATTATATTCCTTAGAATTGCCTATAGAAGGATTCAAGGTACCACATTTGCAATCATGATCAAGTTCTCTCCTAGTGTAATCCTGAGAGTATTTTTAGTAGCGAGTATATATTTTAGTTTCATCTAAGAGAGTACTCTAGTCAGAAAATTTGAGAGATAATTTTTTTTGTCTCTGTGACTTTAGGGCTATTGTCTCTTTGTTCTCTTTTCTTTTTGAGAACTTCTTATACTCTCCTTCTTACATAATGGAACTATTTTGCTCATGATCATTAGTGTTCTTTTTCTCCAGTCTTGGAGGTTTTTCACGGAAATATTGTGTGTTTATTTTCTTGCCCTTATACTTGATTCTCTTTATCTCCAATTGATTTGATCCAGTGCTTCCGCAACACGCTGATTTCTTTAACAAAACCGCATCATGTACAAAATTCTACAAGCTAGGAAAACCGTAATTTTATTAGATAGTATTCTTCCCTGAATTCGTTAAACCTGATCGATTCTTCTCAAATTCATTGAATTTGGCTAACATGTGTGTGCATTACCGGTCTCACGTCCGAAAATACATCACACCATCAGTATCATTAAAGCACGATTAGTTATTACTTTAATTGGTTACATATCTGTAATTTACCGTTCTTACATTCTTTTCTTAATAAATAAGATCTCATGTATCCTTTTTACACAAATCTCACAATAAGAAAAACCACGACTCCAAGTTTCTGATGAACAGGTAGAATTAAAACTTGGAAGATATACATTAAACTAATTGAAATTTTATTGGATAAACAACAAAAACCTCATGGAATCATAAACTGATTATATGAGCAATAGTCTTATTATGGCCCTTGTAATGTTTGCAACATCACGCGCACTATTGTTCTCATTGGTGAGTGGTGATGATTCCCAGAGAAGTCCTGCTCACAAGAAGTGGCCTCAACAACAGAATCACTTGCAGCTTCTTCAGCAAACTTTGGGTTCCCAAATTGCAAACCTTGAGTGGCTTGTGGAATATCACCTTTCAAAATTGCGTTGTACTTATCAGCAAATGAACTTAATAAGGCTCTATTTCCCCCAGTCCCCTTCAGAAGCATTTTGTTCAATGCTTCATTTGCTTTGCCTTTGATCATATCAACCGTGATCAGTGCTAGCCCTTTCACATCTGCACCAGAGCTACGAGGGTCTCCTTCAAAGATTTTAACACAAAAGATTAGGATTCGGGGTTTGCTTGCATGTGGCTGCAAAACTCTGTAGTGGCTTGTTGGAATTGAAATTGAAGTTGTAACAACAATGCTGCAGATAAGAGACAATTGCTTCAAGTTTTACATCTTTGTTAGAACTGAATATCAAAGGATATTGTACCATGCGATCAAGGCCACTTGTGTGTTCTTGTTCTTTCTGCATTAAATAGAGAACAGTCTGCCCTACATAATACTTTGCCGTCAATTTAAAAGAGATGATTTGGTCAATGGTCATCGAATCATCTTTTGATAAAATACATTAATTGGAAATGAGTATTTTCATTGATCAATATTAAGTCAGTTTTTTTCTCTCACCATAAGTCAGTTTTCTTGTTCTTGAAGCAATAAGAGATATCGTTACTCCTTTTTCATTAATGTCTATTACATTATTTTACACTCATCAAAAAAATTACTAACGCGGAAATATATTATATTTGTTGATTATTTTGTTATATTTCCAAGCTTAGAATTTGAGGCCTATAAGCCTTTGTAATGTCTCTTACAAAGTGCTTGTCAAGGTCATTTTAGTCCCTTCTTGGATGAATTAGTGAGACCCCACCAAAGCACCTTCATTGCCAAAAGAGGTACTGTAGACAATGCTATCCTTGTTCAGTAGGCTATTCATTGTATGCACAAGTCTAGAGCAAATAATGGTCTCATGGCTTTACAAATTAACCTTAAGAAGGCTTATGACTGGGTGAGTTGGGACTTTTGGAGGAAACATTACGTTCCTTTGGCTTCCCATGGAAGTTGACTTCTCTTATTGTGTGGTGTGTGCGCTCTTTGCATCTTTTTGTGCTTTGGAATGGTGAAAGGTTGAATAAGTTCAATTTGGGAGGTGGCCTTTGGCAAGGAGATCCCATGTCTTGTGTGTCGCACGTTTGGTTATTATATTACAATGAGAGATTAATAGTGGAAACCTCAAGTCTGTGGTCCACCTCTTTCATACCTTTTCTTTGTTGATGACGTTGCTCTCTTTTCTCAAGCCAATAAGGCTCAACTGGTGAAGCTGCAAGGTATTCTACAAAATTTTCAAAGGCTTTTGGTATTAAAATAAATTTTGATAAATTGAGAGCCGTGTTCTCCAAAGGTGTCATTGCACAACGAAGATTAATATTGTCGGGGTATTTCCTATAAGGGCTGTGATTGATTTCAGACACTACCTTGGATTTCCCGTGATGAAAGGTAGAGTTACTAAATCTCTTTTTAAGCCCTTTTATAAGAGAGTCACCTCGCGAGTTGCTTTATAGAGATATAAGTTACTTAACAGTGTAGGTAAGATGTGGCTGGCCAAATTAGTACAAACGACCACACCCCTTTGCCCGACGTAGGCCTTGTGGATTCTCCAAGGCATTTATGATTAGAGCTGGGTATACGGGTCGGCCCGTCTGTATAAGTCTGCTCCGTAACGGGCTAACTCGTGTGAGCCTGCATTTTAAATGGGTTAATTTTTTCAAGATTGTGTAAGGACCGCAAACCTACAGGTTGGCCCGCGGGATAGCCTATATATATTTTTATATTTTTTTTACTTTTTTAATTTAAAAATTATTAGAATTTAGTCCAAAACATTTTTTTTAGACTAAACACCCCAGTTAGTCCCTCACTCCAACAGAGTCGGACAATTAGGTCCTCCAATTAATAAGTGAGTCCCGTTAGTCCTCCACGTCTGTCATCGTCGGACAAATAGATCTCTGCCGTTAATGAAGTGTTAACGTCTGTCAGAGTTACCTGACATGGATTGTTAAATTCCAACAGGGATGCCATGTCAGAGTCGGCGAGGATCTATTTGTTCGACGATGACGGACGTGGAGGACTAACGAAACTCATTAACTGGAGGACCTAGGTGTCTGACTCTGTTGGGGTCAGGGACTAAGTGAGGGTGTTTACTCAAAATATTTTACCTTCCATATAACTATAATATATGTTCTTTAAAAGTTATTTAACACAAATTATATAAGTTTTGTCAAACTCTTCTATTTCAATAACTATCAAGGTTATCAAAGTCTTAACTCTTCTATTCCAAGGAAGTGAAACCAAGTTGGTTCCATTGCTGATAGCATTGTCATAACTATCAAGGTTATCAGAGTCAGGGCCAAGCATCACACTTTCCAACTCTCTTAGCTTGTGCTTGAAGCTACTTAAATCATCGGTTATGTAGGATCCACTCATTGGAGAGCCATAGTTATTTTCAGGGGAGTGATAATGGTCAGTTGGATATGACTGTGAATCTTGCCGTGACACGGGGCTATCATTAGGTGAGAAACTAACAGTTGAAGGGGAGTTATAAACAGTGAAACTTCCAACTGCAGAGGAAGACTCCAATGTGCAATTAAGTTCAGAACTTGGATTGGAGAAGTGAGTTCCACGGCCTCTATCATTGTAGTATAGCTGATGATTTAGAGTCTGATGCCTGCATTATAGAACTAACAATGAAAAATCCAATCAGTGTGTCAAGTGTAATATAGTAGTCTCCCTGGTGTCTTTCAGCAGATTATATTTAGTTGATGAACAACTGACGATCAAAGTGATAATTTCTTGTAGAATAGTGCTAATATATTTGAAACCCTTAAATCTAGTCAAACAGCTGACCCAACCCACACCCGTAGCCTCCCCACAACCATAACCAAAACCCAAACCACCACCAATACCTACACACCAACACCCAAACCCCACCACCCTTAACTCAATAAAACACAAAACCCATACAAAATAGAGAACCACTAAATAGAAGAAACTCAAAGAATAGAAAATCAGAGATGCAAAACCAGGGAGAGGAATGTTACCTACGAGATCGACCCTTCAAAGCTCTTTCCTTTATACAATATGGACCCTCTTAACTGGCGAAGCTTCTTCATTTTCGTGGAATAGACGCCCTCTCAGTGTGAAGCTGCCACAGTTGGGTATGTGGGGCTCGTGCTTTAGCCCTAATCGTAGGGGCATGCAAGACTTTTTCCCCAAACCGCGTTGGCAGGGAGCACCAGGGAGCAGCCTCTACGAAACCTCCAACGAAGCTTCGATGGACAAAACGGAGAAGGAAGCCAACCAAACGCAACCACTTAATAGTTATTGAGAGGGAGAAGAGAACAGAGACAAGAGAAGAAGCTAGTGGGGGAAGATGAAGAAAACCAGAAAATACGAAAAGATAAGAAGAAGAAGGAGAACGATGAAAATACTTAGGGTTACCATCAAAACAATGTCGTATTGTTTTTATTTGTGTCACATGGCTTTCAAATACGAAATATTTTGAGTAAACACCCCCACTTAGTCCCTGACCCCAAAAGAGTCGGACACTTAGGTCCTCCAGTTAATGAGTCTCATTAGTCCTCCACGTCCGTCATCATCGGACAAATAGATCCTCACCGACTCTGATATGGCATCCCTGTTGGAATTTAACGATCCACATCAGCTGACTCTAACGGACGTTAACACTTCATTGACGGCAGGGATCTATTTGTCCGACGATGACGGACGTTGAGGACTAACGGGACTCACTTATTAATTGGAGGACCTAAGTGTCTGACTCTGTTGGAGTGAGGGACTAACTGGGGTATTCAGTCTTTTTTTTATGAAACTCAAGCCACATAATTTAAAACATTTAATCATTCAAAATTGGGAACCTTCACAACTAATTTTTAACAAATTAGTAACCAATCAAAGTTAAATATCCACTTTCTCATATTTCAATATAAGGAACGATAATATAACATCATCTTAGGATAGAAATTCTTCCTTTTTTTTTTAAAAAAAAGTAGTGTGAAAGTGAAATAATTTAAAGAAAATGTAGAGTTTATTTAAAATAAAATAGCAAATTTAAATATATATTAGCCCGCAGGTTGAGCTTGTTTAACCCGTGGGTTAAACAGGATCAACCCACAAGCCCACATTTTAAATGGTCCTATTTTTTCAACCCACAACCCGTGTAAAAGGGTTAAACGGGTCAGCCTGCGGGCCTGGACCCGTATACCCAGCTCTATTTGTGATGATATTGATAGAATGGTCCGTAATTTCTTATGGTGTAACTGTAACATCCTAGATATTGAAATTAATTAATTGTGTTCTAGAGAATTAATAAATAAATTAATTGAGAGTTAATGGGAATTAAATTAAATTAATTGGGAATTTTAAATTGATGATGGAATTAAATTAATTCATTAAGGGTAATTAATTACAAAATTTGTTTGAGTAGATTGTGATGGTGGATTAATAGTTACCATGGGTAAAAGTAAAATATTATTATTTAGACGAAAATAAAATATAATTGAATTTAGAAAAATAAAAGGAAAGTGAAAATGAAAACAGAAAAAGGGTGAAATGACAACATTGGCTTTAGGATTAAAAATAGATTTTTAATTTCCTTTTCTGTCTTCTTCATGCATAATAAAAAGAAAAGTGAGACAAAAATCAAGAAAGAGAACTCGTATGGCCGTGTGATGTGGTGCCAAATTGAGGACCATTTCCTTGCCGAAAATTGAAATAAAGCGTACCGTTACAATTGAAAAAGCCAGGTGAGGCGATTGGTGGCTTCAATTTCATGTTTTCTTCCCTTCTCTCTCTAACCAAAATGGCCAAATCATGGAAGGGTTTTCATTTTCCATTTTTAAGGCATCTTGGAACTTGACGATAGTCCTTGATGTGGTGGGTGTTGAGTAATGACTAATGGTTGTTATTTTGATGTCGTTAGGTAGCAGACCGGATGCCAAAAAGCCATTAGAAGAAACGAGTCTCAAAGAGAAGGTTGAAAACAACAAAGGTAAGGTTTGAAAGTCTCGAGAATGTGTTTGAAATTGTTTTGATATAATGGGTTTCGATTCCAAAGGCCAAAATGCTAAGTAGATTTATGGATTTCTTGAATCTAGATACTTTGTGAACTGGGTGAAGTCGGTGTTTGATTTGAGGCCTCATAAGCGCAAAAGTGAGGTAAGGGGTGTACCAAGTTGAGATTAATGTTGAAAATTTGTTTACGCCACTTGGCGTACAGGAAAAAGGGTAGATTATATCCATTGTTAGCTAATTTAATTAATTATGATGATTATGTGCCAATTGGTAAGGAACTAAAGGATGATTAAACTAATCATAAAAAGGGTGAGGTTTAAAATATAAACATGTACACATATAGGTATTGAGAATGAACCATTGTGAAAATAAATTATAACTTAATATATAATATAAATATTATAGAATTATAATGTAAGATGAGGAATTGTATGCTTGAGTTTGTGAGTTATGTGAAATAGGAAAAAAGTTGAAAATTTAGAAGTCGTGAATGTAAAATGATTTGATAGGTTGATAAATGATAAAGTATGATGTTGATCGTCGTAAAATAAGTAAATGTGGCATAAGTTTAAGGGAAATTGGTGACTTATCAATTTGTATATAAATTGATGATTAATTTGATGTAAATGAGAAATGATATGTTGAATTTATGGAAATGTTAATGATAGGTTGTGAGATGATGAGATGAAAATGATGAATTGTTGACGAGTTAAGGAATTAAGAGATGATATGAAATGAGATAAATGAGATTAATCTTCCTGAGTGGCTGGTTGAGGTCCCAGGGTGATGGTCGTTGTGCCAAGACATTGTATTATGAATTGAATAAAATGACATTGAGATACAATATGATATATGTGATTTGTTATATGGTGTGAACGGTTAATTGGTATATTTTACCCTTTGTTTTTTTCTCCCGTGGTCAAACATGGCCTAGTTTGTAACACCCTCGGTTAACTAAGGTAATCTCTTGCACTAGATTACCTTGATTAACTAAGAGGTTACTAATTTTAAGAAAAACGTAGAAGTTTTTCTTATGCAAGTTAATACCTGGTGGAACAAAAGCATAACACACACATATATATATATATACAAAACATCATATATACATTGATCAAGTCAGAACTGTACAACTGAAATAAAAGAGGGGCATGAAGACTCCCTAAACAAAATACAGGGAAATAGAAGTAAAATGGACCTAACCACTATGGGCCTCCACCTAGAAACTCATTATCTGACCATGAGGATGCCGGAGGATCGAAAGTAGATGCTATCTGGGATAAGTCTGGTGGAGCAGTACTCATGGATGGTATATCACTGATATCGCGGATCCTCTAGTGTCGGCAACTGATGTAGGCCTCGTAAGTCTCTACAAGGAGACTCTATGCCGTTGCGAACATCTCTATATACTCCTCAGTCCCTCCATACATATAACTCCTATAAATATTCCAGAGAAAACCCTGAGAGTGATCCCACTATCGTCTCACCAAGTATCTCTCCATCGGTGTCATGACTAGAACTCCTTGTTGCATAGGAATACTCTCTACTCCACTTGCCACATGAACTGCAAGAGGGACTGCTAACTGAAGCTGCTAGGGTAGGCTGGAAATGCTGTAGGATCCACTAAACCTGCTGGCATATCCTCGAGAGGGTACTCCTCAGGATCCCCATCCTCGTCCTCCTCCATGGATAGTGGCATACTCTGGTGTTGGCTCCCTCTGAGCCATGCCGGCTGGAACTGGTACTGCTGGAGTCTTTGTCTGCTGAGCAGGATGCGGAGCCAAGAATAGAGCTGGTAGTGGATGGAAATTGAGGGGATTTGCCAATAAAGCTGTCTCCCGCTTAGACATCTCCTCAAGCTCTTCCACACTTATGGGACAAGGTGGGTCACCATATCGTCTGACTGAGCTCTCAATGACCTCTACGTCTCGATCGTAGGGCCTCTCTACATCATGCTGAGGTGGTGGTGGGATATCCACTAGGGCGTCCTCAGGAATCGCAGCCAAGTGGTTGGGACCTACCTGATCCTCTTTGCGTACTACTCCTCTTGTGCGATATGCGTGCCTAGCTGGTGGTCTGGAATAATCAACTGTAAATGTGAGTCGCTATCTTCATAACAATCGGGGAGTGTCATCTTTGACACTCACCCCACATATTTTATTTAGTATCAATCAATTCATGAACTCTCTTTGGAATTCCTACATATACATTCTAAGTTATCTCGCTGTTCTCACTCCTTACGGACCCCTTTCAGTTACTTTTCAATTCACTATACAAACATGTATAAATCATCATGATTGGAATACAATGTATGAATTTTATATCTTCACCAACATGGTACAATGGTATGATGCATGAAACTTTGTCAATAACAACACATCATCAATCAAATCTCGCCTTATTCCTCCATCCACTAGAGCAACTAGAGCTCTCCTCGTTCTGGTTTTAACAAAGGGTAAGGACATACAGTCCTATCATCATAATGGCTAATCACAATCTCTGCAGAATGGGCACTCCTCTTGTCAAAGTATATCAGGGCTTTTCACAGGCTATTCGGTGACAGGCGCGAATCCGATGCCACTTGGAATTCCCGTTTCCGATATAATCCCTAAACTGCACTCGGGTATCGAGGCGCTGACAGATTCTTTAGTGTACCCCTCACTGTCATGCTCTAGGGAGTTCCTTAACGCCACCCTTATTCACCAGATATGATGCATGATTCGACTATTATATTTATCATAGAGTGGTTTCTTGGTGTAACACCCCGAAAATACGGGTAAATTTTTTGTGATTTAAAAATAATAATAAGTAGAAGAAACACGATATATAAAATGTTGAGAGATTACCCTGGATTATTAAATAACCTATCTCATATATGAGGATATGAGGAGGTACAAGAGTGCTCCTTGGACAATCAGACTTGGGATCATCACAAGGGAAAAGCGGAAGATTGGAAAAAATTTAAGAGTTATCAAAATATATGTGAGGAAGGGGATGGAAGATGCCTCTTCAATTGGTTAAACCTTAATAATATAATTCCATAGTAAAAACATTATTTCTATAATGGGTGAGTTCCAAAACAAGGAAGAAAATTAAGCCAAGAAGCAAAAATGAAAAAACTGAGAACAGGGCAACTCACTTGAGCGAGTCCCTGTCTCGCTTGAGCGAGACCCACATGGGTCGCTTGAGCGAAGCCAATGAGTGTAACATCCTGGAGCCAAATTGTAAATCCCAAGATAATTACCGTCACCATATAAAATCTCTTGGATAACTTATTTTTCGTCTGGTAATTATCAAGTGATTCACAACCTGATTCCAGAGGTTACTGATATAATATCAGAGTACGAAACTTTTTACATAGATAACTTTATTTTATTATACATAATATCAGAGTTTCATACATATTATATTTTACAACAGGCACCTAGATCTTATAAAATATAAAGATATAAAATACCAGAACATAGCATATGCATACATAATATAGTCATAGTAGTCACGCAAGCAAGCATCAGCATCAAAAACCTTCATAATTCATCCACATCAAGCATTATCCACTTTGTCACATGTCTTCCTGATTAACTACTAAAGGATTGCCACAAGTAACAGAAAGAGTGAGATAAAATATCAAATAAATAGAAATTAAATTAGAACATACACAAACACAAGTAGGATGCTATGCGATGCAGATGCCAAACAAGTATTTTATATTATACTTAAGTTATTATATTTCGTTCTCTTATATGAATGAAAATGCATGATGGATCCATTCTGGTGGGAACATAAGCAGTGATTTCCAATAATAACATTTTTACGGATATCTAACCGATACCGCGCCCCATAATGCAACACCAACATCGGATAACAATACAATCATATCAATAACAAGTGTTGCGGGACTCCCCTTAAGGACACACTGCTCAGCCCTTAAGACAGCCGTGGTATAAAACCACCGCAGAGGTCTGTTGCTCAACAGAGCGCGTTCCCCCACCAGGAACCCCCTCAAAGAACCCCCCTGCGGATTCTTTGAACGGCCAATGCATATGATGCATGTATGCAATGGATCTAAATTAAATTATCAAATTTTTTTATATAATTAATCTTAACAATAAAAATTATAATAACAATCAAATAAGCATACTTTATGTATAATTCAAAAATATAGAAACACATTTCCATAATATTTATATCATAATCTAAAGAATATGGAAACACATTTTCTATATTATAGTATTTATTTGGTATCATACCCCAAAGAATAAGGAAAACATATTTTCTATAAAATTATACTACTAAGATAATTTAAAAACAAGAGTTTTCTCCATTTAAATATGTTTAAATAAACTTCTAAATTTAATTTAATTAATTATATTTATTTTATTTCAAAATAAAGTCTCTACAATAATAGAAATCCAATAATAATAAAAATTCTGATTTTTATAAAAAAATCATTATTTTAAGTCTTTAATTATATTTACGAAAATACACTAGTCTTATTTACGAAAATGCCATCGTTCTAATTTATTTACAAAAATGCGACGTTCATTTTTATTTACCAAAATGCCACTGTTTCCAGCTTTTAACACCGGTTGAAAATATCCGTTGTTAAAAAGTCTGATTATGCAGAAACGAAAACAGCACCTCTGTTTCTCTCTCTTTTGCTGTTTTTCCCCATTTTAATTACAAATTAAACATACCAATTGATTCCAAATCATTATACAACATCAAAAACATATCATATATCATATTCTAAACCAATTAACATCAATTTTACAACTTAATTCAAATTAAATTAAAATCTAATTATATGAGTTTTTAAGCCATTAATCAATTAAACAAGCAATTCTAACTTAATTTCTATGTATTTAATATCCTATCTCCTCTTTCTTACCTCAATTGAAGATCCCTAATCTTTTCTTGAGCTAAACTCCTTTGTATCTCTTTAATTCTTCAAGTTTGAGTAATTCCTTATTATGCAAAATTGAAGGCCTTTAAGATATGAAAATGGATATTTAGAAGCTTAAAGAAGATGATGAAGGGTTAAGGAATTTGTAGTGTTTTTGGTTTGAAGAGATTTGGAAGGTTAGACCCTTATTTATAGTGGTTTTGAGGCGGTGGAATGAGGTGATGAAGAAAGAAGGAGACACAGAGTTTTCGAGAGAGAAAATATTTTCTTTTCTTTTCTTTTCTTTTTTTTAATTTAATAACAGGTTCCTTAATAATTCTACATTTTATTGTCACGTTTTATTTTTGTTTAGTCTCATTTTAAATCCGATTTACGAAATAAATATATCTCTGTAACCAGAATAAAATTTCCTATTTTCTAAAATATATTTCTTATTTTTTTGAGAAACTTTAATTTTTCACTGTTTAATTACCGATTCAAATTTAATTAAAAATTGAGCTGTGATAACGAGCGTGAGTGAAAACACTCCAGTATTAAAATCATGCTTGCTCGCTTGAGCGAGGCACGCTCGCTTGAGCAAAAAAGGGACAGAGCTTCACTGCCTACATTTTTCTCGAGCGAGGACAGGCTTGCCTAAGCGAAATCCATCTAGTGAGTGCCCACCTGATACTCACGCATCTCGCTTGAGCGAGACACTAGCTCGCCTGAGCGAAACAAGGCCAGAGGCCACCCCTCTGATGTAGAGGATGCTCGCTTGAGCGAGAATCCATCTCGCTTGAGCGAGATTATCAGTTAATGCGTAGCAGGCTTGAAAATCTCACAACCTAACACATTGAAATTCATCCCAAACAAAATTAATCAAAATTAACCAATCACATGCATCATATTAAGTGTCTAAAATATGTTTCAAGCATTCATACTCAATAACTTCTATTCCAATTCATGAATCATATCATAACCAAAATTAGCATCTTATATACTTTATAAAACACAAAATCTTGAGAAGTATGTCATTCATTCCTCAATTCTAGCAGCATTCACATCATTTTTGTCATCCATATATTGTCAAGGTCATTAATGAAAATAAGCCATACATACAAGGGTCTCATTTTCCTATATGACCTTCAAAATCGTCATTCATCACATTAAATTACAAAATTGAGTATATATACATGATATACTCTACAAAATGACAATATGCCAGCCAAGGCTCACCTACTTTCCTTCCATATTTACTTTCATCAATACTCGACCTCCAAAAGAGTAGGGTATCATCATACCTACATCAACCTTAAAAATGGCAACTAGGAGGTGAGTAACATAATCCAAATGTATCAAAGTCATACATTATGATGATACTTATACATGCTTATATATGTTACATTTCTCAAGAAACATCACAATTTCATTCACATACTATATCATTTCATTTCAACATGTCACATACTTGAAGCAATACATCCACAACACACATATCCATATCATTGGCATTATCAATAACTTCATTATACACGTAATGTTAGTACCACATTTCTTTCCTCTTTATTTATCAATCATCCATCGCCACCACGGGCTATCAACTAGGCATATCTCCGACTATATGCAAATGCTTTTATAGCTAATGCATATGCACAAAGGAATTATTATCAAATACGGATCCGACTGTGGGAAACATTAACATACCAAATGTGGGTCAAGCATAGGTGTGCTACTATGCCCCTACTGCAGTAGAAAAATGTGTACATATATATCTCAATTCATGCATGGTTAACAACATATTTTTCTGGTACCAAACTGCTCTCACCCATCTGTAGCACTAGTAACCCTGTGACCTACAGATCTACATCATGGCCTTACTTGCCAAAGTGCTACGGGCCCCTCCCGAACACACATCGAGAGAGTCGTGCCCCGTCGGACACCGAGGTAACTTGCTCATCTCAGAGCAGCCCGCCCACTGGGCCCATCACATAGGGGGCCTTGTCACCAAACTATGGACAGCTTCGTGATTCGTAGAATCACTAGGGAAATACAATAATATACCCGTGTACTGGGTCGCCCTCCCACTGGGCTCGCCTAATGGAACCCCTAACATTCCACATAGACAGCGTATGATATGCCATGGATGCAAATGTCAATCAATGCATTCTCACTCTATGCATCCTATCATGCCACTCCACATTCAACAATTTACCACAACTACTTAGTGGATTTCATATACTCATCATTCTCTACCACCACCAACATTCATTAGATTTCATACACACTATTAGTTAGTGGTAATCAACATTTATTAGTTCACACATTATGGGATGTTCAACCATATATCAATCGATACAACCATGGTCTCAAGCTATTCATAACAAATTCATTAACATGAATCAAAACAACACCATACTCATCATCCCAAAAGCATATGCCACATAACATCAATCATTCTAAATGCATTTCAATCACAAAATCATCACATCATCCACTCAAGCCTATCTATCATAACATAATCATATATATTCACACCATCAATGAATGAAATCATGCATTTAGAATAGTTACCCCCTCCTATCTCAAGAGAAATAGTAATCAACGTGGTCCGATGGTCCCGCCTCGTCAATGGGGTTGTTTCCTACACTATACAATATACCACACAATTATTTTCTATTCAACCACCAAGACTTAATGCTCATATTTATTTACTTGGTTTTTATAACACTTTAAATTCCCAAACTTCATTTATTTCATTAATTCCACCATAACCATTATGGGTTAGGTGCCTCCATTCTTTATTATGCATCTTTAATATCAAACCCATTATTAGGTTCCCACATTAATGGTTCCCAACAACCATCATTAATCATCAAACTTCATTAATGATCTTCCACCATCAATAACATCACTTTACCTCATTAATAACATTTATCTAATATAATAAATGCTTCATTACACATATTCTACATTTTCCCCCAAATCTTAGGGTTAGGGTTTCTCTAAAACCCAACAACCATAATCAATGCCCATGCTTTTTCCATCATATTTCTTGCCATTTACACCCACTCATAAATACCCATTTTTAACTCTCATCAATGTCACCTCACCTAGGGGTTTTCCATCATAAATGCATTCCACTATTATTATTCCATATACATTACCCTCCTAAAACCATAAGAACCCATAGCCAAGGGTTTAGGCTCATGAGAATAACCAAGAGCTTACCTTAGGAAAAGAAAAGAGAGGGTTTCCAAAGGGGGAATGAAGTCACATGAAAATAAGGGGAGAGGAAGATGAGGCTTTAAGCTCCAAGCTCTCCTTGCAAGCTCCAAGAATAAAAATGGGAGGAGGAAGGGCACACCACCTCTTTATGGATTTTGAAGAAGAAAATGAGTGGGAGAGTAGAAGAAGAAGAGAAGGAAGAGTGTTTGCTCAAAAAAGAGAGCCAACGTGAAGTGTATAGGAAAAATGAGAGTTTTAGTGTTTTATTTCATCTCCTCATTAAAGATTCTCCATTTTAAATCAAACAGGATCTCCGTTTGGGCTTAATACTTTATCTAAAATTTATTTCGAAGTTATATTTAGATTCCCAATAATATCCTTAACAACCCCGACCAATATCATCCCAATCAGAGCTATTTGGTCTGACACCCATATTTTAACCAGGTATTATTTTAGCTCATACAGCCTTAATAAATTATAAATAATCCTCAAAATCTGAGTTCAATTATTTTTAATATTTTGGGATATTTATTAATCTCACATATAATTATTCAACATTTACTCTCCTCATTTAGTCATTTATATAAAATTTGGGATGTTACAATCTACCCCACCAAAAAGAAAATTTCGTCCTCGAAATTTAACATATCAGATTCGAACGCATCAGGGTATCATGCTCTTATATCGTCTTCATGTTCCCATGTGAACATCTCTACATTTACATGCTTCCATGCAACTTTCACCAGAGGTACCAATTTGTTCCGTAGCTTCTTCAAAGAGTGTTCAACAATACGAACGGAAATAGGAGGAATAGTCAAATCATCTCACACATCAATATCATCAATTGGGATTACATGTGAGGGACCAGGAATATACTTCCTCAACTACGACACAAGAAACACATTATGCAGATTCACAAGATGCGGAGGAAGTGCAATCCGATAAGCTATATTACCGATTCGTTCAAGAATCTCATTAGGTCCAATAAACTTAGGACTTAATTTCTTGCTCTTCAAAGCCCTTCCAATACCCTTATCTCTTGATACTCTCAAAAACACATGTTTGCCAACTTGAAACTCAAGTGGCTTCTACCTCTTATCATAATAACTCTTCTGACGATCTTAGACAATTTTTATCTTTTCTTGTATCATCTTGATTTGTTCATTTGTCTCCGCAATCAATTCCGGCCCCAAAGCCAAATTCTCACCAGTTTCAAGCCAACACTACAGAGTTCTACATTTCCGACCATATAACACTTCATAGGAAGCCATACCAATAGAACTATGATAACTATTGTTGTATGTAAATTCAATTAGTGGTAGGAATCTTTCCCAACAACCACCATGCTCTAATACACAAGCCCGCAACAAATCTTTAAGGCTTTGAATTGTCCGCTCGGATTATCCATCTATTTGTGGGTGATACGCCGAACTAAGCTTCAATTTAGAACCCACTGCCTCATGTAAGCTTCCCCAAAATCAGGAAGTGAACCGCGGGTCGCGATCCGACATAATACTCAAAGGTACACCATGTAGCCTAACGATCTCCTTAATGTACAATTATGCCAACTTCTCTAAAGGACTCTTCATGTTCATGGGTAAGAAGTGAGCACACTTCGTCAATCGATCAACAATCACCCATATTGCATCATTCCCAGCACGTATCCTGGGCAACCCAGAAACAAAGTCCATAGCGATGTTGTCCCACTTCCAAACAGGGATATCAAGAGGTCTCAAATAACCAGATGGCTTCTGATGCTCAACCTTAACCTTTTGACAAATAATGCAAGCGGCTACATAATTAGCCACATCCCATTTCATACCGGGCCACCAGAAATTCTTCTTCAAATCCTGATACATTTTTGTGGAACCAGGGTGTATGCTCAACACACTCTTATAAGCTTCTTCAAGTACCAACCTTCTTAAATCACCACTAGATGGGACATAAATTCGGCCCTTCACTTGCCCAATGCCATCATGACCTTCCATCAAAAATGAATTCTTCCCATTTAGCTTGAGCTTCTTTCATCTCAGTCAAGTACCCATCCTTTAGTTGTTGCAATTTCACAGTTTTAAGGAACACATTTGCTACCGTCAACACCTCAAGGGACATCTTCTTCGGGGTATATATTTTTACACCCACGTTCAAGTTTCTAAATTGCTCAATTAGCTCCATTTCTTTCACCATCATAGCAGAAACATGCAATGACTTTTGACTCAAAGCATCCATCCATCGTCGTTGGTGCATATTAAGCTCCTTCTGATCAAATAAATATTTGAGACTCTTGTGATCACTAAAGACCACAAACTTCAAGCCATACAAGTAGTGTCGCCACAACTTCAAAGCAATTACCACTGCCGCCAACTCAAGATCATGCGTGGGGTAGTTAACCTCATACGGCCGCAACTGTCTCGACGCCTAGACTATTACATGTTCATGCTACATCAATACACAACCTAGACCATTCATAGAAGCATCATAATATACCATAAAGTCATCCAACAAATTAGGCAATGCTAACACTGGAGCAGAAGTGAGTCTAACTTTCAACTCTTGGAAACTTGTAACACCCCGAATTTTGTAAAATGAGTAATTAATGAGAATGGCAAACGGTTGAATATGAGTTGAATGGAAATGGTTGTGCACGAACACTGGAGACAAGTTTTAAATGATTATTGTAAGGTATATGAAAGATGGAATTGAGTCAAATTGGCTTTGAATGGATTTTGTTATGTGTGATATTGAGAGCTCACGTTTCTGCCCAGGTCCTGATGCTTCTCGCCCAAGCGAGAGGGATTCTCGCTCAAGCGAGAATCCTTTGTGTTGATTGCAAGGGCTTTGGCCCGATCTCGCCCAGGCGAATGAGGGATCAGCGTGAGCGAGCGAGAGAAGAAATGGATTCTGAGTGTTGGTCGCTTAAGCGAGCTTGGAACGCCCGAGCGAGGGCGAAGGGAATCAGTTGCTGGATGGAACCCGCCTGAGCGAAAGGTCTTGAAGGATGAAATTTGCTCAGGCGAGGCAATTGATTTATGAGGGACCACTGGTGCTATTGGATCATTGTAGGGCCCGGTTTCCTTTTTCTCTTTTCTTTTTCTATGTGGTCCCCATAGTGATGACTCATGTGCCTTGATGGTCAAATGGGTCTGGTTTTCTCTCTTTCCTTGTCTACGTGGTGTTTGTGTAATCATTGTTGAGAGAATTGGCATTAAATGTTGATGGACTTGCATTAAATGAGGATGGGATGTTGTGATGAGTTGGATGCTGATGAGGCTGAGATGATAAGGCCTTGGTTGCATGTTTTTCTTCTCACTCTCTCCCTTCATTCCTTGGGAGTATATATCTTGATGAGAGAAGTGCTCTTTCTTCTCCCTGGAACTTGTTGGAGCTTCTACTTCATCTTCTTCCTCCTTTTTATCTTCTACTTCCACTCATGTGTGGTATAGAATTCTAGTGGAACTGTGTGGTGTTGAGGAACAAGTATGGCTGTGTATGGAGGCTGGGTCTAGGTTCCTTTATCCTTTCCTGTTCCCTAGTGATTATTCTTCGTCTTCCTCTTCTTCTCCTTCATATGATGGGCTCGGTTGGAGCCTACAACTACGTGTGTGTGTGCATGTCTCGGTTTGTGGATGTATGATGGTCCACTGTGGTGAAGGTGCACTACTCTTGTGAAGATGAAGACATGCATGTTGCATGAAGGCATGGTGGTCCTCCACTGTTAGTGAGGACTGACTATTGATGCTGTTCTTGTGATGGATACAGTGTTGGAGTTCTTCACTGAGCTGGGTGAAGACTAAGTTGAGTCTTAATGACTCTTTCCAGTGTTGAAAGCTAAGCAGGGTGCTGCTGTGGCTAGACCGAGTGACCCATGTGACTTCTGGAACGTCATTCCAGGTAAGGGGAGCTATTGCATCTTAAGTGTATAGTTTATGGACGGACTTCCGGGTGACTTCATTGCATTGTGTTATGTTTTGTTGGATGTTGTATGTTGTTAAGTTGAACCCGGATTGTTGTTTGTTATTTAAATGGTGCATGATTATCCATCCAAGAGATGCATGATGTTATTGTGATGATGATTATATCATGATGCTTGAGATGTATGTATGTTGATGTGGGGTGCATGTGTGGTCCTCTATTTGTCCCTGAATGTGTTGTACATTTGAATGCATGTGAATGTTATTGATGCATATGTGTATGCTGAATGCATGAATGGGGACTGTTATGATGGATGCCGAGTGGGCTTTATAGAGGAAGGCACGAAATGCTTACTGTAAAGGATAAATCTGAGTGAATATAGGATAATCCGAGTGAATGGCATAGTGATTGCCGAGTGAATGGCATAGTGATTGCCGAGTGAATGGTATGGTGATTACCGAGTGAATGGCATAGTGATTGCCGAGTGGATGGCATAGGATTGCCGGGTGAATGTGGTATAAGCCGAGTCATCTGACTGTTGTTGTGTTGCCGAGTGAATTTAATATTGAACGCAGATTTCAGAGTGGGCAATCGAATGAATATGAGTTGAATTTTATATGCATACATGATATTGAGTTATTGAATATGAACACCTTGCGGGGTGCCACGAGGGTGTGATCCCGAGTGAAGAGGACGTGGTCCTAATGTTGAATATGATGAAAGACCCGGGTTGGACTCAGGCAGTGCCTGGGGCACTAAGCGTGAAATGAGACGCTTGATGAAATGCCGAGCGCATTGGCGTTGAACACCGAGTGAATGAAACCGTATGTATCCGATTTGCCACTGGAACGCGTTGAATTTTTATACCGATCGGCAACCAGATGACAACATGTGAAAAATACGTATCAGTCCTGGAGCTAGGCTCGGACAGACTCCTTGAGCATGGCTCGGAGTATGAATAATGTTGATATAGTCTCGGGGTTGAGTGAAATCCGAGTAAGTCAGTATACTTGTACTGAGTAAATTGAGCTTTAGAGCCGAGTAAAATGGGTGAAATCCCGATTGGAAGATGCTTGTGATTGTTCATATTGAATGGCAGTATTCATATGCTGATTAATGTTGTGTGTAATGGCATGTTGTGGATTCTGTGATTAATCTGAGCCAATATCTGTCATTTAATATGTAATGCTCACCCCTACATCATTTTTCAGTGTTTGTAGGTCGGTTTGGAATGTTATGATGGCCTTGAACCCGAGTGATGGGTATTTATGATGAGGCTGTATGAGTAATGTAATGTACCGAGTGCAATTATTGTATTAAAGCCTTGGTTGGCTAATATAACCTGTTGTACAATGAAATACAAATATATGTATTGGATCTGAGTGTGTATATACAAGATTTACATTGAAATCATGTAAATGTACTGGATAATGGATGTTAGTGAATGAATAAAGTTGAGTTAACATTATCCGAGTGTAAGTTCCTATTGGTATGTATATACGTTTTATGTGGGCATTATGTATTGGAGTTGGTTTAGAATTAACAATGATAAATCATGTTAAGATGATGGATAATCTGAGTGTCTGTATGTAGGTTTATGTTTTAAGGATAACACGAATATGTATTAGTGTGGAGTAATGCTGAGTGGGTAGTCGGCTTTGGAAAGTAGAGAGTACATTGATGTATGAGGTTTATGTTGATTTGATGCTTCTTACCGACTGAAATATAATGGTGTTTAAGGAGTGAAATATCAGTGGTTTGGTGCTTTTCCGAGTGAATAAATGGATAGATATGTATATAAGTATTTATGTTGAATTGATGCCTTTCACTGACTAAGAAATGATGATGTATGAATATTTCTAAGTTAATGAATCCGGAGTGAAATATGAGTGGCTTAGATGCTTTTCCGAGTGAGTATTATGAATGGGACTCCTTATCCGAGTGTAACCCATGTGTGAGCCTCTTTCTGTGTGTTAATGGTTCTTGTGGATTCCGAGTGAAGAATGTATGGTGAACCCCGAGTGGGGAATGATTCGGGTAATCCGAGTGGAAATCCGAGTGATCCTCTTCCAAGAAGAGTGTTGTTGTAATGACTCAGATTGGTTATATTTTAAGTGTATGAGTTATGAATGTATCCCGAGTGAATATGGGGACCCATTCCGAGTGAATAGGGTAATGTGTATTCCGAGTGTTTAAGTATGGGATGAGTCCGAGTGGGACTTGACTTATTGGTTTCCCTGAGTGGTTAAGTATCTCATATGTCTGAGTGAAATACTTGGGAAATTCCTCTGAGTGTTGAGAAGTTTGGATTATCCCGAGAGGAATTGATTGTGTAGACTATTTCTGAGCAATGAATGGTTAAGGTATTATCCGAGTGAGAATAGGCATGAATGTCGAGCGTGTGGCCGAACGAGTATTGGTCGGCAATGATATTAGTTACCGAGTGGAATACCACTCTGATGATGAGTTGGTTAAGAATGCTTAAACTGAGTGATTTATGGCCGAGAGGAAGCCTATGTATTCCCCGAGTGATGGAGTTCAATATACCGAGTGCTAAATGGTTGATGTTTACCGAGTGACTCGAGGTGGAATTATACCGAGTGGCCTTTGATTGGAGATATTCCGAGTGAGGGCTTATGGAATCCGAGTGGGAATACCCTTAATTCCCGAGTGGATTTTTATGTTGGCACTGTGAATAAAATTAAGAGACTAAGTTATGGGTTGCCGAGTGAGGTAACTGTTGGGGGTAGTTCCCGAGTGGTGGAACCCCATTATGCTGAGTGGGCTAAGATATTAAATTCTGAGAGGACTTAGGCATGAATTCTGACTAGACTTGATCATTTACCGAGTGAGTGAATGTCTCGGTTTCCCGAGTGATTGAATGCCGAGTGGCTTCTTGCTTCAGCGAGTGATTCCCCGCTCCAGCGAGTATGTTGTTTGGGAAGGCTTTTGATATTGGTTTCGCTCAAGCGAAGGGGAATTCGCCCGAGCGAATTGTGCTGTCTCGCTCAAGCGGAGTTGGATCTCGCTTGAGCGAATGCACGTTGTTTATGGGATCGCTCAGGCGTTGTTACTTTCCGCTGCAAAAGATTTCATTGCATTGTTTTCCTTTCCTTTTCTCCTTGGCCATGGGACCAGCTCTCATATCTTCATATATGAGAGTGGATTTTGATAGATCCGGGTATGTTTTTGCAAAAAATTGACCCCTATTTTTAGGGTGTTACAAAGGTGGTATCAGAGCAAACAGAGAGGTCTATGGTCAAGATATGCTTACCGAGTGTAAGCGGTTGAATGTATGATGACCAGTTGTCATTATTGCTGGTAGTATTTTATTGAGTTGATGCATGCCTATGCATAGTTTGTATGGCTGTATGCCTATGTGCTTTGCTGGGACAGTAGTGAAAGATACTACTGCTGTGAAGGTTGATTTGAGAAATGAAGTGACATAATGTTGTGTCCTTATATTTACGGAAGTCGGATTAATTGACCAGGATTTATGTATATGGATTGATGGATAATTATTATGATACTCTTGTGTTGGGATGGAAATCCCCAATGAAAATATATAAGGATATTGATAGATAAAAAGAAATATTATGACATTCTAGTGGTGGATACAAGTAGTTGACTTGTATGTGTGTAAGGCAATGATGATTGCCAAATATGTAAATGGTGAATATGCCTCGAATAATTTTATGTGTGGGTTGATATTATTATGTTTGCTATGCCTATGATATCCATGTATGGATTATTATGAGTGGTGTTTGTGGCCTTTGAATGCCAATTATTTGAATGATGTGCCTTGAGGGGCCTTGTGAATATTTATACGCCATTGATGATAAACTAAAATATATAATATACCCCTGATTGAGAGGGTGAGATATCCTTGCGAGGTTGTTGTTGAGCATATGCATTATTGCATTGCATTCATGGCATGGCATAGCATTGATATTATGTGGTTGCGATCACAATGATGAAAGATCCTGCGGGATTCTATGAAGGGAGTACCTCTTGCGAGACGGGAAACCAATATGATGATGGTATGATATGGTAATGGTGGTTGCGATCACCTGATTACAGAATATGAAAGGCCCTGCGGGGACCATTGTATGATGATGAGCCAGTGGTTGCGATCACTTGGTATTTGATATGATAAAGGGCTTGCGAGCACCTATGATGCCCATGGTTGCGATCATGAGGCGGGAGTACCCCTTGCGAGGAGGGAAACCTATATGAAATATTGAACGTGGTTGCGATCACGAGAAGTACCTTGCGAGGTTGCCAGAGGGAGTACCCCTTGCGAGGTGGGAAACCCATGATTATGATTGGTTGATTATGGTGGTTGCGATCAACCGTGATATGAAATCGGATCCGTTGCATATGCATTATGTAACATCCCTGTTTTTAGAAACAATTTTATCCTTGTAAATTTTAATTATGGAGAGTTTGTAAGCAAGAATAAGTTAATATATACCTTGTTGATGGTTTGTAGTACCTCAAAAATGTCATTTTTGCACGTAATAATAGAGTTTATATGGAATATTAGTGAAATTATGCAAAAACCGAGTGAAAAGGGCTCTTTTCCGAGTGACAGAGAAGAATTCTGAGTGAAAGATTAGAAATTCCGAGTGAAGGAGAAAATTCCAAGTCAGTATCATGTTTTCCGAGTAAAACATGACTGAGAAGGCTACCACCGAGTGGAGTCCTGACTTGAGAAGCAATTTTGAGTGAAGAGTGGTCAAAAGAATCAATTCTGGGTGAAAATCCGAGTCAAAACACCCTAGAAAGGCTCGGTTCCGAGTTGAATGTTTCCTTTCTGAAGGAAATTACTATGGTTGGAGCATTCCGAGTGAAAGAATGCATAAATGCTTCTATTTATGTTGATTTGATGCTTCCTTTCTGATTGAAGTATGTTGTGGAAACAATTGGGAAGGTTTCCGAATGGTTTTACTTAGGAAACCGAGTGGAAAATGGTGGAGGAAGTCAATTCCGAGTGAGATACACTCCACTGGACCAAAAACCGAGTGAGAGAAGTACGAGTGGGTATTGGTCCGAGAGGTAATGGTCTAAACCGAGTGAATTGAGTGAGGAAGACTCGGGTTCCGAGTGAAGATTCACTGAGAAAGAGAGGACTCGGTCTGAAGAGGTATTACCGAGTGAGAAACCGAGTGCCTGAGTTGGTTTCGAAGAAATTCCGAGTGAAGAATTGCAATTGTGACTCGGAAGTGGGAATTCCAGTCGGAATTCACTGACAGAAGTGTTAACCGAGTGTAATTTCACTCGGTATTCAAATATTCCAGTCGGAATTCACTGACAGAAGTGCGCTTTGACTTCAATTTTGTCTTTTAATGATATTTAAATTCAATCGTGCGCATTATGGACAGTGGACGACCGGAAATGGGCACTGACTCAGCATATATCTTTGTTTAATCATTAGTGACCCATCCATTAGCAATCCACTCACAGCCACTCAGAAAAGTTGTCCCCCACTTGCTTTTTCACCCACTCACTCTCTCCCTATTTAAACGAGTTCAAGGCCCTCAGAACTCACACCACACACATGACCCAAACATCCTTCATCAGTCTCCTTCCCAGCAAGTTCTTTCCCTCTCCTTTCCCCTCTGTTTCACTCGGATTCGAAGCAGGACAGTGAAGGGAGCCTCTTTCTTCTCCTCCAGGAACTTCATAGAGGTAAGGGGGTATATTCTTGGGTGCCTTGTGGGAAAATCGAGTGGGGACAGATTCAGTGTGTATGAATTAAATGCTTTATATTGATATCTGTATATGCATGTATATATATATATATATATATATCTGTTACCGAGTGATGAATTGTGATTTGACATGTACTTATTGGACTGAAAATGCTAATAATCATGGGTACCGTGTGATTTCCAGTGAAAAACTATGAGTTTAATGATAACAGGTTCGGTTTTATGCCATTTCAATCGGTTTTGGTATCATTTCAATCAGTTTTATGCCATTTCAATCGGTTTTGGTATCATTTCACTCGGAAAACACTCTTTTTCTCTCGGACAGCATCTTCCAAGTCTTATTTTACTCGGAAATCTATTTCTTAAATTATTTTACTCGGAATTTGACTTAATTTCACTCAGAAAAATATAGTTATCTTTTACTCAGAACCCTTTTCAATAAATTCACTCGGAAAACACTCTATTGCTCTCGGTCAGTAGCTTCCCAGTCTTATTTCACTCGGCAAACACTATATTTTACTCAGCAAGCAATTATTCTACTCGGATTTATATTTCACTCGGAACTTATCTTATTTTTACTCAGGAAACATTTTCACGCTGATTCCACTCGGATTCACAAACATTTTTACTCAGAAAATTCCTTTTAGACTAATTCCACTCGGAATCCTATTTTATTTCACTCAGAATTATATTAATTTCACCCAGAAAAACTATTTCTTCATTATGTTTCACTCGGAAGGCATTTTAACTCATTAAGGAAACTCTTTCAGATTGACTTCACTCGGATTTAGAATTGTTTTACTTAAGAGACCCTCTCAGTTTGATTTAATTTGAAATCGTGCTTATTACACTTTAAACCTTAATTATTTCACTCGGTATTACACCTATTTTACTCAGAAAACTTGTATCAACCTGATTCCACTCGGAATCAGGAATTATTTCACTCGGATTTACTTTACTCGAAGGTATTCCAGTCAGCAGAATGATTCTCACTCGGATTTACAAACAATGCTACTCAGGAAACCATTTTCCTACTGACTTCACATGGATTTATATTTTAATTCACTCAGAAATTTGTTTTACTCAGAATTCAAGATATTTAGTTAAGAAAACCATTGTTCAGCTTTTGTTTCACTCGGATTATTTATTAATTTCAGTTAAAAAAACTCTGCTCAGTTTATTTCATTCGGATTCATAGCTATCTCATGCGGAAAAAATTCATTTTTCACTCGGAACAGATTTATTTTACTCGGATGATTCAGTTCCACTCGGTATTCGACTCATCTCACTCGACAAACTCAATTTCTCACTCAGTATTAAACCTATTTTTCTCAAAAAGTTTGGAAATCAACATTTCTACTCGGATATAATTTATTCCACTCGGAATCAGACCTGTTTCAGTCGGAAAACAGCCTCCCAATACAATTTCACTCGGATTTTATCCAAATCGCTTGGAGAACCCTTCTCTGTATGATTCCACTCGGAATCATACTCATTTCACTGGGATTTACCTCTGTTTCACTCGGAAAACGCTATTTTTAGTGTTTTTCACTTGAATTTTTAATTGGAAACTAATCTTTACTACTTTTTAAGTTATTAGTAAGCTATAATTATCATTCTTATTCTATTTATTGTCAAAATTAGTATTGTTATCATTATTATTAGTTTATTTATTATTATACATTGTTAACATATAAATTATGCGTAAATACATAAAGGATATATATATTATTTTACTCTTATTGAAAGAATATATATATATATGATAGATATATTTCTAAAAGAATTAATAAACGAATATCTTACAAGGTTTAAATGATTGATGGAATTCAAAGAACTTGAGAATGATATGATGAGACTGGAAATACATAAGATACCCAAGGAATCAATTGATAAGATAAATGCATTTCGCATCATGAAAATATTTTTAGAAGAAGAAAAACCTCTAGAGCATACACTTGGTACAGTAAAGGACACTCACGTTCGATCTCCATGAAGAATCTTGGGAGTACAACTGGAACGGCAACCCAATGGCATCAGAGTCGCGCCTGATAGCCGGGTGAGACGATGCAATTCTAGTGTACTTTGACTAAATGACGGAGTGTAACTATGATCGTAGGGATCCAAGTTCCAAAAATATTTAAATTAATGATGAGAACCAATGAGTTCATTTGTACCACATGGAACTTGGGCGGACCCTGATCGCTCTAGAAGATTGGAATGGTGATATTCCACAGAATGAGAAGAAGATGAAACGATTTATTGGGCCCACATGCATCATGAGACTTAACCAAAGATAAATCATAATTCGAACTCATGCATTTCATCACAGCATATTTGAATGTTATAATTGTGAATATGTACGATTTATTTCATGGTAATATGCTTGATTGTTATAATTGTGAACATGCTAAATATACGATTATATGATGACAACATGCTTGATTGTTATAAATATGCTAAATGTATGATCTATGTGACATTGTATGTTAACTGGATTATGTCCGCATCGGATGAACCAATCAGGGTCTTGGGTTATACTCACCCTTACTGTTGAACATTTTTCAGAGGAATTAGAAACTCAAGAACCCGAGTGTGAAGATCAGCAATACGCTAAACCCATTGAGAATAATCATTAAGGATAGAATATTTATAATCAGACACCGGATGACTGTATAATATTTAAGGGTGCCTGCGTGCCCCATTCTGTTAAGAGTACAATTATTTACAGTTTGTGAATGACTATGTGATATATACAATATTACTTCCGCTGATTTGCCACGTATTTATTTTAAAAAAAAATATTCACTTTTTCTAAAAACTGTTAACACTCTCAGTTAAATGGGATGAACCTACAGAAGGATTTGTCTTATCTAACCGAGTGTGTTACAAAGGTGGTATCAGAGCATAGTCGATTCATTAAGCTTGTGGAGTGGACCATTAGGTTTCCACGTACTCTGATAGAAATATTGAACAGTCCATAACACTCCTAAGACTAAATATCCTATGTGGAATGCTCCACATAACGCATACCCTGAATCTATTTGTTGATATTCTTTCAGCAAATTCCTAATGGCACGCCAAAATAACAATCACGTGATGGAGAATCTTCTTACCAGAATTGTGGAGGTAATAGAAAGACAAGAGTTACCTCATGCTTCTGCCAGACAAGGATTAGCTGATTTTCAAAGAAACAATCCTACGCAGTTCAAAGGAGGCTTCAATCCAGAAGGAGCACAACTATGGATTGAACACCTTGAAAAGATTTTTGTCGCTATGCGATGTTCTGATGAGGATTGTGTAACCTTTGCTGTCTTCATGCTGGTTGGAGAAGCAGAACACTGGTGGACTCATGCTAGAGTCAGACTAGCTACTGATGGGCATATCATTACTTGGGGACGATTTAAGACAGAATTTCTCGCTAAATATTTCCCCGAAGACATAAGGAGGCAAAAAGAGCAGGAATTCTTTAATCTGAAACAAGGCAATATGACTGTTGGGGAGTACGCAGCTAAGTTTGATGAACTGGCAAAATGTTGTCCCTACTACACTCACATGGGAGAAGCATCAAGATGTGCAAAGTTCGAGGCAGGGCTACGACATGAGATTCGTCAAGCCATATGTTGCCAACAAATTACACAATTCACTACTTTGGTTGATAGATGCCGCATATTTGAGAACACCTCTAATCTTCGACGACCTGGAGCGTCTAGTCATGGGCCAGAGCGACGTATGCCAGATCGACAACAAAGAAGGGATTTTCGAGGAGAACGACCATATTTCCGATCTTTCAACTCAGCCAACCGAATTCCTCCTAAAGGTCAGGAGAACCAAAGTAGTAGAAACTGCACAATTTGTGGACGGATCGGACATCGTGACATTGACTGTTGGTACAGGAATAAAAATAACCAACAACAAGTAACTCAAAGACAGGCAGTACGACCAACAGGTCAAGGAAGTGGAGGATCTACTGCAAATGTCTCTACCAACAATGCCCCGAGAATGCAAAATGTTCCCCGCAACAACAACTTCAGACAGAACAATAATCCTGGAAGGCCCGGAAATAACTCAACTGGAAGGCCAGGGGGAAATGCCAGAGTTTTTACCATGAATGGTGTAGAAGTATCACAAGAGAACGATCTTGTGCAAGGTACATGCTTTATAGGAAGTACTCTATTAAATGTATTATATGATTCTGGAGCCACTCATTCTTTCATATCTGAGAATTGTATAAAATATTTAAAGCTTCCTACAACCTCTCTGCCCTATCAAATGATTGTCACAACTGCCGCCAATAAGCCCATTTGCTCTACTCGCATATGTCTAGAATGTCCTCTTAACATCGAAGGGAAAGCTTATCAGGTAGATCTGATATGTTTACCTTTGATTGATCTAGACATTGTTCTAGGGATGAATTGGCTTGCTGCCAATCATATTCTAATTGACTGTCATAATAGATCCATCTCTCACAGGTCTACTACATCTGAATATGATCAAGTCATAAATTCTTGCCTTATTAGCTCAGAAAAGGTAATCTCAAAAGAAGTCCAACTATACATGATCCTTACTGAAACTGAAAGTAAGGCCACTTCTCAACTTAAACAGATTCCTGTTGTTCAAGAATTTCCAGAAGTATTTCCTGAGGACATACGAGAGCTACCTCCAGAGCGAGAAGTCGAATTCAGCATTGATATTGTACCGGGCATGGGACCAATCTCTATTGCTCCTTACCGGATGTCATCCAAGGAACTCAGTGAACTCAAAGAACAATTAGAAGAACTTCTAGAGAAAGGAATGATTAGACCCAGTGTCTCACCTTGGGGAGCACCAGTTCTTCTAGTCAAAAAGAAGGATGGCAGTATGCGGTTATGTGTTGACTATCGTCAGTTGAATAAAGCTACGATCAAGAACCGTTACCCTCTTCTAAGGATTGATGATTTGATGGACCAATTACGAGGAGCCACTATCTTCTCGAAGATTGATCTGCGATCAGGCTATCATCAAATCAGGGTAAAGAAAGACGATGTACCCAAAACGGCATTCAGAACACGCTATGGGCACTATGAGTATCTTGTTATGCCCTTTGGAGTTACAAATGCACCTGCAGTATTTATGGGTTACATGAATCGAATCTTCCATGAGTACTTGGACAAATTCGTGGTTGTATTCATTGACGATATTCTCGTCTACTCCAAGAGCCATGAGGAACACGAGGAGCATCTTCGAATTGTTCTGAACACTTTGCGTGCAAGGCAATTGTACGCCAAGTTTTCAAAATGTGAATTCTGGTTGACAGAAGTGAAATTCTTAGGACATGTCATCTCTAAGGAAGGAATTGCTGTGGATCCTACAAAGGTAGAAGCTGTATTAAATTGGGAACAACCCAAGAATGTGACGGAAATCCGCAGTTTCCTTGGACTGGCTGGATATTATCGTCGATTCATCGAGAATTTCTCTCGAATTACAGCACCTTTAACTAAGCTGACTCGTAAAGATCAACCATTCGAATGGACTGACAAATGCGAAAGCAGTTTTACAGAGTTACGCCAACGACTCACTAGTGCATCTGTCTTGATTTTGCCAGATCCTGCCAAGCCATATGAAGTGTACTGTGATGCGTCAAAACAAGGACTATGATGTGTCCTAATGCAAGAAAGAAAAGTTGTTGCTTATGCTTCAAGACAGCTAAGAACGCATGAAGTTAATTATCCCACACATGACTTGGAATTAGCTGCTGTTGTGTTTGCCTTGAAAATCTGGAGACACTACTTGTATGGTACATACTTCGAAGTCTTCAGTGATCACAAAAGCTTGAAGTATCTATTCGACCAGAAGGAGTTGAATATGCGACAACGTAGGTGGATGGAATTTATCAAAGATTATGATTTTAAACTCCGGTACCATCCTGGAAAAGCTAATGTTGTGGCTGATGCACTCAGTAGAAAGGCTTTACGTCTATCATATATGATGACAAAGGAGTTAGAACTGATTGAACAGTTTCGCGATTTGAACCTAGCAGTAACACCAAAAAGGGGAAGCCTTATGGTTGGAATGCTAAGGATTTCTAATGATTTCTTGGAACAAATCAAAGAAGCTCAAGCCAATGACCAGGAATTACAAGATCTAGCAGAAAAGACAAAAGAAGGAGTCTCAGAGTTTAGCAAAGATGAACATGGAGTGATCAAGTATCAACAGAGGCTCTGTATTCCAGTCAACGCAGATCTTAAGAGATCTATCCTGGATAAAACACACAAAAGTAAGTACAGTATCCACCCAGGATCAACCAAGATGTACCAAGACTTGAAGAAATTATTCTGGTGGCAAGGAATGAAAAGGGATATCGCTGAGTACGTAACAGCTTGCCTGATGTGTCAGAAGGTAAAGGCGGAACAACAACGACCAAGTGGGAACCTTCGTCCTTTGGATATTCCAGAATGGAAATAGGATGAGATTGCTATGGACTTTGTGAGTGGATTTCCCAGAACATTAGCTGGATATAATACTATTTGGGTAATCGTGGATCGATTAACAAAGACCGCTCACTTCATTCCTGTCAATATGAAGTATTCCCTAGAGAAACTCACCCAGATCTATATCAAGGAGATTGTACGATTACATGGAACTCCCACTGCGATTGTGTCCGATCGAGATCCTCGTTTCACATCACAGTTTTGGAAGAGCCTACAACAAGCTCTAGGAACTTGTCTGAAGTTAAGTTCCGCATATCATCCACAGACAGACGGACAATCAGAAAGAACAATCAAAACTCTTGAAGATCTGTTACGTCTTTGTGTTTTGGAACATGGTGGAAATTGGCAAGAATACCTTCCACTTATTGAGTTCACTTACAACAACAGCTATCATGCAAGCATCGGAATGGCCCCTTATGAAGCTTTGTATGGAAGAAAGTGCCGTACACCTTTATGTTGGTATGAAACTGGTGAAAAGACAATAATTGGACCAGAGATTGTTCAGAAGACAACAGAACAAGTTCAGAGGATTCAAATGGCAATGAAGGCTTCGCAAGATAGACAAAAGAGTTATTATGACAAGCGACGGAAGCCATTAGAATTTGAAGAAGGTGACCATGTATTTCTCAAAGTTACCCCTACCACTGGAGTAGGAAGAGCTTTGAAGGCCAAGAAGTTAAGCCCCAGATACGTAGGACCCTATCAGATTCTGCAAAAGATAGGAACTCATGCGTACCACATTGCTCTGCCACCCGAGCTGACAAACCTTCACAATGTATTTCATGTCTCTCAACTCCGCAAATATGTACCAAGCCCTGATCATGTTCTAAGTCCTGATCAATTTGTTCTGAAAGAAAACCTTACCTTTGAAGCATCGCCAGTTAAGATTACTGACCGACGTCTCAAACAGCTAAAAGGCAAAGAAATCCCTTTGGTCAAGGTAGTTTGGAGTCAGACAGATGATGGGGATGCTACTTGGGAAATTGAGGAGAAAATGAGAGAATTGTACCCTCAATTGTTTTAACTTTAAATTTCGGGACGAAATTTCTAAAAGGAGGGGAGAATGTAACATCCCTGTTTTTAAAAACAATTTTATCCTTGTAAATTTTAATTATGGAGGGTTTGTAAGCAAGAATAAGTTAATATATACCTTGTTGATGGTCTGTAGTACCTCAAAAATGTCATTTTTGCACGTAATAATAGAGTTTATATGGAATATTAGTGAAATTATGCAAAAACCGAGTGAAAAGGGCTCTTTTCCGAGTGACAGAGAAGAATTCCGAGTGAAAGATTAGAAATTCCGAGTGAAGGAGAAAATTCCGAGTCAGTATCATGTTTTCCGAGTAAAACATGACTGAGAAGGCTACCACCGAGTGGAGTCCTGACTTGAGAAGCAATTCTGAGTGAAGAGTGGTCAAAAGAATCAATTCTGGGTGAAAATCTGAGTCAAAACACCCTAGAAAGGCTCGGTTCCGAGTTAAATGTTTCCTTTCTGAAGGAAATTACTATGGTTGGAGCATTCCGAGTGAAAGAATGCATAAATGCTTCTATTTATGTTGATTTGATGCTTCCTTTCTGATTGAAGTATGTTGTGGAAATAATTGGGAAGGTTTCCGAATGGTTTTACTTAGGAAACCGAGTGGAAAATGGTGGAGGAAGTCAATTCCGAGTGAGATACACTCCACTGGACCAAAAACTGAGTGAGAGAAGTACGAGTGGGTATTGGTCTGAGAGGTAATGGTCTAAACCGAGTGAATTGAGTGAGGAAGACTCGAGTTCCGAGTGAAGATTCACTGAGAAAGAGAGGACTCGGTCTGAAAAGGTATTACCGAGTGAGAAACCGAGTGCCTGAGTTGGTTTCGAAGAAATTCTGAGTGAAGAATTGCAATTGTGACTCGGAAGTGGGAATTCCAGTCGGAATTCACTGACAGAAGTGTTAACCGAGTGTAATTTCACTCGGTATTCAAATATTCCAGTCGGAATTCACTGACAGAAGTGCGCTTTGACTTCAATTTTGTCTTTTAATGATATTTAAATTCAATCGTGCGCATTATGGACAGTGGACGACCGGAAATGGGCACTGACTCAGCATATATCTTTGTTTAATCATTAGTGACCCTTCCATTAGCAATCCACTCACAGCCACTCAGAAAAGCTGTCCCCCACTTGCTTTTTCACCCACTCACTCTCTCCCTATTTAAACGAGTTCAAGGCCCTCAGAACTCACACCACACACATGACCCAAACATCCTTCATCACTCTCCTTCCCAGCAAGTTCTTTCCCTCTCCTTTCCCCTCTGTTTCACTCGGATTCGAAGCAGGACAGTGAAGGGAGCCTCTTTCTTCTCCTCCAGGAACTTCATAGAGGTAAGGGGGTATATTCTTGGGTGCCTTGTGGGAAAACCGAGTGGGGACAGATTCAGTGTGTATGAATTAAATGCTTTATATTGATATCTGTATATGCATGTATATATATATATATATACCTGTTACCGAGTGATGAATTGTGATTTGACATGTACTTATTGGACTGAAAATGCTAATAATCATGGGTACCGTGTGATTTCCAGTGAAAAACTATGAGTTTAATGATAACAGGTTCGGTTTTATGCCATTTCAATCGGTTTTGGTATCATTTCAATCGGTTTTATGCCATTTCAATCGGTTTTGGTATCATTTCACTCGGAAAACACTCTTTTTCTCTCGGACAACATCTTCCAAGTCTTATTTTACTCAGAAATCTATTTCTTAAATTATTTTACTCGGAATTTGACTTAATTTCACTCAGAAAAATATAGTTATCTTTTACTCAGAACCCTTTTCAATAAATTCACTCGGAAAACACTCTATTGCTCTCGGTCAGTAGCTTCCCAGTCTTATTTCACTCGATAACACTATATTTTACTCAGCAAGCAATTATTCTACTCGGATTTATATTTCACTCGGAACTTATCTTATTTTTACTCAGGAAACATTTTCACGCTGATTCCACTTGGAATCAGATTATACTTCACTTGGAGACACATTTTCACTCGGATTCACAAACATTTTTACTCAGAAAATTCCTTTTAGACTAATTCCACTCGGAATCCTATTTTATTTCACTCAGAATTATATTAATTTCACCCAGAAAAACTATTTCTTCATTATGTTTCACTCGGAAGGCATTTTAACTCATTAAGGAAACTCTTTCAGATTGACTTCACTCGGATTTAGAATTGTTTTACTTAAGAGACCCTCTCAGTTTGATTTAATTTGAAATCGTGCTTATTACACTTTAAACCTTAATTATTTCACTCGGTATTACACCTATTTTACTCAGAAAACTTGTATCAACCTGATTCCACTCGGAATCAGGAATTATTTCACTCGGATTTACTTTACTCGAAGGTATTCCAGTCAGCAGAATGATTCTCACTCGGATTTACAAACAATGCTACTCAGGAAACCATTTTCCTACTGACTTCACATGGATTTATATTTTAATTCACTCAGAAATTTGTTTTACTCAGAATTCAAGATATTTAGTTAAGAAAACCATTGTTCAGCTTTTGTTTCACTCGGATTATTTATTAATTTCAGTTAAAAAAACTCTGCTCAGTTTATTTCATTCGGATTCATAGCTATCTCATGCGGAAAAAATTCATTTTTCACTCGGAACAGATTTATTTTACTCGGATGATTCAGTTCCACTCGGTATTCGACTCATCTCACTCGACAAACTCAATTTCTCACTCAGTATTAAACCTATTTTTCTCAAAAAGTTTGGAAATCAACATTTCTACTCGGATATAATTTATTCCACTCGGAATCAGACCTGTTTCAGTCGGAAAACAGCCTCCCAATACAATTTCACTCGGATTTTATCCAAATCGCTTGGAGAACCCTTCTCTGTATGATTCCACTCGGAATCATACTCATTTCACTGGGAT
Source organism: Clitoria ternatea (assembly GCA_037962975.1). Lineage (NCBI taxonomy): Eukaryota > Viridiplantae > Streptophyta > Magnoliopsida > Fabales > Fabaceae > Clitoria > Clitoria ternatea. The sequence goes on from CM075671.1 coordinate 219,804,606, forward strand.
TTACCTCTGTTTCACTCGGAAAACGCTATTTTTAGTGTTTTTCACTTGAATTTTTAATTGGAAACTAATCTTTACTACTTTTTAAGTTATTAGTAAGCTATAATTATCATTCTTATTCTATTTATTGTCAAAATTAGTATTGTTATCATTATTATTAGTTTATTTATTATTATACATTGTTAACATATAAATTATGCGTAAATACATAAAGGATATATATATTATTTTACTCTTATTGAAAGAATATATATATATATGATAGATATATTTCTAAAAGAATTAATAAACGAATATCTTACAAGGTTTAAATGATTGATGGAATTCAAAGAACTTGAGAATGATATGATGAGACTGGAAATACATAAGATACCCAAGGAATCAATTGATAAGATAAATGCATTTCGCATCATGAAAATATTTTTAGAAGAAGAAAAACCTCTAGAGCATACACTTGGTACAGTGAAGGACACTCACGTTCGATCTCCATGAAGAATCTTGGGAGTACAACTGGAACGGCAACCCAATGGCATCAGAGTCGCGCCTGATAGCCGGGTGAGACGATGCAATTCTAGTGTACTTTGACTAAATGACGGAGTGTAACTATGATCGTAGGGATCCAAGTTCCAAAAATATTTAAATTAATGATGAGAACCAATGAGTTCATTTGTACCACATGGAACTTGGGCGGACCCTGATCGCTCTAGAAGATTGGAATGGTGATATTCCACAGAATGAGAAGAAGATGAAACGATTTATTGGGCCCACATGCATCATGAGACTTAACCAAAGATAAATCATAATCCGAACTCATGCATTTCATCACAGCATATTTGAATGTTATAATTGTGAATATGTACGATTTATTTCATGGTAATATGCTTGATTGTTATAATTGTGAACATGCTAAATATACGATTATATGATGACAACATGCTTGATTGTTATAAATATGCTAAATGTATGATCTATGTGACATTGTATGTTAACTGGATTATGTCCGCATCGGATGAACCAATCAGGGTCTTGGGTTATACTCACCCTTACTGTTGAACATTTTTCAGAGGAATTAGAAACTCAAGAACCCGAGTGTGAAGATCAGCAATACGCTAAACCCATTGAGAATAATCATTAAGGATAAAATATTTATAATCAGACACCGGATGACTGTATAATATTTAAGGGTGCCTGCGTGCCCCATTCTGTTAAGAGTATAATTATTTACAGTTTGTGAATGACTATGTGATATATACAATATTACTTCCGCTGATTTGCCACGTATTTATTTTTAAAAAAAAATATTCACTTTTTCTAAAAACTGTTAACACTCTCAGTTAAATGGGATGAACCTACAGAAGGATTTGTCTTATCTAACCGAGGGTGTTACACATTACACAGTTGACATATGCATTTGTTTAAAGACCATGGCATTTGAGATGGGATGACCACGAGTGTGGAGAAACCCCTTGCGAGGAGGTATTGAGTGAAACCTTAGTGAATTACTGATGATAATAATTATGAATGTTCTTGTGGATAAGTGGCAAAGTGGCAGTGTTAGCGATTACGTATATGTTGTGCTTATTTATGATACGAATTGCGATTCGTGAAGCTGATATGCCATTGTGATACTTTAATAATGAAATATGTGAAAATGTTAATGAAGGAATTCCCTAGTGTGTTGAATTCGGATTATGGATGTTTGATTGTGCCATTTCTTAAATGATGATTTATACCCTTGGCATGAGAACTCTGTTTGATTAATATATATATATGATTAAGATGATTTATGGTAGATTCCTAATTCAAGAATTTGAATACGATCATGAATGTATAAATGTGAAATCAGGTATATGTTATGTTGGATTTGTGTCTCGGTTCTAATGTGCTAAAACCGAGTGATGGATTAATTAATGATAGTGAAGCTCTTATAAGTATTAAAACTGTGTTAGTTGATTTAAATTCTGGTGTATGCCATGCTAATGATTCATGGTAGAATCATGATTATGAATGGATTCAAATTTACCTGCTAAATTGGCTGGGTGAGTAATGTTGGGAAATCTCATGATGTGAGGATTTTAATATGGGATAGGTGATTGAATGTAAAACCTGATGCCTGCTTGGTTGGAATTATATCTTGGTTTGAAGTGTGAAAACAGAGTAGATGATTGGATTAAGTACTGGGCCATAAAGTGTGGTATCCCAATTGGTTGATCATAATTATGTGTGATTAGATGTTATGAGAATTCATATGGTGATGTACCTGTTAGTTTGGGTGATGTCTCAGTTTTGTGATTGAAAAACCGAGTGAGTGGTTGGTTGAATTATGACTCATAAGGTGTAGTAACCCGATTGGATTCTGTATAATCTTATACTGATAGACCTTGTGAAATTAGACTCCGTGTTGATTTTGACTCGGTGATAATTGGATGTTGTGGGGGTATTTAGTAACCCTTAAAATTCCGAGTCAGAGAATCTGATTGATCATGTGGATTGTTGAGATTTGAAGTGTCTTAAGGTTGAAATCCGAGTACACCTTGGTACTGGATATAGGGATAGTGAAAATGATATTATGGTGATTGTATATCCGACTAGTGGAATGTGTTTATACTCAGTGAAGAAAGTTGCCAATATAGAAACCTATGGTTATGATTGAGAATTATATTGAAAACCGAGTGGTATATCTAAGAGAATTTAATAAATTTCTAGGCTTAAATTAATTGATGGCTAGTGATGAATGATAAATTGAGGAATTGGTTGGCTGATTGACTATGATTTTGTGATAATTAAGATTAAATAAGAAGTATTTACTCAGTTTGTGCTGGAAACCGATTGCCATTGTGCCATTTTATGGTAAGTGTGGTTGGTATTTGATGATTATTATAATGAGGATTGCACTAGAATAAGTATAAGGACTGGAAATATGCCTTGAATGAGTCGGAAATCCATTGGTGATATGTATTTTATTGTGAAAATGATTAATGTTTGCTGACTGTTGGCATGAGATGCATCACTGTTGGTGCCTAAGAATGATGTTGATTCGGATGTATTGTTTATAAAATTGTAAGAACTGCCATTGATTTTCATGAAAATTGGTGTTAACCGAGTAAATTTGGTCGGTATGGGTGAAATAATTGTAAGGATGCTGTTTCGATATGACTCTGCATGCCATAGGTATTGTGGCAGGCTGCATTTTGCATTGACGCTATGCAATTGTTGTAACCCTATAGGAATGAGACGTCATCCTATAAGTTGGATGCAACAGTTCATAGGTCAGCAAATGAGACTGTAGCTGCTTATGGGAATGGCTTGAGTCTATTGGATTGCTCCGAGCAAGGTGAGGATTTGAATTTGAATAGATGAGTATGTGGTTAAGTATTAAAATAAAGGGCAAGTGAAAGAGTTGCTGAGTGATGTGGAATTGTGAATAACCGAGTGGGTGAATTCCGAGCCAATTGGTGACACTTCCGAGTGGAAGATGTTAAGAGTATGGTGTCTTGGAATTTCATGTTGTGTGGTTAGTAACTACTTGAGAAGTGAATCTGTGCTGACTGGATTTGGTAGTCGGTGAATACTTGGAAAGTGTTAGTATGTAAATGATTTGTTTGGTATATAGTGAATGCCAAGTTGTTTATTGAGGTAGGTTCATACTTGAATTTCGAGGACGAAATTCCTTGAAGGTGGGGAGAATTGTAACACCCCGAATTTTGTAAAATGAGTAATTGATGAGAATGGCAAACGGTTGAATATGAGTTGAATGGAAATGGTTGTGCACGAACACTGGAGACAAGTTTTAAATGATTATTGTAAGGTATATGAAAGATGGAATTGAGTCAAATTGGCTTTGAATGGATTTTGTTATGTGTGATATTGAGAGCTCACGTTTCTGCCCAGGTCCTGATGCTTCTCGCCCAAGCGAGAGGGATTCTCGCTCAAGCGAGAATCCTTTGTGTTGATTGCAAGGGCTTTGGCCCGATCTCGCCCAGGCGAATAAGGGATCAGCGTGAGCGAGCGAGAGAAGAAATGGATTCTGAGTGTTGGTCGCTTAAGCGAGCTTGGAACGCCCGAGCGAGGGCGAAGGGAATCAGTTGCTGGATGGAACCCGCCTGAGCGAAAGGTCTTGAAGGATGAAATTTGCTCAGGCGAGGCAATTGATTTATGAGGGACCACTGGTGCTATTGGATCATTGTAGGGCCCGGTTTCCTTTTTCTCTTTTCTTTTTCTGTGTGGTCCCTATAGTGATGACTCATGTGCCTTGATGGTCAAATGGGTCTGGTTTTCTCTCCTTCCTTGTCCACGTGGTGTTTGTGTAATCATTGTTGAGAGAATTGGCATTAAATGTTGATGGACTTGCATTAAATGAGGATGGGATGTTGTGATGAGTTGGATGCTGATGAGGCTGAGATGATAAGGCCTTGGTTGCATGTTTTTCTTCTCACTCTCTCCCTTCATTCCTTGGGAGTATATATCTTGATGAGAGAAGTGCTCTTTCTTCTCCCTGGAACTTGTTGGAGCTTCTACTTCATCTTCTTCCTCCTTTTTATCTTCTACTTCCACTCATGTGTGGTATAGAATTCTAGTGGAACTGTGTGGTGTTGAGGAACAAGTATGGCTGTGTATGGAGGCTGGGTCTAGGTTCCTTTATCCTTTCCTGTTCCCTAGTGATTATTCTTCGTCTTCCTCTTCTTCTCCTTCATATGATGGGCTCGGTTGGAGCCTACAACTACATGTGTGTGTGTGCATGTCTCAGTTTGTGGATGTATGATGGTCCACTGTGGTGAAGGTGCACTACTCTTGTGAAGATGAAGACATGCATGTTGCATGAAGGCATGGTGGTCCTCCACTGTTAGTGAGGACTGACTATTGATGCTGTTCTTGTGATGGATACAGCGTTGGAGTTCTTCACTGAGCTGGGTGAAGACTAAGTTGAGTCTTAATGACTCTTTCCAGTGTTGAAAGCTAAGCAGGGTGCTGCTGTGGCTAGACCGAGTGACCCATGTGACTTCTGGAACGTCATTCCAGGTAAGGGGAGCTATTGCATCTTAAGTGTATAGTTTATGGACGGACTTCCGGGTGACTTCATTGCATTGTGTTATGTTTTGTTGGATGTTGTATGTTGTTAAGTTGAACCCGGATTGTTGTTTGTTATTTAAATGGTGCATGATTATCCGTCCAAGAGATGCATGATGTTATTGTGATGATGATTATATCATGATGCTTGAGATGCATGTATGTTGATGTGGGGTGCATGTGTGATCCTCTATTTGTCCCTGAATGTGTTATACATTTGAATGCATGTGAATGTTATTGATGCATATGTGTATGCTGAATGCATGAATGGGGACTGTTATGATGGATGCCGAGTGGGCTTTATAGAGGAAGGCACGAAATGCTTACTGTAAAGGATAAATCCGAGTGAATATAGGATAATCCGAGTGAATGGCATAGTGATTGCCGAGTGAATGGCATAGTGATTGCCGAGTGAATGGTATGGTGATTACCGAGTGAATGGCATAGTGATTGCCGAGTGGATGGCATAGGATTGCCGGGTGAATGTGGTATAAGCCGAGTCATCTGACTGTTGTTGTGTTGCCGAGTGAATTTAATGTTGAACGCAGATTTCAGAGTGGGCAATCGAATGAATATGAGTTGAATTTTATATGCATACGTGATATTGAGTTATTGAATATGAACACCTTGCGGGGTGCCACGAGGGTGTGATCCCGAGTGAAGAGGACGTGGTCCTAATGTTGAATATGATGAAAGACCCGGGTTGGACTCGGGCAGTGCCTGGGGCACTAAGCGTGAAATGAGACGCTTGATGAAATGCCGAGCGCATTGGCGTTGAACGCCGAGTGAATGAAATCGTATGTATCCGATTTGCCACTGGAACGCGTTGAATTTTTATACCGATCGGCAACCAGATGACAACGTGTGAAAAATACGTATCAGTCCTGGAGCTAGGCTCGGACAGACTCCTTGAGCATGGCTCGGAGTATGAATAATGTTGATATAGTCTCGGGGTTGAGTGAAATCCGAGTAAGTCAGTATACTTGTACTGAGTAAATTGAGCTTTAGAGCCGAGTGAAATGGGTGAAATCCCGATTGGAAGATGCTTGTGATTGTTCATATTGAATGGCAGTATTCATATGCTGATTAATGTTGTGTGTAATGGCATGTTGTGGATTCTGTGATTAATCCGAGCCAATATCTGTCATTTAATATGTAATGCTCACCCCTACATCATTTTTCAGTGTTTGCAGGTCGGTTTGGAATGTTATGATGGCCTTGAACCCGAGTGATGGGTATTTATGATGAGGCTGTATGAGTAATGTAATGTACCGAGTGCAATTATTGTATTAAAGCCTTGGTTGGCTAATATAACCTGTTGTACAATGAAATACAAATATATGTATTGGATCCGAGTGTGTATATACAAGATTTACATTGAAAGCATGTAAATGTACTGGATAATGGATGTTAGTGAATGAATAAAGTTGAGTTAACATTATCCGAGTGTAAACTCCTATTGGTATGTATATACGTTTTATGTGGGCATTATGTATTGGAGTTGGTTTAGAATTAACAATGATAAATCATGTTAAGATGATGGATAATCCGAGTGTCTGTATGTAGGTTTATGTTTTAAGGATAACACGAATATGTATTAGTGTGGAGTAATGCTGAGTGGGTAGTCGGCTTTGGAAAGCAGAGAGTACATTGATGTATGAGGTTTATGTTGATTTGATGCTTCTTACCGAATGAAATATAATGGTGTTTAAGGAGTGAAATATCAGTGGTTTGGTGCTTTTCCGAGTGAATAAATGGATAGATATGTATATAAGTATTTATGTTGAATTGATGCCTTTCACTGACTAAGAAATGATGATGTATGAATATTTCTAAGTTAATGAATCCGGAGTGAAATATGAGTGGCTTAGATGCTTTTTCGAGTGAGTCTTATGAATGGGACTCCTTATCCGAGTGTAACCCATGTGTGAGCCTCTTTCTGTGTGTTAATGGTTCTTGTGGATTCCGAGTGAAGAATGTATGGTGAACCCCGAGTGGGGAATGATTCGGGTAATCCGAGTGGAAATCCGAGTGATCCTCTTCCAAGAGGAGTGTTGTTGTAATGACTCAGATTGGTTATATTTTAAGTGTATGAGTTATGAATGTATCCCGAGTGAATATGGGGACCCATTCCGAGTGAATAGGGTAATGTGTATTCCGAGTGTTTAAGTATGGGATGAGTCCGAGTGGGACTTGACTTATTGGTTTCCCTGAGTGGTTAAGTATCTCATATGTCCGAGTGAAATACTTGGGAAATTCCTCTGAGTGTTGAGAAGTTTGGATTATCCCGAGAGGAATTGATTGTGTAGACTATTTCTGAGCAATGAATGGTTAAGGTATTATCCGAGTGAAAATAGGCATGAATGCCGAGCGTGTGGCCGAACGAGTATTGGTCGGCAATGATATTAGTTACCGAGTGGAATACCACTCTGATGATGAGTTGGTTAAGAATGCTTAAACTGAGTGATTTATGGCCGAGAGGAAGCCTATGTATTCCCCGAGTGATGGAGTTCAATATACCGAGTGCTAAATGGTTGATGTTTACCGAGTGACTCGAGGTGGAATTATACCGAGTGGCCTTTGATTGGAGATATTCCGAGTGAGGGCTTATGGAATCCGAGTGGGAATACCCTTAATTCCCGAGTGGATTTTTATGTTGGCACTGTGAATAAAATTAAGAGACTAAGTTATGGGTTGCCGAGTGAGGTAACTGTTGGGGGTAGTTCCCGAGTGGTGGAACCCCATTATGCTGAGTGGGCTAAGATATTAAATTCCGAGAGGACTTAGGCATGAATTCCGACTAGACCTGATCGTTTACCAAGTGAGTGAATGTCTCGGTTTCCCGAGTGATTGAATGCCGAGTGGCTTCTCGCTTCAGCAAGTGATTCCCCGCTCCAGCGAGTATGTTGTTTGGGAAGGCTTTTGATATTGGTTTCGCTCAAGCGAAGGGGAATTCGCCCGAGCGAATTGTGCTGTCTCGCTCAAGCGGAGTTGGATCTCGCTTGAGCGAATGCACGCTGTTTATGGGATCGCTCAGGCGTTGTTACTTTCCGCTGCAAAAGATTTCATTGCATTGTTTTCCTTTCCTTTTCTCCTTGGCTATGGGACCAGCTCTTATATCTTCATATATGAGAGTGGATTTTGATAGATCCGGGTATGTTTTTGCGAAAAATTGACCCCTATTTTTAGGGTGTTACAAAACTCCTGTTGCAGTCGAGATTCCACATAAACGGATGATTCTTACGAGTTAGCTTTGTCAACGGCAAAGCCAAACGGGAGAAACCCTTAATAAATCTCCGGTAATAACCGGCAAGACCGAGAAAACTCCTTATTTTAGTCATAGACGTCGGTATTTCCCAAGCCATCACGGCTTCAATCTTAGATTGATCAACAGTAACACCATCTTTGGAGATAACATGTCTAAGAAATTGGACCTCCGACAACCAAAATTCACACTTGGAAAGCTTCGCATATAACTCTCTCTCGTGAAGATCACTCAACACAAGATGAAGATTAATGAGGACACACCAAGGGAGGACCCTCACACTACCCTAGATAAAGGACTTGAAGCTTACAAGGGTCCCCTCACAAGGGCAAAGTCAAAGAAAGTCAAAGAGAGCATCCACAAAGCATTACTTTCCTACCTCTCTTTGCTTAGCAGGCCTAAGCCCAATGAGGACTCCTTGAGGATCTACTCATACTTTTCTTGTAATATAGTTCCTAGTTAGATTCTCTAGGCTTATAGGTTTTATTTGGGCCTTTCAAGGTCAAATGGGCCACTTTAGGGCCATGTACTCTCATTTTGGGCCATGTATAGGCCATACCTTTCTCTTTTAGCATCATTGGGCCTAGGAAGCATGGAGAAGCCCATTGAGAGTCTCCTTGGCTGAATTCCCTACAGGCCTATATAAGGAGCTCTCCTTTGTAAATTCAACACACATTAATGCATTTGAGATTTTTTATCACTTTGAGTGAGATTTTAGTGAGAGACTCTCTTCCTTCTCTATATGATTGAGTGATCTTTTACGAGCTCTTATCCAAGAAGGCGCTCTCCCTCCTTAGTGGTGAGATTTTAGGGAGTTATCTCCTCTAGGAGTGGCCTCCTATTCAACCACTTCTATTCCTCTATCATCCCTCCACACCTCCTCCTTTCCTTTCATCCTTTCCTTTTTAGTTTTCCTCCACAATTTCATCTAGAATCTTAGGTCTTTGGTCTCCTATAGTTTCAGTTTTCCCCTTGAAGAAGCTTCCACTCTTGGAAATTGAAGGTTAGAAGAAGGAAAAAGATCCAAGATCTAACCCTTTTTTGGAGACTTGAAGAATCTCCTACATTAAGTGGTATCATTGAGCCTTAAAGGTTCTTTTTCTACTTCTTCTTCCTTTAAGTTTTGGTTTTGAATAGTTGTTCTTGGCTGGTTGGTTTTCTTTTTCCATGTTTGTTTGTGTTTTGATGCCATGATATGATAGAAAAGCCATAAAAAGTTATTGTTTCTTTGAAGTTTGGTGTTAGTTCTTCTTGTCTTTCAATTTTTTTTGCATATTGTGACGTCCTTAATAATTTTCTGAATAAATTTTTCGCGTTTAAGAATCATTTTTGAAATTTGTAATAAGTCACGTAAAAGTTGATAAATGCGGAATATTATCATGCATACTAGTCGTGAATAATTAAAGTCATGAAACATTTATATAGCGGAAACGATTTAGAAAAATAACAGTACATGATACATTATATTATTACAACCCATTAAATTTAAATAAAGTCAAATTCCAAGCAATAATTCACATAAGCTTTATTCATGGCATCACTCTTCATTTTGTGTAGTATTCACTATAAAAATTAATGTAAGAGTGAGACAGAATATAAAATAAATATAAAATAAAAAAAATTGTGCAAACACAACCAACAAGACATAATTATATGATGAATATGCCAAACAAGTTTATTTATAATTAATAAATCTTAAATTAATCAAATGATATCATGCTGGATCCATTTGGTTTGGTGGGAATACTGCAGTAAAAAGTCTCATAGAGACACAAGTAGGACTTAGCATATACCATGAATCCCTACACTCCATGGCGCTCAAGCACCAAAGTACACAAGTAGGACTTAGCATAAACCATGAATCCCTTCACTCCATGGCTCATAGCGAAAATAGGGCTTAAACTCATCATAGAGTAACCCCCCACCAGGGTAGGCAATCATGGAACCCCTAAATTCCATGGTGCGTCCAAATGCTTATGATGCATGAATGCCTTTAATTCTCTTTATCAATTTAACATACCATGATATCAATATTTCCATAATTATTTGGAAAATCACAAGTCCTCAGAGGACACAACACATATGATAATTTTTAGAATCATGGATTTATTGTTTCAACAACATATCTCAATAAACCACAAGGCATTCATGTATACAATAATTTAGTCATTCATAATCATTCATGACAAAGATATACATACTGTATGTCATGTATAGGACACTCAATAACATCCATAATAATCCATAGTTTCTCAATAATTCAATAATAAATCATTACTCATATGGAAAATATCATTTTCATCCATAAAAGCCATTATGAGTAAATTTCAGAATTTTTTTCAACAACAACATATGTTAGTAGAACAGCCATAACATGAGCAAATCAAATCCTTTTTAAGTTATTCCACTTTCTATAGTTCCATAATAGAATTATCTACAACTTTCATGAAGACCATAATTTCAAATTCCAAACAGAAACACCACTTATCCACAGAATACAAAACTGCCTCAAAGAGAGTTTTCAAAACGTACATATGTTAGTATTTTCAACGTTTTTGGAGCTACAAAAATAATTTTGGCATGGGACCAGTTCTAAATTACTCCTAACACAAATATCTACAACTTTCATGAAGACCATAATTCCAAATTCCAAACAGAAACACCTCTTATCCACAGAATACAGAACTGCCTCAAAGAGAGTTTTCAAAACGTACATATGTTAGTATTTTCAACATTTCTGGAGTTACATAAATAATTTTGGCATGGGACCAGTTCTACATTACTTATAACACAAATATCCACAACTTTCATGAAGACTCCAATCACTAATTCTCACCACAAAATTCCCAGTTTTAAAAATAAGATTCGTATTTCATTGTTAACCGATTTTCAGCATGAACATACTTCTGTATTTTGGGCATATCTAGAGCTACAAGCATCTTTTTAACTTGAAACCGCTTTTTGTAGAACCACAACATGAATATCTACAACTTTTGTGAAGACATCAAAGGCTGATTATGCATGTATAATTCTCAGAATATTAATATATACACAAAACATAGGATAAATATTCCACACGAACATGCTGTAGTATTTTGGTTATAACTTTTGCTATACATATCCAAATCAGTTGATTCAGGTCTCAAAATTCACATAGCAAAAAGATCTACAACTTTGATGAAGAAGTTAGAATCAAATTCATAGGTTTTCAGCTTCAAAATTGAGTAACAAGATACGAAAATAAAACTGGAATCCTAGGACAGCATACAATTCTACCCATTTCATAATTATTCACAACCTTGTCCCCTCTTACTTGGATTGAAGATATTTGGCTGGTTGAAAATGGTCTGCTTGCTGTCCTAGCTTCAGATCGAAAGGCCTTAATGGAGAAGAGGAAATGAGAGGAAGAAAATTCACTGATTTACTTGTTCTAAGGAGTTCCGGTCTAACAAGGGGGCAGTGTTAATAATGCAAGACAAGTGGGAAACAACTTTTTCATGAGTGGGTTGTAGTGGCTGTTAGTGTGTTGATTGTGGAAAATAATGGAGGTTAGATAAGAAAGTGAGCTTTATAATTGTCCACTTCTGGCCGTCTACACACTAGGGGTGAATAATTGGATTAGATATATTAAAATATGCATAAGAGGACAAAATTAGAGTCAAAACGTTAATCCTGACACTGAATACCGACTGAAATTCCACTCGGTCAGCCTCTAAACCGACTGGAATTCTACCCAGTCATCATTTATGCTGACTGGAAATTGTCAGTAACGTGAAGAGAAGGAAATCCGAGTCCCTCTCGCTCAAGCAAAATCCTCTCTCGCATGAGCGAGTGCCATACATTGCACTGGCAGAGGGAAGTTTCGCTCAAGCGAATTCCGACTCGCTTGAGCGAGACACACAAGCCTCACTTATTCCACTCTCACTCGCTTAAGCGAGGAATTCATTTGCTTAAGCGAAATCTGACCAGAGGTCGTCATTCCCAAAATCTACCCTTCATCTACTTGATTTTACTCGGTGAGCCTGTTCTATAACCGACTCCTTCCATTGGGTCCTTCACCCAGCTAAGTCGCTCCTGGACTATCTTCACATTGCCAAGCATATACCCACTCGTTTAACTAGGCTCCTCAACACTTGGGTTTTCAATCAGCAAGTCCCACCAAAACTGACTCCCATCACTCGGGTTTTCCCTTAACAAAATCTCTCAAAACCGACCCATTATTCATTCAACCAACTCATTCCAGGGCCAACTCACACTCACAGCGTCTGTCACTCAGCTATTTACTACGAAACCGGCTCATCTCAATCAATTGTCCACTCAGTAAAATCAATTAAAACCGACTTATAACACTCAGGTTTTCACTCGGCACAATCCATCAAAACCGACTCAAGGCACTCGGACCTCTACTCGGCAAAATTAATCCAGCCCGAGTTCTTTCTCTCACTCAGACTTCCACTCAGTAATTGCATTCCAAATTCCAGTCTCCAAACACACACGGTTCCACTCGGTAAAACTTTTCAGAAACCAATTCTCCCCCATAGTTATTCACTCACTCGGAATCTCATTTCAGGATTGACACATCACCTGACCAGCTTTCACTCGACATCTCATTCCTAAAGCTGACCTCTTTTCTTCTTCACTCACACGAAGTTATTCCAGTGCACATCTGGACAATCATACACCGTGTGTCCCCAGTCGGAACCCTACCACTCAGAAATACATTTTCCTCTGTACTTCACTCGAAAATGAAGGCACTCAGTGAACTTTCATTTAGAATTGCAACGTCTGACCATGATTGACTCAGAAACAAGTCATTCAGAAGCATTTGACTCAGAAACGAGTTATTCTAAAATACTTGATCGAAAATGAGTCATTTGAAGATATTTGACTCGGAAACGAGTCTTTCTAAGCAATTTGACTCGGCAGTGAGTCAGCCCAAGGTGAGTCACTCGGATCCTTTCACCCAGAAGAGGTTCTATCAAACCCTCTTCACTCAGAAATGTCTCTGAGATAGGGATTCCACTCGGAAAAGACCCTCTCGGCCATGTTCCACTCGGAAAACACAACCTTCACTCAGAATTTCAATTTTTCATTCGGAATTCTCTTGGTCACTCGGAACAGAGCCTCTTCCTTACTCGGACAGTCCTTTCTAAGGCATGTTTCACTCGGAAAATGGATATTATCATCAAAGATCTATATAAATTCCATAATTATACTCCATAATGGAATTTTTGAAGTAATACAAGCCATCCATTGGGTGTTTTATTCATTGATTATCACTTAAGACCTTCCATACCTCATAATTTACAAAATAGGACTATTATTAAAAACAGGATGTTACACATATTATCTTTGTAATTTCAGTTTGGTATATCTTGTTTGTGTTAGGTTGTCAAAAATTCAGATTTGGCACAAGTTAGTTTCGGTTTTAGTTTGTTAGTTTTGATTGTTAAAAGTTTGTTACTTGTTAGTTAAGAAGTTAGAGCTAATTAGGTGTGTCAAGTGCCACTTGGAACCTCTTTCTTGAGTTCTAGAAAATTTGATCCTACTTTAGTATGAAAATCCGTGTGGGAGGGTGTGATTCAAGCATCTTGATTAACTCCCAAGAGGTTTCAATCTTTGTGTGTTAGGAGGTCTTATTTTAAGACTCTCCAAAAGTTAGCTCATCTTAGGAATGTTAGAAATCTATTCTTAGTTTTCATCTAGGCTTAATTTGGTTTTGAATGCACAATTAGGTCATCTTATTCTTGGTTTTCATATTGTTGCATAAAAGAAAAGCTTGTCAAAAAGAATCATACACCTTTCACCATCTTTAGTGGAAGAAGGTTACACTTTCCCTAAACAAAAGAGTGACAATTGAACTTGGTAGAAGGCTAGCTTGTACTTTCGGTTTTGTGATATAAAATTGGTGTTAGAATTATAAATTGTAAAAGGCAATAGAAAGATAAAAGAGAGATAAAAGCCAAAAGAAAAAGAAAAAAGAAAACCCTACATCTCAAAAGTAAGAAAGGGCATCAAAAAGAAAAGATTTGAAATAGACCTCTTTAGCAAAAGTTTGAAAAGTGAAACACCAAAGCATGATTATAATTTTTGAGATTCCAAAACCATAAAGAAGTGAGTGCTAGTCTACTTTACTCAATTGAACTTGCTTGCTTAGTAGTGCAATTCTAGAGTCTCTAGATTTAGGTGCTCTTAGCTTTATTCTTGCATTTTATTTTGTTGTTTGTCTTGTTTTGTCATCATCATCATTTTCAAAATTCCATTAGTGTAGCCTTTTATTCATTTGAACATTTATTGCTTTAGTGTCTTGTCAATCAAAAAATCCAAAAATATTTCCATTTGAGTAGCTTTCTTCAAATTAGCCTTTTTAGTTTGTCTTTTATTCTTCTTAAGTTTTGTCATCTTGAGTATTTCTTCCATTCAATCTCTTTGATAATTCCCTTCTCTATACAATTGAGGGTAGCATTTTGAGAACACTTGAGGTAAGAGTGTAAATAACTTAAGTGAACTTGAACCAAAGAGAAAGGGTAAGAAGTTGTGAAGATACACTTGAGAGACACACTTGTGAGGTTTCAAATTTTGTTCAATTTCCCTTAATAAATTTAGTTGGAGTTGTTTGCTTTTGTGTGTTTTGCTAGGTGAGGTGGAGCTTATACATCAAGGGAAGAGCTTGAAGACATTGTAAAGGAAGCAAAAGCCTTGTAACTAGTAGAACATAGGGAAATTTTCAAATTCTTAGGCTTTGTGTATTAGGTTTTGTCCTGTATTTTGGACACACTTTGGACATTGGACTTTGGACACTATTAACTTTTCATTTCCATTTATAATTTCACCTAGTGTAGTTGCATTTGCATTTGTTTGTTAACTACTTTTAGTTAATTAGTTGAAGTTAGTAGGAGGTTACAACTATAAGTTGTTAGTTAGTTGTTGGTCCTAACTAAAAGTTGTTAGTTTGTTGCTTGTCTTAACTAATTAGGTTAATTAGTTAGTAGTTAGAACTAATTCTAGTTGCATAACTAATCATAACCAAATTGGTTTAGTGTCTTAACCAATCCATAACCGAAATTAGTTGTTAGTTAGGGTTGTTAGCTTTAGTTACAACTTCCATAACTAAATAACTACTTCTAGTTAGGGTTTGTTAAGAGTTGGTTAGTTAGTTAAACTAATTTGGTTAGATTAAACTACTTGGTAACTGAATTTGTGTAAGCTTGTTAGGGTTAGTTACTTGATTAGTTACAACCTAGGATTCTCATAAGGAACATAGGTTAAGACAACCTAGGTCTTGCATAACTAATCATAGACTACATCCTAGGATACAACCTAGTACAAGACAACTTAGGTTCTTGTTTCCCCTAAGGAAAGAAACCTAGTACTTGTATTTTAGGATTGTTGTGTGTTTTATAATACTTGCCTTGCATCAAGCATCCTTGACTAGTTTGTTTTCAACTTTGTTTACCTTCTCTTATTTTCTTTGACAACCTTAAACCATGTCTTCTAGTGATAGGGAAAACAAATCTATACTTCATAACATAATGGAAAGCTTGAATAACATCAACAATAGGTTAAATAACCTAGAGTATAATGAAAACCCTAGAGCTAGATAGAGAAATCAAAGAAATCAAAGACACAACAATAGTGATAGTGAGGATGAACCTAGACATAGAAGACACCATGAACATGAAAGAGAAGACATAGGCTTAAGAGAGGTAAAACTTGAAATCCCCATATTTAATGGCAAGAGTGATGTTGAAGCTTACTTAGAATGGGAGATGAGAGTTGAGCAATTGTTTAATTCTCGTCAAATAAAAGAAGAAAAGAAGGTTAGGATAGCAACTCTCTCATTCCAAAACTATGCCTTAGTATGGTGGACCCAAGTGTGTAAGGAGAGAAAGAAAGATAACTTCCCACTAATAGATGATTAGTTAGACTTGAAAGCTCTACTAAGAAAATGTTATATTCCTAATTACTATAGAGGAGAGCTATTAGCCAAGTTAAATAGACTCACCCAAGGGTCAATGAGTGTAGAAGACTACTACAAAGCTTTAAAGATAGTCATGATTAGGGCAAACCTAGAAGAAGATGAGGAAACCCTAATGCATAGGTTCTTACATGGCCTAAATAGGAACATCAAGAATAGAGTAGAACTCCTTCCACATGTTGACATAGAAGAGTTACTCTACTAATGTACTAAGGTAGAGAGCCAATATAAAAAGAGTGAAGCCTATAGTGGGGAACATAAAGCCTATAAGTCTAAGTGGGTAAGTCAAGATAATAAGGGTAGGTTTGAGAGAAACCCTAGGGAGAGGGAAATGGGCACTTCATCTTCCAAACCACAAAGTGAGTTGCATAATAATGGCAAAATGTTTAGAAACCAAAGAGATAAGCATGAATCTATATCTAAACCACAATCCTCTAGATCATCTACCATAAAATGTTTTAAATGCCTTGGTAGAGGTCATATTGCTTCCGACTGTCCAACAAAAAGAACAATGGTAACTAATGGAACCTACTCAAGTCAATCAGAGTCTAATTCTAATTCTCACTCTTCAAGTGATGACTCAAGCAATGATTGCTATGACAGTGAGCATATTTTAGGGGATAATGGTGAGCTTTACATGATTAGAAGATTGCTTGGTAGTCATGTTAAGCTAGATGATACTACACAAAGAAAGAACATCTTTTATACAAGATATTACATAAATGACAAACTATGTTCTCTCATTGTGGATAGTGGGAGTTGTGCAAATGTTGTGAGCCAAAAACTAGTAAATAAGATGGGCTTAGAACTAATAGATCACCCTAGACCTTATAAGTTGCAATGGCTAAATGAAAAGGAGAAATGTTAGTTAATAACAAGTCTTAATAAACTTCATCATAGGCACATATAATGATAAAGTCAATTGTGATGTAGTACCTATGGAGGCAACTCATATACTTTTAGGAAGACCTTAGAAATTTGATAGGAAGGCCATCCATGAGGGGTTCACTAACACCCTCACATTCAAGCTAGATGGTAAGAAGATAATTTTATACCCCTAACTCCATAACAAGTAGCTAAAGATCAACTATAAATGAAGCTTAAAAGAAATAGAGAGTTAGGATCTTCTTCCTCTAATCATGTAGAAAAACATAAGAAAAACAAAAAAAAGGATAAAGGAAAAAGAGTTATCATCTATGATGACTCTAGAGCCAACTATTTGGCCAACAAACATGATGTGAAACATGTTATGTTTTCATAAAAACTTTGCTTGATCATATATGCAAAAGATATCCCTAGCACTTCTTTGTGCTCTGTGGGCACTCCTCCTCCTTAGCCTAAAGGGATTCAAAATATCCTAAATGAATTTAAAGATCTATTTCCAAAGGATATCCCAAAAGGCTTACCTCCTATTAAGGGCATTGAACATCAAATAGATTTAATTCCTGGTGCTAGCTTACCTAATAGGCCTGCATATAGATATAACCCTAAGGAAAACCTTGAGATTGAAAAACAAGTGAACAAACTATTATCTAAGGGATGGATTAGAGAGAGCCTAAGCCCATGTACCTTACCTGCTTTACTAGTTCCTAAAAAGGATAGTTCATGGAGAATGTGTATCGACTGTAGAGCCATAAACAGCATAACCATCAAGTATAAGCATCCTATACCTAGACTTGATGATATGCTTGATGAGCTAAGTGGTTCTACCATATTTTCCAAGATTGATCTTAAAAGTGGCTATCACCAAATAAGAATCAAAGAGGGAGATGAATGAAAAGCCGCTTTTAAAACCAAACTTGGACTATATGAGTGGTTAATTATGCCCTATGGCTTCTCTAATGCACCAAGCATATTCATGAGGTTAATGAATCATGTTTTGAGGGAATTCATTAGACATTTCGTTGTGGTCTACTTTGATGATATTTTGGTGTACTCAAAGACCATGACTTCTCATCTAAACCATCTAAAACAAGTTATGCTTGCCTTAAGAACAAACAACCTCTATGCAAATTTTGAAAAATGTTCTTTTGGCATGGATAGCATTGTATTCCTTGGATTCATAGTGAGTTCTAAAGGTGTTAAAGTTGATCACTCTAAAGTGAAGGCAATCCAAGATTGACCAACACCTAAAAATGTGAGTGAGGTTAGAAGTTTCCATGGTCTTGCAAGTTTTTATAGAAGATTTGTGAAAGATTTCTCTACCTTAGCCTCTCCCCTAAATGAATTAGTGAAAAAGAATGTTCCTTTTATATGAGGGCCAAGGCAAGAGAAAGCCATTCTAGATCAAGGAGAAGCTCACTCATGCTCCAATTTTAGCACTTCCAAATTTTTCAAAAACCTTTAAGCTTGAGTGTGATGCTTTAAATGTGGGAATAGGAGCTGTTCTATTACAAGAAGGTCACCCCATTGCTTTCTTTAGTGAAAAGCTTAATGGGGAAACTCTCAACTATCCCATATATGACAAAGAATTTTATGCATTAATTAGAGCCCTACAAACTTGGGAACACTACTTGATCCCAAAAGTGTTTGTTATACATAGTGATCACCAATCACTAAAATTCATTAAGGGGCAACATAAGTTAAATAAAAGACATGCTAAGTGGGTTGAGTACTTGGAAAAATTTCCATATGTCATCAAGTACAAAAATGGAAAATCTAATATTGTGGCTGATGCTTTATCAAGAAGGTATTCTTTACTTACCTCTCTTGGAGTCAAAGTTATTAGACTTGATGAGATTAGAACTTTGTACCCAAGTGATATTGACTTTTCAAACATTTTCAACTCATCTTCCACTTCTTCATCTCATAAAGGCTTCTACAGTTTAGACGGCTACCTCTTTAAAGCCAATAGACTTTGCATTCCTAGGAGCTCTTTAAGAGATCTTTTACTTAGAGAAAGCCATGAGGAAGGCTTAATGGACCACTTTGGAAGAGATAAAACCTTGTCTATATTGCACGAATACTTCTATTGGCCAAAGATGAAAAAAGATGTTCAAAAATATTGTGCTAGGTGTATTTTATGTAGGAAGGCTAAATCCAAACTTTCACCTAGTGGTTTATATACTCCCTTGCCAACACCTAGTGCACCTTGGATTGATATATCTATGGACTTTGTATTAGGCTTACCTAAGACCCAATAGGGAATGGATTCTATCTTTGTGGTAGTGAATAGGTTTAGTAAGATGGATCACTTCATCCCTTATCATAAGGTAGATGATGCTAGTCATATTGCTAAACTCTTCTTTAAAGAGGTAGTAAAGTCCCTTTCTCAACTTCTTAGGGTCTTAGTGAATAAAACTGTTAAGTCTTGGGATGAGTGTTTACCCCACATTGAATTTGCATACAATAGGGTATAACACTCAACAACCAAGCATAGTCCATTTGAGGTTGTGTATGGTTTTAATCCTCTCACTCCATTGGACCTTTTGCCTATTGAGGTGTCTGACTTTGTCCTTCATATGGATGGAGAGGCAAAGGCCAAATTTATCAAAGATTTTTATGAGAAGGTTAAAAACCAAATACAAACTAAAAATGAACACTATGCTCATTGTGCTAATAAGAAAAGAAAGGAAGTCACCTTTCAAGCATACATCATAACCATCTTGACAACACATATATTTTGATTGCAATGTTAAGTCTTTCAAATTAATCAAAAATTGACATCGATGTAACCTTTACAACGAGCTCATCTTCCATTTATCAAGATTAAATCCTTAGTCCTTCTTAAGTGTTTAAGGATACTCTTGACTATAGAATGAGAATATTATTAGTTCTAGAAGAAGCATGTCTTCTTTATATAATACTAGAACTATAATTGTGCAGTTACTAACCCTTTTATAGCCACAAGATTTATCTTCATTATTTAATGAAGATTCTAGCTTCTAAAAGCTTGCTTTAGTCCATAAATAGAACATTTGCAGTTCACATACCTTCCTAGATGTTTTAGGCATAAAAGGCCTTTAGGTTGTGTCACATACACATCCTCAAGATGATTTCCATCTTGACATCTATCTACCATATCTCATAATGGTGGTATACTGCTACAATAAGCAGGATCTAAATGGTTTTTAAGCTAATTGAATTTTGTCAATCTTGCTTTTAAAGGTACTTTTATTACCATCCATGTTTAGTTTTCCTTTTGAAAACCCACTTGTATCCTATAGGTTTTACCCTTTAGGTGCGTTAACCAAGGATCATACCTTGTTAATATACATGGAACCCATTTCAAATCCCATGGTCTTATGCCATGTCTTAGAATCTAAACTTGCATTGGCCTCTTCATAAGAAGCTTGGTCATTTAGCAATATGCCTCCTTCCTGATTTATAAGATATCCATATCTTTCAGCTTTAGTGACATATCCTATTTGATCTTACGCAAGTCTTGTGCTACCAGAGCTAAGGATTTCACAACACTTTGTGATTTCTGCTCCAAGTCCATCCTTGACTTTTAAATGCTTTGTGATAGTTGAATTTCTTCAAGTTCTACCATCCTCCCACTGATTCTTTAAGGGATGTACTCTTATTCAAGAATACAACATTCTAAGTAACAAGCCTTTTATTCTCAGATGGATTGTAGAATTGATAACCCTTAGCTTTCTTTGGGTATCTCACAGAAGACATTTATCTAATTTGGATCTGACCTTGTCAGAGTTGGATGCTCTATAGAAACATCATAGTTCCAAATTATTAGTAAAGACATACTAGGTTTCTTCCTAGTCCATATCATATATGGTTTCTTTAAGAAAGTCTAAGATGGAACATGGTTAAGTGTGGAAATTTTGTTAATAAAGGAACGTTGAAGGAGTTAGAGATGTTTGATAATAATCAATAATCAAACTATGTCCAACAAGGTTTGACTTTTCCCTGTAGAGATGCTATTAAGGCATTCCATGAGGAATGAGTTAAGAGGTAATCTCTCACTCTATTAGATAGTTATCAAACTTATAACTCAAATTATTTGCTATCTTGGTCTAATCAAGAGCTTTAATTGTCTTTCCAATTTGGTTTTTCACTTCATTATAAATTCTTTGAACTTTTCAAAGACTTTCTAACTTATGTTACATAAATCCATACTCATTAACTTTTCAATTAGTATGTTGAAGTATTGAAAAACATATCTAGTTATTGTTCTTATAGGCCCACATACATCGTTATGTATTAGATAATAGATTACTCATCTTTTCAACGAATGAGGTCTCAATTATCTCTCCAATAAATAAGATTTACATGTCTCCATTGATTCCAAAATCAAAAAGAGTCCATATAACCACATTAATGGTATTTAGAAAATGTGTTTCTTATCCATTTGCCTTAGGAGACAATACCATGTAAGTAAGGTTCAAAATCACTTATTTTAACCTACTTTGGTAGTTGTTATAAATGGGTGTTTTGAGATTTAGGATGTGGAATCCATTACTCAATTGTGCATCAACATCCATTTGAAGAAATAAAGTTATTTTATAATAAGAAAAATATTTCTTGTCTAACAAGAAACAATATGCACAATGTCTAGTTCACTAACTAGCCCAATAGGTAAAGATTTTCTCTTTATTGTAGCAACTTTTGCTCAATTTTACATAGATTTCTCCACCCTTAACAAGTGATCTACTTCCTTGATCTTTCAAAATTTGAGATCTACTACTAGTATCTAATAATAATGTTAGTGAAGTAAAATAACTTGACTTTTATAACATGACCTGTAGTGGAAGTCTTACTTCCCTTTCTTTTGAACTCCTTCAAGTTCTTTAGACAAATTATTTCAATGTCTTATTTTGGCTAAAATTGGAAATAATTTCCTTTCTTGATCACCTTTTAGACTTCCAGACTAACTTGGCCTTAATAAAGTCTGTATACGATCATATCGTATATCTCCCATATATTCATATTGCCTTTTACAGCTCAGAGTTTATGCAGACTCCATAGGGTATTCAAGACCCAACCATAGATGATATATAAGCCAAACATGACACACTACCGTTTCATCTTTAATGAAGATAATTCTCAAGTCTCAATACCTATCTAGGCATCTTTTTAGATAAAGTGTCCTTCCAAAGGACAGATTGCAACAAAACAATATTTGGTATATCATGGTTATTCTAAAACAAATTACATGTAAATCTATCACTTCTATTTAAAACATATTTAAATTTTGGTCATTAAATAAATATGTTGTCTCCCACTATTTTGATTCAAAACAAATACCCTCACTGAATCATAAAAAAAATCCCATTGAAAGATTTTTCTAGTGGGCCAAGATCCATATTTGGCCTAGTGTTGAGTCAGCTTTGGCTGATCACCCAACCCTTGGTTATATAGGTAGGAAACACATTTCCAATTGCATCTCATGCAACTCTTGGATGATTGAGTGAGTAACTCTTTACCCTTATTCATCTTATGAATTTAAGCTCAATCCTTACGCCTCTAAGTTATTTTCAATCCAATTGAAAAACTTAGTTAAGTTTAGGCCTAATAAAAACAATTTGGATATTACAATTATCCCATCGCGCCTTACTAATATAAAAGATAACACCCTGCTTTGGCAGGCCCACTATTTATTGACATTAGTCTCGACGAGTGTTACTTATTAGAAGGCGTTTAAACTTAATATTAACACTTCTAGGTTCTTCAATATGATTAAAGTTACCTAGATAAGTCCAATAATAAATGGTTGGATAATCCAATTATCCATCATCCTTTACTAATATCAATTAAAGCACCCTGCTTTGGCAGAACCTACACTTTATTGAAACTAGAATTGATGACTGTTGTTTATTAGAATGCGTTTTAGACTGTTCATACCTTTAGGCTTTTCCAATCCAATTGAAAAAAGTCTATTTGAATAAAACTTAATAATACTTGGATAATCCAATTATCCAATCATGTCCTACTAAACATAAATAAAGGAACCCAACTATGATGTGACCTGCACTTTATTTATATCAAGTTAGACGTTATTACTTATTGGAAGGTATAATTGTCGGGCTTGAGGGATTTCAATTTTCTTATTGTTCATTACCAACTTTCATTAAACGCTTTAATGCAAAATAAAACCCCAAAACATGCAATCAAAATTATGAGATGGTTATGGTCTTCCTAGAAAATAAAATAAAATAAAATAAACCTAAAGGAACTATAGTGTCTTGACTTCATGAAGTCCTACTTCTTGAAACCACCATCCTCCTAGAGTCACCACTCCTTTGTTCCTTTCAAGGTCATATCCATCACCACTCTAGGTTTCTTCTAGGTCTCCACCTTGTTGGATTTTCCAAGATTACAATGTAATAAAGAAAACTCGTTTTACATACGAGTGAAGGGTTGAGAGAAGAAATTTAAGAATAGAGAAAGGCACAGCACGTAGGCTGTATTTAAAATTAAATAAAAAAAAATCTAAGACCATAACCATTCACTGCTGGACGTGTTAATTAATCAATTAATAGAGTAATCAATTGTATTTAAAATAAAATAAATTTTAAAACACATAATTAAACACGCGGGGTCATAAAAGGAAACTACGCAAAGAAGTTTGGCGGCTCTGTTGACCGTTCAACAGACAGGGTCAAGGGGTGTTCCAACCCAAAAATTTAGTACTGTAATCAGGTTAGTTCCTAGGAAAGAGAGGTGGGTCCGGAGTGACCGCTTAAGTACCAAGTCTTTCCTAGCCAGAACGTCCCACTGACCATTAACAGCTCAAAATATTCGGTTATGATTTCAAACAATTTGAAATCTTTAATTTTGAAACGGCCAAGATTTAACTTTTAAACCTTATCTTTTGACCCTTACAATTATCCTAAAATAGGAATAGTCAAGGTTTAACTTTTAAACCTTATCTCTAGAGTCTCAACAATCATCCTAATTTTTAGGAACGATCAAGGTTTAAATTTTAGACCTTATCTCTAGAGTTCAAGATATTTTATTTTGAATCCTATTAAATTTGATAAAGATCTTATCTTTAATTTGTAACTTTTACAAATCCTATCAAATTTATTAAGGATTAAATATTTGATTTTAAAATTATTAAATTTAATAAAGATCTTATCTTCTATTTGTAACAATTACAAATCATATTAAATTTAATAAATATGAATCAATTTGTAACTCCTACAAATCACATTAATTTTAAAAAGATCACATATGATGCAAATCCTATTAAAATTAATAAGAATAAATTATTTAAATTTGTAACTCTTACAAATCACATTAATTTTAAAAGGATCACAAACAATGCAAATCCTATTAAAATTAATAAGAATAAATTATTTAAACTTGTAACTCTTACAAACTTTAATTTTAACAAATAATTAAAAATTTGATTTGTAACTTTTACAAATCGAATTTAAAATATAATATTAAAATCAAATATTTTATTTGTAACATTTACAAATAAATAAAATACCATTGCGGCTAGGTTTCAACTTTTGAATCTTAGTTTTCATTACGGCTAGGGTTTAACTCTTAAACTTTCTAAACACAATCTCACATGAACAATTCATATTAGAAAAGAGAAAGCATATAGACGTCATTGCATATAACCCTTGATTTCAATTTAATTAAATAAACATAAAACATACCTTATAATTAGAACACATATAAAACAATCACCATTGCAACATACAACATGTTCATATAATAAAGCACATCTCAAAAACATGTTCTTTAATTAAAATATTGAGAAAAACAATCAATATACATAAAACAAAAATAAATTGATATTAGCTTTCAAAAGGTGCAACCTTTGCAACATATCTCAAAAAAATGCAACCTTTGCAAGATATATATATAAAAAATGCAACCTTTGCAAAAGGATTCAACCTTTACAATTCTTTTCATAAAAGAAATTTTATTTTATTTTTACATGTTCTTTAAACAAACATTTGCCCAAAACACGGTTTTGCAACCAGGCTTTGATACCACTGTTAGGGAATCCCTAGTGTATGTGTAGCGGAAATACAAGGATTCCCATAGGATTTGCAAAGCACCGTGTTTCAAAGCATAAGACAAACACACACAAAAAAATTATGTTTTAGGATTACCTCTTGAAGAATATCGAAGCAATCGTAGCCTCGTCCTTTAGGAGTCCACACGAGTACTCCCACCAGAAATGCTACACCTTCCAAATGCTAGTTTGACGGCGTGTAGCTTTTGCAACTTTTGCGTATTTTTGTGTCTCTTTTTTTGGGTAGCCGCCTATGAGCATCTTATGCTCTATTTTTAGGCTTAGGTTTGACCTAATTTGCTCTCTAAAGAGTGGGCTCCTTACTCATTCTAAATAAGTTAGGCCCAATAGTCTTATTTCAGTCCAACTAAAATAAAACACTAGTGCAAAAATTGGATATAACAACGGGATATATTCATGGGTATAAGTGGATCAGTGATAAAAACATGGGCGGTGGAATTTTTGAAATTATAAGGTGAACGATATTATCAGCGAAAACTATATATCCACGGTTCACCTCATAACCGTGATCGTACCTATCAATATATATTCACGGTTGAGGAGTCAACCGTGGAAATATAGTACCTGAAATATATATCCACGGTTGTGAGAACAACCGTGACTATATATTCATGGTATGATGACGGTTATGATGTGAACCGTGGATATATATTGATGTCTATAATCACAGTTATATTTACAACCGTGGATATATAGTTCAGGTTTTAGGGTTTAATCACTTGGTACTGTATGTCCAGGGTTGTTTCTATAACTGTGATTATAGATTTATTATTTATCCACGGTTGGGATCATAACCGTGGTTATATAGTTAACATTTATCCATGGTTTTTTGTTCAAACGTTAATATATGTGTAATATATTCACGGTTTTAAGGGGAACCGTGAATATACATCCTTCTAAAACTTCAAAAGTCGCGCCTTTCACTCTTTTTTCACTTTCTCTTTACTTTTGCGCTGGTTATCGTCTTCTTCCTCGTCCTCCTCTTTGCTGGTCAAAGGCTTTTGGGTTCCCTTCCTTCTTCTTTCGCGTGCCCTTCTTCTTCTTCGTTCACCATTGTCAGGTAAGTGCTTCGTTGCCCTTCTTCTTTCGTTCACAGAGAAAGCTTCGTTGTCTGTGAGTTTATGTTTTTATATTCGATGTGAACTCTGTCTCTGCTATTTTGACATTGCCTGTGACACTGTGTGTGTAACAATGTTGTATGCCTGTGACATTGTCTCTGTTAAAGCTTGTATCTGTGTCTCTGTTCCTTTTACACTTGCTGGTAATATTTTTGGGTCACTTTTATTTTTATGTAATGAAGGTTGGATTAAAGATTGGTGTTGGTTGCTGAGGTAGACATTCAATTTTTATTAGACATTCAATTTTTATTGGTGTTGGATGAGGGACTTATTGAAAAAGTTGAGGTGTATAAGTTGATTTTATGTCAGTTTCATAATCAGTTGGGGAAACATAGTTGTGAAAATGGAGATTGCAGATGTACTTGATATATTTTGATGGGATGTTGGCTGCATAGGCAGATTTATAGGGACTATATTGGTCTGGTTCTATGTTGGTTACTGATATTCTAAGAGCAGTGATGCATGAGATAAATTAAAATATGAATAGAGATGGGATGCTAAATTACTAATGGATATACTTGCTGAAATTTGGTGAACTATGAAGCATGAGGTGAATCATAATATTAATAGAGAATAAATGCTAAATTATTAATAGATTATGGATGAGTTAGGGGTTGAGTCAGACATATATAATTAAACCAAATTCCTAAACAACGCTTGTTTTGCCCAGGAACACAACCGACTGAAAAATCACAGAAACAACTAATTGAATACAGAATTCTAATACATCATGCATGCACCATGCTTGACCCGATTTCTTTATTAAAGTTTAGTAACAACATCAAGTATCAACCTTGTGTGCAAGCTTAACCTTCATTTACTTTTATTGCTGTTGTTGTTGGTTGCTCGTATATAATGTTATTTCTGTCTATTATATGTATGTGGTTTTGCAATCTTACAAACTCTTAGGCTCATACTAGTTAACTAGTTAACTAGTATGGAAGTTGTTGTGCATATGAGTGAACCGTAGTTCCCCGTTTGAGATTCGATACAAATAGTCATTAAATTAATTAATGTCATCGTTTGTGTTGAATCTTGAGTTGTCCGTTTGGACAGTTTGGGATGAACAATTATTTTTTATACGTCATTGTTAGTATGTACAAGTTAGGAGTTATTTTAAAATTTGATAAACTTTCGGTAACTTACATTTTGTGTTGTTCTCTGGGTGCATATTTGGTTGTGGTTGAATTTGATTTGACCACTCTCATTTTGTGTACTTAGAGACCAATGCGAAATACTGCCGAAATTTCATCAAATTTTAAAATAACTCCTAACCTGTATATATGAATGACGTATAAAAACAATTGTCATCCTGAATGGGTATAGGACCACCACCTTTGAAGAAAAAGTGAGGTTGATCATAGAACCTTGTAAACAGTTGGCATGGATCGGAGTTTGATAATTGCATCACGCCTAAATCTAGAGTACGAGGGGGGAGTTGAATCATTTATAGAATTCGTAGCGAGGAATGCAGTGGAGGTGAATGGAAAGTATTTTTGCCCTTGTGTTAAATGCTTGAACCTGCGTCGGGTAGACTTGGAAGAGGTGCGAGAACATCTACTGTGTGCCATGTTATTTTGCACGATCAATGACTTTCCAGCGTATGGTAACTTATCCGGGTACAGCGTGAAGGGTCATAAAGCTTGTCTAGTATGTGAGGAGGGGACTAGTTCTGTGTGGTTGCATCATGGCAGGAAAAATGTTTATCTTCGACATCGAAGGTTTCTTAAAGTGAATCATCCGTTTCAGAGGTTAAAGAAGTCGTTTAACGGTGCCCAAGATTTTGAAATGGCTCCTCCACCACTATCTGGTCGCCAGGCATATGAAAAGGTGAAAGACGTCAACGTGCAATTTGGTAAGTGTGAAAAATAGCACCCGACATAAAACAACTGGAAGAAAAGGTCAGTGTTTTTTGACCTGCCATATTGGAGGGAGCTTGATGTAAGACACTACATTGATGTAATGCATGTGGAGAAGAATGTGTGCAACAGTTTAGTTGGTACACTCTTAAACATACCCGGGAAGACTAAGGATGGCCTAAACTCGCGTATGGACTTAGAGTTGATGGGTATACGTCAGGATTTGCATCCACAATCAAAGGGCAAAAGAACATATTTGCCTCCAGCATGTCATACGTTATCCAGAAAAGAAAAGCAAAGTCTGTGTGAATCGTTACGAAGTGTGAAAGTTCCGTCTGGTTATGGCTCCAACATCAACTCTTGTGTTTCCATGAAAGATTTGAAGTTAGTTGGGTTGAAGTCTCACGATTGTCATATGTTGATGCAGCAGTTTCTGCCTATCGCCATTCGTGACATTCTTCCTAAAAATGTGAGAAATATCATAACAAGGTTGTGTATGTTTTTCAATGCCATATGTTGCAAGGTAATCGTGCCCAGCGAATTGGATGTGTTGGAACAGGAAGCATCACTTATATTATGTCATCTTGAAATGTATTTCCCGCCCTCTTTTTTTGACATAATGGTCCACTTAATCATCCATTTGGTGAGAAAGGTCCATTGGTGTGGTCCAATGTTCTTACGGTGGATGTATCCCGTTGAGCGATATATAAAGATATTGAAAGGGTATATGAAGAACCAACGTCGTCCCGAAGCTTCAATTATGGAAAGATATATTGCAGAGGAAGCAATTGAGTTTTGCACTAAATACATGTCACATGCTGCAAGCATTGGTATTCCAACGACTCGTCATGAAGGGAGATTGGATGGGAAAGGAACGATTGGAAAAAAAAATGAAGAGCATGCCACGTGCTGATGTCCTTCAGGCACACTTGTATATTTTAAACAACACGGACGACGTGCAACCGTATCTAGCCACACACAAGGAGCTAGTCAAGAAAACCAACCCTAAAATGACTGAAAAGTGGTTGTTGAATGAACACAACAAGAGTTTCATGTAGTGGTTCCAAAAGACCGTCCTGAAAGATGCATCTGCATCCTCGACATTACATCGACTAGCACAAGGCCCGAACTTTGATGTCCTCACCTTTTGTGGGTATAACATAAACAACTATTCGTTTTATACAAGGACACAGGATGAAAAGAGTACAAATCAAAACAATGGAGTGATGGTTGTGGCTCAGTCAATGCATTTCTCAACTTTAAAGGACAACAACCCTGTGATGGCCGAGTCATGCTACTTTGGTGTGATTGAAGATATATGGGAAGTTGATTACGGTCCCTTCACCGTTCCTGTGTTTAAATGCAAATGGGTTGACAATAAGAACGGTGTCAAAACTGATGATTTAGGAGTTACGTTGGTGGACCTCAATAAGATAAGGCATAAGGATGAACCATTCATAACGGCAACGCAGGTGAAGCAAGTTTTTATGTTGCTAACCCAGCTGACAAACGGTGGTCAATTGTTATCCAAGGTAAACACATTGGAGACCCCAATCTTGATATTGTGGAAATTCCATCAACTACAACACGTATTCCAACATCTATCGTGGAACATGACATAGATGATGTAGTTGCCAGTCGTCATGACCACCATGAAGGCTTGTGGGAAAATATTTCATCTTAATAGGGTATTAATCTTGTTAGTGATTCATTGAATTACATGTTATATTAGTTATTCGTTGTTTTAAATGTTATATTAAATATTTGACAGTTTTGTTTCCTTGTTTGGGCAGATACTCATGGCTGACCAGGATGGACGATCCAGGTCTGACTCACAGGCTAGTGGTTCCTCTGCTCGGAAAAGCAGAGGTGTTACCCGGATGCCAGACGTTGTACTTAGGCGTCACCGGGGAGAGAGGCTACTTGTTGACATGGATGTCAACACCGGTAGATTTAGTGGACCGAATACCAAGAAGTTTAGTAGTTATTTAGGGGTTATGGCTCGGTCGAAGGTGTCCATCATTATCCCCGACTGGGATAATGTCGAGGAGGTGGTGAAGAACCAGCTCTGGAGTGATGTTCTGGTAACTTAGATATTATTTAAGTTTTATTTTAGTGTATTATTTCATGTAACTCTTAATAAGGACTCCTTTATGGACTAACTCCTTTCATGTAGGATTCTTTTGACATACCATCTTCTGACATAGCGAGGAGGAAGGTCCTCGGTATTATGGCTGAGCGATGGAGGTTGTTCAAATCCATACTCACCACGAGGTATATTGAACTTTAAATTCTTAATCAACGCTTCACCAAATTGTACCAATCCTTAGTTTAAATGTACCTGAATTGTAGGTATGTATTCGGGGACGACCAAGGAAAGTTCCCTGGAGAGAAATATCCATTCATCGATCAGGAGACCTGGGATGCTTTTATTGCATCTAGACATTCTGTCGAGTTTCAGGTACATTGGTTTTTAGATGATTAAATTATGTATAATTTAAACGGCTAACTCTGAATATTTTTTTTCTTGTTGTAGGAGACTAGAAAGAAAGCCAAGGAGACTAGGAAGCTAAATGACTGTGTCACGTGGGGGTTACCGTAGGTTGGAGGAGCGGCTGGCATAAGAGAAGCTGAGTCAGTGTCAGACTGACACTGGTATTATGGATCCCCCTTCCCCACCTACACGCCACGACAAATGGAAGCGGGCTAGGATCAAGAAGAGTGGGGAATACACTTCCTCACAAGCTCAGGAGGTTGCCTCACGGATAGTAAGTATTCCCCTTTGTATCAGTGTCTATTTTTTGGTTTACATGAAGGAAGTGAATACTAACTTGTTTGGTTTCAGGATTCCTTGGTTGAGCAATCAACCCAAGGGTCTTTCATAGCCCATGGACGGGAGGATATTTTGACTACCGCCATCGGCAGGCCAGAGCACCCAGGAAGAGTGCGTGCTGTTGGTCGAGGTGTAGGTAAGTGGTAAATAACTTTATGCTTTCATTTTTTTATCTGTTAAACAATTATGGGCTAATCATTCATATTTCACTGGCCTCCGCTCCTATTATGGTGTTCCCGACCCTGCTCCCTCCCTTGAGAAAATAGTGGAGCAGAAGGTGGCTGTTGTGAAGGCTGAGTACCAGGAGGAGATATCTAGGCTCCACCAGGAGATGGCCCGATTCAGGGAGGAGATGAAGGCCTCACTCAGCCACCACCAGGAGATTACTGCACCAGCTAGCGACCTATAGGTTAGATTCTTTATTTAATTTCCTCGGTTTTATTGTTTGTAATCACTTTATTTCATTGTTGAATAACTTCTGCTTGATGTGTAAATATGTAGATACGGAAGGTTAGCACTAAGGGGTCGTGCGCTGCGGCTGACCCTGACGATGATGGGGTCGAGCCACCAGACACCCGTCAATGTGACCTGTTCGTTGACGGGTCAGAGGAGCCAGTTGCCACTGGTATGGTGTACAACTTAGGCCCTGTGGTTCACCATCAGACATTACCTGATGGTATGTCCAGGGTCTCTATTGTGCTCGTCCTCGAGGAGGATGCTGCTGTGCCAGTGGCAACTCCGGAGGTGAAGACCGTCGGTCAGGCGGTGGGCCACTTTCTGATGTGGCCCAACAGACTTTTGGTGATTGCCCCTGGACAGGTAAAAACCCTAAACACTAACTAATTTTGTTATATTGTCAATTATGGTACAAAATGTGATGGTTGTCAATTGTTCAACAGGAACAGACATTGAAGAAGCCAGACCCGGCCAAGGATCCTATCCGGATGCTATGGTGCATCGGGTATGAGCAAGGAGAGGACATTGTTCAGGTCCCATGGCAGCCACTAGTGTTCGGCCGTCCAAGTGATCTTCCACTTTACGTTACATATTTTGACATGTGTGACATTATTTCAGGGACGTCGATGCTGAACGCCTCCATTATTCAGTTCTGGGAGCTGTAAGTATATCATTTTTTGTCCAATTTGTTCATTATACAAGTTATTTGTCGCTAACCATGTCTTAACTTGTTTAGGTTTCTAGAAAAACTCTGTGTGGACTTGGGTTTCCAAGGAACTTATGGTTTCTTAGAGCCCTCTCTCATATAGAAGCAAGGAAACACCCCGCAGGACACCCAGGCATACATCCAGAATTGGATGTTTGAGTCTGGGAAGCCTGTATACATGGGCCCCTATCATAAAGGGTAATATTCTATTCCATAATTATTGTCATGAATTTTTGCATTTTGAAGTCTCACTTATCACAGGTAACTGCAGCGCTCACTGGACGCTTGTGGTGATCTATCCGAAGGACTATCTTGCTCTGTACTTTGATACTTTGCATCGGATGGTTCCACAAGACCTGAAAGATATAGTAGACCGGTAAGTTAATCCCTAAAAAATAAGTACAAATTCGATTACATCATTTTTAGAACTATACGATTCTAACTTATCTTGTGTTTCGTTTGACGTAGGGCGGTGGTTGGATACAATCTACTGATTGGAAACAAGTCCAATGGAAGAAAAGTTGCATGGGTGCACCCAAAAGTAAGTCAATCGTATTCATTCAAATCTTCAATACATATTTTTTAAGTTGCGAATTCACTTATTCTATACTATATGTCCATTGTAGTCTTACAGGCAGAAGGGTACCTACGAGTGTGGCTATTTCGTCATGCACACTATGCTGACCATTGTCCAACAACATTTAGTAGATGGATGGACAGATGTAAGTCTCATCATTTGGACTACTTTTCTACCAATTTCATCAATTTCATGTAATAAATAAAGCTTTTGTTCTAATTGTTTTGTGCATTGTTTGCAGTACTTTAAGGACCGGTCATATTTCCCAAAGGCACTTGTAGATGATGTTAGAAAGCAATGGGCCTCACACTTCATTGAAGTTAGGCAAAGCTAGATATAGGATCTTTATTCTTTTATATATGTATCTAGTAGGATTTAGGGTTTACTTTTATTAGATTACATTCAACTTAATTGTATATACTTTCATTTTTTAGGTTGTTATGAATTGATATAGAAAATAAATTGTTATATACATACCATTCTTTTTATATAGTGTTGCTGGATATGGTGGGATACTGTATACTGTACTGGTTGTCTGAATGCAGGTTAGGGAAACGATAAAACAGAAACCATATTAAAAAAAAACCTCAGTATTTATTCACGGTTATGGTAACAACAGTGATTATAGACCATATTTATCCACGGTTACTACCATAACCGTGATTATACATAAGTGAATTTTTTTGACTACTTATATTCACGGTTATGATGGACAACCGTGGATATAGATACTTTTTATCCATGGTTACTAGCATAACCGTGAATATAAGTAGTTTGTAACTGAAACCTTTTAGTACTTATATTCACGGTTATGATGGACAACCGTGGATAAATACTGAGGTTTTTTCACGGTTATACTGGACAACCGTGAATATAGATACTCTTTATCCACGGTTACTAGCATAACCGTGAATATAAGTAGTTTGTAACTAAAACCTTTTAGTTCTTATATTCACGGTTATGCTCGATAACCGTGAATATAAATAGTAAGTTATATTCATGGTTGTTCTTAACCATGGTCAGATGTGATTTATTACCACGGTTGTTAACCGTGGTTAAAGGCCCTCATCTACTACCACGGCTGCAACAACCACGGTTCTTTAACCGTGAATAAAGGCCATTTTTAACCGTGATTATATCCATTTTTCCACTAGTGAAAAGCTATTTTCTGATGGGCTTACTCTATGTGTATGACCCTATAGGTAAAATACTCGGTTATATTAATAATAAACTATTTTATTATTAATATAAAATAAGAGCGGCATCTAGCAATGCATCATTATGTCCGAATATTATTTATTAACAACATAACCCATAAGTGATAATTATTTTATATGTTTGTTCCTTTTGTCACGATATCCTAATTGGGCCCAAGGCATGGTCGTGTCATCCTTGTATGGTCCAATTTATTTTACTTGATACCGGAGTAGACTTTATCCGAATAAATATCCAATATTTATTCTTTCTAGCATGGCCATGCATTTCCTTAGTCTCACTTCATCAAGTGGCCTATAGATATCACTCCTGTCACATAGGAGAGACAAATCCCATCTACATCACTCACATCCCTCTACATAATTTATACATTGCCTAACCATAACCTTTATAGTCCTTTTATTATAGAAGACGTTTGATTGTATTAAAACAATAAACTCCTTATGTAGGAATCGTAGTGACTTCAGGTCAAAGGACTACATATACCATTATCACATTAAGAATCATTTATGACATTCATGTAACGACCCATGCAACGTTCTCATGGTGGGTCTGTCCAGTACATCATTACTCTTAATGTGTACCCGTGTGAAGACTTGATATCATTTATATCCATGATCTATGAGATCAGATCATCAGTACACTCACACACTAGTCTTAATCTATTTACATGTCCCCACGTAAATACTTGACTAGGGACATTTTAGGAATAACTCTCATATGACCTATTACTCCAAGGATAAATAAAGGTTGTTAAACTATTTAACAAAAAATGACTTATTCAAAATGATGCGACCTATATAGGCTTTTAGTGCATATTTCCAACAAGAGTTGCCAATGTTTCTGGAGCAATCTCGCTTAAGCGGGACCTGTTCCATTCAAGCGAGATTGGTATCTGATGCATACCTCCTTCCCTCGCTCAAGTGTCTTGCTGGCCCGCTTAAGGATTCCCTTTGCATCTCGCTTAAGTGAGATAGGGTTCGCTCAAGCGAGATGGACCCCTGATGTCCAAACCTTTCATTCACTCAGGTTTTCTCCATTCCTCCCAAGCATGACTATGCTGACTCGCTAAAGCGAATGGGATTCTCGCTTGAGCGAGGGGAACACTGATGCACATAATTGCTTGTTTCAAATAAATTTTGATTCCTACGTATTAATTCTTCATTAAGCATTACCTTAAGGGCATTATTGATATATTATGAATCATGGAACCTTATAACTCTCTCTCCTTAAACTCACCCATACATCAATCAAATTATATTAAAACTTCCGCTGGCTCTAACTGGAAATTTACTAGGAAACCATCTTTTAAACTCACCCTCTCATATCTTTATATATAGGAGTGGTTTATCATAGATCCCGGTGTTGTATTAAAAGCTTCACCACTTATTTTCTTTTCATTGGATTAAGACTTATAAAAACGTGAAAAATTTCCCCGTATTTCCGGGGGTGTCTCAACTTGGTATCAGAGCTTTAGTTGCTCTTGATACGACCATGATTAATAATATTTATGTGATTATTGTTTATGGTTGATTGAGTTATGAATTATTTGGTTGAATTGCGATGGTTATTGTTGAATTGTGATTGATGCAAATGTTGTTGAGTCCGGCCAAGAGTCCTTACACTATTTACCTCTAATGATGAATATGTTGTGATCATGTGTTGAAAATGATATGATTATGTGGTATAATACATGATAGGCCGATGAATGCTAAAATTCTTGAATTCATGAGTCGAAAGGTTATTGTTTGGCCTAGTGTACTTATGTGTGAGCAATGTTTTAATGTATAGGCATAAGATATAGTTGGTAGACTAAATCGTGAGGCTGCTGCTATGGCAAATGCCTTAAATCGCTTTGCCGACCTCTTGGAAAGACAAGGCTAGCTGAATGTGGGAAAAGGCTCCCAGCCTTGACTTGTTTCTCAAGAGGAAACCTTTAGAGTTTCATGGAGGTTATAAACCTGAAGACGCGTATGCTTGGGTCAATGACTTAGAAAGAATCTATGCTAGCTTCGAATGCTCTGAAGCGCAAAAGGTGGAATATGCGGTCTTTATGATCTGCGATGAGGCCGAAGCTTGGTGGCGCCTTACTAGAGGACGCATGATATCTGCTGATGTTCCCTTGGTTTGGGAAAACTTCAAGATGGAATTCTTGAAGAAGTACTTTCCGGACAGCTATAGGAGCAAGAAGGAGCTTGAGTTCATGGAGCTTAAGCAAGGTGGTATGACTGTGGAGGAGTATGCCTCCAAGTTTGAAGCACTATGTGCATTTTATCTGCCCTATCAACAAGAGGGTACTGAAGCTTCCAAATGTGTGAAGTTTGAAAATGGATTAAGGCTTGAGATCAAGCGGGCTATTCGACACCAAGAGATACAAAGTTTTCCGACGCTTGTGAATATGTGTCGAATTTATGAAGAAGACGATGTGGCTCCTTTGAGTCATGGAAAGCATGAACCTAAGTTGAAAGGCCAATTTTCTAGCTTCAAGAAGCAAGGACATTTTAAGAAGAGCAAGTTTCTCCGTGGTGGATCCGCCAATGTTAGAGGACGTGGTGCTTTTAGAGGTGGATACGGTGGTGGTAACCAAGGTCGTGGTAATATCCAAGGGCTAACTTGTTTCAAATGTGGTGCCAACCATTTGGCACGTGATTGTCCGCAAGATGATGTAGTGTACTACCAATGCAATCAACCCGGGCATATTCGCCCTAATTGTCCAATGAATGTGAGGAATGTCAATGTTAATACTCCTGCAGGTATGAATCCTAATGGAAACCATGGAGGCCATGTGGCTTTGGAGGCCGTGGTCATGGAAATGGTGATGGTCAAAATGGTGGCCGCAATGGTGGCCGTGGTAGGAATTACAACGGTGGAAGACATGGAAATGGTCGAGGCAATGGCCATGGTGGAAGGAATGGGAACCGTAATGACGGTGATCAAGTACAAGCTGCTGGAAGAGTATTTGCAGTTACTGGTGAAGAAGCCGCGCAAGCTGAAGATCTTATCCATGGTGAGTGTAAAATCTCTGGCAATTCGGTACAAGTCATTTATGACTCCGGTGCTACCCACTCGTTTATTTCCAAAGATTATGTGAGGCGCTTGCGGGTGCCTGTGTGTATGATGAAAGGTTCTATATTAGTGACTACACCGGCTGGTACTTGCATAAGATCGGTAACTCGATGTGAGGACGTCGAGATGAACCTGGAGGGTAGGAAATTTGTTGTATCCCCCATATGTTTGCCTATAAAGGATTTGGATATTATTCTAGGCATGGATTGGTTATCCGTTAACAAGGTCTTGGTGGATTGTCATGACAAGACGGTAATCTTCCCGACTTCAAATGCTGAGGGCTTTGATGTATAAGGTATCTCTCAACTTCTCATGATGTTCTGCTTGGTTGATGGGAATGGTGCTTCCCAATCTTGTGGGATTCCTATTGTTTCAGAGTTTCCCGATGTGTTTTCGGAAGAGATTCCTGGATTACCTCCTTCCCGAGAAGTAGAATTCTTTATTAATCTCATTCCTGGCGCTGAACCTATTTCAAGAGCTCCTTATAGGATGTCACCTATGGAGTTGACTGAATTGAAGAAACAAGTTGAGGAATTGCTTCAACGGGAGTTTATTTACCCAAGTGTGTCTCCTTGGGGTGTTCCTGTGTTGTTGGTGAAAAAGAAGGATGGGAGCATGCGGTTGTGCGTTGATTATCGCCAACTCAACAAACTAACCATTAAGAATAAATATCCTCTTCCACGTATTGATGATCTGTTGGATCAATTGATGGGTGCTGTTCTATTTTCAAAGATCGATTTACGTTCTGGATATCACCAAATTCGAGTGAGGACTGAGGATATTCCGAAGACTGCTTTCTAAATGTGATATGGACATTATGAGTACGTAGTGATGCCATTTGGATTGATGAATGCTCCTACGATTTTCATGGATTACATGAATCACATCTTTTATAAGTATCTCGATCAATTCGTTGTGGTGTTTATCGATGATATTTTGGTGTACTCCAAGAGTTATGAAGAGCATGAAAGACATCTTCGTCTTGTATTGACCATTCTCTGAGAGAAGGAGTTATATGCTAAGCTATCTAAATGTGAATTCTGGATGAATGAGATCTCTTTTCTTGGTCATGTGATATCTGGTGATGGAGTTTCTGTTGATAAATCGAAAGTTGAAGCTGTAATGGCTTGGGAAAGACCAACGTCTGTAACGGAGATAAGAAGTTTTCTTGGTCTTGCCGGTTACTACTGGAGGTTTATTGAAGGATTTTCCCGTTTAGCCTTGCCATTAACTAAGTTGACTCGTAAGAATTAACCATTCGTGTGGACGCGAGAATGTGAAGAAAGTTTTCAAGAGTTGAAGTTAAGACTTACTACCACACTGGTGTTAGCATTGCCTAATTTGACGGATGAATTTGTAGTGTACTGTGATGCATCTAAACTTGGTCTGGGTTGTGTGTTGATGCAGAAGGAGCGTGTGATAGCCTATGCGTCACGACAGTTGTGACCACATGAGGTTAACTATCCTACTCACGACCTGGAATTGGCGGCAGTGGTGTTCGCTTTAAAGTTATGGCGACATTACTTGTATGGTTCTAAGTTTGTGGTCTTTAGTGATCATAAGAGCCTGAAGTACTTGTTCGACCAAAAGGAACTGAATATGCGCCAAAGACGATGGATGGAATTCCTAAAGGATTATGAGTTCGAATTGAGGTATCATCCCGGAAAGGCGAACGTAGTTACCGATGCATTGAGCCGGAAATCGTTACATATCTCTATGATGATGGCGAAAGAGATGGAATTGATTGAACAATTTAGAGATTTGAATATGGGTGTAGAGACTTATACTCCCAAAAAGATGTCGCTGGAAATGTTGAAAGTCACAAATGAATTTCTTGAGTATGTGAAGGTACAGCAACTGAATGATGAGTATTTGATTGAGATGAAGAAAACCCAAGAGAAAGGGAAGAACTTGTTCCTGGTGGAAGGTGAAGATGGCATTTGGCGTGTGAAGGGCTGAATTTTTGTTCCCTCAAGTGGTGATGTAAGAAGATGTGTCCTTGAGGAAGCTCACAAAAGTGTATTGAGTATTCATCCTGGTTCTACCAAGATGTATCAAGACTTGAAAAAGAATTTTTGGTGGCCTGGCATGAAGCGTAATGTGGCGAATTTTGTGGCATCTTGCCTTGTTTGTCAGAAGGCTAAGGTCGAGCATCAGAGGCCATCTGGTTATCTGAGACCTTTGGAGATTCCTGTTTGGAAATGGGATAGTATAGCTATGGATTTTGTTTCTGGATTACCCAGAACTCATGCTGGAAATGATGCTATATGGGTTATTATGGATCGGTTGACGAAGTGTGCTCACTTCTTACCCATGAATATGAAGGGTTCTTTGGAGAAATTGGCACAAATATATATAAAGGAGATTGTTAGATTGCATGGTGTGCCGTCTAGTATCATATCCGACTGTGATCCCTGATTCACTTCTCGGTTTTAGGGAAGTTTGCATGATGAATTGGGTTCTAAGTTGAAACTTAGTTCCGCAAATCATCCTCAAACCGATGGACAATCCGAGAGGACGATACAAAGTCTTGAAGATTTATTGAGAGCTTGTGTTCTTGAACATGGTGGATGTTGGGAGAGATTTTTGCCATTGGTTGAATTCACATACAACAACAGCTATCATAGCTCTATTGGCATGGCACCGTATTAGGCGTTGTATGGGAGGAAGTGTAGAACTCCCTTGTGTTGGCTTGAAGTTGGAGAGAACTTGGCCTTAGGGTCGGAGATTGTTCAGGAGACTACCAAGAAAAATTAGAAAGATACAAGAGAATATAAAGATTGCTTAAGATAGGCAGAAGAGTTATTATGACAAGAGGCATAAACCACTTGAGTTTCAAGTTGGTAATCATGTTTTCCTGAAGGTCTCGCGCAATAAAGGAATTGGAAGGGCGCTAAAGAGTGGCAAGTTGAGCCCTAGATTTATTGGACCTTATGAGGTATTGGAGCGGATTGGCGACGTTGCTTATCGGATAGCACTCCCTCCGCATCTTGCTAATCTACACAACGTGTTCCACGTGTCGCAGTTGAGAAAATATGTTCATGATCCTCTACATGTGATTCCTATGGACGAGATTGATGTACGAGATGATTTGTCTGTTTCCCCTGTTTCTGTTCGCATCGTCGAGCATTCCGTGAAGAAGCTACGGAACAAGTTAGTACCTTTGGTGAAGGTCGCTTGGAAACATGGAAATATGGAGACGTTTACATGGGAACGTGAAGACGACATCAGAAAGCGATATCCCTACGTATTCGAATCCGGTATGTGAAATTTCGGGGATGAAATTTTTTCTTGGTGGGGTGGATTGTAACATCCCAAATTTTAAAATAGGGGATTAATTAACGAAATAAATATTAGGAAATTGTATGTGGATTATTAAACGTCCCAAATTATTGAAAATAATTAAATTAAGAATTTTGGGAATTTTAGTGATTTATGGTGACCGGTTCAGCTGAAAATAAGCCCGGTTGAGATATGGGTGTCGGTCCAAGTATCTCTGATTGAGATGATATTGGTCAGGGCTATTAATAATAATATTGGGAGTCCAAATGTATATTCAGAATAATTTTTAGATAAAGTATTGAGCCTGAACGAAGAGCCTGTTAGTTGTAAAACGGTGAATCTTTAATGAATGGGATAAAATTAAAAGAAAAAGCCCCAAATTCTCTTCCTTTTCCACGTGAGTTTGCTGAAGCATTTGGGGGAAAACACCTCACTTCTTCTCTTCTCTATCTTTTCCTCATTTCTTCTTCTACTTCCTTCTCCCAAGACCCTAAGCATAGCTTGTGCCATCTCTATCCCCCTCCATTTTCGTTGAAGAAGGCTTGGAGCTTGGAGTTCCTCATCTCTCCTTCTTTCTATTTTCGTGTGGTACATCCCCTCTTCTTGAACCCATTTTATTTTTGGGTGTGAGGTAAGAAATACTCATCATTTAGTTGAGTTTTTGCCATAGATATGTGGTAGTATGAGTTTGGGAGCCATACAAGTGAATGGGTGTTTATTAGAAGCCTTTAATGCTTATGCCCTAGAATGGGTTACCATAAATGTAAGTATTTATGAGGGAATAATGGTGGTTGATGCATTAATGATGTAGGAAATGGAGATTGATGTGCATTAATGAGATTTGTTGGGTTTTGAGAAAATCCTAACTTTGAAATTTGGGGGAAAATAGTTAATGTTGATTTAAGAATATGTGTTATGAAGAAATACATGACATTGAGAAATATGAATGTTGGTAGATAGAGTTTTGTGAAGCTTAGGGCTAGGATTGCCTTGTAACCCTCTAACTTAATGATGGTGGTTTAATGGGAAGGAATTCCCGAAGCCTAATAAAGGATAAAAGTGGTATTTACAACATGTCTAGCACATGTTGTGAAATTATAGAATTGAATTAATGGCTTGAGTAGTTGATTAATTGAGGTTTTACATGAATGTGAATGTAGGACCTATTCCGAACGACTTGAGGTAGGAGAGGAGTCCTAAGTTCTAAATGCATGAATTTGAATGTTATTTGATTGTGGTATATATTGTCATGGATGTTAGCCTTGCTTGAATGTTGTGAGAAAGGATGATGTGGTGTATGATGTAGATGATATGTTTGGCAACATGCTCTGAATGCATTTAGACGAAATTTTGATGTGTGGTGTGGTGGCATGAATTGTTTGATGAACGCGTGGTTAGATAAATATATGTCCACCAAGAAAGCATAACGAATGCTAATGAATTTGATGGAGAATAAATTGTATTCTTGTATGGTATTAAAGTTGAATGATGTGATTGATAACTATTGAGAACGCCACGTAAAGATTCAAATTAATAAGAATAACCAACAAGATTGATTCCATTAAAAACCTTATGGTGATGTTGGTGACGATGATGATGTATGTTGAGTGGCATGTATAGGATGCATAGAGTGAGGAATGCATATGATTTGCATTTGCATCCATGGCATACTACATAGCTTTCAGTGTTGGAATTTTAGGGGATTCCCCTGGTTGGCCCAGTGGGAGGGTGGCTCTGCGCACGAGCAATTTATATTTCCCCTGTGACTCGGTGTGTAAGTCCCAAAGCTACCCATGTTATGCTACGGGGAGCCGCATGTGGTTGATCCTTGTGGGGGGTGGCTCTTGAGGAGCAGGTGTCCCCGGTGGTCCTTGAGATCACAGCTGCTATGATATAATTCATGGTTGGCCCGCAACACCTTATGTTGATATGTTGTATGCCGCGGTCATGGTGAAGATGACCAAGTGTTGCAAGATGGGTGATGCGGTTTGGAACCAGTAAAATAATTGGTGAATGCATGCAAAATTTGAGAATAAGTGTACACATTTTACTACTGCAGTAGGGGTATGGTTAGATGATCATACTTGAATCCCACATTTGGTGTTTATATTCCCACAGTCAGATCTGCAATTGTTGAAATAATCCTTTGTGCATATGCATTAGCTTAAGAGCATTTGCATATAGCAAGGAGGTATGCCTAAGATGATAAGATATGATGATGGATGTGATGAGGATATAAAAATATATTTTAAGACAACATGAAAGATATGAATACCAAATAATGGTTATGTGATAGTTAAATTGTTGAGGGACGTGATTATGTATGCGCTTGTGTACTTTGTTTGGAATTGTGATGTTATTCGTGATAAATGCATGATGGAATTGTGATGGTATATGGCAGGGTGAATGTTATGAATGTGCAAAGTATACATGTTTAGATGCATATATACATAATCACATGGTGTTCATATTCATACCTTTGGAATATGGACTCACTCTCCCATGTTGTCTTTTTTTAGACTTGTGATGCAGGTATTCATGGGAAGGGGTTGACATTTTGAAGTACACTTTGCTTGAGGAGGTAAATAGTGGTGTAGAAAGTGCCTTGGCCGGCGAGGTCTAGATTTTGTATAGCATGTTTGTATATGGGTGTTTATTTTGATATCTAGAATGGTGGTATATGATTTTGGTGGTCATAGAGGAAAATTGGATCTTGGTGTATGACCAATTTTCATTTATGACCCAAGGATGTAATTAGATGACTAATGATGCTTGTTGAGGATCAATTTTATGAATGAACGAACATTATGCGAAAATTTATGTTTCGATGATCACACACAAGGGTGTTTGATTTATTATCATTTTATGAATTAGAATGGACTTTAATGGATAATGATGAATGAGGCAAGTTATAAATGTGTCATATATTGTGTAAACCATGTTGAATTTAAATGAATGGTAGTAGAATGAGTTTTGGTATGGTGGGTTGCATGTAAAGTGTACAATTTCACGTTTTCTGCATAAACTCTGCAGAACTCGCTCAAGCGAGTAAGAATCTCGCTCGAGCGAGATTCTTATGAATCAGAGTTTTGGCCTCTGGCTTGATTTCGCCCGAGCGGGTGTTTATCTCGCCCAAGCGTGATTGTCATGGAATCAGAGGTTAGCCTCTGGACTATTTTCGCTCAGGCGGAACAGCGGTCGCTCAAGCGAGGAAGGAGGGAAATTGATACTGGACGATTTTCGCCCATGCGAGAGATGCCTCGCCCAAGCGAAAATCGGCCAGAGAGTTGTCAATGTTTCTGGAGCAATCTCGCTTAAGCGGGACCTGTTCCGCTCAAGCGAGATTGGTATCTGATGCATACCTCCTTCCCTCGCTCAAGCGTCTCGCTGGCCCGCTTAAGGATTCCATTTGCATCTTACTCAAGCGAGATGGGGTTCGCTCAAGCGAGATGGACCCCTGATGTCCAAACCTTTCATTCGCTCAGCTTTTCTCCATTCTGCCCAAGCGTGACTACGCTGGCTCGCTCAAGCGAATGGGATTCTCGCTTGAGCGAGGGGAACACTG
Source organism: Clitoria ternatea (assembly GCA_037962975.1). Taxonomy (NCBI): domain Eukaryota; kingdom Viridiplantae; phylum Streptophyta; class Magnoliopsida; order Fabales; family Fabaceae; genus Clitoria; species Clitoria ternatea. Next base: position 219,848,546 of record CM075671.1, read on the forward strand.
ATGCACATAATTGCTTGTTTCAAATAAATTTTGATTCCTATGTATTAATTCTTCATTAAGCATTACCTTAAGGGCATTATTGATATATTATGAATCATGGAACCTTATAACTCTCTCTCCTTAAACTCACCCATACATCAATCAAATTATATTAAAACTTCCACTCGCTCTAACTGGAAATTTAATAGGAAACCATCTTTTAAACTCACCCTCTCATATCTTCATATATGGGAGTGGTTTATCATAGGTACATGTGTTGTATTAAAAGCTTCACCACTTATTTTCTTTTCATTGGATTAAGACTTATAAAAACGCGAAAAATTTTCCCGTATTTCCGGGGGTGTCTCATCTCTTACTAAATAAACCTTAAAAAATAAAAGTATAATTATTAACAATATATAATTTGTTAATTATTTTTGTCAGATTCTTTTATTATGGATCTTTACTATCAATAAATGAAAAAGGGAATTAATCATCTTCTATTGATAATTGATAGCAAAAGTTGAAGAATCTAATTAAGAATAATATTTATAAAAATAATAACATAAAAATGATATCAAAGATGACTGGATCCATTTAAGAATGCTATTTGTAAAAATAATAATATTCACATTATAAAACGACTAAAAAACTCACAAAGACTTCATAAATGCATACGCATGGATGGACGCACGTACGCACACACGAAAATTATTATGTACTATTATTGTATGGAATCCGAAACAACATTAAAAGTATTTATAAATATTGTATAGAACTTTTAAAAAGAAAAGAAGTGTCACCACTACTTCTTTTTCTATCAACATATTATGTTATTTTATGTTTATTAAGAAATTTAGTTATTTTAGGTAAACATATTAAACTTGTCAATTATTCTTGGTATACTTTTAAAATTACATTAAATAATAAGGAAGAAAGATTGATGATTATTTCATATTCTACTGATATAAATAGTATCAAGATTAATTAATAAGAGTATGTGTTGAAAAAATAACCAATGCACATTGTAAATTGAAAGAATTCATATAAAATTAACAAGAAAAATTCTAAAACAGGTCACATAAAAAGGATAAGAGAAAATACATTAAAAACTAAGGAAAAATAAAATATAGTATTTATATTTTTTAATAATATTAATATCTTTTAAATTAAATGCATCAAATAAGACTTGATGTGATCCCTTATGCGATTCTCTTACTAAATAAACCTTAAAAAATAAATGAATATGATTATTAAGAATATATAATTTGTTAATTATTTTTCTCAGATTCTTTTACTATCTATCTTTACTATTAATAAATGGAAAGGGAATGAATCATCTTTTATTGATAATTGATAGCAGAAGCGAGAGAATCTAATTAAGAATAATATTTATAAAAATAATAACATATAATTGATATCAAAGATGACTGAATCCATTTAAGAATGCTATTTGTAAAAATAATAATATTCACATTATAAAACGACTAAAAAACTCACAAAGACTTCATAAATGCACACGCATGCGTGGACGCACGTACGCACGCAAAAAAATTATTATGTACTATTATTGTATGGAATACAAAAACAACATTGAAAGTATTTATAAATCTTGTAAAAAACTTTTAAAAAGAAAAGTAGTCTCGCCACTAGTTCCTTTTTTATCACAATATTATGTTATTTTATGTTCATTAAGAAATTTAGTTATTTTAGGTAAACATATTATACTTGTTAACTATTCTTGGTATACTTTTCAAATTACATTGAATAATAAGGAAGAAAGATCAATGATTATTTCATATTCCATTGATATAAATAGTATCAAGATTAATTAATAAAAGTATGTGTTGAAAAAATAATCAATACAAATCGTAAATTGAAAGAAATCATATAAAATTAACAAGAAAAATTTTTAAACACATCTCATAAAAAGGATAAGAGAAAATACATTAAAAATTAAGGAAAAATAAAATATATTATTTATATTTTTTATGAATATTAATATATTTTAAATTCAATACATCAAATAAGACTTGATGTGATCCCCTACGCGATTCTCTTACTAAATAAACCTTAAAAAATAAAAGAATATAATTATTAATAATATATAATTTGTTAATTATTTTTGTCAGATTCTTTTACTATTGATCTTTACTATCAATAAATGGAAAAAGAATTAATCATCTTCTATTGATAATTGATAGCAAAAGCAAGAGAATCTAATTAAGAATAATATTTATAAAAATAATAACATATAATTGATATCAAAGATGACTGAATCCATTTAAGAATGCTCTTTGTAAAAATAATAATATTCACGTTATAAAACGACTAAAAAACTCAAAAAGACTTCATAAATGCACACGCGTGCTTGGACGCACGTACGCACACACAAAAATTATTATGTACTATTATTGTATGGAATCCAAAACAACATTAAAAGTATTTATAAATATTGTAAAGAACTTTTAAAAAGAAATGAAGCCTCGTCACTACTTCTTTTCTATTAACATATTATGTTATTTTATGTTTATTAATAAATTTAGTTATTTTAGGTAAATATATTAAACTTGTCAATTATTCTTAGTATACTTTTAAAACCACATTGAATAATAAGAATGAAAGATCACTGATTATTTCATATTCCTATTATATAAATAGTATCAAGATTAATTAATAAGAGTATATCTTGAAAAAAAAATCAATGCACATTGTAAATTGAAAGAAGTCATATAAAATTAACAAGAAAAATTATAAAACACGTCTCATAAAAAGTATAAGAGAAAATATATTAAAAACTATGGAAAAATTAAATATATTATTTATATTTATTAATAATATTAATATAATTTAAATTAAATGGATCAAACAAGACTTAATGTGATCCCTTACGGGAGTTTCTTACTAAATAAACCTTAAAAAATAAAAGTATAATTATTAACAATATATAATTTGTTAATTATTTTTGTCAGATTTTTTTATTATCGATCTTTACTATCAATAAATGGAAAAGGGAATTAATCATCTTCTATAGATAATTGATAGCAAAAGTGAGAGAATCTAATTAAGGATAATATTTATAAAAATAATAACATATAATTGATATCAAAGATGACTGAATCCATTTAAGAACGCTATTTGTAAAAATAATAATATTCACATTATAAAATGACAAAAAAACTCACCAAGACTTCATAAATATACACGCATGCATGGACGCACGTACGCACACACGAAATTATTATGTACTATTATTGTATGGAATCCGAAACAACATTAAAAGTATTTATAAATATTGTATAGAACTTTTAAAAAAAAAGAATTCTCGCCACTACTTCTTTTTCTATCAACATATTATGTTATTTTATGTTTATTAAGAAATTTAGTTATTTTAGGTAAACATATTAAACTTGTCAATTATTCTTGCTATACATTTAAAATTACATTAAACAATAAGGAAGAAAGATGAATGATTATTTCATATTCCAGTGATATAAACAGTATCAAGATTAATTAATAAGAGTATATGTTGAAAAAATAATCAATGCACATTGTAAATTGAAAGAAGTCATATAAAATTAACAAGAAAAATTCTAAAACACGTCTCATAAAAGGGATAAGAGAAAATACATTAAAAACTAAGGAAAAATAAAATATATAATTTATATTTTTTATTAAAATAAATATATTTTAAATTTAATACATCAAATAAGACTTGAAGTGATCCCTTACGCGATTCTCTTACTAAATAACCCTTAAAAAATGAAAGAATATAAATATTAATAATATATAATTTGATAATTATTTTTGTCTGATTCTTTTATTATCGATCTTTACTATCAATAAATGGAAAAAAGAATTAATCATCTTCTATTGATAATTAATAGCAAAAGTGAGAGAATCTAATTAAGAATAATATTTATAAAAATAATAACATATAATTAATATCAAAGATGACTGAATCCATTTAAGAATGCTATTTGTAAAAATAATAACATTCACGGTATAAAACGACTAAAAAACTCACAAAAACTTCATAAATGCACCCACATGCTTGGGCGCACGTACGCACGCACAAAAATTATTATGTACTATTATTCTATCGAATCCAAAACAACATTAAAAGTATTTATAAATATTGTATAGAATTTTTAAAAAGAAAAAAGTCTCCCCATTACTTCTTTTTCTATCAACATATTATGTTATTCTATGTTTATTAAGAAATTTAGTTATTTTAGGTAAATATATGAAACTTGTCAATTATTCTTACTTTTAACACCACATTGAATAATAAGAATGAAAGATCAATGATTATTTCATATTCCACTAATATAAATAGTGTCAAGATTAATTAATATGAGTATATCTTGAAAAAAAAATCAATGCACACTATAATTGAAAGAAGTCATATAAACTTAACAAGAAATATTCTAAAACACGTCTCTTAAAAATTATAAGAGAAAATATATTAAAAACTAAGGAAAAATTAAATATATTATTTATATTTTTTTAATAATATTAATATAATTTAAATTAAATGGATCAAATAAGACTTGATGTGATCCCTTACGGGATTCTCTTACTAAATAAACCTTAAAAAATAAAAGTCTAATTATTAACAATATATAATTTGTTAATTATTTTTGTCAGATTCTTTTATTATCGATCTTTACTATCAATAAATGGAAAAGGGAATTAATCATCTTCTATTGATAATTGATAGCAAAGGCAAGAGAATCTAATTAAGAAAAATATTTATAAATATAATAACATATAATTAATATCAAAGATGACTGAATCCATTTAAGAATGCTATTTGTAAAAATAATAATATTCACGGTATAAAACGACTAAAAAACTCACAAAAACTTCATAAATACACACACATGCTTGGGCGCACGTACGCACGCATAAAAATTATTATGTACTATTATTCTATCGAATCCAAAACAACATTAAAAGTATTTATAAATATTGTATAGAATTTTTAAAAAGAAAAAAGTCTCGCCAATACTTCTTTTTCTATCAACATATTATGTTATTCTATGTTTATTAAGAAATTTAGTTATTTTAGGTAAATATATAAAACTTGTCAATTATTCTTAGTATACTTTTAACACCACATTGAATAATAAGAATGAAAGATCAATGATTATTTCATATTCCACTGATATAAATAGTATCAAGATTAATTAATAAGAGTATATCTTGAAAAAAAATCAATGCACACTGTAAATTGAAAGAAGTCATATAAACTTAACAAGAAATATTCTAAAACATGTCTCATAAAAATTATAAGAGAAAATATATTAAAAACTAAGGAAAAATTAAATATATTATTTATATTTTTTTGATAATATTAATATAATTTAAATTAAATAGATCAAATAAGACTTGATGTGATCCCTTACGGGATTCTCTTACTAAATAAACCTTAAAAAATAAAAGTCTAATTATCAACAATATATAATTTGTTAATTATTTTTGTCAGATTCTTTTATTATCGATCTTTACTATCAATAAATGGAAAAGGGAATTAATCATCTTCTATTGATAATTGATAGCAAAAGCGAGAGAATCTAATTAAGAAAAATATTTATAAATATAATAACATATAATTAATATCAAAGATGACTGAATCCATTTAAGAATACTATTTGTAAAAATAATAATATTCACGGTATAAAATGACTAAAAAACTCACAAAAACTTCATAAATGCACACACATGCTTGGGCGCACGTACGCACGCACAAAAATTATTATGTACTATTATTCTATCGAATCCAAAACAACATTAAAAGTATTTATAAATATTGTATAGAATTTTTAAAAAGAAAAAAAGTCTCGCCATTACTTCTTTTTCTATCAACATATTATGTTATTCTATGTTTATTAAGAAATTTAGTCATTTTAGGTAAATATATGAAACTTGTCAATTATTCTTAGTATACTTTTAAAACCACATTGAATAATAAGAATGAAAGATCAATGATTATTTCATATTCCACTGATATAAATAGTATCAAGATTAATTAATAAGAGTATATCTTGAAAAAAATCAATGCACACTGTAAATTGAAAGAAGTCATATAAAATTAACAAGAAAAATTCTAAAACACGTTTCATAAAAATTATAAGAGAAAATATATTAAAAACTAAGGAAAAATTAAATATATTATTTATATTTTTTTAATAATATTAATATAATTTAAATTAAATGGATCAAATAAGACTTGATGTGATCCCTTACGGGATTCTCTTACTAAATAAACCTTAAAAAATAAAAGTCTAATTATCAACAATATATAATTTGTTAATTATTTTTGTCAGATTCTTTTATTATCGATCTTTACTATCAATAAATGGAAAAGGGAATTAATCATCTTCTATTGATAATTGATAGCAAAAGCGAGAGAATCTAATTAAGAAAAATATTTATAAATATAATAACATATAATTAATATCAAAGATGACTGAATCCATTTACGAATGCTATTTGTAAAAATAATAATATTCACGGTATAAAACGACTAAAAAACTCACAAAAACTTCATAAATGCACACACATGCTTGGGCGCACGTACGCACGCACAAAAATTATTATGTACTATTATTCTATCGAATCCAAAACAACATTAAAAGTATTTATAAATATTGTATAGAATTTTTAAAAAGAAAAAAAGTCTCGCCATTACTTCTTTTTCTATCAACATATTATGTTATTCTATGTTTATTAAGAAATTTAGTTATTTTAGGTAAATATATGAAACTTGTCAATTCTTCTTAGTATACTTTTAAAACCACATTGAATAATAAGAATGAAAGATCAATGATTATTTCATATTCCACTGATATAAATAGTATCAAGATTAATTAATAAGAGTATATCTTGAAAAAAATCAATGCACACTGTAAATTGAAAGAAGTCATATAAAATTAACAAGAAAAATTATAAAAGACATCTCATAAAAATTATAAGAGAAAATATATTAAAAACTAAGGAAAAATTAAATATATTATTTATATTTTTTTAATAATATTAATATAATTTAAATTAAATGGATCAAATAAGACTTGATGTGATCCCTTACAAGATTCTCTTACTAAATAAACCTTAAAAAATAAAAGTCTAATTATTAACAATATATAATTTGTTAATTATTTTTGTCAGATTCTTTTATTATCAATCTTTACTATCAATAAATGGAAAAGGAAATTAATCATCTTCTATTGATAATTGATAGCAAAAGCGAGAGAATCTAATTAAGAAAAATATTTATAAATATAATAACATATAATTGATACAAAGATGACTGAATCAAGTTAAGAATGCTATTTGTAAAAATAATAATATTCACGTTATAAAACGACTAAAAAACTCACAAAAACTTCATAAATGCACACGCATGCTTGGACCCACGTACGCACGTACAAAAATTATTATGTACTATTATTCTATCAAATCCAAAACAACATTAAAAGTATTTATAAATATTTTATAGACTTTTTAAAAAGAAAAAAAGCCTCGCCACTACTTCTTTTTCTATCAGTATATTATGTTATTTTATGTTTATTAAGAAATTTAGTTATTTTTGGTAAACATATTGAACTTGTCAATTATTCTTGGTATACTTTTAAAATTACATTGAATAATAAGAAAGAAAGATCAATGATTTTTTCATATTCCAGTGATATAAATAGTATTAAGACTAATTAATAAGAGTATGTGTTGAAAAAATAATCAATGCACATTGTAAATTGAAAGAAGTCATATAAAATTAACAAGAAAAATTCTAAAACACGTCTCATAAAAAGGTTAAGAGAAAATACATTAAAAACTAAGGAAACATAAAATATAATATTATATTTTTTAATAATATTAATATCTTTTAAATTAAATGGATCAAATAAGACTTGATGTGATCCCTTACGCGATTCTCTTACTAAATAAACCTTAAAAAATAAAAGAATGTAATTATTAATAATATATAATTTGTTAATTATTTTTGTCTGATTCTTTTACTCTCGATCTTTCCTATCAATAAATGGAAAAGGGAATTAATCAATATTTATTGATAATTGATAGCAAAAGTGAGAGAATCTAATTAAGAATAATATTTATAAACAATTAAACTTGTCAATTATTCTTGGTATACTTTTAAAATTACAATGAATAATAAGGAAGAAAGATCAATGATTATTTCATATTCCACTGATATAAATAGTTTCAAGATTAATTAATAAGAGTATATGTTGAAAAAAATAATCAATGCACATTGTAACTTGAAAGAAGTTATATAAAATTAACAAGAAAAATTATAAAACACATCTCATAAAAAGGATAAGAGAAAATACATTAAAAACTAAGGAAAACTAAAATATATTATTTATATTTTTTATTAAAATAAATATATTTTAAATTAAATGTATCAAATAAGACTTGATGTGATCCCTTACGCGAGATTCTCTTACTAAATAAACCTTAAAAAATAAAAGAATATAATTATTAACAATATATAATTTGTTAATTATTTTTGTCAGATTCTTTTATGATCGATCTTTACTATCAATAAATGGAAAAGGTAATTAATCATCTTTTATTGATAATTGAAAGCAAAAGTGAGACTTGGTTGTGTCCTAATGCAACAAAGAAAAGTAATTGCTTATGCTTCAAGGCAATTACGACCACACGAACTTAATTACCCTACTCATGACTTACACAACTAAAAAAACCCTAAACAGCTACCAGAAATTAGCGACCACCGAATACCGTCGCTAATTTGCGACCGACTTAGCGACCGCTTTATACAAAAAAGGAACCCAAAATATGTTAGCGACTTATTTAGCGACCGCGTCCTCTAGCGGTCGCTACCCATTGTGAAAACCGTCGCTAGTACGGTCACTATTTTTTAGCTCCACCTTGTTTCAGCTTCCCGCCAGGATTTTCTGTTGGCGCCAAATCGTAGCGACGGTAGATACCGTCGCTAACGTTCCCTCTTCTCCAGCGACGGGGCACCCGCGTCGCTATGGTTTGTACTAGTGACGGAAGCGTCCGTCGTGGCTAATTGTTTGGCCGAGTTAGTGACGGACATTCTTTGCCGTCGCTATGATTTTCGCCTTTCCTTCATATTTTTCTTTTTAATAATGGAAGGTAGCGACGGCCCGCTGACACCGTCGCTAATGTTCATGAGGTTAGTGACGGAATAACTTGACCGTCGCTATCGTTTTCGCCTTCCCTCCATAATTTTCTTTAAGTTAGTGACGGTGAGGTGAAACGGTCGCTACTTTTCAGGAGGTTAGTGACGACATTATTGTACCGTCGCTAAATCTCACTAGGTTAGGGACGGTGGTGTGTCACCGTCGCTAATATTCAGGAGTTTAGGGACGGTGTGTTTCGACCGTCGCTAATCCTTTTAATTGTAGTGACGTTGTTAGCGACGGGTGTTAGCCGTCGCTAAGTATTTAATCTAACTCGACAGCAACCCCTTTCCCTGCCACTTGCCCTAACTTCCCCTTCCTCTTTCAGCGCCTTCTCCCTCTCCTCCCTCTCCTCCCTCCCTTCGTCGGACGTCCTCCCTTCGGCCGCCGTCCCCCTCTCCTCCTCCGAACCCCTCTCTCCGAACCTCCCCTCTCCTCCTCCGAACCCCTCTCTCCGAACCCCCCTCTCCTCCTCCGAACCCCTCTCTCCAAACCCCTCTCTCTGCCTGCCTCTCTCAGCTCCCTTTCTTCCTCCGTCGAGGCTCCGTGTGCCATTGCCTCAGGCGACCATCTCCGGCCAGGCAGAGTTGCGACAAGTGGCGAGGAGTCTCCGGCGACCACCCTTGCAGGTTTTCCGGCGAGTTTTCAACTTTTCAACTTTCCAACCAGCTTTTCCGGCTCTTCAAAAAATTCCTGGTAACATTTTTACTTCAGATAGGAGCTTAATGATTTTTTTTTTGTGGTAGTGGCCAGTATGGTCAGAACAATTCATTGATAATTGAAAAATTCATTTCCTCTAACATCTTTGAATTTTTTTCTACAGCTATCTAAAGAGGGCACTCTCATTTTGATTCTTAAAAAAATTCAGCACTCTTGCACTAAGGTAACTAATTAACTCTCTTAAACTCTTCTCTTTGTTCATTATTACCTTAACTTGTTCATCATCACTAGCCATTTTCTAATCTGCTCTGGCCTTATAACTCTGTTCATTGTTAGTTATTATTAACTGATATCCGCTTCTGTTGAAATTACGGTACTATTTAGCCAACGTATTACGTATAGGTTCACAAGTTGCTGACATTTTACTGGTTGTTGCGCATTGTGAAATAAATTTTATGTGAATTACGAACATGAATTAAATATTTTATTTTCAAGTTTGAGATTTTTTTTTATATAAACAAGTTCGTAAATGTGAATTAGATTCTCTTTATTTTGGATATGCTACTAGACTCTCTTTAATCTTAATACTGAATTACTCGTAAATATTTAATTTTATAATTTTAATAATAAATATGTTATCCAGTTCTAAATATAAGAAGAATGTGTTAATATGTTTGGTACCAATTAATCAAGAATATGAACTGAATCTTGTATACATTCTTACAATCTGTGCCTGTGATTATATATCATTTTGCTTTACCTGTCTCAATGCTTCACGATGGTACTCTTATAGAAATTTGTTTTTGATTTTATGGTATGAATGATCATGTTTGTGAAGGGTTGCATCGATTGATATGATTTTATCGAATTGAAGTTCTCAAGAAATTGATAGTTCTTGGGACTTTTCTTTGACATCAATTATAAGAATATTTTCATTAGTTGATCACAGAAGAGGTCTTGGTGTTGAAATGGTCATCATCTTTGATGACCAAATTAAAAGTATTAAAGTGTTAATGTTCAAGTTAAAAATTTGAAAATGAGGATCATTCTATATTATATTAAAAACATTAAAGTCTGCAGCAAACACAATATCAAAAGAATTAAAGTGTTAATGTTTAAGTTAAAAATCGTTTATAACACGTTATACTTGCTGAAGTGTATTAATTTCAAATTAAAAACAAAAAAATGAATATACAAAAATTAACCAAACAATATAAACCAACCATAAATCTCATGTTATATAACTTATAACTACAACTGTACCATTTTGCAATCATATGAAGATTTCCTTCACTTAGATCATATCATTAGGATTTCTTATATTGTTGTAATTAGGGATTTCTTTACCCTTATTAGCTAAGATTGAATCCTTTAGGATTTCTTTTGTTTGCATTAACAGTCTTTAAAAAAGGGGATGTGATTATTCAATAATATGGTAGCAAATATTCTCAAAATTAGTAAACATAGAATAGAAGCAGTTTTATCAAAGATGAGTCTGCTACTCTAAAGTTCATATTCTTAATAGGTCGTCATAAGGTTCTTCCACAATGTTGATATGTAGTAACTGCCTCAATGACATTAACCAAAGATGTTGAATCTAAGAACCCCAAGATGGCATAGTGAGCAACAGGAACAAGACTAGTTTTTAGTGAGGTTGGACGTTGATTAAGTTATAAATCAGGAGTAGTAGTTAAGGAACAGACATGGCATTTCTATTCCACTTATGCTTCATCATTAAAAATCCTAAGCTTCATCATCAGCTGAAAAAGTTACAAAACATACAAGATTCTAGTCTACTAATGTTGTTAGAAACAAAAGAAGTATATATGCCCATTTCTATATTCTATTAATTGGTGTTCATAGAAACAAAAGAAGTTTTCAACATTTGTTGTAGCCTACTGACAAATAAGAGAAGAAGTGTTTTCTTTACTAAGGGACATCTGTTCTTTCAGTAAACAATTCGATTCTTTTATACAACAACAGAGGTAACTTTCACAAAAAATGGTTTCTTGCCCATATACCTATGTTCATTTTGTTTCTGATTGGAATATCTTTTATTTTGCAAAGCCTTTGTTGGTGTATCTAGATTCAGAAATCAAAATATGTTTGGAATTTGGAGTAGATTTTGTTTTCAAGTTTTAGAGAGTAAAAACAGCCTTTGGGCATTTCCTATTTCAACATGCTTGGTGATCAGACTCATGATAGTGTGTGGTCATTCATTTCCATGATGTATTTTAGCTCATTGCAACTTACTTTCTGATTATTTAAGATGATGAACTGAATGTTGAGGAAACTTGTGTTATGGTGACTAGAGATGATGTTCAGTAACAAGAGAGGTCTTCTTTTGGAGGAAAAAAATATTAGATATGTGTTTAAGAATAAATGAGAAATAATAGATAAGAAGAAATTAAATCATAGAATCCTGAACCTCATTTTATTAGTTTCCTCTTCTTAGTATTATTTCTACATTTTTCGTTACTTCAACATTCTATTTTGAAGTTTTAAAGGAAAAATTTGTATCTTAGTTTATGTTTGATTTTTTCATACTCTTTAGTCTTTTATCCTATATTAATATTTAAACTTAATTACTTTTATCTCTACACATCTCTTATATTCTGTTATCACATTTCTGAACTTTCTCTATATTACTGTTCTTTTCCTGTATTTCTCACCTTCCCTCGCCAAATTACACCCTTTATCACGTGGGTGCCTAAATCCAGTTTAATAAGATAAATAATTTCTTACAAAATATTGTATAAAAATGTTAAGTAGAAACAGGGTTATTAAATCGAGATAAATGATCAACTTAATCAAAATATTAAATCATTAAATGATTAATCAAAATATGTGAATTAGATTGATTAAATGAACCAGTCGAGTGTGATCCGAATTTAAATTTAATTTAAATGAAGGAAGAGATGCATATTTTGTTATAGTAGTATTTAATTGTACCTGGAGGAGATCACCAACATTGACGAAAAAGGAAGAGTGATCAGGTGGGATTGAAGCCCAAGTCCCATCTGTGAGACAGATTTGCAGTCCTGAAGTGTTGTTGGATCTGAGTACAGATATTATTTGTGGGTCTGTATGTTCCCCAAACCCAATCAAATTTTGTCCACTCAATGTTTCAACTCCACACATCAATGGAGGGTACCTATTAACCCTCAAGCAACTATCACTTCTCTCTTCCCTCACCATCCTGCTAAACACATTCCTCCCCAGCCCCAACCCATCAGCCATTGCTTCCAACACCTCACAGCACACCCTCTTCATTGCCCTTATATAATCCTCCACACCACACCTTCCATCCCCACACCAAACAACAACAAATCATCAGCAAAACATAAACAATCAAATGCTAACCAGTATCTTCATTCATTCTCCAGTACAGTCAACTATATTTGACATCAAAATATTTTGAAGCAGCGTTACTTCTACCTGAACCCCAATAATTTAAAGTTTTTGATACTTCTATAAAAAAAATGTATCATACTGTATTTTTAAGCTTTCCTGTTCTCCCTCCCTCCCTCACCCTCTCTCTCTCTCCCTCTCCCTCCCTGTCCCTCCCCCCTCCCTTTCCCTCTCTGTGTGTTGATGTCAAAACTTGTGTAGACTCATAGGTTAGAATAAATAAATAAATACACAATAAAAAATATAACAAGATTCAAAATTTATAGGGGAAAAAAAGAAAATGCATTGATGGAGGCTTGAGTTGCCCTTTCAGATCCTGCACAGCAGACTGGAAAAGTTTTACAACAGTCATAACCAAGAAGGAAAACAAATAAGGAAAAGAAAAACAGCAAAACCAATAACTACGACAAATACAACAATAGGATAGGAAATATTATCAACTCTAGGAGTTGAGCAGCCAAGACCAATTTGATAGGACAGATACTTAGTTGAAATTATTAAGCAAGCATTCTAGAATCCACACCATTGCAACTATTAGGTGTATAGTGTACCCTGACACTTTACAATTACAATTGATAAACAGAATGAAAGAGAGATTCAATTTCCACAACTATTTGATCACAATAGATGATTTCTAATTCTCAACTAGGTCAATCCGTCAATGAGATATATAACAATGAAGATTATAAAACTTTACAGTGCCTACATTGGAAGAGCATTGCAAATGCCAAGAACAACTTTGAGAATCCTTATACAGACAATAATGATGTTCTTAGTGGTCAAATGTAAATTATAAAGTGTCAAAGAAAGAAAGACTGCACTTCAGATTTCTTTCTACTCCCTTCCCAATGTACTTCCTTGAAGAAAAAAGATGGAATTCACTCAGGTGGTTATGGTTGATGCCGAAATGATTTACAAACATACCCACTCATGCTAATTGATGTGGTATTACTTTTTTTCTCTTTTCATCAATATGTTTGTAGATGTCTTGAAATAATGATGTGGGTGGAAAGAATTTTGTTTTGACAAATGAGTGTACAATTGTATTAGCGGAGCTTTTCTTGGAATTTATTGACAACAGTGAGTGCAATTAAATATTTAAATGGAAAGATACTCAAAAAGGGTTTAAGGCAATAACTAACAGGAAAGTACCAAGTTTAAAATACAAGTATGATGAAATGAAGAAAGGTTGTTTTAGAAAGGTTTAAAGGTTTAAGGCAAAAACTAATAGGAAAGTACCAAGAATATGTCTCTCCACCAGATTTTTTGTTCATAACTTCGTAAATCATTGGTTGAATGACAAAATTTTATTATGTTGTTTGTGATAAGTTATTCTGCTGTACATGATAAAATGTGTTGTTTCTTTTAATTAATGTAATTTGCTTCTTTCGTGTGACATAAGATATGCTATTGATGTGAACAGAAATTGATAATTTCCTAAATAGCGTTAGGATTAAGTTTTTCTGTTTTCTCTTTTTTAGTAAGTTGTTACATTATTAGCTATTACATCTTTAGAAACCTCATTATGGAAACCAGTTGAATGTTGAGAACTTTGATTCACACTTTTAACCATCAACTTTGTCATGTAGACCAACACACTTTACGCGGGGTCTGTGATCGGCTCTCATCAGCTTTGTCTCCATCGCTATCTCTCTTTCGACGGTAATCCCCTAACGCTAACTTTCGGGCTATGTGTGTTGTATGTTTTGAAGTGTATGTATGTTGATTGTTGTTTGTTAGTGGAGAGCAGAGCTCATTAGGCAGTGATTTTGTGTGCTGATAACATGATTTTTTATGCATGTGTAATGTTGTTTGTTAGTGGAGAGCAGAGCTCATTAGGCACTGGTTTTGTGTGCTGATAACATGATTTACGATGCATGTGTAATGTTGTTTGTTAGTAGAGAGTACATCTCATTAGGCATTAATTTTATATATTGATAACATGATTTGGTGTTCATAACTCTGAATATCATACACAATGCGTATGATATGTTTATTTATCTATACTGGGAAGTTTTTTATATGTAACAGGCCATTTGTAAATTTGGGAAATGTCTACTTTACAGGGGAGACTCTGCCAAAATTTCGGCAGGCTCCCTTTCTTAGGGAACTTAAAAAATGAAACACAACGTTAATAATGTAGGGTTTAGTCGTGTGTGTACCCATTAGATTCCCGTTCAAGTTTCAAAACAACCGGTCAATACGGCGTGTTGTGTTGGATCTTGAATTATCCCGGTTGGACAGTTTGGTATGAATTTGTAACCTGTAGGGCGTAACCCATCAATGTTGTATGTGGTCTATCTTGAGAAGTTGAATGAATATGCATTAGAAATTTCGGTTATGGTGTTTCGTATTGTCCCCAGGGTGCATGTGTGCGTGTGGTGTTTCATACCGTACGTATCTCTGTGTACTCGGGGACCAATACGAAATGCTGCCGAAATTTCAAATGAACATTCATTCAACTCAAGATAGACCACATACAATTATGGGATGGGTTACGGATGGTTGCATATTCATCCCGAATGGGATAGGGCCCCACCAATTTGTAACATCAAAGAGATAGAGTGATTCACAACCGATAGTTAAATAAAAATTTAAACGTGTAAGGTAACAGAAATCGTGTTTGTTAGATATTGTAAATGGAGGTACCGACAAATCGGCGATGGATGTACAACCGACTAGATCGCAATCGGCGAGTGACTGAGGAGTTTATGATGGGGCTGTTGGAGTTCATTCCGTTCGCTACGGCAAACACGCCTGGATTTGAAGTGACTCAGAAGATCCGTTGTCCGTGCTCAAGGTGCAAATGCATGAGTTTTGAATACGCGGATGATGTCATGTGCCACCTAACTGAGAAAGGGTTCATGGAAACATACCACTGCTGGTACAACCATGGTGAGCAGTTACCGCGTAGATCGTCAGATGTAACCGTGCAACAGTCTTACTACGAGGTTGGAGGAAACAGGGATACGTACAACAACATAGAACAAATGGTGATGGATCATGTTGGACCCTCCACCGGGCGTATGCTGGAACATAATGACCAAGCAGGTCATGGGGACTCTGACAATGCAGAGGAGGATCCTAATCCGGAGGTGAAGAGATTTTATGATTTGTTGGCGGCGGCTCAGACTCCATTGTGGGACGGGTGCAACAGTCACACTGAGTTATCCGCCTCCCTAGCTGCTTTAAGCATAAAGGCAGATTATAATCTTTCTGGAGGTTGTTTTGATAGGATGGTCAGTCTGATGGGTTCCACCATGCCTAGTAATCACAGAATGCCTGCAAACCTGTACCGTGCTAAGAAACAAGTGGCAAACTTGGGGCTGGGTTGTGTGAAGATAGAGTGTTGTGTTGGTGGATGTATGCTGTTCAGAAATGAGTTTGCAGACGAGAGTGTCACAAAATGTCTGCATTGTAATGAGGAACGCTACAAGACCGTTAAAAGGAGAGGGAAGGTAACCCGGACGGCCAGGAAGAAAATGTGGTACTTCCCTATAACACCGCGTCTTCAACGCCTGTATGCCTCATTGTCCACGGCAAAACACATGCGTTGGCATGCTCTGAACCGAACACAAGAGGGGTTTCTTTGCCATCCTTCCGACGGGAAAGCATGGAAGTGTTTGGATGAGCTATATCCGGACTTTTCTGGCGAGCCGCGAAATGTAAGACTTGGATTATGTACTGATGGGTTTAACCCGTTCGGTCAATACGGAAGGGCTTACTCTTGTTGGCCAGTCATCCTGACCCCATACAATCTACCGCCTGATATGTGTATGAAGAGGGAGGTCATGTTTCTATCTGTACTGGTTCCAGGACCCAAAAATCCAAAGGCGAACATAGACGTGTTTTTGCAACCGTTGGTTGAAGAGTTATCACAGTTATGGGATGTCGGGGTAATGACATACGATGCGTCTTTGAAGAACAACTTTATGATGCGTGCTGTTTTGATGTGGACTATTAACGACTTCCCGGCCTATGGTATGCTTTCTGGATGGTCCACGTCTGGGAAGCTTGCTTGCCCTGTATGCATGGAACATACCGGGGGGGAATCACTCCCTGTTAGTGGCAAGACAAGTTTCTTTGACTGTCATAGAAAGTTTCTACCGTTGGATCACCCGTTTAGGAGGAACAAAACCGCTTTTAAGAAAAACAAGGTTGTCAATGAACCTCCACCCCGTAGGTTATCTGGTGCACGGGTTTGGCAGAGGGTCGAAGAGTATCCTTACATCTGGGACAAGAGTGTCAAGGAGTTTGCGGGTTACGGTAAGGAACACCACTGGGTGAAGTAGAGTGTGTTGTGGGATTTACCATATTGGAAAGACTTGTTGTTAAGACACAACATTGATGTCATGCACACTGAACGTAATGTTTTCATGAATATTTTTGACACTGTTATGGACATCAAAGGGAGAACAAAGGACAACGAGAAGAGTCGTCTAGACCTTCCGATTTGGTGTTCTAGGAAGGAGTTGGAGTTGAGGGATGCGGGACGTGGAAGAATGTTTAAACCCCATGCAAAGTATGCTTTAACTAGACCACAACAGATTGCTGTGTGTATTTGGATGAATGGGTTGACCCTGCCTGACGGATTCGCTTCTAACTTGAGTAGATGTGTCGACGTGAAGGAGGGCAGGGTGTTTGGCATGAAAAGTCATGATTGCCATGTGTTTATGCAACAACTACTCCCGTACGCGTTTCATGCCTTACCGAAGCCTATTTGGAAACCGTTAGTGGAGTTGAGTCACTTCTTTAAGGAGTTGACGGCTACTTCGTTGAGTGTGGAGAAACTTGTGAAGATGGAAGAAACTATCCCGGTATTGATTTGTAAGTTGGAGCAGATTTTCCCACCAAGTTTCTTTGACTCCATGGAGCATTTGCCTATCCATCTACCGTACGAGGCCTTGGTTGGTGGCCCAGTGCAGTATCGTTGGATGTATCCATTCGAAAGGTGAATGCTTGGTGAACTCTTTAATTTACTTGCGAATCATACTTATAATAGTATTTTCTAACTTAACACCACCTTGTTAATGATGTTGAAGATTCTTACGCTCTTTAAAAGATAAAGTGTCGAACAAAGCCTGTGTTGAAGCTTCAATTTGTGAGGCATACTTAGTCGAAGAAATGACAACCTTTGCTTCTTTCTATTTTCCAACGGAGATAGAAACTAGAATGAGTAGAATTCCCCGCAATCTTGGTGTAGCCAGCCGCACAGGGTTTGATGAACAAACGTCGATTTTCAACTATCCTGGTCACCCGGGGGGCAGGCTCACAAAATGTTACATTGATGAGAAAGATCGAAAGGCGGCTCACTTGTACATTCTTCTCAATTGCCCAGAAGTGGAACCCTTTATTGAGTAAGTCATACAAGTTATATTATACATTCTTAACGTAGCTTTTATATTAAACTTATTTGTTTCTTTCAATAGCTTATACACAGATATGCTAAAACTTGAGCAAAATGAGTTAACTGATGACCAAATTCATAGTGAGGTGTCATCCAAGTTCGTTGGTTGGTTCGCGCAACATGTAAGACCCGTATACCAAGTGTTTTTAAGCCTATTTGCTTCTAACTCCCGTCAATATGGTAACAATGACCTACTTCTTATGTTGTACATAGATACAAGACCCTAACAACCATATTGAAGATTCTTTACTCCAAGCCCTTTCTTGGGGGCCGGTGAAGACTGTTAAAAAATGGCCTATTTACTACGTAAATGGCTACAAGTTTAATATTCTTCAATGGAGTGAAGGGATGCGCACCCATAACTACGGGGTTTGTGTTAAAGGCACCGCCGGTCAGTTGGAAGAAGACTTTTATGGAGTGCTGACGGAGATTGTTGAAGTTTCATTCTCTGGACGACTAAGAAGAGATATTGTTCTATTCAAATGTGATTGGTTCGACAACACAATCGGCGTTGGAACAAAGGTTGACAACAACTACAGCTTAGTTGAGGTCAAGAAGAATGGTAGATATAAAGGGTTTGATCCCTTCATTTTTGCCCAACAAGCTGAGCAGGTTTATTACACCGACTTCCCGGGAGGACATCGGGACTGGTATGCAGTAATCAAGGCCAAGGCCCGAAGTCAGATCACTGACAATGTCTCCGAGGAGGTCGATGACGCTTATCAGCTTGCACCACACGAGCTCAACGATGCCAATTTGTTGTTCAACATTGATCCAGTCATAATGGATGAGACACTCGCCACTACGGGGGGTGAACACATTGACAAAGACCTTGTCTCTCGATCAAAACGGTCTAGGGCTGATTTGGATACTGATGAACTTGTTCAAACAGATAACCACAGTGACACTGAAACTGAGGGGGAATTTGAAACTGAAACAGACACAGAGTATGTAGTTGTTAAACATATATACATAGGTTTATATATATCCTGAGACTAACCTTTCTTTTCATGATTTTATCCACAGATGACGGGACGTCGACTGCCCTTCAGTAGGGGTGGTGGGTCCAGGACCCCGGCTTCCCGTCTGGGGATGCAAACCCCAGGGCAGCAGACCACTCCATCACCACCACAGCGGACCACTCCATCCCCATTACAGCAGACCACTCCATCACCACCACCACAGCAGACCACTCCATCACCACTCCAGCAGACCACTCCATCACCACCACCACAGCAGACAACCCCATCACCCCCACAGCTGACCACCCCAGAGCAGACTCCTGGAGTTGGTGGCTTGGAGGACCATGGCCATCAGGCGACCCCACCTCCGGCATCCCCTCTGCCCATGTTGGTACCCGTGCCGGCCGGAGACGAGTAAGTGACTAAATTTCATATACTTTTATGTTATTTGTATGATACTTTATATTAGGGTTTAGTTGAAAGACTTGTTGGTTTATTGTTGCTTACTTTAATTAGTACTTGTATAGATTGAATTGTACTGGGCACTCTTCTGTTTGTAACAGGGTAACTATTTAAACTTGGAAATGTTACATTTACAGGGGAGACTCTGCCGAAATTTTGGGTGTCTCCCTAGATTGTGTGTTGTTTTACTCCTAACATAATTGTTGTCATTACAGCTTTGTTGATAGTAGTCGCACTACCAAAGCGATTACTAAGGTTTTGAAGGCCCAGTGGGATGGTCCATATATATCTTGGACAGATGCTGGGAAGGTTGTGCAAGATAGGTGGTTTGACACCTTCTCGGTAAGTTCCTAGCTCATTTATTGTGACTTGATTTGTAAAATAGACCCGTTATTAATTTTGATTTCTCAATTCATTTTACAGCGTGATTACCAGTGGGCGGAGGGTATGATTGATGAGATTAGGAAGGTCTTTGCCACAAAGACCTCCAAAATCATCAAGAGTACCCTTTGGAAGGTGAGGGACAAGGGTGAGCGCCCTCGTTGGATCCCGGAGGACCATTGGGACGGGATGGTCCAGAAGTGGGGCGGGGTCCCATTCCAGCAGGCGAGTGCTCGGAATAGGGCCAACAGAGCCGCCGATGCTGCAGCCTCGGTTTACACTGGGGGTAGCATTTCAACCCTCGAGCACAAGAAAAGATTTGTAAGTATATTTATGTTAAACATTTCTATTATGGTTCGTCTTACATGTTTACAAATAATAATCTCAATGTTTTTTGTCCACCACAGGAGCTGAGGGAGCACCGGGAGCCTTCTTTGTTTGAGGTCATGCAAATGACCAAGAAGAACAAAGCCGGTGCATGGGTAAACCAGAAGACTACGGAGCTAGCGGTATTTACTTTTAACTGACACATGCTTTTAATTTACTTACAAATCAGCTTACTAATCCTATCGTTGTTTTTGAATTTACAGGAGGCGTATCAGGCCAGGAGGGCCGAGAAGGAGGCGGACCTGGTGGCTTCCACCCCTGAAGGGGAGGTTCCTCCCACCCTATCTTGTTCTGACGACAACGCCATCTATATGGAGGCTGTTGGCGGTGTGAACAAGAAAGGGAGGGTGTTTGGATTGGGTGGCGTCGGCACGCAGCTGGCGAAAAAGGGGAAGACCCCTTCCTCTTCGTCTTCCTCTGGTCTTCCGACTGAGGTCGTTCAGGTAATTCAAAACCTGAACGATGAGCTACAGGAGGAGCGACGTCAGAGGCAGTTGCTGTTGGAGCGGCACGAGGCGGACCGACAGAAGGCCGAGGCGGACCGACAGCGGGCCGAGGAGCAGCACGCCGAGACTCGTCGGCAACTTGCTCAGCAGCAGGAGCTACTGATGCAGTTGATGGCGAGGCTACCTCCCCCCACTTCCCAGGCGCCCCCACCACCACCCCAGGATCCCCCACCACCTTGATTGTAGTTCTTTTATTTATACACATTGTATATTTTATTTTTAGTTATGTTATATTTTCATTCAGTATTTATTTTGTCATTCTTTATTTATTATGTCAATATTTATTGGTAATTACATTCAAATCACAAAGCCTTATTCTACCTATCATTAATAATTCAACCTATTTGATAAATTAATTTAATCTATTATTTTGTTTTTAATAATAATTTATTACTTCAAAAAAATTATTTTAATTTAATTATAAAATTTTATCAGCCAATACAAAATACAAAATATTAACATAGTTTTAAAGTTAAATTAACAAAACCAGTCAATATTGAATTAATTTTAAAAAAATTTAAAAACTCCCGTTAGCGACGGTCTACGTCCGTCGCTGACTTATTAACACTAGCGACGGACGTTGTGGTCGCTAAAGCGCAACCACTAGCGACGGATACTGTGGTCGCTACATCACAATCACTAGCGACGGATCGCGTGGTCGCTAACTGACAACAACTAGCGACGGACAACGGCGTCGCTACATCGCAACCACTAGCGACGGATACTGTGGTTGCTACATCACAATCACTAGTGACGGATCGCGTGGTCGCTAACTGACAACAACTAGCGACGGACAACGGCGTCGCTACATCGCAACCACTAGCGACGGATACTGTGGTCGCTACATCACTACCTATAGCGACGGCATACGGTGGTCGCTGGTGGTTGTTAGTAGCGACGGGGAATCGAGGTCGCTGTATGGCAACACTTAGCGACGGCTGGAGTTATGGGGGCAGAGACGATTTTAGCGACGGTCTTTCGCCGTCAATATGTTAGCGACGGCAGGTGTGTGGTCGCTGAAGTGTTTTCGACGAGGGTTTTAGCGACGTCCTCTTGCCCGTCTGTGATGCCGTCGCTAATGGTTTTAGCGACGGTATTTCCATTGATTAGCGACCAATTACTTCCGTCGCTAACAGTTGTTTTTTTAGTGGTGTTAGAATTAGCGGCCATTGTCTTTGCTTTAAAAATTTGGAGGCACTACTTATACGGTGCAATGTTTGAAGTTTATAGTGACCATAAAAGTCTCAAATACCTGTTTGATCAAAAAGAATTAAACATGAGACAACGTCGATGGATGGAATTTCTCAAGGACTATGACTTTGAGTTGAAGTATCACCCGGGGAAAGCCAACGTGGTTGCTGACGCACTTAGTAGAAAAGCTATTCATGTGGCAGCTTTAATGATAAAAGAATTAGAAATGATTGAACAATTTAGAGATTTAAATATAGCAGTTGAGGAGAAATCTTCAGTAAATATAATGGTCGGAGTTCTGAAAATCACTAATGATTTTCTGAAGATGGTGTGTGAAAAACAAAGATTGGATGTATGTCTTCAAGAAATGATCGAGACACAACATAATGGAAAAGATCTGGGATTACAAGAAGGTTCAGATGGAGTATGGAGGATGAAAGGAAGAATATGTGTCCCAGAGGATGCATAACTAAAGAAGATGATTCTAGATGAAGCCCATAAAAGCATGCTTAGTATTCATCCGGGATCTACGAAGATGTATCAAGATTTAAGAAAGGATTTCTGGTGGAAGAGGATGAAAAAGGAGATAGCTGAGTATGTTTCATCTTGCTTAATATGTCAGAAAAGTAAAGTAGAACATCAAAAACCATCTGGTGGATTGCAACCACTAGAAATACCAATATGGAAATGGGATGACATTGCCATGGACTTTGTCTCAGGCTTACCTAAAACACAAAGAGGCAATGATGTTATCTGGGTGATAGTCGATAGATTAACAAAATCAGCCCATTTTCTTCCAATCAACATGAAGTATTCACTTGAGAAATTGGCATAAGTATGCATAAAGGAGATAGTGAGATTACATGGAGTACCGTCAAGCATAGTATCTGATAGAGATCCTAGATTTACTTCTCGATTTTGGGGAAGTTTACATAAAGAGCTTGGTACTAAACTGAAGTTAAGCTCTGCCTATCATCCACAGACTAATGGACAGTCAAAAAGGACTATCCAAAGTCTGGAGGATTTACTAAGAGCATGTGTATTAGAACATGGTGGAAGCTGGGAACATTACCTTCCACTAATCGAATTCACATATAATAACAGTTATCACTCAAGCATTGAGATGGCACCATATAAAGCATTGTATGGTAGAAAGTACAGGACACCAATCTGTTGGTTAGAGACAGGTGAGCACCTGACTCTTGGACCAGAAATTGTCCGGCAAATGACAGAGCAAATTCAGATGATTAGAGAAAGGATGAAAATTGCGCAGGATTGGCAGAAGTCATATTATGATCAAAGAAGGAAGCCATTAGAATTCCAAGTTGGAGATTATGTATTCTTAAAGGTATCACCCAACAAAGGAGTTGGAAGAGTGTTAAAAAGCAAGAAGCTTACTCCAAGGTATATAGGGCCATATGAGATCCTGAAAAGAATTGGTAAAGTGGCATATCAGATCGCATTGCCGCCTCACCTTTCCAATCTTCATAATGTGTTCCATGTCTCACAATTACAGAAGTATGTACCTAATCCAGACCATGTGATCGAGACTGATGATATAGAAGTTAAGGAAAACCTTACGATTCCAGTCACACCAGTGAAGATAATGGACAGAGACGTCAAGCGACTAAGGGGCAAGGAGATCTCATTGGTGAAAGTAGCTTGGCAACAAGGAGATGAAGTAAGCATGACTTGGGAACGAGAAGATGAGATGAGGAGTCAATATCCTGAATTATTTTAACAAGGTACGTTTAAATTTCGAGGATGAAATTTTTAAGCGGTAATTAAACAATGAAAAATTAAAGTTTCTCAGAGAAATAAGAAATGAATCATAGAAAATAGAAAATTTAATTATGAATACAAGGATATTTTTAGTCTGACTTAAAACGGAATTAAACGAGAATGGAACATAGAATAGAATAATAAAATACAATAAAAATCTTCTACAGTAAAATGCTACAGTAAAATGTAGAGAATTCAGGAGAGTTCTCCATTTTTCCACCGTCTCATGTCATTTCGAGCTGCTACAGTGATTTGCTACAGTATTTTGCTATAGTAACCGCCATTGAAAGCCTATAAATAGAGCCCCAACCTCCCATATTTCCTCAGACCACAAACCTCACTGATCCTATAACCTTTTATCTCTCTCTTCAAGCTCTCAAAACCTTCATTCTTTAATTTTCGCATAAGAAGAAATTACGCAAACTTGAAGATTTGAAGAAATACAAGGGAGTTTAGCATAAGGAAAGTTTAACGATCTTCATTTGAGGTAAGAAAGAGGGGATAGGATATTAAATACATAGAAATTAAGTTAGAATTGCTTGCTTAATTATTTAGAAACTCATATAGTTAGATTTTAATTTAATTTGAATTAAATTATGAAATTGATACAAATGGTTTGGAATATGATATTAAACCATTACTATAACATGGAAAATATGTTTCCATACTCTTTGACTTATTAAATGTTATGGAAAATATGATTCCATATGTTTGAAATATGATATAAATGTTATGGAAAATGTGTTTCCATATGATTGAATTATGATATAAATAATATGGAAAATGTGTTTCCATATTCTTTGAATTACAAACAAAGTATGCTTAATTGGTTGTTATAACAATTTTATTGTTACAATTAATTATAAAGGAATTTGATAATTTAATGCATTCATGCATCATATGCATTGGCCGTTCAAAGAATCTGCAGAGGGGTTCTTTGAGCGGGTTCCCGGTGGGGGAACGCGCTCTGTTGAGCAACAGACCTCTGCGATGGTTTTAAACCACGACCGTCTTAAGGGCTAAGCAGTGTGTCCTTAAGGGGGGTCCCGCAACACTTGTTATTGATATTATGATATTGTTATCCGATGTGGTGTTGCATTATGGGGTGCGGTATCGGTTGGATATCCGTAAAAATGTTATTGTTGGAAATCACTGCAGATGTTCTCACCAGAATGGATCCATCATGCATTTTCATTTTTATATATAAAAAAAATAGAATATAATAATATCAGTATAATACAAAATACTTGTTTGGCATCTGCATCGCATAGCATCCTACTTGTGATTGTGTTTGTTCTGATTTAATTTCTATTTATTTGATATTTTATCTCACTCTTTCTGTTACTTGTGGCAACCCTTTAGTGGTTAACCAGGAAGACATGTGACAAAGTGGATGTTGCGGAATATGGATGAATTATGAAGGCTTTTGATGATGATGCTTGCTTGCATGACTACTATTGCTGTATTATGTATATGCTATGTTTTGGTACTTTACATCTTTATATTTTATAAGATTTAGGTGCCTGTTGTAAAATATAATATGTATGGAACTCTAATGTTATGTATAATAATAAGAAGTTAATTATGTAAAGGTTACGTACTCTGATATTGTATCAGTAACCTCTGGAATCAGGTTGTAAATCTCTTGATCATTACCGGGCGAAAAATAAGTTATCTAAGAAATTTTATATGGTGACGGTAATTATCTTGGGATTTCCAAGTTGACTCCAGGGCGTTACAATCTAATTAAGAATAATATTAATAAAAATAATAACATATAATTGATAAAGATGACTGAATCCATTTAAGAATACTATTTGTAAAAATAATAATATTCGCATTATAAAATGACAAAAAACTCATAAAGAGTTCATAAATGCACACCCATGCATGGACGTACGTACGCACGCAAGAAAATTATTATGTACTATTATTGTATGGAATCCAAAACAACATTAAAAGTATTTATAAATATTATATAGAACTTTTAAAAAGAAAAGATGTCTCCCCACTACATCTTTTTCTATTAACATATTATGTTATTTATGTTTATTAAGAAATT
Organism: Clitoria ternatea; assembly: GCA_037962975.1. Taxonomy (NCBI): domain Eukaryota; kingdom Viridiplantae; phylum Streptophyta; class Magnoliopsida; order Fabales; family Fabaceae; genus Clitoria; species Clitoria ternatea. The sequence continues at coordinate 219,874,936 of CM075671.1, forward strand.
TAGTTATTTTAGATAGACATATTAAACATGTCAATTATTCTTGGTATACTTTTAAAATTACATTAAATAATAAGGAAGAAAGATCAATGATCATTTCATATTCCACTGATATAAATAGTATCAAGATTCAGTAATAAGAGTATGTGTTGAAAAAAATAATCAATACACATTGTAAATTGAAAGAAGTCATATAAAATTAACAAGAAAAATTCTAAAACTCGTCTCATAAAAAGAATAAGAGAAAATACATTAAAAAATAAGGAAAAATAAAATATATAATTTATATTTTTTATTAAAATAAATATATTTTAAATTAAATACATCAAATAAGACTTGAAGTGATCCCTTACGCGATTCTCTTACTAAATAAATCTTAAAAAATAAAAGAATATAAACATTAATAATATATAATTTGATAATTATTTTTGTCTGATTATTTTATTATCGATCTTTACTATCAATAAATGGAAAAAAGAATTAATCATCTTCTATTGATAATTAATAGCAAAAGTAAGAGAATCTAATTAAGAATAATATTTATAAAAATAATAACATATAATTGATATCAAAGATGACTGAATCCATTTAAGAATGCTATTTGTAAAAATAATAATATTCACATTATAAAACGACAAACAAAACTCACAAAGACTTCATAAATACACACGCATACATGGAGGCACGTACGCACGCATGAAAACTATTATGTACTATTATTGTATCGAATCCGAAACAACATTAAAAGTATTTATAAAAAATGTATAGAACTTTTAAAAAGAAAAGAATTCTCGCCACTACTTCTTTTTCTATCAACATATTATGTTATTTTATGTTTATTGAGAAATTTAGTTATTTTAGTTAAACATATTAAACTTGTCAGTTATTCTTACTATACTTTTAAAATTACATTAAACAATAAGGAAGAAAGATGAATGATTATTTCATATTCCAGTGATATAAATAGTATCAAGATTAATTAATAAGAGTATGTGTTGAAAAAAATAATCAATGCACATTGTAAATTAAAAGAAGTCATATAAAATTAACAAGAAAAATTCTAAAACACGTCTCATAAAAAGGATAAGAGAAAATACATTAAAAACTAAGGAAAAATAAAATATGTTATTTATATTTTTATTAAAATAAATATATTTTAAATTAAATATATCAAATAAGACTTGATGTGATCCCTTACACGATTCTCTTACTAAATAAATCCTAAAAAAATAAAAGAATATAATTATTAACAATATATAATTTGTTAATTATTTTTGTCAGATTTTTTTATTATCGATCTTTACTATCAATAAATGGAAAAGGGAATTAATCATCTTCTATTGATAATTGATAGCAAAAGTGAAAGAATCTAATTAAGAATAATATTTATAAATATAATAACATATAATTGATATCAAAGATGAATGAATCCATTTACGAATGCTATTTGTAAAAACAATAATATTCACATTATAAAATGACAAAAAAACTCATAAAAACTTCATAAATTCACACCCATGCATGGATGAACGTATGCACGCACGAAAATTATTATGTACTATTATTGTATGGAATCTAAGACAACATTAAAGGTATTTATAAATATTGTATAGAACATTTAAAAAGAAAAGACGTCTCCCCACTACATCTTTTTCTATCAACATATTATGTTATTTTATGTTTATTAAGAAATTTAGTTATTTTACGTAAACATATTAAACTTGTCAAATATTCTTGGTATACTTTGTAAAATTACTTTAAATAATAAGGAAGAAAGATCAATGATTATTTCATATTCCGCTGATATAAATAGTATCAAGATTAATTATTAAGAGTATGTGTTGAAAAAAATAATCAATGCACATTGTAAATTGAAAGAAGTCATATAAAATTAACAAGAAAAATTCTTAAACACGTCTCATAAAAAGGATAAGAGAAAATACATTAAAAACTAAGGAAAAATAAAATATATAATTTATATTTTTTATTAAAGTAAATATATTTTAAATTTAATACATCAAATAAGACTTGAAGTGATCCCTTACGCAATTCTCTTACTAAATAAACCTTAAAAAATAAAAGAATATAAATATTAATAATATATAATTTGATAATTATTTTTGTATGATTCTTTTATTATCGATCTTTACTATCAATAAATGGAAAAAAGAATTAATCATCTTTTATTGATAATTAATAGCAAAAGTGAAAGAATCTAATTAAGAATAATATTTATAAAAATAATAACATATAATTAATATCAAAGATGACTGGATCCATTTAAGAATGGTATTTGTAAAAATAATAATATTCACGTTATAAAACGACAAAAAAACTCATAAAAACTTCATAAATGCACACACATGCTTGGGCGCACGTACGCACGCACAAAAATTATTATGTACTATTATTCTATCGAATCCAAAACAACATTAAAAGTATTTATAAATATTGTATAGAATTTTTAAAAAGAAAAAAAGTCTCGCCATTACTTCTTTTTCTATCAACATATTATGTTATTCTATGTTTATTAAGAAATTTAGTTATTTTAGGTAAATATATGAAACTTGTCAATTATTCTTAGTATACTTTTAAAACCACATTGAATAATAAGAATGAAAGATCAATGATTATTTCATATTCCACTGATATAAATAGTATCAAGATTAATTAATAAGAGTATATCTTGAAAAAAAATCAATGCACATTGTAAATTGAAAGAAGTCATATAAAATTAAAAAGAAAAATTATAAAACACGTCTCACAAAAATTATAAGAGAAAATATATTAAAAACTAAGGAAAAATTAAATATATTATTTATATTTTTTAATAATATTAATATAATTTAAATTAAATGGATGAAATAAGACTTTATGTGATCCCTTACGGGATTCTCTTACTAAATAAACCTTAAAAAATAAAAGTCTAATTATTAACAATATATAATTTGTTAATTATTTTGTCAGCTTCTTTTATTATCGATCTTTACTATCAATAAATGGAAAAGTGAATTAATCATCTTTTATTGATAATTGATAGCAAAAGCGAGAGAATCTAATTAAGAAAAATATTTATAAATATAATAACATATAAATGATACAAAGATGACTCAATCCAGTTAAGAATGCTATTTGTAAAAATAAGAATATTCACGTTATAAAACGACTAAAAAATCACAAAAACTTCATAAATGCACACGCATGCTTGGACATACGTACGCACGCACAAAAATTATTATGTACTATTATTCTATCGAATCCAAAATAACATTAAAAGTATTTATAAATATTGTATAGAATTTTTAAAAAGAAAAAAAGCCTCGCCACTACTTTTTCTATCAACATATTATGTTATTTTATGTTTATTAAGAAATTTAGTTATTTTTGGTAAACATATTGAACTTGTCAATTATTCTTGGTATACTTTTAAAATTACATTGAATAATAAGGAGGAAAGATCAATGATTTTTTCATATTCCACTGATATAAATAGTATTAAGACTAATTAATGAGAGTATGTGTTGAAAAAAATAATCAATGCGTATTGTAAATTGAAAGAAGTCATATAAAATTAACAAGAAAAATTCTAAAACACGTCTCATAAAAAGGTTAAGAGAAAATACATTAAAAACTAACGAAACATAAAATATAATATTATATTTTTTAGTACTATTAATATCTTTTAAATTAAATAGATCAAATAAGACTTGATGTGAGATCCCTTACACGATTCTCTTACTAAATAAACCTTAAAAAATAAAAGAATATAATCATTAATAATATATAATTCATTAATTATTTTTGTCTGATTCTTTTACTTTCGATCTTTACTATCAATAAATGGAAAAGAGAATTAATCAATATCTATTGATAATTGATAGCAAAAGTGAGAGAATCTAATTAAGAATAATATTTATAAACATATTAAACTTGTCAATTATTCTTGGTATACTTTTAAAATTACAATGAATGATAAGGAAGAAAGATCAATGATTATTTCATATTCCACTGATATAAATAGTTTCAAGATTAATTAATAAGAGTATATGTTGAAAAAAAATAATCAATGCACATTGTAAATTGAAAGAAGTTATATAAAATTAACAAGAAAAATTATAAAACACATCTCATAAAAAGGATAAGAGAAAATACATTAAAAATTAAAGAAAACTAAAATATATTCTTTATATTTTTTATTAAAATAAATATATTTTAAATTAAATGTATCAAATAAGACTTGATGTGATCCCTTACGCGAGATTCTCTTACTAAATAAACCTTAAAAAATAAAAGAATATAATTATTAACAATATATAATTTGTTAATTATTTTTGTTAGATTCTTTTATTATCGATCTTTACTATCAATAAATGGAAAAGGTAATTAATCATCTTCTATTGATAATTGATAGCAAAAGTGAGAGAATCTAATTAAGAATAATATTAATAAAAATAATAACATATAATTAATATCAAAGATGACTGAATCCATTTAAGAATGCTATTTGTAAAAATAATAATATTCGCATTATAAAATGACAAAAAACTTACAAAAAGTTCATAAATGCACACCCTTGCATAGACGTACGTACGCATGCATGAAAATTATTATGTACTATTATTGTATAGAATCCAAAACAACATTAAAAGTATTTATAAATATTGTATAGAACTTTTAAAAAGAAAAGACGTCTCCCCACTACATCTTTTTCTATCAACATGTTATGTTATTTTATGTTTATTAATAAATTTAGTTATTTTACGTAAACATATTAAACTTGTCAGTTATTCTTGGTATACTTTTAAAATTACATTAAATAATAAGGAAGAAAGATCAATGATTATTTCACATTCCACTGATATAAATAGTATCAAGATTAATTAATAAGAGTATGTGTTGAAAAAAATAATCAATGCACATTGTAAATTGAAAGAAGCCATATAAAATTAACAAGAAAAATTCTAAAACACGTCTCATAAAAAGGATAAGAGAAAATACATTAAAAACTAAGTAAAAATAAAATATATAATTTTATACTTTTTTTTTAAAATAAATATATTTTAAATTAAATACATCAAATAAGACTTGATGTGATCCCTTACAGGATTCTCTTACTAAATAAACCTTAAAAAATAAAAGAATATAAATATTAATAATATATAATTTGATAATTATTTTTGTCTGATTCTTTTATTATCGATCTTTACTATCAATAAATGGAAAAAAGAATTAATCATCTTCTATTGATAATTAATAGCAAAAGTGAGAGAATCTAATTAAGAATAATAGTTATAAAAATAATAACATATAATTGATATCAAAGATGACTGAATCCATTTAAGAATGCTATTTGTAAAAATAATAATATTCACGTTATAAAACGACAAACAAAACTCATAATGACTTCATAAATGCACACGCATGCATGGATGCACGTACGCACGCACGAAAATTATTATGTACTATTATTGTATGGAATCGAAACAACATTAAAAGTATTTATAAATATTGTATAGAACTTTTAAAAAGAAAAGAAGTCTCGCCATTACTTCTTTTTCTATCAACATATTATGTTATTTTATGTTTATTAAGAAATTTAGTTATTTTAGGTAAACATATTAAACTTGTCAATTATTCTTGCTATACTTTTAAAATTACATTGAATAATAAGGAAGAAAGATCGATGATTGATTCATATTCCATTGATATAAATAGTATCAAGATTAATTAATAAGAGTATGTGTTGAAAAGAAAATCAATGCACATTGTAAATTAAAAGAAGGCATATAAAATTAATAAGAAAAATTCTAAAACACGTCTCATAAAAAGGATAAGAGAAAATACACTAAAAACTAAGTAAAAATAAAATATATACTTTATATTTTTTATTAAAATAAATATATTTTAAATTAAATACATCAAATAAGACTTGATGTGATCCCTTACAGGATTCTCTTACTAAATAAACCTTAAAAAATAAAAGAATATAAATATTAATATATATAATTTGATAATTATTTTTGTCAGATTCTTTTATTATCGATCTTTACTATCATTAAATGAAAAAAGAATTAATCATCTTCTATTGATAATTAATAGCAAAAATGAGAGAATCTAATTAAGAATAATATTTATAAAAATAATAACATATAATTGATATCAAAGATGACTGAATCCATTTAAGAATGATATTTGTAAAAATAATAATATTCACGTTATAAAACGAACAAAAAAACTCATAAAGACTTTATAAATGCACATGCATGCATGGATACACGTACGCACGCACGAAAATTATTATGTACTATTATTGCATGGAATCCAAAACAGCATTAAAAGTATTTATAAATATTGTATAGAACTTTTAAAAAGAAAAGAAGTCTCGCCACTACTTCTTTTTCTTTAAGAAATTTAGTTATTTTAGGTAAACATATTAAATTTGTCAATTATTCTTGTATACTTTTAAAATTACAATGAATAATAAGGAAGAAACATAAATGATTATTTCATATTCCACTGATATAAATAGTTTTAAGATTAATTAATAAGAGTATGTGTTGAAAAAAATAATCAATGCATATTGTAAATTAAAAGAAGTTATATAAAATGAACCAGAAAAATTATAAAACACGTCTCATAAAAAGGATAAGAGAAAATACATTAAAAATTAAGGAAAAATAAAATATATTTTTTATATTTTTATTAAAATAAATATATTTTAAATTAAATGCATCAAATAAGACTTAATGTGATCCCTTACGCGATTCGCTTACTAAATAAACCTTACAAATAAAAGAATATAATTACTAACAATATATAATTTGTTAATTATTTTTGTCAGATTCTTTTATTATCGATCTTTACTATCAACAAATGGAAAAGGGAATTAATCATCTTCTATTGATAATTGTTAGCAAAAGTGAAAGAATCTAATTAGGAATAATATTTATAAAAATAATAACATATAATTGATATCAAAGATGACTGAATCCATTTAAGAATGCTATATGTAAAAATAATAATATTCACATTATAAAACGACCAAAAAACTCACAAAGACTTCATAAATGCACACGCATGCATGGACGCACGTACGTACGCACCAAAATTATTATGTACTATTGTTGTATGGAATCCAAAACAACATTAAAAGTATTTATAAATGTTGTATAGAACTTTTAAAAAGAAAAGAAGTCTCGCCACTACTCGCCACTACTTCTTTTTCTATCAACATAATATGTTATTTTATATTTGTAAAGAAATTTAGTTATTTTAGGTAAACATATTAAACTTTTCAATTATTCTTGGTATACTTTCTAAAATTACATTGAATAATAAGGAAGAAAGATCAATGATTATTTCATATTCCACTAATATAAATAGTATCAAGACTAATTAATAAGAGTATGTGTTGAAAAAAATAATCAATGCACATTGTGAATTGAAATAAGTCATATAAAATTAACAAGAAAAATTCTAAAACACGTCTCAAAAAAAGGATAAGAGAAAATACATTAAAAATTAAGGAAAAATTAAAATAAAATATTTATATTTTTTAATAATATTAATATCTTTTAAATTAAATAGATCAAATAAGACTTGATGTGATCCCTTACGTGATTCTATTACTAAATAAACCATAAAAAATAAAAGAATATAATTATTAAGAATATATAATTTGTTAATTATTTTTGTCTGATTCTTTTACTATCGGTCTTTACTATCAATAAATGGAAAATGGAATTAATCATCTTCTATTGATAATTAATAGTAGAGGTGAGAGAATCTAATTAAGAATAATATTTATAAAAATAATAACATATAATTGATATCAAAGATGACTGAATCCATTTAAGAATGCTATTTATAAAAATAATAATATTCACGTTACAAAACGACAAACAAAACTCAAAGACTTCATAAATGCACAGGCATGCATGGATGCACGTACGCACGCACGAAAATTATTATACACTATTATTGTATGGAATCGAAACAACATTAAAAGTATTTATAAATATTGTATAGAACTTTTAAAAAGAAAAGAAGTCTCGCCACTACTTCTTTTTCTATCAACATATTATGTTATTTTATGTTTATTAAGAAATTTAGTTATTTTAGGTAAACATATTAAACTTGTCAATTATGCTTGCTATACTTTTAAAATTACATTGAATAATAAGGAAGAAAGATCGATGATTGATTCATATTCCATTGATATAAATAGTATCAAGCTAAATTAATAAGAGTATGTGTTGAAAAAAATAATCAATGCACATTGTAAATTGAAAAAGGTCATATAAAATTAACAAGAAAAATTCTAAAACACGTCTAATAAAAAGGATAAGAGAAAATACATTAAAAACAAAAGAAAAATAAAATATGTTATTTATATTTTTATTAAAATAAATATATTTTAAATTAAATGTATCAAATAAGACTTGATGTGATCCTTTACGCGATTCTCTTACTAAATAAACCTTTAAAAATAAAAGAATATAATTATTAACAATATATAATTTGTTAATTATTTTTGTCAGATTTTTTTATTATCGATCTTTACTATCAATAAATGGAAAAAGGGAATTAATCATCTTCTATTGATAATTGATAGCAAAAGTAAGAGAATCTAATTAAGAATAATATTTATAAATATAATAACATATAATTGATATCAAAGATGAATGAATCCATTTACGAATGCTATTTGTAAAAATAATAATATTCACATTATAAAATGACAAAAAAACTCACAAAGACTTCATAAATGCACACCCATGCATGGACGCACGTACGCACGCACAAAAATTATTATGTACTATTATTCTATCGAATCCAAAACAACATTAAAAGTATTTATAAATATTGTATAGAATTTTTAAAAAGAAAAAAAGTCTCGCCATTACTTCTTTCTCTATCAACATATTATGTTATTCTATGTTTATTCAGAAATTTAGTTATTTTAGGTAAATATATGAAACTTGTCAATTATTATTAGTATACTTTTAAAACCACATTGAATAATAAGAATGAAAGATCAATGATTATTTCATATTCCACTGATATAAATAGTATCAAGATTAATTAATAAGAGTATATCTTGAAAAAAAATCAATGCACGTTGTAAATTGAAAGAAGTCATATAAAATTAACAAGAAAAATTCTAAAACACGTCTCATAAAAAGGATAAGAGAAAATACATTAAAAACTAAGGAAAAATAAAATATAATATTATATTTTTTAATAATATTAATATATTTTAAATTAAATGGATCAAATAAGACTTCATGTGATCCCTTACGCGATTCTCTTACTAAATAAACCTTAAAAAATAAAAGAATATAATTATTAATAATATATAATTCGTTAATGATTTTTGTCTGATTCTTTTACTTTCGATCTTTACTATCAATAAATGGAAAAGGGAATTAATCATCTGCTATTGATAATTGATAGCAAAAGCGAGAGAATCTAATTAAGAATAATATTTATAAGAATAATAATATATAATTGATATCAAAGATGACCGAATCCATTTAAGAATGCTATTTGCAAAAATAATAATATTCACGTTATAAAATGACAAAAAATCTCACAAAGACTTCATAAATGCACACGCATGCATGGACGCACGTACACACGCACAAAAATTATTACGTACTATGATTGTATGGAATCCAAAACAACATTAAAAGTATTTATAAATATCGTATAGAACTTTTAAAAAGAAAAGAAGTCTCGCCACTACTTCTTTTTCTATCAACATATTATGTTATTTTATGTTTATTAAGAAATTTAGTTATTTTGGGTAAACATATTAAACTTGTCAATTATTCTTGGTATACTTTTAAAATTACATTGAATAATAAGGAAGAAAGATCAATGATTATTTCATATTCCACTGATATAAATAGTATCAAGACTAATTAATAAGAGTATGTGTTGAAAAAAATAATCAATGCACATTGTAAATTGAAAGAAGTCATATAAAATTAACAAGAAAAACTATAAAACACGTCTCATAAAAAGGATAAGAGAAAATACATTAAAAACTAAGGAAAAATAAAATATATTATTTATATTTTTCAATAATATTAATATCTTTTAAATTTAATGCATCAAATAAGACGTGATGTGATCCCTTACGCGATTCTCTTACTAAATAAACCTTAAAAAATAAAAGAATATAATTATTAATAATATATAATTTGTTAATTATTTTTGTCTCATTCTTTTACTATTGAGCTTTACTATCAATAAATGGAAAAGGGAATTAATCATCTTCAGTTGATAATTGATAGCAAAAGTGAGACAATCTAATTAAGAATAATATTTATAAAAATAATAACATAAACCCCTATGTACTTGGTGAATAATGATGATGAATTTGGGGTATAACTTAGCATTGGCTATGATAAATGAGGGAGACCCACCAGTGTGGGAGATTTTTATGTGAATTTGGTGATTTGTTTAGGCTTGAATCGAATTAAAACTGACGATGTTTGAACTAGATAAATGAATTCTAAGTTATTTTACTATGACTTTGAGATGGGTTAAGTCCAATGGTAGGGTGATTACCCTATGATGATTGGAAATCTATGGTTGATGTATCCATATATGGCTATGATGGATGACAATTGGTGAATTGCATGGCATGATTTACGTCGGATTATGGTTAAATGATAATATGACGCGAGTATATTACTCGTGGGCTTGTGTGACTTCTTAGGAAGTCTCGTGTATGAAGGAATATTATTTGAATTGACATGAATAATATGAGCGACATGACGTGAAGGTACTTATCCTGATATGTCTCTACATGCCATAGGCATTGTGGCAACGTGCATTTCTGCACCGATCTCATGTGTTTGTGGTAACCACTACGGGATTGGGATACCTTCCTGTATGTCGGATGCAGCAACACATAGACCAGGCAAGTGTAGGTTGTAACTGCTTATGGAAAATGTATTGAACCTATCCAGTGGTACTGGATATGAATGTGAGGGTAATGATGAACAAACTTGAAAATTGATGAGTGGTGACTGGTTTTGATATATATGAAGTTTTATATTTGGTTAAAGGAGTAATGATGATCATATCCTGTGGACTTTGGGAAGTCCAATATTATTTCTTGGTGTCATTAGACTCTACTGGTATGTGGCCGAAGTGTGGCCTTATGATATATGCCGAGGTTAAACTTCGAGGACGAAGTTTCTTGTTGGTGGGGTGGATTGTAACATCCCGGATTTTTTAAAAATAAATTTATTGGATGAAGATAATTGATTGTTTATGATCAAATAATTATTGGAGATGTTGTTAGACATTAGAGGTGAATTATCGGTAAATTAAGACTAACCGAAATCGGAGGAATTAACTGGTGATGTGGGAACCACGTGATTTAATTAGATGTTTGACGGGCTAGAATATTCAAAAAATTATCATGGTTAAGATGGTATATTTAAAATGATTTTTGGTGTCAAGGAAATAATTAATTGGACTCGATGTATGATCATAACCAGGGAAAATACGAACCAATTGGAATTAAAAGAAAACCAAAAATCCCTTTTCTCCTCCCATTATCACCGTGGCCTCTTTCTCCTTATCACTTGGTTCTTTTACCCGTTGGATAATGGGGAATTATTAACCATTGGTAAAAGCAACTTGATACACTCTTTTGCCCATTGGGTAATACCCAATTTACACTAAAATTTCCTCTATCTTTCTCCTTATCACCGTGGGGTGCTTTCTCCCTCCATTCACTCTTCATTTCTTTTCTTCTTCATTTTCCCTTCGTTCCAAAACCGTCCCACACTCCTTCTTCTTCTACCTCTTACTAAAATTAAGAGTTGAGTTTGGGAATGTGAGGCATCTATGGAGCTTGGGAGCTTGTGGGATCATCTCCTCCCTCTTCCTCACTTCATTTTCGTTTGGTAGAGCTTAAGCTTGAGGTAAAGATTTCTTACCTCCACCTTGTTTTATTTATGGTTTTGGGGTTGTTGAGTTGAAGATGGTGATGTTAGAAACCTTGCATGTGGGTGGAAATGGAAACCCTAGGCTTGAATATTTAGAAAGGAAACCCTAAGTATTAATAATTTGGGGATTTTGACCCACTTGATGATTTTGATGATTTTGGTACCTTGGAATGAAATTATATATAGAAATGAATATTTGAAGGATAGGAGTTGAATATTCATGTGATAAAAATGGTGAACTAACTCATGAGTTGTAAATGAAGATATATGCATGTATATAGGTATGTTGATTTGGGGGATTAATTTTAAGTGTTGATGTTGTTGGATTTGTTTAACCCTTAAGACTTTGAAGATCTTGGCTTTGGGGAAAGGAGTTCCTGAAGCCTAGCATAGGCATATGAATTTGGGGTATAGACAAGTCTAGGATTTGATCATAAGTTAAGAGAAGTGATGTTTTGTGATGATTTATTGATTACATGTGTATGTGTAATTATGGATAGGATTGTATTCCGGACGATGATGTATAATGATCAAAGCAATCGGAGCGTTGGAATTTCAATTTCTTCTCTCAAGGTAGAAGAGGAGTTTGCATTTCAAATCGCATGAGTGAATTCATTGTTAATTATGTATATGTTGAACTCATGCAATGCCTTGCCATGAATGTTTTAAATGATTAATTTGATGAAGTGATGAATGGTGGCTTGGCTTATGTTAAATGTTATAAAAATGTATGTATTTATATCATATTGATGGTAAGTGGTTGATGGTCCCTTGGTTGGACGTGAACTAAATGATGGTGAAAATTTATGAATGAATGAGTTAAAATATAGAGGATTGTTTTGAGATGAGTGATTATAGTTGATGAATTGGAATTTAAAGGAATAATTGACAAGTTTGAATGAGGATTTTTCCAAGTGTAAATGGGCAGAGAGAGAGTTTATATGCCTCATGTGATGCGTATGATGTATTGGTGGTGAATTTGTTATCCTAGAGTAAGATTTCATATGTTAAGTTGTAAGAATTGCTGATTCTGCATATGCCCGTGTAGTCTCGCTCAAGCGAGATGGGATTTTGCTCAGGCGAGGATCCCTGTATCAGTAGTATAGCTTCTGGAGAAAATTCGCCCAGGTGAATGGGGCTGCGCCCGAGCGAGGGCGAAAGGATTTGCCACTAGACAAAATCCACCCGAGCGAAGGATCTTAGGGATAGTATTCGCCCAAGCGAGATGAGCGAACAGAGAATGGGTGAGACCCTGGACGAATCCCGTTCGAGTGGGTGTTGTGAAAATAAATTAAGATGTGATGAATTTCCGAGTGAAATCCGAGTGAGCTACGTCCGAGTCAGGATCTTCCGAGTGAGGAAATGGACATAATCCGAGTAAGAAGGCTTTTGAGTGTGATGATCCGGGCAGTAGAGTCCCGAATGGGGAATTTCCGAGTCCAGTGTAACCTGTCCCGAGTGGAGTGCCTTCAAATGTGCAATTCTGAGTGGTATGATGTAACAACCTAGATTTCATTAGGGATAAACCCAGGGCAGGGGAAAATTTTTCCAAAATGAACACGAAGAACCGGGCCAAAAAAAAAGAAATTTAGTAGAAGGGAAGGAAGGCAAAGGAAAATGAAAGTTGATTAAAGAAGGCATACAGCAGAAGACTTAGCAGCGCCTGAGCGAAGGCCATAAAGCAGTGCCCGCTCGCTCAAGCGAGATCCAGCTCCGCCTGAGCGAAATGGCCTAACTCGCTCGGGCGAACGCTAATTCGCTTGGGCGAAACTACGCAAAAAGCCTTTCCCAAAACCACATTCGCTGGAGCGAATGCCTTGCTCGCTGAAGCGAGAAGTCACACTCACCCGGTATTCCTTCACTCGGAATCCAAGGGTTCCATTCATTCGGAGTTATTCCTAAGTCCCCTCGGTAAGCAGGAAAATTTGAGCACCCAATACTATCTCAGACGTCCCAATAACTTAGCCTCATAAACTTTTATCCACAGAGGCCACACGCAATGAACCACTCGGAAGTGAGGGTTATCCCACTTGAATTTTTATCAAACCTCTCCTACTCGGGTTATTACTCAACCAAACACCGCATGGTGTATTTAGTCAGAATCCGAGTCTCCATTCACACAAATCCCACACGGTAATCTCACACCAGAACCGAGCCTTCTCAATTACTCCTTTCACTCGGTAGTGGGTATCTCATTCAATCAGAGAAACCATTAAGTCTCTCACAGGTTCGTTCCAAACTTTAACGCTTAGAATACACATCACAATATCCACTCGGAATAGATAAACAGGTTCACTCGGATAACGTATATAACTCATACATATAATACATTCAATTTAATCCATCATAACATCCCTCCACTCGGAGAAGGATCACTCGGATCTTCCACTCGGGATATTCGAATCATTCCCGTTTGGGGCTCATCATAAATTTCTCACTCGGGAAGTGGTCATCCATTGAGTCTTACTCAGAAGTGGATCTAAAACCTCCTATATTCCTCTCGGAATTTATTAATTAGGACATGTTCATACAACATCACTGATATTCCAGTCAGTAAGAAGCATCAAATCAACATAAACACTGATAAATGTATCTTCATCTATTCACTCGGAATTTGTATTATATTATTCCCTCGGGACAGATACTCACCTTCATTCATTCAGAATATTCCCAAATTCTCATTACTCGGTAGATTATAATAGATTATGACGCAAAATGTTTCCACGTAAATCCCCATACGGACTATACGACCTTATTCACTCGGTAAACTTGGATCTTACTCACTCGGAAATACTCTGATCCTTCCACACTCGAATTAGTGCCAAATACCTCATTTCCCAAACTAGTAAATCAGCTCATTCTTTTCTTAAGAGTCATACCAACTCATACACTTGGTCAATATAAATATATCTCTCTCGAACATTCATCTACAATCATTACACATAGAATAAGATTAGCACAGCAACACACATATATATACATATGTATTCATATATATTAAGTTGTACTCTCAACCCGGGAGATTTAATTCTCATACATTTAAACAAAAGGTTATACTAGAGCCGGCCAAGGCTAAGACAACATTCTTCACACAATATATACATATATATATATATATGTATCTACATATTTATATGCCTCCACAGTTCCAATACTCTACGCATGGAAATGAGATCTTCTTCACTCGCCGTCCCGAGCAACTTTCACTGAAATATAGCCACAGTAGGGGGGGTAAGCTTACACATATAAAATGATAGTTAATGAGTCGGAAAATCCTCCAGCCTTCATTACACAATGCAATCACTTGCTTAACTCAAATTATGCACTACCACTAAGTATATCTACACACACAGTGCCATCCAGTCGGAATTCATTTGATTAATACATGGCTACATCATCCCTGTCAACCCCAACGCATATACATGCAATCATATTAAGTTCATCAACAATATAAACATATACCCATTCAATTTCGATCAGTTTTTATCAATTATTACGTTGCAACATAGGCTCCAAGCCTTTTACTCAGCTCCAAGCTGACCCGGCTGTTTTACTGGTACCAAACCGTTTGCCCTCACACGTAACACAATTTCTCCAAGCAACAACGAAAGTGTCACGGGCAGCCCCGAGTCCCACTCGGTAAGCTTGCCTTGAGTCCAACCCAAGGTCTTCAAGCGTCCAACGCTTAGTGCACTCGGCACTGCCCCAAGTCCAACCTAGGGTCTTATATCATATTCAACAAGTATTCATTAACAACACAATAGTATTTCAGTCGGTAAAGCCATGCAGTACATACATCTTAAATATTCATTACGAAATCCCACCATATACATGCAAACAATCATAATATATCAGCCTACCATCCCACAATATGCACTCGGTATATATATATATGTACACATAACCAGTACCCTTTTATGTTTAAATATAACACCTTAACACACATCCCAATCTCTTATATTTGCATACAAGGTTACCAACAGGACCCAGCTAACAAACATACACACCCAATATTCATAAGTTATCATTAAAATATTTCACACAATCATCAAGTTCACACACACACATACACGATACTTTTATCCTGGGCCCATTCATAAACTATTCATTTAAAATGTTAACTCCCCCTACCTCTAGGAGAACTTAGAGTTCCACGAGTTAGAACGCTAGACTGGTTACTCCTTCACACGAACAACCTTTGAACCCAGATATGAACTCTGAACCAACTTGGGAAGACCAAAAGTTAACCTCTTCTTCAACAGTTACTCACATCAACAACCCCCGCAGTCTTATGTACCTCACACAACAACTTCCTACCAAACACTAACAGTTTTAAACGAGTGATAAAAGGAAGAAGAGGAAGAAGAAGAAGAAGAAGAAGAAGAAGAAGAAGAAGAAGAAGAAGAAGAAGAAGAAGAAGAAGACAACGAAAAGGGAAGAGGAAAAAGGAGAGTCTCCAAAGGATTTCTGAGAAAATGAGAGAATAAGAAAGATAGATAGGAAATGAAAGGCCTTCAGCACATATATTCCCCAAGGACCAATGAAGGGTGGGTGTTCCAACGTATAATGATGGCTGCTGCACCATCACGTCGCTGTCCACCAGCCATCAGCCATCACACATTAATTGGAGTGGATCAGAATTATCACATAGTTAATTTACAATTTCCCTCAATTACCAATTTAGTTTAACCTTAATTAATATTTATTCCTTAATTACCCTTAATCTAAAAATTGGGAAGTTACAATTCTCCCCCACTCAAAGAATTTCGTCCTCGAAATTCAAAAATAAGGTTACCTCAAGTAAATAACTCGGGATACTGTTGTTTCATGGCATCTTCACGTTCCCACGTATAAGAGAGACGCCCATTTTGTTGCCATGCTACTTCAATCAATTGCACATCTTTACTTCTCAGACGCTTTACCGATCGGTCGACAATCTTAATTGGCACAGCTACAGTAGTTAAGTCCTCCCTGATCTCAACTTCGTCATCCGACATTTCATAAATGGAACCGGGCAGATACTTCCTCAGTTGGGACACGTGAAACACATTATGTAGTCGTGACAGATGAGCCGGTAATGCTATTTGATAAGCCACTGAACCGACCCGTTCCAATACTTCATAAGGTCCAATGTAGCGGGGATTCAGTTTTCCACTTTTCAAAGCTCTCCCGACTCCTTTATTTGGCGAGATCTTCAAGAACACCCTATCACCGATTGAAAATTCAAGCGGCTTAGTACGCTTATCGTAATAGCTTCTCTGTCGGTCTTGGGATGCTTTCATTTTCTCCCTGATTATTTGAATCATCTCGGTAGTTTGCTTCACAATCTCTGGTCCCAATAACAAACTTTCACCAGTTTCAAGCCAGTAGAGTGGGGTTCAACATTTTCGGCCATACAATGCTGCATATGGTGCCATGCCAATGGTACTATAATGACTATTATTATACGTAAATTCGATTAACGGGAGATACTGTTCCCAACCCCCACCGTGTTCTAATACACATGATCTCAACAGATCCTCCAAACTCTGTATCGTCCGCTCGGTTTGCCCATCTGATTGGGGGTGGTAAGCCAAACTCAATTGAAGTTTGGTGCCCAGTTCCTGATGCAAACTAGTCCAAAATCGGGATGTGAATCTTGGGTCTCTGTTGGATACAATGGAAGACGGTACCCCATGTAATCGAATAATTTCTCGGATGTAAAGTTGGGCCAATTTCTGCAATGAATACCTCATGTTCATGGGTAAGAAATGGGCAGACTTCAATAACCGATCAATGATAACCCAAATGGCATCATGACCCGCTCGGGTTTTAGGAAGTCCCATAACAAAATCCATGGCAATAGAATCCCACTTCCACACGGGAATGTCAAGTGGCTGTAAACTCCCATAAGGCTTCTGATGCTCAACCTTTGACTTTTGACAAATGATACACCTGGCCACATAATCCACCATGTCCCTCTTTAATTCGGGCCACCAGAATTGCAGTCTCAGATCATGGTACATCTTTGTAGTTCCTGGGTGAATACTTAATAGGCTTTTATGGGCTTCATCAAGCACCATACGTCTTAATTCTCCAGCATCCGGCACGTAAATTCTACCCTTTATTCGGATAATTCCATCTGGCCCCTCAGTAAGGGACAAGTCTTTTCCCTCAGCCTGAGTCTTCATCATTTCAGCTAAGTAGGAATCCGACCTTTGCTCTTCATAAACTAGCTTCAAAAAGTCATTAGTTATCTTCAGTGTTCCAAGCATTAACTTCCGAGGTGAAGAGATGTCCACATGTAAGTTTAGGTCTCGGAATTGCTCTAATAATTCTGCCTCCCTCAACATCATCACTTCCATATAGATTGATTTCCGACTCAACGCGTCGGCAACAACGTTTGCCTTACCCGGGTGGTACTTTAGTTCAAAATCATAATCCTTCAAGAATTCTGTCCACCTCCTCTGCCTCATATTTAACTCTTTCTGACTGAATAAGTACTGAAGGCTTTTATGATCACTGTATACTTCAAATCTCGTTCCATAAAGATAGTGTCTCCAGATCTTCAAAGCAAAGACTACAGCTGCCAACTCTAAGTCGTGGGTTGGGTAATGTTACTCGTGTGGCCTTAATTGCCGAGAGGCATAGGCTACGAAGCCCTAGGCCAAGTCCAGACGCGTCACAGTACACTACGAAGCCCTCTTGTAAATTGGGTAATGCCAATACAGGGGCAAATGTCAACTTAGCCTTTAACTCTTGAAAGCTTCTCTCACACTCGGGACTCCACATGAAAGAGACATTCTTCTGAGTCAATTTGGTTAGAGGCAAAGCCAGTTTAGAAAACCCATCAATAAACCTTCGGTAATACCCGGCCAGGCCCATAAAGCTTCTAATTTCCGAGGCCGATTTGGGCCTCTCCCATGCCATCACAGCTTCTACCTTAGCAGGATCTACCGAGACACCTTCCTCGGAAATTACATGTCCAAGGAAATGGATTTCATTCATCCAGAAGTCACATTTTGAAAGCTTTGCAAATAGTTGCTTCTCCTTCAACACTTGTAGTACTGAACGAAGGTGTTCTTCATGCTCCTCGATTGATTTAGAATAGACCGATATATCATCAATAAAAACGACCACGAATCGGTCCAAGTAAGGATGGAAAATGCTGTTCATGTAATTCATGAAAATAGCAGGGGCGTTGGTTACACCGAATGGCATTACCACATATTCATAGTGACCATACCGGGTCCTGAATATGGTTTTAGGAATATCCGAGTCCTTCACTCGGATTTGGTGATAACCCGACCGCAAGTCGATTTTTGAGAAAACTGTAGCACCCCTTAACTGATCAATCAGATCATCAATCCTCGGTAATGGATATCGATTCTTTATAGTAAGCTTATTCAGCTGTCGGTAGTCGATGTATAGCCTCATGCTACCATCTTTCTTTTTGACGAGCAAAACTGGTGCTCCCCAAGGTGACACGCTCGGTCGGATGAATTGCTTGCCAAACAGCTCATCCACTTGCTTTTTCAACTCGGCTAATTCTATTGGGGACATTCTATAGGGTGCACTGGAGACCGGCTCGGCTCCAGGGACTAAGTCAATAGAGAATTCAATTTCTCTACTCGGAGGGATACCTGGCACATCCTCCGGAAACACTTCAGGAAAATCACAAACAATAGGAATATCCTGCACTCGGATTCCGTTCTCACCCTCAGTCAGACAGAGCATTACAAGGAGTTGTGATATGCCTTGAATCGTATAATCATTACGGATTTGTCTCGGAAAAATCACCTTTCTGTTTTGGCAGTCCACCAACACCTTGTGGGCTGCTAACCAGTCCATTCCCAACACAACATCAATGCCCTTCAAGGGTAAACAGATTAAATCAGCAGTAAAGCTCCGATCATCCAGCGTAAAAGATACATCATTGCACATCATTGACGTCCCTAATTTAATACCGGTCGGAATGGATACCTCCATTTTCTGATCCATAACAACAGCGGGTAATCTTAACCGCCTCACACAATCATCAGCAATAAAGGAGTGTGTAGCTCCTGAGTCGAAGACAATGATAAGAGTGTGGTTACCGAGTAAACACTTACTTTGTACCAAATCATGTGCTTGCGTAGCTTCCTCTGTGTTAATTGCATATACCCTACCCGTAGTCGGTCGCTCAACATTCCTCTCTCGGTTATGTGGGGCAACCATCATGTTTCCCCTAATTCCATCGCCTCTACCACCATTTCCTCGACCACCATTCCCGCGGCCTCTTCCTCTGAATCCTCCACGGTTAGCATTAACATTTTCCGATCGTAGCTGGGGACAGTCGGGGCGAATATGCCCTTTTTCATTACAATGGAAACATAACACTTCATTCCCAACAATGCATTCCCGGGCAAAGTGGTCTCCGCCACATTTAAAACACTTGCCATCTCCAGGGCGATTCCCAAAATGGCCCCCACGATTTCCTCGTCCTCTCAGTCTAGAGGAGGGTCCACCTTTACTAGTATTGCCTTGCCTCTTGAAGCGAGATTGCTGGGGCCTCAAGGAGGTGTCAGTCCTACTACTCTGGCCAGCATGGGCCTTATCGTCTTCCTCAAAGATTCGACACTTATTTACTAACACTGGGAAGCTCCTGATCTCCTAGTACCGAAAAGCTCTTTTAATATCTGACCTTAGTCCTCTTTCAAATTTGATGCACTTGGAACTTTCAGTCCCAGGTTGTTGGAAGGGCGGATAGAACAAGCATAGTTCTTCAAATCTAGCAGCATATTTCTCTACTGACAGGGAACCCTGCTTCAGTTCCATAAACTCTAATTCCTTCCGACTTCTCACTGTGTCAGGAAAATACTTCTCCAAGAAGCACGCTCTGAAATTCTCCCAGGTTAACTGGGTACCAGCATCATTCAATCGGTTCTTGGTGATCCTCCACCAATTCTCCACTTCATCACGCAGTATGTACACTGCGCACTCCACCTTCTGGGCCTCTGTACAAGGAAGACCCCCAAATATCCTCTCCAAGTCCTGAATTCATTTATAGGCTGCTTCAGGGTTAAATCCCCCTTGAAATTCAGTCGGTTTCCTCTTTAGGAAACGATCCAAACTTTGATCATTATCAACACGAGGCTGATTCTGCCTCTCAAATATATCAGCAAAGCGTTGAAATGCTGCTGCTATAGCTTCCATACCTTGTCGGTTTGCCATGTCTTATCCCTGAAATATAACTCACGAGTATTAATCTCAGGGCAAGAATACCGAATCATTCACATCCGATCGGGCTTCAATACCACACTTCTACATTCATGACACATTATTATACAATCCACATAATGTGTAGGCAATCTCCCACAGTTAAGAATCACTACCGTGACTCATACAAGCATTTAGTCACCAATCTGATTCCCACACATATATATATCCCTACTATTATATAAGTAATCAACCAGGGTAGAAACATTCCTCTACCCCACAGTCAACTTCCCCCCAGTAGTATCTCATGCTACTGTTCACCATAAGAATTAATGGGCTCATAGCCACACAATCATGCTTAAACATACCTCGCGCCCATCAAATATTATAGGCAATTACATTGATCGATCGCATTACACACAACCCGCCTACTAATAGTAAGCGTACCTTGGCCTTGGACCTTTTGGGTCTGCTCTGATACCAAAATGTAACATCCTAGATTTCATTAGGGATAAACCCGGGGCAGGGGAAAATTTTTCCAAAATGAACATGAAGAACCGGGCCAAAAAAAAAGAAATTTAGTAGAAGGGAAGGAAGGCAAAGGAAAATGAAAGTTGATTAAAGAAGGCATACAGCAGAAGACTTAGCAGCGCCTGAGCGAAGGCCATAAAGCAGTGCCCCTCGCTCAAGCGAGATCCAGCTCCGCCTGAGTGAAATGGCCCAACTCGCTCAGGCGAACGCTAATTCACTTGGGCGAAACTACGCAAAAAGCCTTTCCCAAAACCACATTCACTGGAGCGAATACCTTGCTCGCTGAAGCGAGAAGTCACACTCACCCGGTATTCCTTCACTCGGAATCCAAGGGTTCCATTCATTCGGAGTCATTCCTAAGTCCCCTCGGTAAGCAGGAAAATTCGAGCACCCAATACTATCTCAGACGTCCCAATAACTTAGCCTCATAAACTTTTATCCACAGAGGCCACACGCAATGAACCACTCAGAAGTGAGGGTTATCCCACTCGGATTTTTATCAAACCTCTCCTACTCGGGTTATTACTCAACCAAACACCGCTCGGTGTATTTAGTCAGAATCCGAGTCTCCATTCACACAAATCCCACACGGTAATCTCACACCAGAACCGAGCCTTCTCAATTACTCCTTTCACTCGGTAGTGGGTATCTCATTCAATCAGAGAAACCATTAAGTCTCTCACAGGTTCGTTCCAAACTTTAACGCTTAGAATACACATCACAATATCCACTCGGAATAGATAAACAGGTTCACTCGGATAACGTATATAACTCATACATATAATACATTCAATTTAATCCATCATAACATCCCTCCACTCGGAGAAGGATCACTCAGATCTTCCACTCGGGATATTCAAATCATTCCCATTTGGGGCTCATCATAAATTTCTCACTCGGGAAGTGGTCACCCATTGAGTCTTACTGAGAAGTGGATCTAAAACCTCCTATATTCCTCTTGATATTCCAGTCAGTAAGAAGCATCAAATCAACATAAACACTGATAAATGTATCTTCATCTATTCACTCGGAATTCGTATTATATTATTCCCTCGGGACAGATACTCACCTTCATTCATTCGGAATATTCCCAAATTCTTATTACTTGGTAGATTATAATAGATTATGACGCGGAATGTTTCCACTTAAATCCCCATACGGACTATACGACCTTATTCACTCGGTAAACTTGGATCTTACTCACTCGGAAATACTCTGATCCTTCCACACTCAAATTAGTGCCAAATACCTCGTTTCCTAAACTAGTAAATCAGCTCATTCTTTTCTTAAGAGTCATACCAACTCATACACTTGGTCAATATAAATATATCTCTCTCTCGAACATTCATCTACAATCATTACACATAGAATAAGATTAGCACAGCAACACACATATATATATATATATACATATGTATTCATATATATTAAGTTGTACTCTCAATCCGAGAGATTTAATTCTCATACATTTAAACAAAAGGTTATACTAGAGCCGGCCAAGGCTAAGACAACATTCTTGACACAATATATATATATATATATATATGTATCTACATATTTATTTGCCTCCACAGTTCCAATACTCTACGCATGGAAATGAGATCTTCTTCACTCGCTGTCCCGAGCAACTTTCACTGAAATATAGCCACAGTAGGGGGGTGAGCTTACACATATAAAATGATAGTTAATGACTCAGAAAATCCTTCAGCCTTCATTACACAATGCAATCACTTGCTTAACTCAAATTATGCACTACCACTAAGTATATCTACACACACAGTGCCATCCAGTCAGAATTCATTTGATTAATACATGGCTACATCATCCCTGTCAACCCCAACGTATATACATGCAATCATATTAAGTTCATCAACAATATAAACATATACCCATTCAATTTCGATCGGTTTTTAGCAATTATTATGTTGCAACATAGGCTCCAAGCCTTTTACTCTGCTCTAAGCTGACCCGGCTGTTTTACTGGTACCAAACCGTTTGCCCTCACACGTAACACAATTGCTCCAAGCAACAACGAAAGTGTCACGGGCAGCCCCGAGTCCCACTCGGTAATCTTGCCTTGAGTCCAACCCAAGGTCTTCAAGCGTCCAACGCTTAGTGCACTCGGCACTGCCCCAAGTCCAACCTAGGGTCTTATATCATATTCAACAAGTATTCATTAACAACACAGTAGTATTTCAGTTGGTAAAGCCATGCAGTACATACATCTTAAATATTCATTATGAAATCCCACCATATACATGCAAACAATCATAATATATCAGCCTACCATCCCACAATATGCACTCGGTATATATATATATGTACACATAACCAGTACCCTTTTATGTTTAAATATAACACCTTAACACACATCCCAATCTCTTATATTTGCATACAAGGTTACCAACAGGACCCAGCTAACAAACATACACACCCAATATTCATAAGTTATCATTAAAATATTTCACACAATCATCAAGTTCACACACACACACACATGATACTTTTATCCTGGGCCCGTTCACAAACTATTCATTTAAGATATTAACTCCCCCTACCTCTAGGAGAACTTAGAGTTCCACGAGTTAGAACGCTAGACTGGTTACTCCTTCACACGAACAGCCTTTGAACCCAGATATGAACTCTGAACCAACTTGGGAAGACCAAAAGTTAACCTCTTCTTCAACAGTTACTCACATTAACAACCCCCGCAGTCTTATGTACCTCACACAACAACTTCCTACCAAACACTAATAGTTTTAAACGAGTGATAAAAGGAAGAAGAGGAAGAAGAAGAAGAAGAAGAAGAAGACAATGAAAAGGGAAGAGGAAGAAGGAGAGTCTCCAAAGGATTTCTAAGAAAATGAGAGAATAAGAAAGATAGATAGGAAATGAAAGGCCTTCAGCATATATATTCCCCAAGGACCAATGAAGGGTGGGTGTTCCAACGTATAATGATGGCTGCTGCACCATCATGTCGCTGTCCACCAGCCATCAGCCATCACACATTAATTGGAGTGGATCAGAATTATCACATAGTTAATTTGCAATTTCCCTCAATTACCAATTTAGTTTAACCTTAATTAATATTTATTCCTTAATTACCCTTAATCTAAAAATTGGGATGTTACATATGATACCGATTGGGGTTACTCGGTGTGAGTTTGTCCAGAAGTACTCTGGAATAACTCCGTTTGAGTGAAAAAGAAAGGAAGTCAGATTTGGAATGAAATGCCGAGTGAGAACTGGTCCGGTGATGAGTCAGTTTTGAAATGAGATACCGAGTGAGTGACCAATTAGGTGGTGAGTCGGTCTTTGGAATGTTTACCGAGTAGAACCCTGTGTGAGTGAAGACTCGGATTTAGAATGAATTTACCAAGTGGAAGACTGAGTAAGAGAGGACTCGGTCTGGACTGATCTTGCCGAATGGAGGACTGAGTGAATGATGGGTTGGTCAGGATTATCTTGCTGAGTGGAAAACCTGAGTGCTTTAAGCTGGTTTCAAGGAATTCCACCGAGTGGAAACCTGAGTATTGGGAGTCGGTTTGGATTGATTTTACCGAGAGAAAACCCCGAGTGCTGGGAAGTCTTGCCGAGTGGGTGAGTGCAGAATCGAGGGATGACCTCTGGTCGGATTTCGCCTAAGCGAGTAGGTGTCTCGCTCAAGCGAATGCCAGTAGATATGTTACTGGACAATTCTCACTCGAGCGAGAGTGTGGTCCGCTTAAGCGAGAATCGGGTCTGATGCTTAATGTTGTCTCGCTTAAGGAATTTGTGGGCTCGCTCCAGCACTCCATGCTGTTGTTGCCCTGGCAGGTCTGGCCTATCTTGCTCAAGCGGAGGTGAATCTCGCTTGAGCGAGTTTCCACAGAATGGATTTTACTCAATATTAATGGTGGCAGGCTTATGTTTGACCCTCCTTCTTGGCATTATGAGGTAAATCTGAGACGAAAATAGGGATATATAAGAGATAACGTGATGAAGGTAAAACATGGTGGTGATTAAGGTTGATTAGTACATGGGAATTAATTAATTAGGTATTTACCACCTGAACTAAAATAATGAATTATGATGAATTTGCCACCTGAGATTGAATGATGAGAGGATGATAATGAGATTGTGATGGAAGGATTATGAGATATACCATCGAATGAATTTGAAATGTATGAAGGGATAAATAAATGACATAGTATGAATTATAAGTAGATAAATTAGAGAAAATGTAATATTAAATAATGATAAATGATGAGGTTGAGCACTCTTTTACACAAAGAAGTGCATATTGATAGTGATAAATTGTTGTGTGCCATTGTGTGTGATACAAGCATAGTCTTGTATGTGTGGTATGAAATTACGAAATTGAAAATGTTGTGAATGTCACACAATTATATATACATATAAAGTATACTTGAGCAATGGTAATGAATAATGAGACGAAAACCCACTAAATAAAAGTGAGGTATTATTGATGAATATTATATAATATTGTAATGTCGTTATGGTTGATTGCAAGTGTTGACTTGCGTGTATGAGGTGAAATATATATGAAAATGTGTTGAGATGAAAATGCCACATTAAAACTTGAAAGCTATGACTAAGAAACAAACAATGATGAAATCCACTAAGGTGTATGGTGGTGTTGGTGATTATGATGATGATGTTTGATGAGTGGTATTTAGGATGCACAGAGTGAGAATGCATTTGATTTGTATCGCATTGCATCCATGGCATATCGATCACTGTCTATGTGGAATATTAGGGGGTTCCACTAGGCGGGCCCAGTGGGAGGGCGGCTCAGTGCACGAGTGTATTGTTGTTTTCCCCTGTGACTCAGTGTGTGAGTCACGAAGCTGTCCATAGTTTGGGGACGAGGCACCCTATGTGGTGGGCCCAGTGGTCGGGCAGCTCTATGGTGAGCGAGTTAGCTCGGTGTCCGACGGGGCACGGCTCTCTCGATGTGTGTTCGGGAGGGGCCCGTAGCACTTTTGGCAAGTGAGGCCATGTTGTTGATCCGTAAGTCACAGGGTGACTAGTGCTACAGATGGGCGACAGCGGTTTGGTACCAGTAAAAGATGTTATTGAGATGCATGCATGCTTTGAGATATGTGTACACATTTTACTACTACAGTAGGGGCATAGTAGCACACCTATGCTTGACCCACAACTTGGTGTTTATTTCCCACAGTCGGATCCGCATTTGTTGTTGATTATTCAATTGTGCATATGCATTAGCCATAAGAGCATTTGCATATAGCATGGAGATATGCCAGAATATGATGATGATTGAGATGGTGGTATTGGTGTTGATGAGATGAGAAATTAATATACCGAAAGACCATATAAAAGTAATAAATGATATTAATATATGAAATGATGTTGAATATGATGATATGTATGATATGGCCAAATATAATGAAGGGCGTATTTGTTTATGAATGATAGATTATGTTAGCCTGTGGTGGCTTTGATGAAAGACCTGAATGGTCTATATTGATATGTGTTGGCCTATTGTGGCGGTATGATGGATGTGTATATGCTTGCTTTACTATGATTTGATGTATAAGTATATATTGATGAATTAATGATATATGATGATTGTTGATGTGTTTAGCAAAGCATACATGATGTTGATATGCATATGCACATAATTTCAATTGTATTCATATCGTCATTTGAAATGTATAACTCACTCTCCCATGTGGTCTACTTTTTAGTATTGATACAGGAATGCCATGGGAAGAGGATGTTTTTAAAATAAAGCATTTGTGAAGGTATAATTGTGGTAACGGAATGCCTTGGCCGGCAGCATTGTAATGTACTGTGTTATGTATATAATGGATAACATGATGTTGTAATTATTGATATTGATGGACGAATTGTGAATATAATTATACATTTGGATGATGTACTAATAGTGGAGATATATGAATTGAGGTTGGACTGATTATGGTCTATTATGAATATGAACATTGATGATGTATGACGCATGACCATATAGATGAGTATATACTCATATCTTAGGCATCGCATGCTTATGCGATTATGTAAAATGATGATGGTTGTATATTAGGCTTATGATATGCCATTGCATTCTTGCCGAGCCTTTTGTCATATCTTCATATATGGGACTAGGCGTGTGCCCGGTATACATATTCTTCTTCCGCTGTAAACTCTGTTATTTTCGTATACCGAATGGGCAAACTATTTCTCAATCCAGTTATAGGTTTCTAAGTCTCACTCTTTGGTTTTCTGTGATTTAGGTCTTGATGTGATCATGGTTGTGTCTTGGAAATGTTTTCAAACGTGAAAAATTTATTCGTATTTTTATTAATTATGATGATCACATCGGGATTCGAGTATAGAAAATCAGGGGTATTATAATCTGGTATCAGAGCGTATTTTGCTCTGAATTAGAGATCTTGGTTGTTGACAGTGCATGGTTGATTGGTATTAAAGTTGATGTTATGGATGGTTGGAACACGATTGCTCAATATTAGAACCCTTTGGTGATTATTGGAATATGGTTGTTCTGCATAGATTTAAGAATGATAATTATCTAGAGAATGATGATATTATGTTCGATTGCCCTACATGGACATATGAAGGACTAAGTGTCTAAGAATTGTGAATTGATTATAAGGGCATTATTGCTTATTGAGGATTATTATGAATCATTAAAGTTGAGTTATGATTAATTCATGTCGAGGATTCTTTGTGAATGGTTGTCCATGTTATGATTGATGTTATGGAAATGTGCCCTTTTCATTGAGGTTGTATGATATACTTGTAGAGCATAGTTGCTCATTGGAAAACTTGATGAATCATGAGATTGAATATATAAAGATGAATTCGTCGTGTGATAAATATGGTTGTTTGTGTAAGTCCAGCCAAGTTCCTTACACTATTTCCTTCGAATGACGAATACATTGATATTATGCATTTGAATATTGATATTTGAGTATGACTTGAATAGATGATAAATTTGTACCATGTGAGATCATGGATATGGTATATTGAATATGAGTTGATTTGAGGATGGACCTATGCCGTGTGTTGATCTCGGATAGGGGATATTAAATGTGAATTGATATAGTAATAAAGTATGAGATGTTGAAACCTTGTTATGTATGTATATTGAAATTGATTTATTTACGTGGGTCTCTTGTATGGATTATGAAGTGGCTCATAGCCATGGTATGCTTATGGAATATAAAAATTTTATTGGCACATGATTGGGGTTGGACTCGGGTTCATGTTTATGAATCGGGTGGATGATTGACTTAGTTGTGACCTACTAAGTGTGGTGACCCCGGATAACTCAAAATGATCTTGAACGATCGAACCTTATTGAATTTGACCCTATGGTGGTCTAGGCTCTATGATGTTTCTATGAGTACTCCATGACCCTTGAATTTTTGAGCCTCATGAGAGATCGAATCTTGTGAACGATTGGACCATAGTGAAATAAACTATGGAAAGAGTTGTTGAGGCTAGAGCTAATGTGTGATTAGGATTTGAGAAGAAAACATAAACCCCTATGTACTTGGTGAATAATGATGATGAATTTGGGGTATAACTTAGCATTGGCTATGATAAATGAGGGAGACCCACCAGTATGGGAGATTTTTATGTGAATTTGGTAATTTGTTTAGGCTTGAATCGAATTAAAACTGACGATGTTTGAACTAGATAAATGAATTCTAAGTTATTTTACTATGACTTCGAGATGGGTGAAGTCCAATGGTGGGGTGATTACCCTATGATGATTGGAAATCTATGGTTGATGTATCCATATATGGTTATGATGGATGACAATTGGTGAATTGCATGGCATGATTTACGCCGGATTATGGTTAAATGATAATATGACGCGAGCATGTTACTCGTGGGCTTGTGTGACTTATTAGGAAGTCTCGTGTGTGAAGGAATATTATTTGAATTGACATGAATAATATGAGCGACATGACGTGAAGGTACTTATCTTGATATGTCTCTACATGCCATAGGCATTGTGGCAACGTGCATTTCTGCACCGATCTCATGTGTTTGTGGTAACCACTACGGGATTGGGATACCTTCCTGTATGTCGGATGTAGCAACACATAGACCGGGCAAGTGTAGTGTTGTAACTGCTTATGGTAAATGTATTGAACCTATCCGGTGGTACTGGATATGAATGTGAGGGTAATGATGAACAAACTTGAGAATTGATGAGTGGTGACTGGTTTTGATATATATGAAGTTTTATATTTGGTTAAAGGAGTGATGATGATCATATCCTATGGACTTTGGGAAGTCCAATATTATTTCTTGGTGTCATTAGACTCTACTCGTATGTGGCCGAAGTGTGGCCTTATGATATATGCTGAGGTTAAACTTCGAGGACGAAGTTTCTTGTTGGTGGGGTGGATTGTAACATCCCGGATTTTTTAAAAATAAATTTATTGGATGAAGATAATTGACTGTTTATGATCAAATAATTATGGGAGATGTTGTTAGACATTAGAGGTGAATTATCGGTAAATTAAGACTAACCGAAACCGGAGGAATTAACTGGTGATATGGGACCCATGTGATTTAATTAGATGTTTGACGGGTCTAGAATATTCAGAAAATTATCGTGGTTAAGATGGTATATTTAAAATGATTTTTGGTGTCAAGGAAATAATTAATTGGACTCGATGTATGATAATAACCGGGGAAAATATGAACCAATTGGAATTAAAAGAAAACCAAAAATCCCTTTTCTCCTCCCATTATCACCGTGGCCTCTTTATCCTTATCACTTGGTTCTTTTACCCGTTGGATAATGGGGAATTATTAACCATTGGTAAAAGCAACTTGATACACTCTTTTGCCCATTGGGTAATACCCAATTTACACTAAAATTTCCTCTATCTTTCTCCTTATCCCCGTGGGGTACTTTCTCCCTCCATTCACTCTTTATTTCTTTTCTTCTTCATTTTCACTTCGTTCCAAAACCATCCCACACTCCTTCTTCTTCTACCTCTTACTAAAATCAAGAGTTAAGTTTAGGAATGTGAGGCATCTATGGAGCTTGGGAGCTTGTGGGATCATCTCTTCCCTCTTCCTCACTTCATTTTTGTTTGGTGGAGCTTAAGCTTGAGGTAAAGATTTCTTACCTCCACCTTGTTTTATTTATGGTTTTGGGGTTGTTGAGTTGAAGATGGTGATGTTAGAAACCTTGCATGTGGGTGGAAATGGAAACCCTAGGCTTGAATATTTGGAAAAGAAACCCTAAGTATTATTAATTTGGGGATTTTGACCCACTTGATGATTTTGATGATTTTGGTACCTTGGAATGAAATTATATATAGAAATGAATATTTGAAGGATAGGAGTTGAATATTGATGTGATAAAAATGGTGAACTAAGTCAGGAGTTGCAAATGAAGATATATGCATGTATATAGGTATGTTGATTTGGGGGATTAATTTTAAGTGTTGATGTTGTTGGATTTGTTTAACCCTTAAGACTTTAAAGATCTTGGCTTTGGGGAAAGGAGTTCCCGAAGCCTAGCATAGGCATATGAATTTAGGGTATAGACAAGTCTAGGATTTGATCATAAGTTAAGAGAAGTGATGTTTTGTGATGATTTATTGATTACATATGTATGTGTAATTGTGGATAGGATTGTATTCTGGACGATGATGCATAATGATCAAAGCAATCGGAGCGTTGGAATTTCAATTTCTTCTCTCGAGGTAGGAGAGGAGTTTGCATTTCAAATCGCATGAGTGAATTCATTGTTAATTATGTATATGTTGAACTCATGCAATGCCTTGCCATGAATGTTTTAAATGATTAATTTGATGAAGTGATGAATGGTGGCTTGGCTTATGTTGAATGTTATAAAAATGTATGTATTTATATCATATTGATGGTAAGTGGTTGATGGTCCCTTGGTTGGACGTGAACTAAATGATGGTGAAAATTTATGAATGAATGAGTTAAAATATAGAGGATTGTTTTGAGATGAGTGATTATAGTTGATGAATTGGAATTTAAAGGAATAATTGACAAGTTTGAATAAGGATTTTTCCAAGTGTGAATGGGCAGAGAGAGAGTTTATATGCCTCATGTGATGCGTATGATGTATTGGTGGTGAATCTGTTGGCCTAGAGTGAGATTTCATATGTTAAGTTGTAAGAATTGCTGATTCTACATATGCCCGTGTAGTGTCGCTCAAGCGAGATGGGATTTCGCTCAGGCGAGGATCCCTATATCAGTATTATAGCTTCTGGAGGAAATTCGCCCAGGCGAACGGGCTACGCCCGAGCGAGGGCGAAAGGATTTGCCACTGGACAAAATCCGCCCGAGCGAAGGATCTTGGGGATAGAATCATGAGATTGAATATATAAAGATGAATTCGTCGTGTGATAAATATGGTTGTTTGTTTAAGTCCAGCCAAGTTCCTTACACTATTTCCTTCGAATGATGAATACATTGATATTATGCATTTGAATATTGTTATTTGAGTATGACTTGAATAGATGATAAATTTGTACCATATGAGATCATGGATATGGTATATTGAATATGAGTTAAAATATAGAGGATTGTTTTGAGATGAGTGATTATAGTTGATGAATTGGAATTTAAAGGAATAATTGACAAGTTTGAATGAGGATTTTTCCAAGTGTGAATGGGTAGAGAGAGAGTTTATATGCCTCATGTGATGCGTATGATGTATTGGTGGTGAATTTGTTGTCCTAGAGTGAGATTTCATATGTTAAGTTGTAAGAATTGCTGATTCTGCATATGCCCGTGTAGTGTCGCTCAAGCGAGATGGGATTTCGCTCAGGCGAGGATCCCTGTATCAGTATTATAGCTTCTGGAGGAAATTTGCCCAGGCGAATGGGGCTGCGCCCGAGCGAGGGCGCAAGGATTTGCCACTGGACAAAATCCGCCCGAGCGAAGGATCTTGGGGATAGTATTCGCCCAAGCGAGATGAGCGAACGGAGAATGGGTGAGACCCTGGACGAATCCCGTCCGAGTGGGTGTTGTGAAAATAAATTAAGATGTGGTGAATTTTCGAGTGAAATCCGAGTGAGCTACGTCCGAGTCAGGATCTTCCGAGTGAGGAAACAGACATAATCCGAGTAAGAAGGCTTTTAAGTGTGATGATCCGGGCAGTAGAGTCCCGAATGGGGAATTTCCGAGTCTAGTGTAACCTGTCCCGAGTGGAGTGCCTCTGAATGTGCAATTCCGAGTAGTATGATATCGATTGGGGTTACTCAGTGTGAGTTTGTCCAGAAGTACTCTGGAATAACTTCGTTTGAGTGAAAAAAAAGGAAGTCAGATTTGGAATGAAACGCCGAGTGAGGACTGGTCCGGTGATGAGTCAGTTTTGAAATGAGATGCCGAGTGAGTGACTAATTAGGTGGTGAGTCGGTCTTTGGAATGTTTACCGAGTGGAACCCTGTGTGAGTAAAGACTCGGATTTAGAATGAATTTACCAAGTGGAAGACTGAGTGAGAGAGGACTCGGTCTGGACTGATCTTGCCGAATGGAGGACTGAGTGAATGATAGGTCGGTCAGGATTATCTTGTTGAGTGGAAAACCTGAGTGCTTTGAGTCGGTTTCAGGGAATTTCGCCGAGTGGAAACCCAAGTATTGGGAGTCGGTTTGGATTGATTTTACCGAGAGAAAACCCCGAGTGCTGGGAAGTCTTGCCGAGTGGGTGAGTGCAGAATCGAGGGATGACCTCTGGTCGGATTTCACCTAAGCGAGTAGGTGTCTCGCTCAAGCGAATGCCAGTGGATATGTTACTAGACAATTCTCGCTCGACCGAGAGTGTGATCCGCTTAAGCGAGAATCGGGTCTGATGCTTAATGTTGTCTCGCTTAAGGAATTTGTGGGCTCGCTCCAGCACTCCATGCTGTTGTTGCCCTGGCAGGTCTGGCCTATCTTGCTCAAGCGGAGGTGAATCTCGCTTGAGCAAGTTTCCACCAGAATGGATTTTACTCAATATTAATGGAGGCAGGCTTATGTTTGACCCTCCTTCTTGGCAATATGAGATAAATCTGAGACGAATATGGGGATGTATGAGAGATAACGTGATGAAGGTAAAACATGGTGTTGATTAAGGTTGATTAGTACATGGGAATTAATTAATTAGGTATTTACCACCTGAACTAAAATAATGAATTATGATGAATTTGCCACCTGAGATTGAATGATGAAAGGATGATAATGAGATTGTGATGGCAGGATTATGAGATATACCATCGAATGAATTTGAAATGTATGAAGGGATAAATAAATGACATAGTATGAATTATAAGTAGATAAATTAGAGAAAATGTAATATTAAATAATGATAAATGATGAGGTTGAGCACTCTCTTACACAAAGAGGTGCATATTGATAGTGATAAATTGTTGTGTGCCATTGTGTGTGATACAAGCATAGTCTTGTATATGTGGTATGAAATTACGAAATTGAAAATGTTGTGAATGCCACATAATTATATATACATATAAAGTGTACTTGAGCATGGTAATGAATAATGAGACGAAAACCCACTAAATGAAAGTGAGGTATTATTGATGAATATTATATAATATTGTAATGCCGTTATGGTTGATTGTAAGTGTTGACTTGCGTGTATGAGGTGAAATATATGTGAAAATATGTTGAGATGAAAATGCCACATTAAAACTTGAAAGCTATGACTAAGAAACAAACAATGATGAAATCCACTAAGGTGTATGGTGGTGTTGGTGATTATGATGATGATGTTTGTCTTGGTGTATGCACTATGAGCTTTTATATTTTTTCATTTGTATCATTTTTCTACTTATCAATAGAATAAATATTTCAGTTTAAAATTGTTTTAAAACATATTTATCCTTGGAGTAATAGGTCATATAAAAATTATTCATAAAATGTCCCTAGTCAAGTATTTACATGGGGACATGTAAATACACTGAGACTAGTGTGTGAGTGTACTGATGACCTGATCTCACAGATCATAGATATAGATGATATCGAGTCTTCACACGGGTACACATTAAGAGTAATGATGTACTGGACAGACCCACCATGAGAACGTTGCATGGATCGTTACATGATTGTCATAAACGATTCTCAATGTGATAATGGTATATGTAGTCCTTCGACCTGAAGTCACTACGATTCCTACATGAGGAGTTTATTGTTTTAATACAATTAAACGTCTTCTGTAACAAGAGGACTATAAAGATTGTGATTAGGCAATGAACAAATTATGCAGAGGGATGTGAGTGATGTAGATGGGATTTATCTCTCCTATGTGACAGGAGTGATATCCATAGGCCACGTGATGGAGTAAGACTAAGAAAATGCATGGCCATGCTAGAAAGAATAAATATTAGATATTTATTCAGATCCAGTCTACTCCGGTATCAAGTAAAATAAATTAGGCCGTACAAGGATGACGCGACCATGCCTTGGGCCCAATTAGGATATCGTGACAAAAGGAATAAACATATTAAATAATTATCACTTATAGGTTATGTTGATAATATTCGGACATAATGATGCATTGCTAGATGCCGCTCTTATTTTATATTAATAAGAAAATAATTTATTATTAATATGACCGGGTATTTTACCTATAGGGTCACACACATAGAGTAAGCCCATCAGAAAATGTTGTCTTATTTTAGTTGAACTAAAATAAAGCTATTGGGCCTAACTCATTTGGAATGAGTAAGGAGCCCACTTTTAGAGAGAACAAATTAGGTCAAACCTAAGCCTATAAATAGAGCATAAGATGCTCATAGGCCGTTCACTCAAGTGAGACACAAATTCGCAAAAGTTGCAAGAGCTACACGCCGTCAAACTAGTAGTTGGCAAGTGTTGCGATTCTGGTGGGAGTGCTCTTGTGGACTCCTAAAGGATGAGGCTACGACTGCTTCGGAGTTCTTCAAGAGGTAATCCAAAATGAATTTCGAAATTGTTTTTGTGCTTTGAAACACGGAACCTTACAAATCCTATGGAATCCCTTTTATTTTTTCGCTGCTCATGCTTAGGGATTTCCTAACAGTTTGATGAGTGGCATTTAGGATGCACAGAGTGAGAATGCATTTGATTTGCATCGAATTGCATCCATGGCATATCGATCGCTGTCTATGTGGAATATTAGGGGGTTCCACTAGGCGGGTCCAGTGGGAGGGCGGTTCAGTGCACGAGCGTATTGTTGTTTTCCCCTGTGACTCAGTGTGTGAGTCACGAAACTGTCCATAGTTTGGTGACGAGGCACCCTATGTGGTGGGCCTAGTGGTCGGGCGGCTCTATGGTGAGTGAGTTACCTCGGTGTCCGACGGGGCACGGCTCTCTCGATGTGTGTTCGGGAGGGGCCCATAGCACTTTTGGCAAGTAAGGCCATGTTGTTGATCCGTAAGTCACGGGGTGACTAGTGCTACAGATGGGTGACAGCGGTTTAGTACCAGTAAAAGATGTTGTTGAGATGCATGCATGCTTTGAGATATGTGTACACATTTTACTACTGCAGTAGGGGCATAGTAGCACACCTATGCTTGACCCACAACTTGGTGTTTATTTCCCACAGTCGGATCCGCATTTGTTGTTGATTATTCCATTGTGCATATGCATTAGCCATAAGAGCATTTGCATATAGCATGGAGATATGCCAGAATACGATGGTGATTGATGATGATTGAGATGGTGGTATTGGTGTTGATGAGATGAGAAATTAATATACCGAAAGACCACATAAAAGTAATAAATGATATTAATATATTAAATGATGTTGAATATGACGATATGTATGATATGGCCAAATGTAATGAAGGGCGTATTTGTTTATGAATGATAATGATTATGTTAGCCTGTGGTGGCTTTGATGAAAGACCTGAATGGTCTATATTGATATGTGTTGGCCCATTGTGGCGGTGTGATGGATGTGTATATGCTTGCTTTGCTATGATTTGATGTATAAGTATATATTGATGAATTAATGATATATGATGATTGTTGATGTGTTTAGAAAAGCATACATGATGTTGATATGCATATGCACATAATTTCAATTGTATTCATATCATCATTTGAAATGTATAACTCACTCTCCCATGTGGTCTACTTTTTAGTATTGATGTTGGAATGCCATAGGAAGAGGGGATGTTTCTAAAATAAAGCGTTTGTGAAGGTATAATAGTGGTAACGGAATGTCTTGGTCGGCAGCATTGTAATGTAATGTGTTATGTATATAATGGATAACATGATGTTGTAATTATTGATATTGATGGACGAATTGTGAATATAATTATACATTTAGATGATGTACTAATAGTGGAGATATATGAATTGAGGTTGGACAGGTTATGGTCTATTATGAATATAAACATCGATGATGTATGACGCATGACCATATAGATGAGTATATACTCATATCTTAGGCATCGCATGCTTATGCGATTATGTAAAATGATGATGGTTGTATATTAGGCTTATGATATGCCATTGCATTCTTGCCGAGCCTTTTCTCATATCTTCATATATGGGACTAAGTGTGTGCCCGGTATACACATTCTTCTTCCGCTGTAAACTCTGTTATTTTCGTATACCGAATGGGCAAACTATTTCTCGATCCAGTTATAGGTTTCTAAGTCTCACTCTTTGGTTTTCTGTGATTTGGGTCTTGATGTGATCATGGTTGTGTCTTGGAAATGTTTTCAAACGTGAAAAATTTATTCGTATTTTTATTAATTATGACGATCACATCGGGATTCGAGTACAGAAAATCAGGGGTGTTATATTAATTATTTTTGCAGATTCTTTTATTATCGATCTTTAATATCAATAAATGGAAAACGGTTTGGTACCAGTAAAACGGCCGGATTAGCTTGGAGCTGAGAAAAGGCTTGGAGCCTATATTGCAACAATAAAAATTAATAATGAGTAATCGGATCCGACTGAAATGATGTGTGCACACTTATAATTGTTGTTGAGCTCAATGTGAATTGTATATGTGTAATGGTTAACGAGAATATCATGATTTATACAGTCTTGTATTGAATTAGGGTGAATTCCGACTGGATGAATACAAGTGTACTGATACTGTTGTTGAGTGTATTATGATCGTATGTTGTTGTGAATAATATGGATTATATAGCCATGTGTGGACTGGATAATTCTGAGTGAATGAGTTGTACGAATTCTGACTGATTGATGCCGAGTGAGTGGCAATATTGAATGGCAGTGTACGTTAATGTTAATTATGAATTATACTGTATAGTTGAGAATGTAATGACTAATCTGAGTCAATAACTGTCATTTTATATGTAAAAGCTCACCCCTGCTGTGGCTATATTTCAGTGGATGTTGCTCAGAATGGTGATTGATGGGAGAGCATTAATTCCTGTGCAGTGCACCGTACAGTGGAAGTGTACATATATGTATATA
Source organism: Clitoria ternatea (assembly GCA_037962975.1). NCBI lineage: Eukaryota > Viridiplantae > Streptophyta > Magnoliopsida > Fabales > Fabaceae > Clitoria > Clitoria ternatea. Next base: position 219,913,047 of record CM075671.1, read on the forward strand.
CTGTATGAATAGTTTTGTTATAGCCTTGGCCGGCTCTTAGTATAATGTTTTGTTTAGGTATGTATGACTTGAATTCTCTCGGATTTGAGAGTATAACTATACTTATATATATATATATAATGCTAAGTGTTAACTTTGTTCATGAGTAATGATGAAGACGAATGTCTAAGTTGTATGTACCTGTACTTTGCCGAGTAAATAGGGATTGCATGACTCCGAGTAAGGGAGAGCTAAAGTAATAGTGTGTGAGGCTAAATTAGAGATCCTCTTCCGGATAAAGAAGGGTTAAACCAATTCCGAGTGGGTGATGTTCATTAATGCCACTTCCGAGGGAAGGCTGGTCAACGTGTTCGGAGTGGGGAAATAGTTAAATGTGTCCCTCCCGATTGGAGAATGTTGGAATACTCCTGAGTGAGAGCCGACCGAGTGAATTCCTTCTAAGGGTAGAACGGTCAAATGGTTCTGAGTGAAACCTATCTTAGTAACTTATTCCGAGGGGATAGGATCCAGATAATACCGAGTAGAACTTAACTAGTGAAGAATGGGTAAAAATCCTCCGAGTGAATTGTGATTGAAATATACCGAGTGGTATTGGACTGGGGAAATATTCTGAGTGAGGGCAGGTTTATGGACTCTAAGTGGAATTACTGAGGGAATCATTTCCCGAGCGGAGATTTAACATTTCCGAATGAGATACGATTGCGACCTTCCAGAATAGAAATAACATTAAGGATATGGCTAAGTATGAGTTTACCGGGTGAAGCCTGTCCGAGGGGGACCGATCCCGAGTGAACTTAGGTCCTTAAACCGAGTGATGGAAATTACCGAGTGCTGGGTTCGCTTCAGCGAACCAGGAATCGCTCCAGCGAGAGAGGGCTCGCTCATGTTTTGTCTTACGATGGCGTTGTTCATTCGAGGCTGGGCCTTGCCAACGTGTGGCATCCTGACCTGGTCTTCCCCTTTCTCTAGTTGGCTCTCTGTTCCCTTGTCACCCGTTTGATTTATTTTACTCGACTGTCTTCCAAATTTTTGAAAAAGAAAAAATTTCCCCTTGTCTCGGTTTTGCCTTTATTGGGTCGGGTTGTTTCATTTTGGTATCAGAGCGGACTCAAAAGGTCCAAGGCCAAGGTATGCTTACTGTAAGTGAGCGGTGATGGGTAACGTGACCGGTTGTCATGATTGCTTATGATATCCCATCAGATTTAATGCATGTTTAAGTATGATTGTGTGGCTCATGGCCAAGTAATACTGTTTATATGCTATAAAGATTGTATGAAATTGTGTTATAAATTGTTAAGTGCGGAACTGAGATCCGATCGGCTGTGAATAGTCCAGTATTCTTATCCTTGGAAGGGGTGTTAATTTCAGGATAAGTTATGGCAAATCGTCACGGCATGGAAGCCATGGCCGCGGCATTTTAGCGTTTCACTGATATAATGGAGAGGCAGAACCAGCCTCGTGTTGATAATGATCAAGGTCTGGATCGCTTCCTGAAAAGGAAGCAGAGCGAGTTCCATGGGGATTTAACCCTGAATCGGCCTACAAGTGGATTAGAGATTTGGAAAGAATTTTTGGGGGCCTTCGTTGCACCGAGGCCCAGAAGGTCGAGTGTGCAGTGTACATGCTACGGGATGAAGCTGAAAATTAGTGGAAGATCACCAAAAACCGAATGATTGATGCAGGCACCCAGCTAATCTGGGAAAATTTTAAAGCGTGCTTTCTAGAGAAATATTTTCCCGACACCGTAAGGAGTCGGAAAGAATTTGAGTTTATGGAACTAAAGCAGGGTTCCCTGTCTGTGGAGGAATACGTTGCCAAGTTCGAGGAACTATGCCTATTTTACCCTCCCTTCCAGCAGCCGGGAACCGAGAGTTCCAAGTGCATAAAATTTGAAAGCGGCTTGAGGCCGGAGATTAAGAAAGCTTTTAAGCACCAGGAGATTCGGAGTTTTCCAGTGCTGGTGAACAAATGTAGAATTTTTAAAGAGGATGACAAAGCCCATTCGGGCCAGAGCAGCAAGGCCGACACGTCCTTGAAGCCCCAGTAGTCTCGCTTCAAGAAGCAAGGCAACACTGGTAGAGGCGGACCCTTCTCTAGATACAGAGGTCGGGGAAATCACGGTGGTTGCTTTGGGGGTCGTCCTAGGGACGACAAGTGCTTCAGATGTGGCGGTGACCACTTTGCCCGGGAGTGTGATGTGGGAAATGATGTTATATGCTTCCATTGTAATGAGAAGGGGCATGTTCGCCCCGACTGTCCTCAACTGTAACAGGCGAATACTAATGTGCACCATGGAGGCTTCTGAGGAAGAGGTCGTGGAAACGGTGGCCGAGGGAATGGTGGCCGAGGCAATGGAGCTCGGGGTAGCATGATGTTCGCCCCAAATAACCGAGGGAGAAATGCTGAGCAACCGGCCACAGGTAGGGTTTATGCCATCAACGCCGAGGAAGCTGCACAAGCAAATGACTTAGTGTAAAGTAAGTGCTCACTCGGTAGACATACTCTTGATGTAATTTTTGATTCTGGAGCTACCTACTCCTTTATAGCTGATGATTGTGTGAAGCGGCTGAGATCGCCTGCTGTTGACATGGATCGGACTTTGGAGGTATCCAATCTGACCGGTGCTAAAGTGTGGAGGACTTGCTAAGGTCATGTGTGTTGGAGCACGGTGGTAGTTGGGAGCAATACCTCCCTCTGATCGAATTTACATATAATAATAGCTATCATAGCAGCATTAGCATGGCACCATATGAAGCATTGTATGGCCGGAAATGTCGAACCCCACTCTGTTGGTTGGAGACCGGTGAAAGCTTATTGTTGGGACCAGAAACTGTGAAGCAGACTTCCAAGCAGATCCAGGTAATCAGGGAAAAGTTGAAGGCATCCCAAGACCAGCAGAAAAGCTATCATGATAAGCGAACAAAACCGCTTGAATTTTTGGTCGGTGATAAGGTGTTCCTGAAGGTCTCACCGAATAAAGGGATTGGACGAGCTTTGAAGAGTAGAAAATTAAACCCCCGATACATTAGACCCTATGAAGTACTGGAACGGGTCGGTCCTGTAGCATACCGAATAGCATTACCGGCTCATCTATCGAACTTGCACAATGTGTTTCACGTATCTCAGTTGAGGAAGTGTTTACCCGACTGCACTCATGAGATGCCGGATGATGAAGTCGAAATCAAAGAGAATCTGACTACAGTGGCCGTGCCGACTAAAATTATGGACCGGTCGGTAAAGCGCTTGAGAAGCAAGGATGTGCAATTGGTCAAAGTGGCGTGGCAACAAAATGGATGTATTTCTTATACGTGGGAACGTGAGGATGCCATGAGACAACAGTATCCCGAGCTATTTTCTTGAGGTAAGCTCGTGGTTGAATTTTGAGGACGAAATTCTTTGAGAGCGGGAGAATTGTAACATCCTGATTTAAAAAAATTTATTTGCTGGATGAGATTAAGTTACTAATTAAGGGTTAATTGCAGATTAAGTTAATGAGTGACTAACACAAAGTGGCCTGAGGAAAGGACGTATGTACCCCTGGTGGTATAAAAGAGTTCAGCATCTCTTTTCCACTCACTTTTCATCCTCGTCATCCTGCAGAAAGAAGTGAGATAGTTGAGAGCCTTTTCTCTAAAACAGAGACGTTGTTCTGCTTCATTCCCTGTTCTTCTTCTTCCTCTTCATTGCCTTCTTCCTCCCTTCCTTTTTCTACTCGAAGCTGTCAGAGTCTCGGTGAGGAAGTCTGCAGTGTGAAGCGCTTCGGATTTGTGGGAGTAGTCCATCGTGGTTGAGACAAACTGCTCAAGGAAGAGGATAACTTTTGGTCCTTCCAAAACTAAGTCTCTACCGTAGGTAGGGGGCGCTTTACATCTCAAATGCACGGTTTATGGACGGGTTCTGGGTGAATGGCTTTAACGTGCTGTGTTGTGCTTGAAATATGTTGATTGATGCATTGTGATTAAATGATAGTGCATGCAACGCCCGGATTTGTGATATTTATGATCTGTCTAGTGTTGTGGTGATCCCGTCCTTGAGTGCTTGTTAATATTTCTAAGATGCATGCTGATGAACATGAGAATGCAGAGTGAATGCATGTGCATGTTATTATGATTGCCGAGTGCATTATACTAAGAGACAGCTGATAAATATTCATTTATTGTTTTATATTAAAATGCATATCGATGCAGGGTGTATGAGTCGGTTATACTGACCCCCACGTGTGATTATGTGTTTAAATGCATGAAATGCCTGTCATTGTACATGCGAATGCCGAGTGCATAAGATGGGGACTGTTGTGATAATTCCCGCATGGGATTTTATGTTAAAAAGTAAGAGATGCATCTAATAGAAATGTGGTTGCCGATTGTGTGAGATTTGGGAATAAAGTGCTGACATGTGATTTTATAACGATTGTAAGAGATGCATGTGTTATGCGGTGATTAATGAATAAATGGCACTGTTGCATGAATGATTATGTATGAGAATATAATGAAAGACCTTGGGTTGGACTCAAGGCAATGCCGAGTGTATTAGCGTTGGACGCTTGATGGAAGACCTTGGGTTGGACTCAAGGCAAGCCTACCGAGTTGGACTCGGGGCTGCCCGTAACACTTCCGTTGTCGCTTGGAGTGACTGTGTTACATGAGAGGGCAAATAGTTTGGTACCAGTAAAACGGCCAGATCAGCTTGGAGCTGAGAAAAGGTTTGGAGCCTATGTTGCAATAATAAAAATTAATAATGAGTAATCGGATCCGACTGAAATGATGTGCGCACACTTATAATTGTTGTTAAGCTCAACGTGAATTGTATATGTGTAATGGTTAACGAGAATATCATGATTTATACAGTCTTGTATTGAATTAGGGTGAATTCCGACTGGATGAATACAAGTGTACTGATACTATTGTTGAGTGTATTATGATCGTATGTTGTTGTGAATAATATGGATTATATAGCCATGTGTGGACTGGATAATTCTGAGTGAATGAGTTGTACGAATTCTGACTGATTGATGCCGAGTGAGTGGCAATATTGAATGGCAGTGTACGTTAATGTTAATTGCGAATTATACTGTATAGTTGAGAATGTAATGACTAATCCGAGTCAATAACTGTCATTTTATATGTAAAAGCTCACCCCTGCTGTGGCTATATTTCAGTGGATGTTGCTCAGAATGGTGATTGATAGGAGAGCATCAATTCCTGTGCAGTGCACCGTACAGTGGAAGTGTACATATATGTATATACTGTGTGAATAGTTTTGTTATAGACTTGGCCGGCTCTTAGTATAATGTTTTGTTTAGGTATGTATGACTTGAATTCTCTCAGATTTGAGAGTATAACTATACTTATATATATATATATATATATAATGCTAAGTGTTAACTTTGTTCATGAGTAATGATGAAGACAAATGTCTAAGTTGTATGTACCTGTATTTTACCGATTAAATAGGGATTGCATGATTCCGAGTAAGGGAGAGCTAAAGTAATAGTGTGTGAGGCTAAATTGGAGATCCTCTTCCGGATGAAGAAAGGTTAAACCAATTCCGAGTGGGTGATGTTCATTAATGCCACTTCCGAGGGAAGGCTGGTCAACGTGTCCGGAGTGGGGAAATAGTTAAATGTGTCCCTCCTGATTGGAGAATGTTGGAATACTCCTGAGTGAGAGCCGACCGAGTGAATTCCTTCTAAGGGTAGAACGGTCAAATGGTTCTGAGTGAAACCTATCTTAGTAACTTATTCCAAGGGGATAGGATCTAGATAATACCGAGTAGAACTTAACTAGTGAAGAATGGGTAAAACACCTCCGAGTGAATTATGATTGAAATATACCGAGTGGTATTGGACTGGGGAAATATTCCGAGTGAGGGCAGGTTTATGGACTCTGAGTGGAATTACTGAGGGAATCATTTCCCGAGCGGAGATTTAACGTTTCCGAATGAGATACGATTGTGACCTTCCAGAATAGAAATAACATTAAGGATATGGCTAAGTATGAGTTTACCGGGTGAAGCCTGTCCGAGAGGATCAATCCCGAGTGAACTTAGGTCCCTAAACCGAGTGATGGAAATTACCGAGTGCTGGGTTCGCTTCAGCGAACCAGGAATCGCTCCAGCGAGAGAGGGCTCGCTCATGTTTTGTCTTACGATGGCGTTGTTCATTCGAGGCTGGGCCTTGCCAACGTGTGGCATCCTGACCTGGTCTTCCCCTTTCTCTAGTCGGCTCTCTGTTCCCTTGTCACCCGTTTGATTTATTTTACCCGACTGTCTTCCGAATTTTGAAAAAAATAAAAATAAAAATTTCCCCTTGTCTTTGTTTTGCCTTTATTGGGTCGGGTTGTTTCAATTATTTCATATTCCACTGATATAAATAGTTTCAAGATTAATTAATAAGAGTATATGTTGAAAAAAATAATCAATGCATATTGTAAATTGAAAGAAGTTATATAAAATTAACAAGAAAAATTATAAAACACATCTCATAAAAAGGATAAGTGAAAATAGATTAAAAATTAAGGAAAACTAAAATATATTATTTATATTTTTTTATTAAAATAAATATATTTTAAATTAAATGTATCAAATAAGACTTGATGTGATCCCTTACGGGAGATTCTCTTACTAAATCAACCTTAAAAAATAAAAGAATATAATTATTAACAATATATAATTTGTTAATTATTTCTATTGATAATTGATAGAAAAAACGAGAGAATCTAATTAAGAATAATATTTATAAGAATAATAACATATAATTGATATCAAAGATGACTGAATCCATTTAAGAATGCTATATGTAAAAATAATAATATTCACGTTATAAAACAACCAAAAAACTCACAAAGACTTCATAAATGAACACACATGCATGGACGCACGTACGTACGCACCAAAATTATTATGTACTATTCTTGTATGGAATCCAAAACAACATTAAAAGTATTTATAAATATTGTATAGAACTTTTAAAAAGAAAAGAAGTCTCGCCACTACTTCTTTTATCAACATATTATGTTATTTTATGTTTATTAACAAATTTATTTACTTTAGCTAAACATATTAAATTTGTCAATTTCTTGGTATACTTTTAAAATTACAATGAATAATAAGGAAGAAAGATCAATGATTATTTCATATTCCATTGATATAAATAGTTTCAAGATTAATTAATAAGAGTATATGTTGAAAAAAATAATCAATGCACTTTGTAAATTGAAAGAAGTTATATAAAATTAACAAGAAAAATTATAAAGCACGTCTCAAAAAAAGGATAAGAGAAAATACATTAAAAATTAAGGAAAAATAAAATATAATATATATATTTTTCAATAATATTAATATCTTTTAAATTAAGTAGATCAAATAAGACTTGATGTGATCCCTTACGCGATTCTCTTACTAAATAAACCTTAAAAGATAAAAGAATATAATTATTAATAATATATAATTTGTTAATTATTTTTGTCAGATTCTATTACTATCAATCTTTACTATCAATAAATGGAAAAGGGAATTAATCATCTTCTATTGATCATTGATAGCAAAAGTGAGAGAATCTAATTAAGAATAATATTTATAAAAATCATAACATATAATTGATATCAAAGATGACCGAATCCATTTAAGAATGCTATTTGCAAAAATAATAATATTCACGTTATAAAATGACAAAAAATCTCACAAAGACTTCATAAATGCACACGCATGCATGGACGCACGTACGCACACACGAAAATTATTACGTACTATTATTGTATGGAATTTAAAACAACATTAAAAGTATTTATAAATATTGTATAGAACTTTTAAAAAGAAAAGAAGTCTCGCCACTACTTCTTTTTCTATCAACATATTATGTTATTTTATGTTTATTAAGAAATATAGTTATTTTGGTTAAACATATTAAACTTGTCAATTATTCTTGGTATACTTTTAAAATTACATTGAATAATAAGCAAGAAAGATCAATGATTATTTCATATTCCACTGATATAAATAGTATCAAGACTAATTAATAAGAGTATGTGTTGAAAAAAATAATCAATGCACATTGTAAATTGAAAGAAGTCATATAAAATTAACAAGAAAAATTATAAAACACGTCTCATAAAAAGGACAAGAGAAAATACATTAAAAACTAAGGAAAAATAAAATATATTATTTATATTTTTTAATAATATTAATATCTTTTAAATTTAATGCATCAAATAAGACGTGATGTGATCCCTTACGCGATTCTCTTACTAAATAAACCTTAAAAAATAAAAGAATATAATTATTAATAATATATAATTTGTTAATTATTTTTGTCTCATTCTTTTACTATTGAGCTTTACTATCAATAAATGGAAAAGGGAATTAATCATCTTCAATTGATAATTAATAGTAAAATTAAGACAATCTAATTAAGAATAATATTTATAAAAATAATAACATATAATTGATATCAAAGATGACTGAATCCATTTAAGAATGCTGTTTGTGAAAATAATAATATTCACATTATAAAACGACTAAAAAACTCACAAAGACTTCATAAATGCACACGCATGCATGGACGCACGTACGCACGCACGAAAATTATTATGTACTATTATTGTATGGAATCCAAAACAACATTAAAATTATTTATAAATATTGTATAGAACTTTTAAAAAGAAAAGAAGTCTCGCCACTACTTTTTCTATCAACATATTATGTTATTTTATATTTGTTAAGAAATTTAGTTATTTTAGGTAAACATATTAAACTTGTCAATTATTCTTGGTATACTTTCTTAAATTACATTGAATAATAAGGAAAAAAGATCAATGATTATTTTATATTCCACTGATATAAATAGTATCAAGCTAAATTAATAAGAGTATGTGTTGAAAAAATAATCAATGCACATTGTAAATTGAAAGAGGTCATATAAAATTAACAATAAAAATTCTAAAACACGTGTCATAAAAAGGATAAGAGAAAATACATTAAAAACTAAGGAAAAATAAAATGTTCTTTATATTTTTATTAAAATAAATATATTTTAATTAAATGTATCAAATAAGACTTGATGTGATCCCTTACGCGATTCTCTTACTAAATAAACCTTTAAAAATAAAAGACTATAATTATTAACAATATATAATTTGTTAATTATTTTTACAGATTCTTTTATTATCGATCTTTACTATCAATAAATGGAAAAGGGAATTAATCATCTTCTATTGATAATTGATAGCAAAAGTGAGAGAATCTAATTAAGAATAATATTTATAAATATAATAACATATAATTAATATCAAAGATGACTGAATCCATTTAAGAATGCTATTTGTAAAAATAATAATATTCACGTTATAAAATGACTAAAAAACTCACAAAAACTTCATAAATGCACACACATGCTTGGGCGCACGTACGCACGCACAAAAATTATTATGTACTATTATTCTATCGAATCCAAAACAACATTAAAAGTATTTATAAATATTGTATAGAATTTTTAAAAAGAAAAATAGTCTCGCCATTACTTCTTTTTCTATCAACATATTATGTTATTCTATTTTTATTAAGAAATTTAGTTATTTTAGGTAAATACACGAAACTTGTCAATTATTGTTAGTATACTTTTAAAACCACATTGAATAATAAGAATGAAAGATCAATGATTATTTCATATTCCACTTATATAAATAGTATCAAGATTAATTAATAAGAGTATATCTTGAAAAAAAATCAATGCACATTGTAAATTGAAAGAAGTCATATAAAATTAACAAGAAAAATTCTAAAACACGTCTCATAAAAAGGATAAGAGAAAATACATTAAAAACTAAGGAAAAATAAAATATAATATTATATTTTTAATAATATTAATATCTTTTAAATTAAATGGATCAAATAAGACTTGATGTGATCCCTTACGCGATTCTCTTACTAAATAAACCTTAAAAAATAAATGAATATAATTACTAATAATATATAATTCGTTAATTATTTTTGTCTGATTCTTTTACTTTCGATCTTTATTATCAATAAATGGAAAAGGGAATTAATCATCTTCTATTGATAATTGATAGCAAGAGCGAGAGAATCTTATGTTTGAATATATATTTCAGGTTGAATTATTTTGATAATGACAAAGCACATTGAAGGATTAAAGCAAAAAGGCCAAGTAACCATGAAAACAGAGAAAACAGAATCAGATAGACAAAAACGTGCAGACTAATCGATTAGAGGACTCAAGATAATCGATTACCTATGTTCTGTTTGTGCAGTAATCGATTACACCTACAAACATAATCGATTACCTAATCTCTGTTTGCAATATAATCGATTGCACCCTTGAAGAATAATCGATTACCATTTGAACAAGATGAAGTATAAGCATTAGGTATTCAAGCTAATCGATTACCAAACCACTCCTAATCGAATACCTAAGTTATGTTTGTAAGATAATCGATTGCACCCTGGAGATAATCAATTACCAGTTGAACGTTTGAAGATTGAGCATCAGGTAGTCAAACTAATCGATTACCAAGTCACACATAATCGATTACTGAAGTTTTGTTTGTCACCCTAATCGATTACAAGAAGGCCTAATCGATTACAATGCTATAAGACAATTAAATGCATCAGGTACCAAGAGTAATCAATTACAGGGTATGAAGTAATCGATTAGCAAGTCCCTGTTTTCAAGCTAATCGATTATACTGAAATGCCTAATCGATTACCTACTGTGTAACACTGAAAATTTCAAAAGCTAATCGATTACAGCTCGAGGCATAATCAATTAGAGTCGTGCCAGAATTTGGGGAAAGTGCTTTTTAGGTGGAAACCAGCTCATTTCTCCACATCTCTCAGACACCCATCACATGCAACGGCTAGGAACTCCAGCAAGCTCCATCAAGGCTCTATAAATGCATGTCAAGCTCAAGCACAACAACAACAAAAGAGGCAATCATCCTTTACATTTATTTATGCTTAGTGAGTCCATTCCTTGTATATTCTGAAATCTTTAAGCTAGAATTTATATTGTTGGTGTATGCACTACGAGCTATTAATGTATCAATTTTAACTTATTAATAAAATTAGTATTTTCAGTTTTAGACAAATGCTATTTATCCTGGAATAATAGGTCATATGAGAATTATTCCTAAAACGTCCCTAATCAAGTATTTACATGGGGACATGTAAATACATTAAGATTAGTATATGAATGTACTGATGATTTGATCTCACAAATCATGGATATATGATATCAAGTCTTTACACGGGTACACATTAAGAGTAATGTTGTACTGGACAGACCCACCATGAGAACGTTGCATGGATCGTTACATGAGTGTCATAAACGATTCTCAATGTGATAATGGTATATAGTCCTTTGACTTGAAATCACTACGATTCCTATATAAGGAGTTTATTATTTTAATACAATCAAACGTTATCTGTAATAAGATGACCATAAAGATTGTGATTAGGCAATAAATAAATTATGCAGAGGGATTGAGTGATGTAGATGGAATTTGTCTCTCCTATGTGACATGAGTGATATCTATGGGCCACTTGATGGAGTGAGACTAATGAAATGCATGGCTATGCTAGAACGAATAAATATTAGATATTTATTCTGTAAAGTCTACTCTGGTATCAAGTAAAATGAATTGGGCCATACAAGGATGACGACGACCATGCCTTGGGCCCAATTAGATATCGTGACAAAAGGAATAAATATATAAAATAATTATCACTTATAGGTCATGTTGATGATAAATAATATTCAGACATAATGATGTATTGCTAGATACCGCTCTTATTTTATATTAATAATAAAATAGTTTATTATTAATATAACCGAATATTTTACCTATAGGGTCACACACATAGAGTAAGCCCACCAGAGGATAGTTTTATTTTAGTTGGACTGAAAATAAAACTATTTGGGCCTAACTCATTTAGAATAAGTCAGGAGCCCAATGTTTAATGAGAGCTCAGGTCAAGACCTAAGCCTATATATAGAGCATGAGATGCTCATAGGCTGCTGCTCAGAAATTAGACCAAAACAAAATTTCCGTACTAGCATTCGGAGCTCTGTTTTTCTGGTGGGAGTGCTCGCGTGGACTCCTAAGGGTGAAGCTACAATTGCTTCGATCGAGGATCTTGTTCTGCGTCTACAAGAGGTAAACCCTAATTTAAAAGTTTTAATTTAGCATAATGCTTTGAGACATACGTGTTTGCAATTCTTTTGGGAATCCTTTGTGTTTCCGCTGCCTGACCCTAATGGGATTCCCTAACATGTATATCCTCTCTTGTTGAGAGTTAGAAATTGTGTGAGCTTTCAATTGCCTATTCACTCTGTTGAGAGCATATATCTTGTAAACATCATCACCAAACACCAAGGTTTTGACTCTAGGTTGAGTAGTTATAAAGGTTGGGCTTCAACCTTTGGGTTATTGAGAGATTGTGAGATTGGGTGTGTAACACCCCGAATTTTATAAAAATGAGTAATTAGTGTGAATAGAAAATCTTTGATTATTGAGGATGATGTGTGGGAAAATGTGGAATCATTGTGGCAAGGTATGAACATATATAAGATAAAGATGAGTTTGAACTTCATATGATTAATATGTTTGGAATGAGAATTTTATAAGTATGGATGATTGGACAAGTATATGCCTCGTAGGTTGTATATGGTATGCTAGAAATAATTGAGCTGGCTTGAGTGTAATTACATGGGCTGAGTTGAATGAAATTGTGAGTGAGGTGAGAGCTTTCAATTTCTGCGCCAGTGCTGATCATTTCGCTCAGGCGAAGTGAATTCTCGCCCGAGCGAGAGACTCACATGTTGGGAATTTAGCTTCTGGGTAATTCTCACTCAGGCGAGGGTTAAGTCTCGCTCAAGCGAGCTTGTCCCAGTATCAGTGTTTAGACACTGGAGGGAATTTGCCAAGGCGAATGGAACTTCGCCCGAGTGAGGGCGAAGGGAATCAGTTGCTGGATGGAATCCGCCCGAGCGAAGGATCTTAAGGGTAGCATTCACTCAGGTGAGGCAATTGATTAATGAGGGACCGCTGGTGCTCTTGGACCATTGTAGGGCCCAGTTTCCCTTTTCTCTTTTCTTCTTCTGTGTGGTCCCCATGTTGATGACTCATGTGCCTTGATGGTCAAATGGGTCTGGTTTTCTCTCCCTCCTTGTCCACGTGGTGTTTGTGTAATCATTGTTGAGAGAATTGGCATTAAATGCTGATGGATTTGCATTACATGAGGATGGGATGTTATGATGAGGGGGATGCTGATAAGGCTGAGATGATAAGGCCTTGGTTGCATGTTTTTCTTCTCACTCTCTCTTCATTCTTTGTCGGTGCATGTTATGGAGGAGAGAAGTGCTCCTCCTTCCCTCTAGAACTTGTTGGAGCTCCTGCTTCATCTTCTTCCTTTTCTTCATCCTCTTCTTCCACTCCTGCATGGCATAGAACCGAGTGGAACAGCGTACGGCTGTGTGTTATGGAAACTAGGCTATTCCTTGTTTCCCTGGTGCTTTCTCTTCATCTTTCTCCATGTGATGGGCTGGTTGTGCCTTGGTTGGAAGTTGTAACAGTCTCTGGGTGCCTCAGTTGTGGATGCAAGATGGTCCACTGTGTTGTGAGGATGAAGACATACATGATGCATGAGGGCATGGTTGTATGCCTTGGGGAGCTTGGAGGTTGCTGCTCGAGTGAAACAGCATGGACTCTTCCATGGCTGTGAGCAGAGTGGAACTTGGGTGTTGGTGGCTTGAAGGCTTGAGTGGAGTAAAGTCTAGGATCTCTACTGGGCCGAGTGAAGTTTGTGAGCTTTAGGAGACTTCTTCATTGACTTGGTGGGAGAGCTGCTTCGGAAGGAAGCTGTGTTGGCTCTTCTATGGTTTAAAAAGCCAAGCAGGGTGCTACTGTGGCTGAGCCGAGTGGCCATGTCACCTCTGGAACATCATTCCAGGTAAGGGGGCTTTGCATCTTAAATACATAGATTTTTGGACGGGTTTCCGGGTGAAATTGTCACACTGTGTTGTGTTGTAATATGTATGATATGTTGTAGTTGAGTAAATAGCCCGGATTATTGATGTTTATTATTTATGTAATGTATGATACCCATTCATATGATGTGTGATGTTTGATGATGATGTTTATGTTAATATGTATGAGATGCACATGATGAATGTTGAGTTCTATGTGTGATTCTCTATTTGTCCCTGGGTGTGTGTACATTTGAATGCATGTGAGTTTTTATTGATGTATATGCGTATGCTGAATGCATGTATGGGGACTGTTATGATGAATGCCGAGTAGGCTTATAAATGAAAGCATGAAATGCTTATTGGAAAGGATAAATCTGAGTGAATCAGGTCTGTACACTGGTGGATAAATATAAGAGACTATGTTATGGAATGTAGGTGTGTTGGGGTCGTTTCCCGAGTGTTGGAACCCCTTGTACCGAGTGGCCTTAGGAATGAATCCTGAGTGGACTAAGTCATTACCAAGGGAATGGCTGTCTCATATACCGAGTCGTGGATTAGCCGAGTGTGGCTTCTCGCTTCAGCGAGTGAGATCTCGCTTCTGCGAGTATGTTGGATAAGAAGGTTTTTGATATTGGTTTCGCTCAAGCGAAGGGGTGTTCGCCCGAGCGAATTGTGTTGTCTCGCTCAAGCAGAGTCGGATCTCGCTTAAGCGAGTGCACGCTGTATTGTTGCGTCGCTCAGGCGCTGTTTTATTCTTCCGTTGTGAATGTCTTTCCTTTATTTTGATCGGTTTTCCGAGCTTCTGGTCAGCTTTTGCCTTCCTTATTATTTGTTTAAATTCTACCCGGTTGCTGGGTTGGCTTTTGGAAAAATTATTCTTCCGCTGTTTGTCTTCTTGGTTTGTCATGGGACCAGCTCTCATATCTTCATATATGGGAGTGTTTTTATTATAGATCCAGGCTATTTTTCTAATTAATTTATGAAAAATTGACCCCTATTTTCAGGGTGTCACAGGGTGGGTTACCCTTTGCTTATGAGGATTGAGTTCTTGAGCGTGGGACACTAGGAAGCTGCAATTGCTCAAAGCTTGTAATCTTTAATTCTCAATAGTGGAAATCCTTCAAGTGGGTTGCTTGAAGGCGAGACGTACACCGGGGTGGTGGAACTCGTTAAATTGGTTTGCAAGCTCTTCTCCCTTACTCTTTTACATTCATACATTACATTTGATTAGTTTGTTGTTGATTGATTGTGATTTACCTACTTGAGCTTGCTTGAACTAGTTACTTTAAAGTGTTACACACCAAGTGCTCGATAAATTCCTTCAGCAATATTTACTACTTAATTTGCATTGACTCTTGTACTAAACTTGCCTTCTCTTGTATAAACTCTAAACTTGTGATAAACGAATTAAGTTCAAAGGCATTCCAAGCAAAGTTTTAAAAACTCAATTCACCCCCCTTCTTGAGTATTGAGGTCACTTGAATAACAAGTGGTATCAGAGCTTGACTCTTGTAGATCAAGCTTAACAGCTTCAAGAGAAAAATGGCCTCAACTTCTCAAAATCTTTTCCCCGAGGGCGGTGCAACAAATAGACCTCCCGCTTTCAATGGTGAGGGGTATACCTTTTGGAAAGAAAGAATGAAAATTTGTATTCAATTTATTGATCTAAAAGTTTGGAATGCCATTGAAAATGGTCCCTTTATTCCCATGCACACTATTAATGGCAAAAATGTTGAAAAACCAATGGATGATTGGACGAGTGACGAAGAGAAAAAGGTACAGTATAATTACAGGGCTAAAAATCTTATTACACTTGTATTAGGACCAGATGAATTTTTTCGAATAATCACATGTAAGTCCGCCAAGGAGATATGGGATACTTTACAAGTAACCTATGAAGGTACTAATGATGTTAAAGACTCTAAGATTAGTATATTAACTAGTCAATATGAGTGCTTTAGATTAAATTCTGGTGAATCAATTATTGATATGCAAAAAAGGTTCACCCTCATTATTAATTAACTTATTACCTTTGGAAAGACTTACACTAATAAAGAGCTCATTCATAAAGTGTTGAAAAGTCTTAACAGGGAATGGCAACCGCTAGTCACCGCCATCAAACAATCACCTAGCATTAATGAAATGTCTCTTGCCACACTATTTGGTAAGTTGCAGGAACAAGAACATGAGCTGAAAGAATTAAAGATAGCAGAAGAGGAAGAAAAATCTTCCAAGAGGAAAGGTCTAGCTCTCAAGGCCACCTCCACAAATGAAGAAGAATCCGGAAGTGAACTCGATGAAGAAGAAGAGTTTGGACTCTTTGTGAAATGCTTCAGGAAATTCATGAGAAGCAAACGGTTCCAAAGGAGCTCCAAAACTCAAGGTAAGAAACCTATCACTAAAGAAAATTCTTCCTCACCCAATTGTTTTGAATGTGGCAAGGAAGGGCACTTTAAAGTTGATTGCCCAAACCTCAAGAAGAAAAGCAAAGAGAGAGGAGGAAGAAGAAGAGCTTACATCGCTTGGGACGAAAACGATGTAAGTAGCTCTGATGATTCAGACAATGAAGAGGCAAATCTTTGCTTAATGGCCAACCACTTTGAAGAGGAAGATGAGGTAAGTCTCCATGACTTAGATAAAGAAGAATTGCTTGATGCTTTTGATAAATTGTATGACAAATTTGTTAAGCTTTCTAGTAAATATAAATTGTCTAGAAAAATAATAGAAACTCTAGAGACACATCTACTTGAGCAAGTAAAAGAAAATGAGTCTTTGAAAAAGAAAATTGTTGAAAAATAAACTTGCTCAAGATCATGTGAATACTTCAAGAAATGTGTTAACCTAGAAAAGAAAGTCCTAGACTTAAACAAAACCTTAGAGAGGTTTACTAATGGTAGAGATAATCTAAATGTATTACTTGGGAGTCAAAGATGCATGTTTGACAAGACGGGATTAGGATATAACACTATCAAGAAAGAAAAGCATTACAAAAATTTCTTTGTACCACCTAGAAAATCATCATCACCATTTTCTAAATGTAATCATTATGGTGTCAAAGGACATAATGCTCTAAATTGCTATGCTAGAAAACTTGGACCAAAAGTGATAAGGAAGGTGTGGGTTCCAAAAGGGACATTACCACAAGCTAACCAAAAAGGACCCAACATAAAATGGGTACCAAGTTCTCTAAATTAATTTTGTTTTGTAGGTATGCTTCAAGGCAAGCAACACCCATTGGTATTTGGATAGTGGGTGTTCAAAACACATGACGGGAGACATGAGCAAATTCACATCATTCACTCCTAAAAAGAAAGGAAGTGTCACTTATGGAGATAACACCAAAGGAAAAATACTTGGTATCGGAAATATCGGTAAAAACTCTTCTACCTCCATTAGTGATGTATTATATGTTGAAGGACTTAAACATAACTTGCTTAGCATAAGCCAATTATGTGATAAAGGATATAGAATTTTATTTGAATCCAATTGTTGCATAATTGAGAATAAGCTAAACAAAGAGGTTAAGTTTGTTGGTCAAAGAATTGATAACATCTACATGATTAATATTGATAGTTTATCCTCAAATGATGTGCAATGTTTCATGACTAGAGAGGATAAAACTTGGTTATGGCATAGAAGAATAGCTCATATACATGTAGACCATTTGAACAAACTTGTTTCTAAAGAATTAGTAATTGGTTTACAAAAGCTCAAATTTGAAAACAAATTTTGTGATGCATGTCAAAAGGGAAAACAAGTAAAGGCATCCTTTCAAGCTAAAAACATTGTTTCTACTCAAAGGCCTTTACAACTTTTGCACATGGACTTATTTGGACCCTCTAAAATCAAAAGCTTTGGTGGTAATTACTATGGTCTAGTAATAGTAGATGACTATTCAAGATACACATGGACCTTGCTTCTTGCTCATAAAAATGAAGCATATCATGCATTCAAGAAACTAGCCAAGATTATCCAACATGAGCAAAATTCAAAAATTGCATCCATAAGAACCGATCATGGGGGAGAATTTGAAAACCAATCCTTTGAAAAGTTTTGCGAAAAACATGGTATCAATCACAATTTTTCAGCTCCTAGAACTCCACAACAAAATGGAGTGGTTGAAAAGAAAAATAGATCTTTAGTGGAGCTTGCAAGAACCATGTTAAATGAAAATAACATTGCGAAACATTTTTGGGCCGATGTGGTAAATACTGCGTGTCATGTTATGAATAGATGTTGAATAAGGCCAATAAGAAAACCCCCTATGAACTTTACAAGGGAAGAAAGCCCAATATTTCTTATTTTCATATCTTTGGATGCAAATGTTTTATGCTCAACAGTGGAAAGGATAATCTAGGAATGTTTAATGCAAAATCTGATGAGGCAATCTTTCTAGGATATTCATCATTTAGTAAATCATATCGAGTCTTTAATAAACAAACCAACACTATTGAGGAATCAATTCATGTGAAATTTGATGAAAATAGCCATAACTCCCCGAGGAAGGAAGATGTTGATGATATTATAGGTACCTTCCAAGAATTAACATTGGATGATAAAGAAGAAGATATCAAAGACAAGGACACAACACAAGAAGTGGGAACTCAACAAAAGGAATGGATCATCTCAAAAGACCACTTTTTGGATAACATCATAGGTGATATCACAAAAGGTGTAAGTACCCGTCGCTCTTTTAATACTTGCAATCATATAGCTTTTGTCTCTCAAATTGAACCTAAAACCATTGATGAGGCTATTATTGATGAGCATTGGATGTTGGCTATGCAAGAAGAACTAAATCAATTTGAAAGAAATCAAGTTTGGGAATTAATGCCAAGACCCAATGATCACCAAATAATAGGTACTAAATGGGTTTTTAGGAACAAATTAGATGAAAATGGTATAATCACTAGAAATAAAGCTAGATTAGTTACTAAAAGGTATAATCAAGAAGAAGGAATAGACTATGAAGAAACATATGCTCCCGTAGCTAGGCTAGAAGCCATTAGATTATTGTTAGCCTTTGCATGTTGTAAGGATTTCAAATTGTACCAAATGGATGTCAAAAGTGCTTTCTTGAATGGATACATTCAAGAAGAAGTATATGTTGATCAACCTCCAGGTTTTGAAAACTACCAATTTCTAAATCATGTTTTCAAACTAAAGAAAGCTTTATATGGTTTAAAACAAGCTCCAAGAGCTTGGTATGAAAGATTAAGTAAATTTCTTTTAGAAAACAATTTTGAAAGAGGAAAGGTTGACACAACATTATTCATTAAGCACAAAAAGAATGATATACTATTGGTTCAAGTATATGTTAATGATATCATTTTTGGTGCTACTAATGAATCACTCTGTAAGGAGTTTGCTAAGTTAATGCAGGAAGAATTTGAAATGTCTATGACGGGAGAACTTACATTCTTCCTAGGACTACAAATTAAGCAAACAAAAGAAGGCACTTTCATTAGTCAATCAAAATATTGCAAGGAGTTGCTTAGGAAATTTAACATGGACAAGGCAAATGATATTGCCACACCTATGGGCACTTTATGCTATTTGGATAAGGATGAGAAATGTAAGGATGTTGAACTCACAAAATATAGAGGTATGATTGGATCCTTACTTTACTTAACCGCTAGTAGACCGGATATCATGTTTGCTGTCTGTATGTGTGCAAGATATCAAGCATTCCCAAAAGAATCACACCTTACTACAGTAAAAAGAATAATGAAATATCTAGTTGGAACTCAAAATGTTGGTTTATGGTACCCCAAAGGGGTTGAATGCACTCTAGTTGGATATTCTGACTCTGATTTTACAGGATGTAAGCTTGATAGAAAAAGTACTAGTGGTACTTGTCACTTGCTTGGTAGTTCTCTTGTATCTTGGCATAGCAAGAAACAAGTGAGTGTTGCATTATCAACAGCCGAGGCAGAATATGTTGCAGCTGGTAGTTGTTGTGCTCAAATTGTAACAGCCCAAATTTTTAATTAAATTTGAAGCGGTAATTAAACAGTGAAAAAATTAAAGTTTCTCAGAAAAATAAGAAATGAATCCTAGAAAATAGGAAATTTAATACAAGGATATTTTTAGTCTGACTTAAAACAGAATTAAACGAAAATGGAACGTAGAATAAAATAAAGTAATAAAATAAAATAAAAATCTTCTACAGTAAAATGCTACAGTAAAACGTCACGTGAAAAATCTTGTAACTTCATGAGAGTTCTCCATTCTTCCCACCGCCTCATTTCACTTCGATCTGCTACAGTGATTTCTGGTGGAAGAGGATGAAAAAGGAGATAGTTGAGTATGTTTCATCTTACTTAATATGTCAGAAAAGTAAAATAGAACATCAAAAACCATCTGGTGGATTACAACCACTAGAAATACCAGTATGGAAATGGGATAACATTGCCATGGACTTTGTGTCAGGCTTACCTAAAACACAAAAAGGCAATGATGTTATCTGGGTGATAGTCGATAGATTAACAAAATCAACCTATTTTCTTCCAATCAACATGAAGCATTCACTTGAGAAATTGGCTCAAGTGTACATAAAGGAGATAGTGAGATTACATGGAGTACCATCAAGCATAATGTCTGATAAAGATCCTAGATTTACTTCTCGATTCTGGGGAAGTTTACATAAAGAGCTTGGTACCAGACTGAAGTTAAGCTCTACCTATCATCCATAGACTGATGGACAGTCATAAAGGACTATCCAAAGTCTGGAGGATTTACTAAGAGCATATGTATTAGAACATGGTGGAAGCTGGGAACATTACCTTCCACTAATCAAATTCACATATAATAATAGTTATCACTCAAGCATTGGGATGGCACCATATGAAGCATTGTATGGTAGAAAGTGCAGGACACCAATCTGTTGGGTAGAGACAGGTGAGCACCTGACTCTTGGACCAGAAATTGTCCAGCAAACAACAGAGCAAATTTGAATGATTAGAGAAAGGATGAAAATTGCGCAGGATCGACAGAAGTCATATTATGATCAAAGGAGGAAGCCATTAGAATTCCAAATTGGAGACTATGTATTCTTGAAAGTATCACCTAATAAAGGAGTTGGAAGAGTGTTAAAAAGTAAGAAGCTTACTCCAAGATATATAGGACCATATGAGATTCTGAAAAGAATTGGTAAAGTGGCATATCAGATTGCATTGCCACCTCACCTTTCCAATCTTCATAATGTGTTCCATGTCTCACAATTACGGAAGTATGTACCTGATCCAGACCATGTGATCGAGACTGGTGATATAGAAGTTAAGGAAAACCTTACGATTCCAGTAACAGTAGTGAAGATAATGGATAGAGATATCAAGCGACTAAGAGGCAAGGAGATCTCATTGGTGAAAGTAGCTTGGCAACAAGGAGATGAAATAAGCATGACTTGGGAACGAGAAGATGAGATGAGAAGTCAATACCCTGAATTATTCTAACAAGGTACGTTTAAATTTCGAGGACGAAATTTTTATAACGGGGGGAGAGTGTAACAGCCTAAATTTTTAACTAAATTTGAAGCGGTAATTAAACAGTGAAAAAATTAAAGTTTCTCAAAAAAATAAGAAATGAATCCTAGAAAATAGGAAATTTAATACAAGGATATTTTTAGTCTAACTTAAAACGGAATTAAACGAAAATGGAACGTAGAATAAAATAAAATAATAAAATAAAATAAAAATCTTCTACAGTAAAATGTTACAGTAAAACGTCACATGAAAAATCTTGTAACTTCATGAGAGTTCTCCATTCTTCCCACCGCCTCATTTCACTTCGATCTGCTACAGTGATTTGCTACAGTAACCGCCATTGGAAGCCTATAAATAAGGCTCCAACCTTTCAAATTTCTTCAAACCAAAAACCTTACTAGTCCTATAACCTTTCATCTCCCTCTTTAAGTTTTCAAAACCTTCATTGTCATACTCAAGCTCTTTAATTTTTGCATAAGAAGAAATTACGCAAACTTGAAGATTTAAGGAAATACAAGGGAGTTTAGCATAAGAAAAGCTTAAGGATCTTCAATTGAGGTAAGAAAGAGGGGATAGGATATTAAATACATAAAAATTAAGTTAGAATTGCTTGCTTAATTGTTTAGAAACTCATATAGTTAGATTTTAATTTAATTTGAATTAAATTGTGAAATTGATGCCAAATGGTTTGGAATATGATATTAAACAATTACTATAACATGGAAAATGTGTTTCCATATTCTTTGAATTATTAAATGTTATGGAAAATATGTTTCCATATGTTTGAAATATGATATAAAAATTATGGAAAATGTGTTTTCATACGATTGAATTATGATATAAATAATATGGAAAATGTGTTTCCATATTCTTTGAATTACAAACAAAGTATGCTTAATTGATTGTTGTAATAATTTTATTGTTACAATTAATTATAAAGGAATTTGATAATTTAATCATTCATGCATCATATGCATTGGTCGTTCAAAGAATCCGCAGAGGGGTTCTTTAAGGGGGTTCCCGGTGGGGGAACGCGCTCTGTTGAGCAACAGACCTCTGCGGTGGTTTTATACCACAGTCGTCTTAAGGGCTAAGCAGTGTGTCCTTAAGGGGGGTCCCGCAACACTTGTTATTGATATGATTGTATTATTATCTGATGTTGGTGTTGCATTATAGGGCGCGGTATCGATTGGATATCTGTAAAAATGTTATTGTTGAAAAATCACTGCAGATGTTCCCACCAGAATGGATCCATCATGCATTTTTATTCATATAGAGAATGGAATATTAATATAAATATAATACAAAATACGTGTTTGGCATCCACATCGCATAGCATCATACTTGTGATTGTGTATGTTCTAATCTAATTTCTATTTATTTGATATTTTATCTCACTCTTTCTGTTACTTGTGGCAACCCTTTAGTGGTTAACCAGGAAGACATATGACAAAGTGGATGTTACTGAATATGGATGAATTATGAAGGCTTTTGATGATGATGCTTGCTTACATGACTACTATTGCTGTATTATGTGTATGCTATGTTTTGGTACTTTACATCTTTATATTTTATAAGATCTAGGTGCCTGTTGTAAAATATAATATGTATAAAACTCTGATGTTATGTATAATAATAAGAAGTCAATTATGAAAAGGTTGCGCACTCTGATATTGTATTAGTAACCTCTAGAATCAGGTTGTGAATCTCTTGATAATTACCAGGTAAAAAAATAAAAAATAAGAATAAGTTATCCATGAGATTTTATATGGTGACAGTAATTATCTTGGGATTTGCAAGTTGACTCCAGGACGTTACAAAAGTGAGAGAATCTAATTAAGCATAATATTTAAAAAATAATAACATATAATTGATATCAAAGATGACTAAATCCATTTAAGAATGCTATTTGCAAAAATAATAACATTCACATTATAAAACGACTAAAAAACTCACAAAGACTTCATAAATGCACACGCATGCATGGACGCACGTACGCACACACGAAAATTATTATGTACTATTATTGTATGGAATCTAAAACAACATTAAAATTATTTATAAATATTGTATAGAACTTTTAAAAATAAAAGAAGTCTCGCCACTACTTCTTTTTCTATCAACATATTATGTTATTTTATGTTTATTAAGAAATTTAGTTATTTTTGGTAAACATATTAAACTTGTCAATTATTCTTGGTATACTTTTAAAATTACATTGAATAATAACGAAGAAAGATCAATGATTATTTCATATTCCACTTATATAAATAGTATCAAGACCTATTAATAAGAGTATGTGTTGAAAAAAATAATCAATGCACATTGTGAATTGAAATAAGTCATATAAAATTAACAAGAAAAATTCTAAAACACGTCTCATTAAAAGGATAAGAGAAAATACATTAAAAACTAAGGAAAAATAAAATAAAATATTTATATTTTTTAATAACATTAATATCTTTTAAATTAAATGGATCAAATAAGACTTGATGTGATCCCTTACGTAATTCTCTTACTAAATAAACCTTAAAAAATAAAAGAATATAATTATTAATAATATATAATTTGTTAATTATTTTTGTCTGATTCTTTTACTATCGATCTTTACTATCAATAAATGGAAAAGGGAATTAATCATCTTCTATTGATAATTGATAGCATAAGCGAGAGAATCTAATTAAGAATAATATTTATAAAAATAATAACATATAATTGATATCAAAGATGACTGAATCTATTTAAGAATACTGTTTGTCAAAATAATAATATTCACGTTATAAAACAACTAAAAAACTCACAAAGACTTCATAAATGCATACGCATGGATGGACGCACGTACGCACACACAAATATTATTATGTACTATTATTGTATGGAATCCGAAACAACATTAAAAGTATTTATAAATATTGTATAGAACGTTTAAAAAGAAGAGAAGTCTCGCCACTACTTCTTTTTCTATCAACATATTATGTTATTTTATGTTTATTCAGAAATTTAGTTATTTTAGCTAAACATATTAAATTTGTTAATTATTCTTGGTATACTTTTAAAATTACAATGAAAAATAAGGAAGAAAGATCAATTATTATTTCATATTCCACTAATATAAATAGTTTCAATATTAATTAATAAGAGTATATATTCAAAAAAATAATCAATGCACATTGTAAATTGAAAGAAGTTATATAAAATTAACAAGAAAAATTATAAAACACGTCTCATAAAAAGGATAAGAGAAAATACATTTAAAATTAAGGAAAAATAAAATATATTAATTATATTTTTTTATTAAAATAAATATATTTTAAATTAATTGGGTCAAATAAGACTTGATGTGATCCCTTACGCGATTCCCTTACTAAATAAACCTTAAAAAATAAAAGTATAAAATTAACAATATATAATTTGTTAATTATTTTTGTCAGGTTCTTTTATTATTGATCTTTACTATCAATAAATGGAAAAAGGAATTAATCATCTTCTATTGATAATTGATAGCAAAAGTTAAAGAATCTAATTAAGAATAATATTTACAAAAATAATAACATATAAATGATATCAAAGATGACTGAATCCATTTAAGAATGCTATTTGTAAAAATAATAATATTCACGTTATAAAACGACTAAAAAACTCAAAAAGACTTCATAAATGTACACGCATGTATGGACGCACGTACACACTCACAAAAATTATTATGTACTATTATTGTATGGAATCTAAAACAACATTAAAAGTATTTATAAATATTGTATAGAAGTTTTGAAAAGAAAAGAAGTCTCGCCACTAGTTCTTTTTCTATCAACATATTATGTTATTTTATGTTTATTAAGAAATTTAGTTATCTTTGGTAAACATATTAAACTTGTCAATTATTCTTGGTATACTTTTAAAATTACATTGAATAATAAGGGAGAAAGATCAATGATATTTCATATTCCACTTATATAAATAGTATCAAGACTAATTAATAAGAGTATGTGTTGAAAAAAATAATCAATGCACATTGTGAATTGAAATAATTCATATAAAATTAACAAGAAAAATTCTAATGTAACATCCCGGATAATTATAGAAAAATTTGGTGAAGTGGAAAATATTAAAAATTGTTTTTAGGAATTTGTTGGATATTTTAAGAATTATTGGTTAAGTATGAAAGGTGTGATTAGAAGAAGAGACGTTTAATTAAAATCATTAAAGAAATTGTAAAGGAAATGGAGAAATGACCGGTTGAAGAGGTTACCGGTTGGGAGTGACCAGTTGAGAAGGTAACCGGTTGCCATGGGTTTAAATAAAGGTTTCTCTCTCTCAATTATTCACTTCTACGAGAACCTTTTTCTTCTTCTTCTGTTTCTCTTCTTCCTTTCCTTAGTCCATTATTGTGAGCTGCATGCTTTGAAAGGAGGTCCATCTTTGCATCAAAGCTTGAACTAATTATATAGCTATGACAGTGGTTTCAAGGTAAGTCCTTTGAACCGTTTAAAATTGCTTCCTCACCTATTTCTTTCTTTTCTGGACCGAATGGTCATGTGCATGGAAGGGGGTACTGCTCTGATCCCCACTCCTCTTGGCTGTGAGCCTGAAAATGGCCCTTGACCATGTGGATGGTGGTGTAATGGTAACGTGTTTCAGGTTCCAAACCCTTAGGTAGTGGAACAACACGTGTGGAATGCTTAAAAAAGCTGGTGCTAGAACGAACATCAGTGGGACGATTAAAGCAGTTACTACTGGAACGGTGGTGGAACTGTGAACCCAGAAACTATTGAGGCGTGGAACAGAGGTAAAGGGGTTATAATTAATTAGAATAGGACATACTGTCTGAGTCGTTGAGATATTTGTAAACCGGGTAAGAAATAATGCTGGAAGAAAAGTATGTGAATGTGTATGAATGTATGTATGGATGTGCACACCGATCGGTTTCTAATCATGTGTATGTGACTTGAGAAATAATTGATGCTGTGATATTTGAGATGATGCCGAATGAGTGTAAATGAATGTGTATGGATACATGTATGTGGACACCGATCGGTTTCTGATCGTGTGTGTGTGGCTTGAGCCGATTGAAATTAAAATATTTAATGTTGTGATAATCAGTATTTGTTGGCAATGTGATGAATGGGCTTGACAAGCAGGTCGCCCAGTGGCAATGTGATGAATGGGTTTGACAAGTCGGTCACCCTGTGTTGTGAGCATATGCCAGTTTCTGGTAGTTGCATTTGTTGATTGTTGATAATATGAAATGATTGAGATGTGATTATGTGGTATGGGACGACCGACGGTATATATAGCCCCTCATTTCCGGCTCCCGTGGTTTTTGTGCCCAGTTGAGCTACCCAGTGGTCAAGTAGGACCCAGTGGTTGAGGTGGAGAGTCAAGCAGGACTCGGTGAACCAAGCAGGGTTCACGGGGTATCAAGTAGGACCCCCAGCTGAAGGCCGATCCTTTAGTATCCGGATACTAGGCGTCGATTTTATGTGAGAGTCAGTTGTGACAATTGATGATTTGATGATTCTGCCGAGTGCAGTTTGTTTTAATTTCTGAATAAGAATTTGATATATTTGATGGGTATGAATTGACTTATTTGCCGAATGTGATTGGCTGTCTTTCCCGAGTGATTGGCTGTATTTGCCGAGTGAGATTTGTTCTACTTATAGAGTGAGGTTTGCCATATTTTTTGAGTGAGAATTGATGAGTATGATGTTATATTTGCTGAGTGCAATTTATTATATGTGACGAGTGTAAACGGGTATAATTGCCGAGTGTGAAGTATTGTAGTTGCTGAGCATGAATTGTTATGATTGCCGAGTGTTAATTTGTTATAATTGCCGAATGAAAATTGAACTAATTGTTGAGTGATGTTATATTCACCGAGTGGTAAATTGGTTATAATTACTGAACGAAAGTTTAAATCGTTGCTAAACGAATTGATGTAATTGCTGAGTGTAATTTCATATCTTTGCCGAGGGATTGATATATTTTCCGAGTGGAAAAATTGTATATTTACTGAGTGGAAGTTACTTGTTGAATGTTACTTGTTAAGAATGTCGAAGGAGAATTGTTATGCTGCTGAGTGTGAATTATAATAATGCCGAGTGATAATGGATTGCCGAGTGTGAGTGTATTGCCAATTGAGTTAATTGTCGAGCGAAATATGAAGTTTTGAGGATAAAGTAATCGGACGGAGTTTATACTCGTATTTATTCCGTTCTATATTAATTATAATGCTAAACACTCACCCTTGCTGTTGTTTTCAATTTTTAGTAACCAGTGACAGGGAGAAGGTCGGAGCCATGGAGGTGCGCCAAGCGGAGGATTGATGCCAAGGCACTGAGTGAATTTGAATGAAATTATGTAATATATACATATATTGAGTTTTTCCGAGTGTGTGATGAGATATGTTAAAGGTATGTTGAATTAAATTTGATTCGGTCATGATTTGTGATGCTATTTGATCGGTGTTTATTTTATGAAAGAATTTGCATTGTTGTAGCAGAGTTGACCACCTGGTGAATCTAGTCGAGTGGATTCCTTACCCGAGCGAGGGTCTATTAATTTGATGCCCATTTGAGTACCCCTCATTCTTTCCGAGAGAAGAATAGCCGAGAGACTCAATTCCGAGTGAAAAGGTTATAGTGTTTCCGAGTGAAGAAAGATAAGAGTGCTTCCGAGTGAAGGTCAAAGTGTTTCTAGGTGAGGATATGAGTGAACCTTTTCTAGGTGGAAGTTAAGCTGTCCCAAGTGAGAGATGACCGGGTGAGAGAATTATTTCCGAGTGAACCCTGACTGTTTTCTTTCTTTCGCTATTCCTAAATAACTATTTTATTAATGGTATTTTGAATCAGTTTTAGTCGGTAATTGCTATTTTAAGTGTGATTTTACTACTCTGAATGTATTTAACAAAAGTAAAGATTTTTATGTTAAGACCGAGCGGATCTTTATAGTAAAACGCGAAAAATTATTTTGGAAAAATGAGAAAATTGACGCGGGTCGTCATAGTTGGTATCAGAGCGGTTCTTTCTAGAGCCGAGTGGATGGGTGAACCGAGTGATTATGAGAGTCCTATACTGGACTATGTTTTGCATTTTATTGCAGTGTACTTGTGGTTGTTTGTGCAGCTTGGCATCATTCCCTTGGCACTCCAGCGTCGTTGTATATGTGTGAGGTAAATATCTGACTCCCTGGTAGAGTATTGGTTAATGGTGAAGTGTTTATTCATTATAGAATTATTTTATGGTTGGGAATTTAGTTCTGATGGAGGAGACGATTTCTTCTCAGAATTTTCTAAATTGATGAGTAGGACCGAGTCAGGTCCCACTCTTGATAAATTCCTGAAAAGGAATCCCCCTGCTTATAGAGGAGGACACAATTACGGTGTGATGTATATTTGGATAAGGGAAACCGAGTAAGCTTTTGAGTATTTTGAGTGCTCGGAGGAGCATAAAGTACAGTTTACAACTTATCAGTTGGAGAGGCTAGGATATGGTGGTTTCGGACTAAGGTACAGATAAAGACGACGAGTGAGTCGCTAGTGTGGGCGAATTTCCGAGTGGTTTCTTGTCAAGTACTTCTCGGATAATTAGAAAATTTGAAAGGAAATGGAATTTGAGGTTGGAATAGGGCCGAGTGTTAATGGCCGAGTACACTACTAAGTTTGACGAGCTGTGACTTCTATCACTCTTTGTAACATCCCAATTTTGAAGTTAAATACCGAATGAAATAAACCATTAAGACCTTGATTTCAAAGTGGGAAGACAATTGTTAATTATAATCTAAGGAATAATGACAAATTAATTTAGTTGGTAAAAGATGGCTGCTTGTGATTGGTGAGTCACGTGAGTGGACTGCGATTCACGTTTTCACATCCCACTCCCTTCTCTTTGCATGCATATACATATACCCTGTATCACCGTGATATTCATCGTTCCTTGCTGCTTCATCCCCTCTTTTCTTCTTCTTCGTCTTCGTCCTCTTTTCTTCCCCTGTTTTTATTCTTCGTTTCTGGAGATCACGACGACGGTGCTGGAGAAAGGTCAGAGCCCCTCCAACTGGTGAAGGACGATCATTGAGGCAGAGGAAGAACAACTCCCCATCCCTGAGCCGATTCCAGAGTACGACGGTGCGAAGGGGGACTGGACAAGTCAAAAAGGGTGTCAGACCAAACGTCAGAGAGCAGAAGAGTTTCTTGAGTTCCTTCTGTAAGTAGGGGGCACTTGCATGTCAAATGCATGGTACATGAACGGTACCGGATGAATGTACTGCTTTAAGTGTGTGCATGTGTCTGTGACGACTGTATGTTATGCATGATTGATAATCTTGGATTCCGTGTGTATGATAGTAGTATCTTGTTAGTAGTTATATAATAACTGCATGCAATCAAGATGGTGGTAATGTAGTCTGTCAACCTTTCTGATATAGACGAGTGAGATGCATGGTTCTATCTCTGTTAATACCGTGAGACATGAATGTGTGGCTGTTAGTTGATTCGTCCAATGTTATTACTCTGAACTATTGATTGCTGTGCATGCTGGTGTGATTGACAAAGTAAATATAGGGACTATATTGAATCGGTTTCTACCTTGGTGGTTACGAAGGAGGTATCGGTTGAGTAACGATGCTTGCTGGTAAAACGCATAAGTTGCATGTGATCACCTCAGATAGTTGCACTAGTGGTTGAGGTCGTGTGAAGTCGAGGAAACAGGTGTGTTTTAGCCGATCTTGGGTAATCAGATTTAGGAAGAAAGGCGTATGAATCGTATTTCTGAAATTGGTAAGTGATTAAAGATGAGGAGTAAATAGAGATGACCTTAAAAGGAAATCTAATGATTGAGTTTCTACTAAGGTACACTGAGTGGAGAATTTTTGGGTAAATTATGTCTGAGACAAGACCTTCCGGGTGAAGAAGAATTCTGTCCGAATGAGACGCTTGAGTAAGACATTTTTGAACAGTGACTGAATGGAGTATCTCCGAGTTGTGTCTTTCCGAGTGAAGTGTCTCTGGGTGTGGTACTTCCGAGTGGGAAGACACCGAGTGAGACATTTCCAGAGGGATAGCATCGTGAGCCACTACTGATTCCGTGTGGATGGCACCGATTAAGATATACCGAGTGAGTCTTTCTCCAGGAAGAGTACTTAGGGACAGAGAAAGAGGAACTTCGAATGAGTATGCTCCCGAGTGAATAGTTCCCGAGAGGAGTAAATATCCAAGTGGTGGAGCCTGCAAAAGGTGATTTCAGGCAAGCCGTGCTAACTGAAGCACAGAAGTTCTTTTAGATATTCATCACGGTATTACAAAGATGTATCACGATTTGAAGAAGGAATTCTGGTGGTCGGGAATGAAGAAGGCAAAAACTGAGTTAATCTAAGAGATGAATGAGCAAGTTGCTCTAATCCGAGAGAAAATGAAGATTGCCTAAGAACGATAGAAGAGTTACTATGACAATCGGCATAAACCACTAAGAGTTTCAGATGGATGATTGGGTGTTCCTGAAGGTTTCACCGACTAAAGGAGTGGGTCGGATATTGAAGAGTCACAAGCTTAATTCGAGATACATCGGACCGTATCGAATATGGGAGAGGATCGGTAATGTTGCTTACCGACTGGATCTTCCCCAGTCGTTAACTAACATTCAAGTGTTTAATGTGTCACAACTCTGAGTGTATATTCCGAGTGATTCGATTATTGTGCCGAGTGACTCTATCGAATTGGAGGACCTGACGGTGGAAGTGCGCCGATCGGTATTGAGGAATTCCGGACCACACGGATAAGAAACAAGGAAATGCCATTAGTAAAGATGAAGTGGCAGAATTTGAATGGGGTAGTCTACACTTGAAAAAAAAATTTGGAATCAGACATGAGACGGGTGTACCCCAATCTTTTTCAGTAGGTGCATTGATTTCGGGGACAAAATCCCTTTTTAGGGGGGTGGATGTAACATCCCAGATAATTATAGAAAAATTTGGTGAAGTGGAAAATATTAAAAATTGTTTTTAGGAATTTATTGGATATTTTAAGAATTATTGGTTAAGTATAAAAGGTGTGATTAGAAGAAGAGAGGTTTAATTAAAATCATTAAAGAAATTATAAAGGAAATGGAGAAATGACCGGTTGAAGAGGTTATCGGTTGGGAGTGACCGGTTGAGAAGGTAACCAGTTGCCATGGGTTTAAATAAAGGTTTCTCTCTCTCTATATTATTCACTTCTACGAGAACCTTCTTCTTCTTCTTTTGTTTCTCTTCTTCCTTTCCTTACTCCATTATTGCGAGCTGCATGCTTTGAAAGGAGGTCCATCTTTGCATCAAACCTTGAAATAATTATATAGCTGTGACAGTGGTTTCAAGGTAAGTCCTTTGAACCGTTTAAAATTGCTTCCTCACCTTTTTCTTTCTTTTCTGGACCGCATGGTCATGTGCATGGAGGGGGTACTGCTCCGATCCCCACTCCTCTTGGCTGTGAGCCTGAAAATGGCCCTTGACCGTGTGGATGGTGGTGTAATGGTAACGTGTTTCAGGTTCCAAACCCTTAGGTAGTGGAACAACACGTGTGGAATGCTTAAAGAAGCTGGTGCTGGAACGGACATCAGTGGGACGATTAAAGGAGTTGCTACTGGAACGGTTGTGGAATTGTGAACCCAGAAACTATTGAGGCGTGGAACAGAGGTAAGGGGGTGTTCGGATTATAATTAATTAGAATAGGACATATTGTCTGAGTCATTGAGATATTTGTAAACCTGGTAAGAATTAATGCTGGAAGAAAAGTATGTGAATGTGTATGAATGTATGTATGGATGTGCACACCGATCGGTTTGGGATCGTGTGTGTGTGTGTGTGAGTGAAGAAATATCTGATATTGTTGCTGAATGAAAGCTGTGAATGTATGAGTATGCATGTATGTATGTGAACACCGATCAGTTTCTGTTCATGTGTATGTGACTTGAGAAATAATTGATGCTGTGATATTTGAGATGATGCCGAATGAGTGTAAATGAATATGTATGGATGCATGTATGTTGACACCGATAAGTTTCTGATCGTGTGTGTGTGGCTTGAGCCGATTGAAATTAAAATATTTAATGCTGTGATAATCGGTATTTGCTGGCAATGTGATGAATGGGCTTGACAAGCAGGTCGCCCAGTGGCAATGTGATGAATGGGTTTGACAAGTCGGTCACCCTGTGTTGTGAGCACATGCCAGTTTCTGGTAGTTGCATTTGTTGATTGTTGATAATATGAAATGATTGAGATGTGATTATGTGGTATGGGATGGCCGATGGTATATATAGCCCCTCATTTCCGGCTCCCGTGGTTTTTGTGCCCAGTTGAGCTACCCAGTGGTCAAGTAGGACCCAGTGGTCGAGGTGGAGAGTCAAGCAGGACTCAGTGAACCAAGCAGGGTTCATGGGGTGTCAAGTAGGACCCCCAGCTGAAGGCCGATCCTTTAGTATCCGGATACTAGGCGTCGATTTTATGTGAGAGTCAGTTGTGACAATTGATGATTTGATGATTCTGCCGAGTGCAGTTTGTTTTAATTGCCGAATGAGAATTTGATATATTTGATGGGTTTGAATGGATATGTTGCCGAGTGTGAGTGTATTGCCGATTGAGTTAATTACTGAGCGAAATGTACAGTTTTGAGGATAAAGCAATCGGACGGAGTTTATACTCGTATTTATTCCGTTCTATATTAATTATAATGCTAAACACTCACCCTTGCTGTTGTTTTCAATTTTTAGTAACCAGTGACAGGGAGGAGGTCGGAGCCATGGAGGTGCGCCGAGCGGAGGACTGATGCCAAGGCACCGAGTGAATTTGAATGAAATTATGTAATATATACATATATTGAGTTTTTCCGAGTGTGTGATGAGATATGTTAACGGTATGTTGAATTAAATTTGATTCGGTCATGATTTGTGATACTATTTGATCGGTGTTTATTTTATGAAGGAATTTGCATTGTTGTAGCAGAGTTGACCACCTGGTGAATCTAGCCAAGTGGATTCCTTAACCGAGCTAGGGTCTATTAATTTGATGCCCATTTGAGTACCCCTCATTCTTTCCAAGAGAAGAATAGCCGAGAGACTCAATTCCGAGTGAAAAGGTTAGAGTGCTTCCGAGTGAAGAAAGATAAGAGTGCTTCCGAGTGAAGGTCAAAGTGTTTCTAGGTGAGGATATGAGTGAACCTTTTCTGGGTGGAAGTTAAGCTGTCCAGAGTGAGAGATGACCGGGTGAGAGAATTATTTCCGAGTGAACCCTGACTGTTTTCTTTTTTCCGCTGTTCCTAAATAACTATTTTATTAATGGTATTTTGAATTGGTTTCAGTCGGTAATTGCTATTTTAAGTGTGATTTTACTACTCTGAATGTATTTAACAGAAGTAAAGATTTTTATGTTAAGATCGAGCGGATCTTTATAGTAAAACGAGAAAAATTATTTTGGAAAAATGAGAAAATTGACACGGTATATTACAATGAATAATAAGGAAGAAAGATCAATGATTATTTCATATTCCACTAATATAAATAGTTGCAAGATTAATTAATAAGAGTATGTGTTAAAAAAATAATCAATGCACATTCTAAATTGAAAGAAGTCATATAAATTTAACAAGAAAAATTCTGGAACAGGTCTCATAAAAATGATAAGAGAAAATACATTAAAAATTAAGGAAAAATAAAATATATTATTTATATTTTTTTATTAAAATAAATATATTTTAAATTAAATGGATCAAATAAGACTTCATGTGATCCCTTACGCGATTCTCTTACTAAATAAACCTTAAAAAATAAAAGAATATAATTATTAACAATATATAATTTGCTAATTATTTTTGTCAGATTCTTTTATTATCGATCTTTACTATCAATAAATGGAAAAGGGAATTAATCATCTTCTATTGATAATTGATAGCAAAAGTGAGAGAATCTAATTAAGAATAATATTTATAAAAATAATAACATATAATTGATATCAAAGATGACTGAATCCATTTAAGAATGCTATTTGTAAAAATAATAATATTCACGTTATAAAATGACAAAAAATCTCATAAAAACTTCATAAATGCACACGCATGCATGGACGCACGTACGCTCGAACGAAAATTATTATGTACTATTATTGTATGGAATCCAAAACAACATTAAAAGTATTTATAAATATTGTATAGAACTTTTAAAAAGAAAAGAAGTCTCGCCACTAGTTCTTTTTCTATCAACATATTATGTTATTTTATGTTTATTAATAAATTTAGTTATTTTTGGTAAACATATTAAACTTGTCATTTAGTCTTGGTATACTTTTAAAATTACACTGAATAATAAGGAAGAAAGATCAATGACTATTCCACTTATATAAATAGTATCAAGACTAATTAATAAGAGTATGTGTTCAAAAAAATAATCAATGCACATTGTAAATTGAAATAAGTCATATAAAATTAACAAGAAAAATTCTAAAACACGTCTCATTAAAAGGATAAGAGAAAATACATTAAAAATTAAGGAAAAATAAAATAAAATATTTATATTTTTTAATAATATTAATATCTTTTTAATTAAATAGATCATATAAGACTTGATGTGATCCCTTACATGATTCTCTTACTAAATAAACCTTAAAAAATAAAAGAATATAATTATTAATAATATATAATTTGTTGAGTATTTTTGTCTGATTCTTTTACTATCGATCTTTACTATCAATAATTGGAAAAGGGAATTAATCATCTTCTATTGATAATTGATAGCAGAAGCGAGAGAATCTAATTAAGAATAATATTTATAAAAATAATAACATATAATTGATATCAAAGATGACTGAATCCGTTTAAGAATGCTATTTGTAAAAATAATAATATTCACGTTATAAAACGACTAAAAAACTCACAAAGACTTCATAAATGCACACGCATGCTTGGACGCACGTACGCACACACTAAAATTATTATGTACTATTATTGTATGGAATCCAAAAAACATTAAAAGTATTTATAAATATTGTAAAGAACTTTTAAAAAGAAAAAAAGTCTCGTCACTACTTCTTTTTCTATTAACATATTATGTTATTTTATGTTTATTAAGAAATTTAGTTATTTTAGGTAGATATATTAAACTTGTCAATTATTCTTAGTATACTTTTAAAACCACATTGAATAATAAGAATGAAAGATCAATGATTACTTCATATTCCACTTATATAAATAGTATCAGTGTTGAAAAAAATAACCAATGCACATTTTAAATTGAAAGAAGTCATATAAAATTAACAAGAAAAATTCTAAAACACGTCTCATAAAAAGGATAAGAGAAAATACATTAAAAACTAAGGAAAAATAAAATAAATATTTTTATTTTTAATAATATTAATATCTTTTATAGTAAATGGATCAAATAAGACTTGATGTGATCCCTTACACGATTCTCTTACTAAATAAACCTTAAAAAATAAAAGAATATAATTATTAATAATATATAATTTGTTAATTATTTTTGTCTGATTCTTTTACTATCGATCTTTACTATCAATAATTGGAAAATGGAATTAATCATCTTCTATTGATAATTGATAGTAAAAGCAAGAGAATCTAATTAAGAATAATATTTATAAAAATAATAACATATAATTGATATCAAAGATGACTGAATCCATTTAAGAATGCTATTTGTAAAAATAATAATATTCACGATATAAAACGACTAAAAAACTCACAAAGACTTCATAAATGCACAAGCATGCATGGACGAACGTACGCACGCACGAAAATTATTATGTTCTATTATTGTATGGAATCCAAAACAACATTAAAAATATTTATAAATATTGTATAGAACTTTTAAAAAGAAAAGAATTCTCGCCACTACTTCTTTTTCTATCAACATGTTATGTTATTTTATATTTATTAAGAAATTTAGTTATTTTAGGTAAACATATTATACTTGTTAACTATTCTTGGTATACTTTTCAAATTACATTGAATAATAAGGAAGAAAGATCAATGATTATTTCATATTCCATTGATATAAATAGTATCAAGATTAATTAATAAAAGTTTGTGTTAAAAAAATAATCAATGCAAATTGTAAATTGAAAGAAATCATATAAAATTAACAAGAAAAATTTTTAAACTCATCTCATAAAAAGGATAAGAGAAAATACATTAAAAATTAAGGAAAAATAAAATATATTATTTATATTTTTTATTAATATTAATATATTTTAAATTCAATGCATCAAATAAGACTTGATGTGATCCCCTACGCGATTCTCTTACTAAATAAACCTTAAAAAATAAAAGAATATAATTATTAATAATATATAATTTGTTAATTATTTTTGTCAGATTCTTTTACTATCGATCTTTACTATCAATAAATAGAAAAGGGAATTAATCATCTTCTATTGATAATTGATAGCAAAAGTGTGAGAATCTAATTAAGAATAATATTTATAAAAATAAAAACAAATAATTGATATTAAAGATGACTGAATCCATTTAAGAATGCTATTTGTATTATTTTCGTTATAAAATGACTAAAAAACTCACAAAGACTTCATAAATGCACACGCATGCATGAACGCACGTACGCACGCATGAAAATTATTATGTACTATTATTGTATGGAATCGAAACAACATTAAAAGTATTTATAAATATTGTATAAAACTTTTAAAGAGAAAAGACGTATCACCACTACTTCTTTTTCTATCAACATATTTTTTTTTATTTTATGTTTATTAAGAAATTTAGTTATTTTTGGTAAACATATTAAACTTGTCAATTATTCTTGATATAATTTAAGATTACATTGAATAATAAGAAAGAAAGATCAATGATTATTTCATATTCCACTGATATAAATAGTATCAAGACTAATTAATAAGAGTATATGTTGAAAAAAATAATCAATGCACATTGTAAATTGAAAGAAGTCATATAAAATTAACAAGAAAAATTCTAAAACACGTCTCATAAAAAGGATAAGAGAAAATACATTAAAAATTAAGGAAAAATAAAATATATTATTTATATTTTTTAATAATATTAATATCTTTTAAATTAAATGGATCAAATAAGACATGATGTGATCCCTTACGGGATTCTCTTACTAAATAAACCTTAAAAAATAAAAGAATATATTTCTTGGGGGTTTGGTAAAGCTAGAACTGGTGCAGTTGTTAATCTTTTCTTTAATTCTTGGAAACTTGCTTCGCATTCAGTAGTCGAAATGAAAGGTTTATTCTTACAGGTTAATCGAGTCATGGGTAGAGCAATTCGAGAGAATCCTTCAATAAATCTTCGGTAGTAACCCGCAAGTCCTTAGAAACTCCTGATTTCTGTGACAGTCTTCGGCCTTTCCCAAGCTATTACGGCTTCAATCTTCGTATGGTCGACTGACACTCCATTCTTAGATATCACATGGCCTAAAAATTTTACTTCATTAAGCCAAAACTCACATTTGGATAGTTTGGCATATAGCTGCTTCTCCTTTAGTATTTGTAGCACTAAGTACAAATGCTTCTCATGCTCCTCCTTGGTTTTGGAATAGATGAGAATATCATCTATAAAGACAATGACAAATTGATCAAGGTATGGATGGAATATCTGGTTCATGTAGTCCATGAACACGGCTGGAGCATTGGTTACACCAAAAGGCATAACTAAATATTCATAATGGCCATAGCGTGTTCTAAAGGCTGTCTTTGGAATATCTTCATTCTTTACGCGAATTTGATGGTATCCCGATCTCAGGTCTATCTTGGAGAACACAATAGCTCCTCGTAGTTGATCAATAAGGTCATCAATCCTTGGTAACGGGTATTTATTCTTAACCGTCACTTTGTTCAGTTGGCGATAATTGACACAAAGTCTCATACTACCATCCTTTTTCTTAACTAGTAGTACAGGTGCTCCCTAAGGAGATACACTAGGTCATATGAATTGCTTTTCTAATAACTCATCCAATTGCTTCTTTAGTTCAGTCAGTTCCATTGGAGATATTCTATAGGGTGCTCTAGCAATGGGTTCTGCTCCAGGAATTAGGTCAATAGAGAATTCTATCTCTCATTCAGGAGGTAATCCTAGAACATCCTCAGGAAATACTTCTGAGAATTCACAGACTACTGGTATCTTACTTACATCAGGAATAATTTTTCCTTCTGTAAGTGTAAATACCATGAATAATTGGGCTTCATTGTTTAAGGAATATCCTATAGGGTTTTGTGAGGCATCATACTCCTGACACTCCATGTTGTCAGGTGGAAAGATCACGGTTTTATTACAGAAATCCACAAGGACATGGTTAGCAGATAACCAATCCATCCCTAAGATAATTTCCAAGTCCTTTAATGGTAAACATACTAAGTTCACGTTAAAATTTCTACCCCCTATATGTATAGAACAGCCTTCACACACGTTAGCTGTCCTAAGATGGTTACCAGTAGGAGTAGAGACAAGCAAATCATATTGCATAGATTTCATAGGTAAATTCAGACGCCTAACACATTCTTTAACAATGAAAGAATATGTCACACCAGAATCAAATAAAACTGATAAAGTAGTATTGTTAAGAATGCACTCACTTTATACTAAGTCATCTGCCTACGATGCCTCTTGAAACATCCCGACTTAAATAAAACAAATTCGAGACCGGGGGAAAATTTTTCGCGCTCATCATGAGTCGGGAAAAAGGAAACGGGTCAGGGAGCCACTCGCTTGGCAAAACACTGGTTTGGTTAAGCGTAACCAGCGGATAACGCTGGAGCGAGCCCTGCTCGCTGGAGCGAGTCTCTCACTCGGTATTTTCCATCACTCGGAATTGGGATCACCTTCCACTCGGGAATGTTCCCATCGGGCTACGCCTCACTCGGCAATTTATCACTTTTCACTTAGAAGATTTCCTCACAAACGTGGTTTGCTCGGAAGCGTTTTAATCTTCACTCGGTAAATGATTCCCTTGGTTATTTCCACTCGGGATCTATAACCTTCCTTCACCCGGAAGTATTTTTCCCCAGTCATACATCACTCGGGGGCACTTCAACCTCACTCAGGAAATGATTCCCTTGGTTATTTTCAATTCACTCCGAAGTGTTTTACCCATTCTTCACTCGGGAATATTTTAATCTTCCTTCACTCGAAAGGAGTTCTATCGGTTGTGTTTCGCTCGGAAAACACCCTGACCATCTTCCCTCGGAAGTGGTCCTCTCCATCATATTTCATTCTGAAAATGCTCAACCTGTCTTCAATCGGAAGAGTTTACTAGGTTAAGTCTTACACGGGATATTATAACATTATCCACTCGGAATATATAATCTTATCCACTCGGAGGAGGTTTTTTAGAATATACCTCACTCAACACTTTAACCATTCTTCCCTTGGAAGTGGTTCATTTGGTCAATTCTCACTCGGGAGCCGTTGTAACCTATCTTCACTCGGAATAAGTTTACTCGCTAAATTTTTCACTCGGAAACGAGGCAACCTTAGGCATTCCTCATACAACAATACCCACTAGTAATTCAACAACATCATAGCAAAATATATATATATATATATATAAATACGTTCTTAAATCCGAGAGAATTCAAATTCAAATACACTCAAAATGAAACAGTGTATTTAGGAGCCGGCCAAGGCTACATCATAACTAATTATAATGTGTGCACCATACTTGCACAAATACACTTCACACGGGTTTGATGTTATCCCATCATTCACCATTCCGAACTATATCCACTGAAAATATAGCCACAAGTAGGGGTGAGCATTTTACATATTAAATGACAGTTATTGACTCAGATTAGTCACTACATTCTCGACTATACAATATCATTTCACAATCAAACAATAACGTACATTGCCATTCAATATGACTACTCACTCGGCATCAATCAGTCAGAATTCACTCAACTCATTCATGGCTATATTATTCATGCTATTCTCAGTAACATATACACAAACATACAAGACACATTGCACTCGGTAACAGTTTCAGTGTGCACACATTTATTCAGTCGGATCCGATTGTTCATTATTAATTTTTATGTTGCAACATAGGCTCCAAGCCTTTTACTCAGCTCCAAGCTGATCCGGCCGTTTTACTGGTACCAAACCATTTTCCCTCTCATGTAACACAGTCACTCCAAGCGACAACGAAAGTGTTACGGGCAGCCCCGAGTCCAACTCGGTAGGCTTGCCTTGAGTCTAACCCAAGGTCTTTCTTTGTATCTCATACATATTCATTTGATTACCATTTCTATATTAAGCGTCCCACGCTGTATGCACTCGGCATTTCAATGGTGAATTACATGTATATGATTATAATCATCAAGCGTCCAATGCTGTATGCACTCGGCATTCTCATCTTTATATCTCATACATATTCATTTGATTACCATTTCTATATTAAGCGTCCCACGCTATGTGCACTCGGCATTTCAATGGTGAATCAAATGCATATGATTTTAATCATCAAGCGTCCCACGCTATATGCACTCGGCATTCTTATTAACAGCAACATGCATCTCATGCAATTCATATTAAATCTCAAACGGGAATCAGAACAATAGTTCCACATCTTATGCACTCGGCATTCACATCATCATCAACATGCATCTCATGCAAGCACTAGGCATTTTCATTATCATCATGCATCTCATGCAATCACTCGGCATTCTCAATAATGTCAACATACATCTCATGCAATTCAACATGCACTCATGGACGGAATCAACATAACACTACACGACTCAGCTATCACATATCCGGGTATTCGAAAGCTATCACTTAAACATAACACACAAAATCATCATATTTCACAGTTATAAAACACACAGTATAGCACTTTCACCCGGAACCCATCCATAAACCATGCATTTGAAATGTAGAGCACCCCCTACCTACTGTAGAGATCCACGAAGCTCCTTGAGCTTTCAACGTTGATCGGTTGCTCCGATCATTCCTTCAATCACTCTCTCTGGCTCAACGATCTTTGAACCCAGTCAAACTCTGCACTCAGCTTGGAGAAACTGGAAGCTGTTCTCACACTCTCGACAGTCCGACCCTTGCTAACAGTGGAGGACTTCGAGCCTTCAAGACACTACAATATCGCTGGTGAAGAAGAAGGTGAAGACGGAGAAGAGGAAGAAGAAGCTCTGTCGACTTCAGGAGAAACGGGAATGGCACCTTAACACTGCCCACTTCCCAGTCGAGATTCCAACAGCGTCGATTGGAAAAAGGAGGAGGAGAGGGAGAAGACGAAGAAGAAGAAGAAGAAGAAGAAGAAGAAGAAGAAGAAGAAATAGAGGCTTGAGGGAATTCTAGAGAGAACGGAAGAGTGGTTCTGCATGCACGAAAGAGAAATGAGTTCAGAGTGGGTGGAGAAGTGAAACTGAAGCTACTATACTGCCAAGAGGGGCACATGTGTCATTCCATGCCACTTTTAGTTAATCAGCCATTACCTTTGACTTGCCCATTAATGCTCTATTAGGATGTTACAATTCTTCCCTCCATCAAAGAATTTCGTCCTTGAAATTCAATATAAGTTTACTTCAATAAAACAACTTGGGATATTGCTGCCTCATAGCATCCTCACGCTCCCATGTGTAAGAAGTACATCGGTTCTGTTGCCATGCTACCTCAACTAATTGCACGCCCTTGCTTCTCAAGTGTTTCACCGACCGGTCCACAATTCCAGTCGGCACAGCCACTGTAGTTAGATTCTCTCTGATCTCAACCTCATCATCTGACATCTCATAAGTGGAGTCGGGTAAGTATTTTCTCAATTGGGACACATGGAATACACTGTGTAGATTTGATAGATGAGTCGGCAATGTAATCCGATAGGCTACAGGACCGACCCGTTCCAGCACTTTATAGGGTCCAATATACCGGGGGTTCAATTTCCCACTCTTCAAGGCTCGTTCGACCCCCTTATTGGAAGAAACTTTCAAAAATACCTTATCACCGACCTGAAACTCAAGCGGTTTCGTCCGCTTATCATGATAGCTCTTCTGTTGATCTTGGGATGCCTTTATCTTTTCCCTGATCATCTGGATCTGCTCAGAAGTTTGCTGCACAATATCTGGTCCCAACATTAAACTTTCACCAGTTTCCAACCAACATAGTGGCGTTCGGCACTTCCTGCCATACAACGCCTTGTACGGAGCCATACCTATGCTGCTATGGTAGCTATTATTATATGTAAATTCAATCAGAGGGAGGTACTGCTCCCAGCTACCACCGTGCTCTAGCACACAGGACCTCAATAGGTCCTCTAAACTCTGTATAGTCCGCTCGGACTGCCCATCTGACTGGGGATGGTAGGCTAAACTCAATCGGAGTTTTGAGCCTAACTCACGGTGCAAGCTTCCCCAAAACCGGGAAGTGAATCTCGGGTCCTTATCCGACACAATGCTAGAGGGAACGCCGTGCAATCGAACAATCTCTCGGATATAAATCTGTGCTAGTTTCTGTAGTGAATATCTCATATTCATGGGCAAGAAATGTGCAGACTTTGTCAATCGGTCCACAATAACCCAGATAGCATCATAACCCGCTCGGGTTCTAGGCAATCCCATCACAAAATCCATCGCAATTGCATCCCATTTCCACACGGGAATTTCAAGCGGTTGCAAACCACCGTACGGTTTCTGGTGCTCGACCTTCACTTTTTGACAAACAATGCAATGAGCCACATAATCCACCACGTTTTTCTTCAATCTGGGCCAATAGAAGTGCAGTCTCAAGTCATGGTACATTTTTGAAGTGCCCAGGTGGATGCTCAGCATACTTCTGTGGGCTTCATCAAGCACCATCCTTCTCAAATTTCCAGCACTCGGCATAAAAATTCTGCCTTTCACTCGGTAAATACCATCCGAGCCCTCGGTTAAGGACAAGTCCTTACCTTTAGCCTGAGTCTCCTTCATCTCAGCTAAATAGGAATCTGACTTTTGCTGCTCATACACGAGCTTCAAGAATTCATTAGCTATTTTCAACATACCGAGCGTTACTTTCCGAGACGACTAGACATCCACATGCAGGTTCATGTCTCGGAATTGCTCCAGTAACTCCATTTCCTTCACCATTATTACTGCCACATGGATGGATTTCCGACTCAAGGCGTCGGCCACAACATTCACCTTGCCCGAGTGATATTTCAACTCGAAGTCATAATCTTTCAAAAACTCAGTCCACCTTCTTTGCCTCATATTCAGCTCCTTTTGATCAAATAGATATTTCAGACTTTTGTGATCACTACACACTTCAAATTTCGATCCATAGAGGTAATGTCTCCATATTTTCAATGCAAAGACCACAGCTGCTAATTCCAGGTCGTGAGTCAGATAGTGTTGTTCGTGTGGTCTCAATTGACGAGAGGCATAAGCTATTACTCGGCCATTCTACATCAACACACACCCTAGACCGAGTCCAGATGTATCACAATAAACTA
The DNA here is from genome assembly GCA_037962975.1 of Clitoria ternatea. Classification (NCBI taxonomy): domain Eukaryota; kingdom Viridiplantae; phylum Streptophyta; class Magnoliopsida; order Fabales; family Fabaceae; genus Clitoria; species Clitoria ternatea. Next base: position 219,956,960 of record CM075671.1, read on the forward strand.
CAAAGCTCTCCTACAGGTTCGGTAATGCCAACACAGGAGCTGTAGTCAACCTCATCTTCAACTCTTGAAAGCTCTTCTCACACTCAGAATTCCACACAAAATTAACATTCTTCTGAGTCAGCTTGGTCATTGGCAGTGCAAGCTTAGAGAATCCTTCGATAAATCTCCGATAGTAACCAGCCAGGCCCATAAAACTCCTGATCTCCGAGACCGACTTAGGCCTCTCTCAAGCCATGACAACTTCCACTTTGAAAGGATCAACCAAGACACCTTCCTCGAAGATTACATGTAACATCCTCGTTTTGATTTAATTACCAATTAAGGTTAATTACATAATTAAGATTATTGATTGAATAATAATAATAATAATAATGCCAGGAAATTACTCATGTGCCCTTGGTGGAAAAAGGGGTTCGGTCCCCTCTCTCCCTCAATTCCCACACTAATGGGAGTGGCCTTAATTGGATGTGACGGCTGACTGTTGATGGGACATGGAGCTGTTACGGGGCAATGAAGGGATAAGAGCTACACATTTCCCACTCTCTGCCTATCTCACTTTGTTTATGCTGCAAACACTCCTTCTTTCTCTCTCGAGTTCCTGTGGCCTCTTCTTCTTCTTCGCTGGTTCTTCATCTTCTCCTTTATCTTCTTCTTCCACTCGCACGCTGAGTAGAACCCGAGTGGGAAGTGGGAACATGAAGTGGGAACAGCGTGGCTGTGAGAGAACCGTGTGGTGCTGAGTGTTTTGATGGCTGGATCCTTCTCTGTTCTACCTAAGCAACGATGGGTGCTTGGAAGCATGGGGTCCTCCACTGTTGGTGAGGACTGGTCTGTTCGTGTGTGGGAACAGCCATGGAATCCTCCACTGGACTGAGTGTGGGGTGACGTTGTGCCTTGGAGGCTTGGCATGGAGTGTTTTGGTGGTAGATCTGCTCGTGAGGAAGCAGCTGTTGGTTCCTCCAAAGCTGAGAGCAGGATCGTTCTGTTGAGAACGAGTGACTGAAGAACGTTCAGTCGGTGCTGCAAGCTTAGGGAGCTTCTGGGATCTTCATTCCAGGTAGGGGGCTAATTTACATCTTAAATTATGGTTTATGGACGGGTTCCGGGTGGTTTTACTTTAATGTGTTGTGTCATGTTTGAAATATGTTGATTGATATGTTGTAGTTGAGTATTGGTACATTAAACACCCGGATTTGTGATCATTGTGGTCTTATGATGTTGTCATGATTCCGTCCATGAGATGTATGATGATAAATATGAAATTCCGAGTGAATACATGTAAATGTGAATGGCATTATGGCTGCCGAGTGTATTAAACTGAGACAATGGACAAATATTCATGTGTTTATACTAAAATGCATGTTGATGCCGAGTGCATGAGTTTGTTATATTAATCCCCGTGTGTGGTTGTGTTTAAATGCATGAGATGCTTGTAATTGAACATGCGAATGCTGAGTGCATAAGATGGGGACTGTTGTGTTAATTCTGTGTGGGATTTTATATGAATTAGCATGAGATGCTTGCTATGAAAATGTTAATGCCGAGTGGGTTTTATATGAAAAGCATGTGATGCTTGTTGTAAATGTTAATGCCGAGTGGATCTCATGAAATAGCATGTGATGCTTGTTGTAAATGATAATTCCGAGTGAACGGCATTGTGATTGCCGAGTGCATGACATGTGGGTCGGTTATGTTAATTCTCGTTTGGGATTTTATATTAAAAAGCATGTGATTTGCCAAGTGCATATGATTGCCGAGTGCATGTATTGTGTTATTGCTATGCCGATCCCTGTTTATGAATAATAATGATAAAAATGCATGGGATGCATGTTATTGATATTTGAATGCCGAGTGCATATGTGTGGAAAACATATTGAAAGACCTTGGGTTGGACTCAAGGCAATGCCGAGTGCATTGGCATTGGACGCTTGATGAATGAGACCGTATGCATCCGATTCGCCACTGGAAATGCTTGGAGCATATAGCGTTGGACGCTTAATATATAGTCGGCAATCAGATGAATATGTGTTAAATATGATAAAAGACCTCGGGTTGGACTCGATGCAGTGCCGAGTGCACTAAGCGTTGGACGCTTAAAGACCTTGGGTTGGACTCAAGGCAAGCCTACCGGGTTGGACTCGGGGCTGCCCGTAACACTTCCGTTGTCACTTGGAGTGACTGTGTTACATGTGAGGGCAAACGGTTTGGTACTAGTAAAACGGCCGAATCAGCTTGGAGCTGAGAAAAAGGCTTGGAGCCTATGTTGCAACAATAAAAATTGATAATAAATAACAGGATCCGGGTGAAATGAATGTGTGCACACTTGATTGTCATTGAGCTCAATGTGAATTGTATGAATATGTGGAATGTTATTAGAAATAACATGATTGATATAGTCTTGAATGACTTGAGTGGAATCCGATTGGATGAATGCATGTATACTGATGTTATTGCTGTTATTACCGAGTGCAATATGATGTTATGGTTGTGGTACATGCTGTGATGAATATGAATTATATAGCCATGAATAATTGGTGTGAATTCCGACTGAGTGAATATATGTACATTGGTATTGTTGCCGAGTGCAAGGTGATGTTATGGCTGTGAATATGTGATGGTGAATGTTGCGAATTACTCAGTCTTGATTGAATTGCATGAATCCCGAGTGGATGAAGTTGTTGTAGGGTTCATATTGAATGGCAGAGTACATTATTGCTGATTGAGATATGTTATTGTATGGTTGAGGATTCGAAGATTAATCCAAGTCAATAACTGTCATTTAATATGTAAAAGCTCACCCCTACTGTGGCTATATTTTTCAGTTTATGCAGGTCGGACTGGAAATGAGGAGATGGCCTCAAGTTCGAGTGATGGGCACTCCGATTGTTGAAGTGCACATATAGTATATATATTGTAAATAGATATGTTAAAGCCTTGGCCGACTCTCTTTGTAATCCGAACGGATTTAATTATATGGGTTGACTAGCGAGTTTGTGAACAAGTATACATTGTATGTATATATATATATATGTATATATTTTACATTGTTATAAAGTTACCCGAAATTGTTCATTATGTGGTGTCGAGAGAATAATGCTAAGTCAATAAATTCCGAGTAGAATGTTGATGGGATATCCATTTCCGGGTGAGGCTTTAGTGTGTGTGGGCCTTATCCGAGTGATAAAGGCATAAGACAGTTCCGAGTAAGATGCACTCGAGTGGACTACTTCCGAGGGAAGTCTAGTCCATATGTTACCGAGTGAAAATATGAGTAAACCCTGAGTGGGGAAGGGTTTGAATATTTCCGAGTGAGGAATCCCGAATGAAACTTGATTATGGAGACTCCTTCCGAAGGAATGGAGGTTATGGTGATCTCCGAGTGAGGAAGATCAAAATATGCCGAGTGCAGAGTGGATAATGAACTCCGAGTGGATTGAGGTTGAAATATACCGAGTGATATTGGACTGGGGAAACAATCCGGGTGAGGGGAAAGCTTATGGACTCCGAGTAGAGTAACCGAGGGAATCATTTCTCGAGTGGAGATTCAACTGAGTGAGACGCGAATGTGAACTTCCTGAAATGAGTTAGTATTTGGCTAAGTATGAATTTACCGAGTGAAGCATGACCTTATGGGGACAGTTCCCGAGTGGACGTGGTCCTGAATCCAAGTGATGAAATTATCGAGTGAATGGGTTCGCTTCAGCAAACAAGGCGTTCGCTCCAGCGAGAAATGGAATCGCTCAAGCGCTGTATTCCGCTGGGCTGTGCGACCGACGCTGGGTCCTTCCAGCGTGTGGCATTTGGACCCGGTATTCCCTTTCTATGGTCGGCTTTTGCCTTCCCTTGCCTTTATGCTGTTTTTAATTTACCCCGACTCTTAATCTAGGCTGATTATGAACGTTTTGAATATTCTAAAAATTGGGAAAAATTTTCCCTAGTCTCGGTTTTGGGTTTATTTAAGTCGGGTTGTCTCATTACATGCCCCAGAAAATGGATCCTATCCATCCAGAAATCACACTTCAAAAGTTTGGAAAATAGCTGCTTTTCTCTCAATATTTGGAGCATCGATCGGAGATGTTCATCATGCTCCTCGGACGATTTGGAATAAACCAAGATGTCATCAATAAAAACGACCACGAATCGGTCTAAGTAGGGATGAAAAATGCTATTCATGTAAGTCATGAATACAGCAGGGGCATTGGTTACACCGAACAACATTACTATATACTCGTAGTGACCATACCGGGTCTTAAAAGCCGTCTTAGGAATATCTGAATCCTTGACTCAGATTTGATGGTATCCCGATCGCAAGTCAATCTTCAAAAAGACTGAAGCACCCAACAATTGATCAATTAGATCATCAATCCTTGGTAATGGATACCGATTCTTTATCGTAAGCTTGTTCAGCTGTCGGTAATCCACACACAACCTTATACTGCCATCTTTCTTCTTTACGAGTAACACCAGAGCACCCCACGGTGATACACTCGGTTGGATAAACTGTTTTCCGAGCAGTTCATCAACTTGTTTCTTCACTCAACTAACTCAGTCAGGGACATCCTATAAGGGACACTAGAGACTGGCTCGACTCCAGGAATCAAATCGATAGAGAATTCAATCTCTCTATTAGGAGGAACACCCGGCACATCCTCCGGAAATACCTCAGGAAAATCACAAACAATCGAAATATCTTACACTCGGGATCTACTCTCTCCATCAACCAAACAAAGCATCACAAGCAATTGAGATATACCTTGGACCGTGTAGTCGTTGGCAGTCGGCTTTGGAAAAATCACTCGTCGGTTTTGACAATCGACCATCATCTTGTTGGCTGATAGCCAATCCATGCCAAGCACAACGTCAATGCCCTTCAAGGGTAAGCATATCAAGTCGGCAGTAAAGTTCTGATCGCCCAACATAAAGGATACATCCTTGCACATCATCGATGTCCACACTTTAACACCGGTCGGATTGGATACATCCAAAGTCCGATCCATGTCAACAGCAGGCAATCTCAGCCGCCTCACATAATCATCAGCAATAAAGGAGTGGGTAGCTCCAGAATCAAAAAATATATCAAGAGTATGTCTACCAAGTGAACACTTACTTTGCACTAAATCGTTGGCTTGAGTAGCCTCCTCGGCATTTATAGCATAAACTCTGCCTGCAGCTGGTTCACTAGTGGAAAAAATGGATATAATCACGGTTAAAAAAGGCCTTTATTCACGGTTAAAGAACCGTGGTTGTTGCAGCCGTGGTAGTAGATGATGGCCTTTAACCACGGTTAACAACCGTGGTAATAAATCACATCTGACCACGGTTAAGAAAAACCGTGAATATAACTTACTATTTATATTCACGGTTATCGAGCATAACCGTGAATATAAGAACTAAAAGGTTTCAGTTACAAACTACTTATATTCACCGTTATGCTAATAATCGTGGATAAAGAGTATCTATATTCACGGTTGTCCAGTATAACTGTGAATATAGATTCTATGTATCCATGGTTGTCCATCATAACCGTGAATATAAGTACTAAAAGGTTTCAGTTACAAACTACTTATATTCACGGTTATGCTACTAACCGTGGATAAAATGTATCTATATCCACGGTTGTCCATCATAACCGTGAATATAAGTAGTTTGTAACTGAAAACTTTTAGTACTTATATTCACGGTTATGATGGACAACCGTGGATAAATAGAATCTATATTCACGGTTATGGTAGTAACCGTGGATAAATATAGTCTATATTCACGGTTGTTGCCATAACCGTGAATAAATACTGAGGTTTTTTTTTAATATGGTTTTTATTTTATCGTTTCCCAAACCTGCATTCAGACAACCAGTACAGTATACAGTATGCCACAGCAACACTATATCAAAAGAATGGTATTATATAACAATTTATTTTCTATATCAATTCATAACAACCTAAAAAATGAAAGTATATACAATTAAGTTGAATGTAATCTAATAAAAGTAAACCCTAAATCCTACTAGATACATAAAAGAATAAAGATCCTATATCTAGCTTCGCCTAACTTCAATGAAGTGTGAGGCCCATTGCTTTCTAACATCATCTACAAGTGCCTTTGGGAAATATGACCGGTCCTTAAAGTACTGCAAACAATGCACAAAACAATTAGAACAAAAGCTTTATTTATTACATGAAATTGATGAAATTGGTAGAAAAGTAGTCCAAATGATGAAACTTACATCTGTCCATCCATCTACTAAATGTTGTTGGACAATGGTCAGCATAGTGTGCATGACGAAATAACCACACTCGTAGGTACCCTGCTGCCTGTAAGACTACAATGGACATATAGTATAGAATAAGTGAATTCACAACTTAAAAAATATGTATTGAAGATTTGAATGAATACGATTGACTTACTTTTGGGTGCACCCATGCAACTTTTCTTCCGTTGGACTTGTTTCCAATCAGTAGATTGTATCCAACCACCGCCCTGCGTCAAACAAAACACAAGATAAGTTAGAATCGTATAGTTCTAAAAATGATGTAATCGAATTTGTACTTATTTTTTAGGGATTAACTTACCGGTCTACTATATCTTTCAGGTCTTGTGGAACTGTCCGATGCAAAGTATCAAAATGCAGAGCAAGATAGTCCTTCGGACAGATCACCACAAGCGTCCAGTGAGCCTTGCAGTTTCCAGTGATAAGTGAGAATTCAAAATGCAAAAATTCATGACAATAATTATGGAATAGAATATTACCCTTTATGATAGGGGCCCATGTATACAGGCTTCCCAGACTCAAACATCCAATTCTGGATGTATGCCTGGGTGCCCTGCGGGGTGTTTCCTTGCTTCTGTTTTTATACGTCATTCATATATACAGGTTATGAGTTATTCTAAAATTTGATGAAATTTCGGCAGCATTTCGCATTGGTCTCTAAGTACACAAAATGAGAGTGGTCAAATCAAATTCAACCACAACCAAATATGCACCCAGAGAATAACACAAAATGCAAGTTACCGAAAGTTTATCAATTTTTAAACTAACTCCTAACTTGTACATACTAACAATGACGTATAAAAAATAATTGTTCATCCCAAACTGTCCAAACGGACAATTCAAGATTCAACACAAACGATGACATTAATTAATTTAATGACCATTTGTATCGAATCTCAAACGGGGAACTACGGTTCACTCATATGCACAACAACTTCCATACTAGTTAACTAGTTAACTAGTATGAGCCTACGAGTTTGCAAGATTGCAAAACCACATACATACAATAGACAGAAATAACATTATATACGAGCAACCAACAACAACAACAATAAAAGTAAATGAAGGTTGAGCTTGCACACAAGGTTGATACTTGATGTTGTTGCTAAACTCTAATAAAGAAATTGGGTCAAGCATGGTGCATGCATGACGTATTAGAATTCTGTATTCAATTGGTTGTTTCTATGATTTTTCAGTCGGTTGTGTTCCTGGGTGAAACAACCGTTGTTTAGGAATTTGGTTTAATTATATATGTCCGACTCAACCCCTAACTCATCCATAATCTATTAAAAATTTAGCATTTATTCTCTATTAATATTATGATTCACCTCATGCTTCATAGTTCACCAAATTTCAACAACTATATCCATTAGTAATTTAGCATCCCATCTCTATTCATATTTTAATTTATCTCATGCATCACAGCTCTTAGAATATCAGTAACCAACATAGAACCAGACCAATATAGTCCCTATAAATCTGCCTATGCAGCCAACATCCCATCAAAATATATCAACTACATCTGCAATCTCCATTTTCACAACCATGTTTCCCTAACTGATTATGAAACAGACATAAAATCAACTTATACACCTTAACTTTTTCAGCAAGTCCCTCATCCAACACCAATAAAAATTGAATGTCTAATAAAAATTGAATGTCTACCTCAGCAACCAACACAAATCTTTAATCCAACCTTCATTACACAAAAATAAAAATGACCCAGAAATATTACCAGCAAGTGTAAAAGGAATAGAGACACAGATACAAGCTTTAACAGAGACAATGTCACAGGCATACAACATTGTTACAAACACAGTGTCACAGGCAATGTCAAAATGTCACAGGCATACAACATTGTTACATACACAGTGTCACAGGCAATGTCAAAATACCAGAGACAGAGTTCACGTCGAATATAAAAACATAAACTCTCAGACAACGAAGCTTTCTCTGTGAACGAAAGAAGAAGGGCAACGAAGCACTTACCTGACAATGGTGAACGAAGAAGAAGAAGGGCACGCGAAAGAAGAAGGAAGGGAACCCAGAAGCCTTCGACCAGCAAAGAGGAGGACGAGGAAGACGACGATAACCAACGCGAAAGTAAGGAGAAAGTGAAAAAAGCCTGAGAGGCGTGGCTTTTGAAGTTTTAGAAAGGATGTATATTCACGGTTCCCCTTGAAACCGTGAATATATTACACATATATTCACGGTTAAACAAAAAACTGTGGATAAATGTTAACTATTTATCCACGGTTACGACCACAACCATGGATAAATATTAAATCTATAATCACAGTTGTAGAAACAACCGTGGACATACAGTACCCAGTGATTAAACCTAAGACCTGAACTATATATCCATGGTTGGAAATACAACCGTCATTATAGACATCAATATATATCCACGGTTAACATCATAACCGTCATCGTACACGTCAATATATATTCACGGTTGAGAAGTCAACTGTGGATATATATTTCAGATACTATATATCCACGGTTGACTTCTCAACCGTGAATATATATTGACGTGTACGATGACGGTTATGATGTTAACCGTGGATATATAGTTTTCTCTGATTATAACGTTCACCTTATAATTTCAAAAATGCCACCGCGCATGTTTTTATCACTGATCCACTACAACCCGTGAATATATCCCGTTGTTATATCCAATTTTTGCACTAGTGGTTGGTCAGCATTTCTCCCACGGTTATTCGGAGCAAACATCATGTTACCCCGAGCTCCGTTCCCTCGACCACCATTCCCTCGGCCACCAAAATTACCGTTTCCGCGGCCTCTTCCTCGGAAGCCTCCACGATGTACATTGGCATTAGCTTGCTGTAGCTGAGGGCAGTCGGGCGAACATGCCCTTTCTCATTACAATGAAAGCACACAACATCATTTCCACTATCACAATCCTGAGCAAAGTGGTCACCACCACATTTAAAGCATTTACCGTCCCTGGGATGACCCCCAAAACGACCACCACGATTTCCCCGACCTCTAAATCTAGAGAAGGGTCCACCTCTACTAGCATTACCCGGTTTTTTGAAGCTAGGCTGTTGTCGCTTCAAGGAAGTTCCAGTCTTGCTACTCTAGCCCGGATGAGCCTTATCATCCTTCTTAAAAATCCGACACTTGTTCACCAGTATTGGAAAACTCCGAATCTCCTGGTGCCTGAATGCCTTCTTAATTTCAGGCCTTAACCCACTCTCGAATTTTATGGATTTGGGACCCTCAGTTCCCGGCTGCTGGAAGGGAGGATAAAATAAGCACAGCTCCTCGAACTTAGCAGCGTATTCTTCCACAGACATAGAACCTTATTTCAGTTCCATGAACTCCAATTCTTTCCGACTCCTCACTGTATCGGGAAAGTATTTCTCCAGAAAACATGCTTTAAAATTCTCCCAGACTAACTGGGTACCAACTCCTATCATTCGGGCTTTGGTGATCTTCCACCAATTCTCAGCTTCTGCCCGAAGCATATACACGGCGTACTCAACTTTCTGGGCCTCAGTGCAGTGAAGACCACCAAAAATTCGTTCAAGATCCTGAATCCACGTGTAAGCCGACTCAGGATTGAATCCCCCTTGGAATTCACTCGGCTTCCGCTTCAGGAAGCGATCCAATCCCTGATCATCATCGACTCGAGGCTGGTTCTGCCTCTCAAAGATATCAGCAAAGCGCTGAAATGCCGCGGCCATAGCATCCATGCCGTGACGATTTGCCATATCTTATCCTGAAATCAACACCCCTTTAAGGATAAGAATACCGACTATTTGCAGTCCGGTCGGCTTACAGTTCCACACTTAACAATTTATCACACAATGTCAAACAACTTTATAACATATAGTAGTATTCCTTGGCCTTGGACCTTTTAAGTCTGCTCTGATACCAAAATGAAACATCCCGACTTAAATAAAACAAATCCGAGACCGGGGGGAAATTTTTCGTGCTCATCATGAGTCGGGAAAAAGGAAACAGGTCAGAGAGGCACTCGCTTGGCAAGACCCTGGTTCGGTTAAGCGTAACCAGCGGATAACGCTGGAGCGAGCCTTGCTCGCTTGAGCGAGTCTCTCACTCGGTATTTTTAATCACTCAGAATTGGGATCACCTTCCACTCGGGAATGTTCCCATCGGGCTACGCCTCACTCGGTAATTTATCACTCTTCACTTAGAAGATTTCACAAACATGGTTCGCTCAGAAGCATTTTAATCTTCACTCGGTAAATGATTCCCTCAGTTATTTCCACTCAGGATCTATAACCTTCCTTCACCCGGAAGTATTTTTCCCCAGTTACACATCACTCGGGGGCACTTCAACCTCAATTCACTCGGAAATGTTTTACCCATTCTTCACTCGGGAATATTTTTTCACTCGAAAGGAGTTCTATCGGTTGTGTTTCGCTCGGAAAACATCCTGACCATTTTCCCTCGGAAGTGGTCCTCTCCATCATATTTCACTCGGAAAATGCTCAACCTGTCTTCAATCGGAAGAGTTTACTAGGTTAAGTCTTACACGGGATATTATAGCATTATCCACTCGGAATATATAATCTTATCCACTCGGAATATATAATCTTATCCACTCGGAGGAGGTTTTCTAGAATATACCTCACTCAACACTCTAACCATTCTTCCCTTGGAAGTGGTTCATTCGGTCAATTCTCACTTGGGAGCCGTTGTAACCTATCTTTACTCGGAATAAGTTCACTCGCTAAATTTTTCACTCGGAAATGAGGCAACCTTAGGCATTCCTCATACAACAATACCCACTAGTAATTCAACAACATCATTGCAAAATATATATATATATATATAAATACGTTCTCAAATCTGAGAGAATTCAAATTCAAATACACTCAAAATGAAACAGTGTATTTAGGAGCCGGCCAAGGCTACATCACAACTAATTACAATGTGTGCACCACACTTGCACAAATACACTTCACACGGGTTTGATGTTCTCCCATCATTCACCATTCTAAACTATATCCAATGAAAATATAGCCACAAGTAGGGGTGAGCATTTTACATATTAAATGAAAGTTACTGACTCGGATTAGTCACTACATTCTCGACTATACAATATCATTTCACAATCAAACAATAACGTACACTACCATTCAATATGACTACTCACTCGGCATCAATCAGTCAGAATTACTCAACTCATTCATGGCTATATTATTCATGCTATTCTCAGTAACATATACACAAACATACAAGACACATTGCACTCGACAACAGTTTTAGTGTGCACACATTTATTTAGTCGGATCTGATTGTTCATTATTAATTTTTATGTTGCAACATAGGCTCCAAGCCTTTTACTCAGCTCCAAGCTAATCCGGCCGTTTTACTGGTACCAAACCGTTTGCCCTCTCATGTAACACAGTCACTCCAAGCGACAACGGAAGTGTTACGGGCAGCCCCGAGTCCAACTCGGTAGGCTTGCCTTGAGTCTAACCCAAGGTCTTTCAATGGTTACCATTTCTATATTAAGTGTCCCTCGCTATATGCACTCAGCATTTCAATGGTGAATCACATGCATATGATTATAATCATCAAGCGTCCAACGCTATATGCACTCAGCATTCTCATCTTTATATCTCATACATATTCATTTGATTACTATTTCTATATTAAGCGTCCCACGTTGTATGCACTCGGCATTTCAATGGTGAATCACATGCATATGATTATAATCATCAAGCGTCCAACGCTATATGCACTTGGCATTCTCATCTTTATATCTCATACATATTCATTTGATTACCATTTCTATATTAAGCGTCCCACGCTGTGTGCACTCGGCATTTCAATGGTGAATCAAATGCATATGATTTTAATCATCAAGCGTCCCACGCTATATGCACTCGGCATTCTTATTAACAGCAACATGCATCTCATGCAATTCATATTAAATCTCAAACGGGAATCAGCACAACAGTTCCACATCTTATGCACTCGGCATTTATATCATCATCAACATGCATCTCATGCAAGCACTAGGCATTTTCATTATCATCATGCATCTCATGTAATCACTCGGCATTCTTAATAATGTCAACATGCATCTCATACAATTCAACATGCACTCATGGACGGAATCAACATAACACTACACGACTCAGCTATCACATGTCCGGGTATTCGAAAGCTATCACTCAAACAGAACATACAAAATCATCATATTTCACAGTTATAAAACACACAGTATAGCACTTCCACCCAGAACCCGTCCATAAACCATTCATTTGAAATATAGAGCACCCCCTACCTACTATAGAGATCCACGAAGCTCCTCGAGCTTTCAACGTTGATCGGTTGCTCCGATTATTCCTTCAATCACTCTCTCTGGCTCAACGATCTTTGAACCCAGTCAAACTCTACACTCAGCTTGGAGAAACTGGAAGCTGTTCTCACACTCTCGACAGTCCGACCCTTGCTAACAGTGGAGGACTTCGAGCCTCCAAGACACTACAACATCACTGGTGAAGAAGAAGGTGAAGATGGAGGAGAGGAAGAAGAAGCTCTGTCGACTTCAGGAGAAACGGGAATGGCACCTTAACACTGCCCACTTCCCAGTCAAGATTCCAACAGCGTCGATTGGAAAGAGGAGGAGGAGAGGGAGAAGAAGAAGAAGAAGAAGAAGAAGAAGAAGAAGAAAAAGAAGAAGAAGAAGAAGAAGAAGAAGAAGAAGAAACAGAGGCTTGAGGGAATTCTGGAGAGAACGGAAGAGTGGTTCTGCATGCACGAAAGAGAAATGAGTTCAGAGTGGGTGGAGAAGTGAAACTGAAGCTACTATACTGCCAAGAGGGGCACATGCGTCATTCCATGCCACTTTTAGTTAATCAGCCATTACCTTTGACTTGCCCATTAATGCTCTATTAGGATGTTACACCTCTGATCCACTAATTGTAAATACTCTGCCAGCTGCAGGTGATTTGTACTGATTATTCACTAGCTGTCCATTTTCTCGTCCTCGACTAGCTGTGCCTTTGACATTAAGTCCTCCGCGACCATTGGTATTACGTCCATCTCGAATGTTGGCTCCTCCTCTGTTGGCTCCATTGTTGTTTTTCTCAGTTTTAACATTCACAGTGTTAGTGCCTTGGTAAAGTTGTGGGCAGTTAGGACGAATGTGTCCCTTCTGGTTGCATTGGAAATAGGTAACATCTGTCTGTGTACAATCATGGGTTCTATGATTTCCTCCACACTTGTAGCAGTTCCATGTGATTGGCTGGTGCGCGCGTCCTCTAGATGATGAAGTTAATCCTCCTCAAAATCGATTCTGATTAAATGCTCCTCGCATTTTAAATTTCACTAGTTGAGGTCTCAATTGTTTAGTGCTTTTCTCCTGCTCGATCCTAGCCTGATGGTTCTCTTCAAAGATTTTGCATTTGTTGATTAAAGTGGGAAAACTCATAATCTCCTGATGTCCTATGGCTTCTTTAATTTCTGGCCATAATCCATTTTCAAATTTGACACATTTAGAAGCCTCGGTTCCTGGCTGTTGGAAAGGAGGATAGAATAATGATAATTCCTCAAATTTCATAACCTGATTCCAGAGGTTACTAATACAATATCAGAGTGCGCAACCTTTTCATAATTGACTTCTTATTATTATACATAACATCAGAGTTTTATACATATTATATTTTACAACAGGCACCTAGATCTTATAAAATATAAAGATGTAAAGTACCAAAACATAGCATACACATAATACAGTAATAGTAGTCACGCAAGCAAGAATCATCATCAAAAGCCTTCATAATTCATCCATATTCAGCAACATCCACTTTGTCATATATCTTCCTGGTTAACCACTAAAGGGTTACCACAAGTAACAGAAAGAGTGAGATAAAATATCAAATAAATAGAAATTAGATTAGAACATACATAATCACAAGTATGATGCTATGCGATATGGATGCCAAACACGTATTTTGTATTATATTTATATTAATATTCCATTCTCTATATGAATGAAAATGCATGATGGAGCCATTCTGGTGGGAACATCTGCAGTGATTTTTCAACAATAACATTTTTACGGATATCCAACTGATACCGCGCCCCATAATGCAACACCAACATCAGATAACAATACAATCATATCAATAACAAGTGTTGCGGGACCCCTCCTTAAGGACACACTGCTTAGCCCTTAAGACGGTCGTGGTATAAAACCACCACAGAGGTCTGTTGCTCAACAGAGGGCGTTCCCCCACCGGGAACCCCCTCAAAGAACCCCTCTGCGGATTCTTTGAACGGCCAATGCATATGATGCATGAATGCATTAAATTATCAAATTCCTTTATAATTAATTGTAACAATAAAATTATTATAACAATGAATTAAGCATACTTTGTTTGTAATTCAAAGAATATGGAAACACATTTTCCATATTATTTATATCATAATTCAATCATATGGAAACACATTTTCCATAATTTGTATATCATATTTCAACCATATGGAAACATATTTTCCATAACATTTAATAATTCAAAGAATATGGAAACACATTTTCCACGTTATAGTAATTGTTTAATATCATATTCCAAACCATTTGGCATCAATTTCATAATTTAATTCAAATTAAATTAAAATCTAACTATATGAGTTTCTAAACAATTAAGCAAGCAATTCTAACTTAATTTCTATGTATTTAATATCATATCCCCTCTTTCTTACCTCAATTGAAGATCCTTATGCTAAACTCCCTTGTATTTCCTCAAATCTTCAAGTTTGCGTAATTTCTTCTTATGCAAAATTAAAGAGCTTGAGTATGACAATGAAGGTTTTGAAAACTTAAAGAGGAAGATGAAAGGTTATAGGATTAGTGAGGTTTTTGGTTTGAGGAAATTTGGAAGGTTGGAGCCTTATTTATAGGCTTCCAATGGTGGTTACTATAGCAAATTACTGTAGCAAATTACTGTAGCAAATTACTGTAACAAATCACTGTAGCAGATCGAAGTGAAATGAGGCGGTGGGAAGAATGGAGAACTCTCATGAAGTTACAAGATTTTTCATATGACATTTTACTGTAGAAGATTTTTATTTTATTTTATTATTTTATTTTATTCTACGTTCTATTTTCGGTTAATTCCGTTTTAAGTCAGACTAAAAATATCCTTGCATTAAATTTCTTATTTTTTAGGATTCATTTCTTATTTTTCTAAGAAACTTTAATTTTTTCACTGTTTAATTACCGCTTCATATTTAATTAAAAATTTGGGCTGTTACAAAGGGAATTAATCATCTTCTATTGATAATTGATAGCAAAAGCGAGAATCTAATTAAGAATAATATTTATAAAAATAATAACATATAATTGATATCAAAGGTGGCTGAATCCATTTAAGAATACTATTTGTAAAAATAATAATATTCACGTTATAAAATGACTAAAAAACTCACAAAGACTTCATAAATACACACGCATGCATGGATGCACGTACGCACATAGGAAAATTATTATGTACGATTATTGTATGGAATCCAAAATAACATTAAAAGTATTTATAAATATTGTAAAGAACTTTTAAAAAGAAAAGAAGTCTCGCCACAACTTCTTTTTCTATTAACATATTATGTAATTTTATGTTTATTAAGAAATTTAGTTATTTTAGGTAAACATATTAAACTTGTCAATTATTCTTAGTATACTTTTAAAACCACATTGAATAATAAGAATGAAAGATCAATGATTATTTCATATTTCACTAATATAAATAGTATCAAGATTAATTAATAAGAGTATATCTTGAAAAAAAAATCAATGCACATTGTAAATTGAAAGAAGTCATATAAAATTAACAAGAAAAATTATAAAACACGTCTCCTAAAAAGTATAAGAGAAAATATATTAAAAACTAAGGAAAAATAAAATATATTACTTATATTTTCAATAATATTAATATATTTTAAATTAAATGGATCAAATAAGACTTGATGTGATCACTTACGCGATTCTCTTACTAAATAAACCTTAAAAAATAAAAGTATAAAATATACAATATATAATTTGTTAATTATTTTTGTCAGATTCTTTTATTATCGATCTTTACTATCAATAAATGGAAAAGGGAATTAATCATCTTCTATTGATAATTGATAGCAAAAGTTAAAGAATCTAATTAAGAATAATATTCATAAAAATAATAACATATAAACGATATCAAAGATGACTGAATCCATTTAAGAATGCTATTTGTAAAAATAATAATATTCACGTTATAAAACGACTAAAAAACTCACAAAGACTTCACAAATGTACACACAAGCATGGAGGCATGTACGCACGCACAAAAATTATTATGTACTATTATTGTATGGAATCTCAAACAACATTAAAAGTATTTATAAATATTGTATAGAAGTTTTGAAAAGAAAAGAAGTCTCGCCACTACTTCTTTTTCTATCAACATATTATGTTATTTTATGTTTATTAAGAAATTTAGTTATCTTTGGTAAACATATTAAACTTGTCAATTATTCTTGGTATACTTTTAAAATTACATTGAATAATAAGGAAGAAAGATCAATGACTATTTCATATTCCACTGATATAAATAGTATCAAGACTAATTAATAAGAGTATGTGTTGAAAAAAATAATCAATGCATATTGTGAATTGAAATAAGTCATATAAAATTAACAAGAAAAATTCTAAAACACATTTCATAAAAAGGATAAGAGAAAATACATTAAAAATTAATGAAAAATAAAATAAAATATTTATATTTTTTTAATAATATTAATATCTTTTAAATTAAATAGATCAAATAAGACTTGATGTGATCCCTTACGCGATTCTCTTACTAAATAAACCTTAAAAAATAAAAGAATATAATTATTAATAATATATAATTTGTTAATTATTTTTGTCTGATTCTTTTACTATCGATCTTTACTATCAATAAATGGAAAAGGGAATTAATCATCTTCTATTGATAATTGATAGCAAAAGCGAGAGACTCTAATTAAGAATAATATTTATAAAAATAATAACATATAATTGATATCAAAGATGACTGAATCCATTTAAGAATGCTATTTGTAAAAATAATAATATTCAAGTTATAAAACGACTAAAAAACTCACAAATACTTCATAAATGCATAGGCATGCTTGGACGCACGTACGCATACATGATAATTATTATGTACTATTGTTGTATGGAATCCAAAACAACATTTAAATTATTTATAAATATTGTAAAAAACTTTTAAAAAGAAAAGAAGTCTCGTCACTACTTCTTTTTCTATTAACATATTATGTTATTTTATGTTTATTAAGAAATTTAGTTATTTTAGGTAAATATATTAAACTTGTCAATTATTCTTAGTATACTTTTAAAATTACAATGAATAATAAGGAAGAAAGATCAATGATTATTTCATATTCCACTAATATAAATAGTTGCAAGATTAATTAATAAGAGTATGTGTTAAAAAAATAATCAATGCACGTTGTAAATTGAAAAAAGTCATATAAATTTAACAAGAAAAATTCTAAAACACGTCTCATAAAAAGTATAAGAGAAAATACATAAAAATTAAGGAAAAATAAAATATATTATTTATATTTTTTTATTAAAATAAATATATTTTAAATTAAATGGATCAAATAAGACTTGATGTGATCCCTTACACGATTCTCTTACTAAATAAACCTTAAAAAATAAAAGAATATAACTATTAACAATATATAATTTGTTAATTATTTTTGTCAGATTTTTCTATTATCGATCTTTACTATCAATAAATGGAAAAGGGAATTAATCATATTCTATTTATAATTGATAGCAAAAGTGATAGAATCTAATTTAGAATAATATTTATAAAAATAATAACATATAATTGATATCAAAGATGACTGAATCCATTTAAGAATGCTATTTGTAAAAATAATAATATTCACGTTATAAAATGACAAAAAATCTCACAAAGACTTCATAACTGCACACGCATGCATGGACGCACGTACGCACGCACAAAAATTATTATGTACTATTATTGTATGGAATCCAAAACAACATTAAAAGTATTTATAAATATTGTATAGAACTTTTAAAAAGAAAAAAGACGTCTCTGCACTACAACTTTTTCTATCAACATATTATGTTATTTTATGTGTATTAAGAAATTTAGTTATTTTTGATAAACCTATTAAACTTGTGAATTATTCTTGGTATACTTTTCAAATTACATTAAATAATAAGGAAGAAAGGATAATGATTATTTCATATTCCACTGATATAAATAGTATCAAGATTAATTAATAAGAGTATGTGTTGAAAAAATAATCAATGCACATTGTAAATTGAAAGAAGTCATATAAAATTAAAAGAAAAATTCTAAAATACGTCTCATAAAAAGGATAAGAGAAAATACATTAAAAACTAAGGAAAAATAAAATATATAATTTATATTTTTTATTAAAATAAATATATTTTAAATTAAATACATCAAATAAGACTTGAAATGACCCCTTACGCGATTCTCTTACTAAATAAACCTTAAAAAATAAAAGAATATAAATATTTGTAATATATAAGTTGATAATTATTTTTGTCTAATTCTTTTATTATTGATCTTTACTATCAATAAATGGAAAAAAGAATTAATCATCTTCTATTGATAATTAATAGCAAAAGTGAAAGAATCTAATTAAGAATAATATTTATAAAAATAATAACATATAATTGATATCAAAGATGACTGAATCCATTTAAAAATGCTATTTGTAAAAATAATAATATTCACGTTATAAAACGACAAACAAAACACACAAAGACTTTATAAATGCACACACATGCATGTACGCACGCACAAAAACTATTATGTACTATTATTGTATGGAATCTAAAACAACATTAAAAGTATTTATAAATATTGTATAGAACTTTTAAAAAGAAAAGAAGTCTCGCCACTACTTCTTTTTCTATCAACATATTATGTTATTTTTGTTTATTAAGAAATTTAGTTACTTTAGGTAAACATATTAAACTTGTCAATTATTCTTGGTATACTTTTAAAATTACATGGAATAATAAGGAAGAAAGATCGATGATTGATTCATATTCCATTGATATAGATAGTATCAAGATTAATTAATAAGAGTATGTGTTGAAAAAAAAGTCAATGCACATTGTAAATTGAATGAAGCCATATAAAAATAACAAGAAAAATTCTAAAACACGTCTCATAAAAAGGATAAGAGAAAATACATTAAAAACTAAGGAAAAATAAAATATATAATTTATATTTTTTATTAAAATAACTATATTTAAAATTAAATACATCAAATAAGACTTAATGTGATCCCTTACGGGATTCTCTTATTAAATAAACCTTAAAAATAAAAGAATATAATTATTAATAATATATAATTTATTAATTATTTTTGTCAGATTCTTTTACTATTGATCTTTACTATCAATAAATGGAAAAGGAATTAATCATCTCCTATTGATAATTGATAGCAAAAGTGAGAGAATCTAATTAAGAATCATATTTATAAAAATAATAACATATAATTGATATCAAAGATGACTGAATCCATTTAAGGATGCTATTTGTAAAAATAATAATATTCACGTTATAAAACGACAAAAAAACTCATAAAGACTTCATAAATCCACACGCATGCATGGACGCACGTGCGCACGCACGAAAATTATTATGTACTATTATTGTATGGAATCCGAAACAACATTAAAAGTATTTATAAATATTGTATAGAACTTTTAAAAAGAAAAGAAGTCTCGCCACTACTTCTTTTTCTATCAACATATTATGTTATTTTATGTTTATTAAGAAATTTAGTTATTTTAGAAAAACATATTAAACCTGTCAATTATTCTTGGTATACTTTTAAAATTACATTGAAAAATAAGGAAGAAGGATCAATGATTATTTCATAATCTTCACTCGGTAAATGATTCCCTCAGTTATTTCCACTCGGGATCTATAACCTTCCTTCACCCGGAAGTATTTTTCCCCAGTTATACATCACTCGGGGGAACTTCAACCTCAATTCAATCGGAAATGTTTTACCCATTCTTCACTCGGGAATATTTTAATCTTCCTTCACTCGAAAGGAGTTCTATCGGTTGTGTTTCGCTCGGAAAACACCCTGACCATCTTCCCTCGGAAGTGGTCCTTGCCATCATATTTCACTCGGAAAATACTCAACCTATCTTCAATCGGAAGAGTTTACTAGGTTAAGTCTTACACGGGATATTATAGCATTATCCACTCGGAATATATAATCTTATCCACTCGGAGGAGGTTTTCTAGAATATACCTCACTCAACACTTTAACCATTCTTCCCTTGGAAATGGTTCATTTGGTCAATTCTCACTCGGGAGCCGTTGTAACCTATCTTCACTCGGAATAAGTTCACTCGCTAAATTTTTCACTCGGAAACGAGGCAACCTTAAGCATTCCTCATACAACAATACGCACTAGTAATTCAACAACATCATTGCAAAATATATATATATATATATATATAAATACGTTCTCAAATCCGAGAGAATTCAAATTCAACTACACTCAAAATGAAACAGTGTATTTAGGAGCCGGCCAAGGCTACATCACAACTAATTACAATGTGTGCACCATACTTGCATAAATACACTTCACACGGGTTTGATGTTCTCCCATCATTCACCGTTCTGAACTATATCCAATGAAAATATAGCCACAAGTAGGGGTGAACATTTTACATATTAAATGACAGTTATTGACTCGGATTAGTCACTACATTCTCGACTATACAATATCATTTCGCAATCAAACAATAACGTACACTACCATTCAATATGACTACTCACTCGGCATCAATCAGTCAGAATTACTTAACTTATTCATGGCTATATTATTCATGCTATTCTCAGTAACATATACACAAACATACAAGACATATTGCACTCGGCAACAGTTTTAGTGTGCACACATTTATTCAGTCGGATCCGATTGTTCATCATTAATTTTTATGTTGCAACATAGGCTCCAAGCTGATCCGGCCGTTTTACTGGTACCAAACCGTTTGCCCTCTCATGTAACACAGTCACTCCAAGCGACAACGGAAGTGTTACGGGCAGCCCCGAGTCCAACTCGGTAGGCTTGCCTTGAGTCCAACCCAAGGTCTTTCAATGGTTACCATTTCTATATTAAGCGTCCCACGCTGTATGCACTCGACATTTCAATAGTGAATCACATGCATATGATTATAATCATCAAGCGTCCAACGCTATATGCACTCAGCATTCTCATCTTTATATCTCATACATATTCATTTGATTACCATTTCTATATTAAGCGTCCCACGCTGTATACACTCGGCATTTCAATGGTGAATCATATGCATATGATTATAATCATCAAGCGTCCAACGCTGTATGCACTCAGAATTCTCATCTTTATATCTCATACATATTCATTTGATTACCATTTCTATATTAAGCGTCCCACGCTGTATGCACTCGACATTTCAATGGTGAATCACATGCATATGATTATAATCATCAAGCGTCCAAAGCTGTATGCACTCGGCATTCTCGTCTTTATATCTCATACATATTCATTTGATTACCATTTCTATATTAAGCGTCCCACGCTGTGTGCACTCGGCATTTCAATGGTGAATCAAATGCATATGATTTTAATCATCAAGCGTCCCACGCTATATGCACTCGGCATTCTTATTAACAGCAACATGCATCTCATGCAATTCATATTAAATCTCAAACGGGAATCAACACAATAGTTCCACATCTTATGCACTCGGCATTCACATCATCATCAACATGCATCTCATGCAAGCACTAGGCATTTTCATTATCATCATGCATCTCATACAATCACTCGGCATTCTCAATAATGTCAACATGCATCTCATACAATTCAACATGCACTCATGGACGGAATCAACATAACACTACACGAATCAGCTATCACATATCCGGGTATGCAAAAGCTATCACTCAAACAGAACATACAAAATCATCATATTTCACAGTTATAAAACACACAGTATAGCACTTTCACCTGGAACCCGTCCATAAACCATGCATTTGAAATGTAGAGCACCCCCTACCTACCGTAGAGATCCACGAAGCTCCTCGAGCTTTCAACGTTGATCGGTTGCTCCGATTATTCCTTCAATCACTCTCTCTGGCTCAACGATCTTTGAACCCAGTCAAACTCTACACTCAGCTTGGAGAAACTGGAAGCTGTTCTCACACTCTCTACAGTCTGACCCTTACTAACAGTGGAGGACTTCGAGCCTCCAAGACACTACAATGTCGCTGGTGAAGAAGAAGGTGAAGACGGAGGAGAGAAAGAAGAAGCTCTGTCGACTTCAGGAGAAACGGGAATGGCACCTTCCCAGTTGAGATTCCAACAGCGTCGATTGGAAAAAGGAGGAGGAGAGGGAGAAGACGAAGAAGAAGCAGAAGAAGAAGAAGAAACAGAGGCTTGAGGGAATTCTGGAGAGAACGGAAGAGTGGTTCTGCATGCACGAAAGAGAAATGAGTTCAGAGTGGGTAGAGAAGTGAAACTGAAGCTACTATACTGCCAAGAGGGGCACATGCATCATTCCATGCCACTTTTAGTTAATCAGCCATTACCTTTGACTTGCCCATTAATGCTCTATTAGGATGTTACACCTCTGATCCACTAATTGCAAATACTCTGCCAGTTATAGGTGATTTGTACTGATTATTCACTAGCTGTCCATTTTCTCGTCCTCGACTAGCTGTGCCTTTGACATTAAGTCCTCTACGACCATTGGTATTACGTCCATCTCGAATGTTGGCTCCTCCTCTGTTGGCTCCATTGTTGTTGTTCTCAGTTTTAACATTCACAGTGTTAGTGCCTTGGTAAAGTTGTAGGTAGTTAGGACGAATATGTCCCTTCTGGTTGCATTGGAAACAGGTAACATCTGTTCTATGATTTCCTCCACACTTGTAGCAGTTCCATGTGATTGGCTGGTGCACGCGTCCTCTAGATGATGAAGTTAATCCTCCTTAAAATTGATTCTGATTAAATGCTCCTCGCATTTTAAAGTTCACTAGTTGAGGTCTCAATTGTTTACTGCTTTTTTCCTGCTCGATCCTAGCCTGATGGTTCTCTTTAAAGATTTTGCATTTGTTGATTAAAGTGGGAAAACTCATAATCTCCTGATGTCCTATGGCTTCTTTAATTTCTGGCCTTAAGCTATTTTTAAATTTGACGCATTTAGAAGCCTCGGTTCCTGGCTGTTGGAAAGGAGGATAGAATAATGATAATTCCTCAAATTTGGTAGTGTATTCTCCGATAGACATATCCCATTGCTTTAATTCTAAAAATTTTAATTCCTTTTTGCTTCTAACACTAGCAGGGAAATATTTCTCGAGAAAGCTTTCTTTAAAATTCTCCCAGTTGAGTAGCCTACCGGCTTCCAATAACCTATCACGAGCGAAGATCCACTAATTTTTTGCTTCCCCTACCATCATATAGGTAGCATATTCTACCTTCTGGGCTTCAGTGCAAGGTAGGGAGCGCAAAATACGTTCCATTTCTTTAATCCACGGGTAAGCCACCTCTAGATTATAGTCTCCTTTAAACTGGGTAGGTTTCCTTTTTAGGAAACGGTCAAGTCCATGGGTTCCTTCAGCTAACCTTTGCTGTTCCTATCTTTCAAGGATCTCAGCAAATCGATTGAATGCAGCAGCCATGGCATCATCGTTCTGACGTCTAGCCATTTCTTATCCTACAGGTACGAGTACCACTGCATTCAGTTACTGAGTATCTAATATACTCAGAGTTCTAACAATTTTTATGTTATCTAACTAGTAATTATACTAAATAGAAACATACAAAGAGCACACATAACACACAAGCACACAAATTTCAAACAAATAAAAATCAAGGTTCACACACTTCAAGCTATCTTATGTTAATCTCTAGTCACTTCCTAAGGTTTTCTTTATATTTTATAAATCATTTCTCTGATACCACTTCATTTATAACGCCCTGTAGTCAAGTTGCAAATCCCAAGATAATTACCGTCACCATATAAAATCTCATGGATAACTTATTTTTCACCTGGTAATGATCAAGAGATTCACAACCTGATTCCAGAGGTTACTAATACAATATCAGAGTGCGCAACCTTTTCATAATTGACTTCTTATTATTATACATAACATCAGAGTTTTATACATATTATATTTTACAACAGGCACCTAGATCTTATAAAATATAAAGATGTAAAGTACCAAAACATAGCATACATATAATACAGTAATAGTAGTCACGCAAGCAAGCATCATCATCAAAAGCCTTCATAATTCATCCATATTCAGTAACATCCACTTTGTCATATATCTTCCTGGTTAACCACTAAAGGGTTGCCACAAGTAACAGAAAGAGTGAGATAAAATATCAAATAAATAGAAATTAGATTAGAACATACACAATCACAAGTATGATGCTATGCGATATGGATGCCAAACACATATTTTGTATTATATTTATATTAATATTCCATTCTCTATATGAATGAAAATGCATGATGGATCCATTCTGATGGGAACATCTGTAGTGATTTTTCAACAATAACATTTTTACGGATATCCAACTGATACCGCGCCCCATAATGCAACACCAACATCAGATAACAATACAATCATATCAACAACAAGTGTTGCGGGACCCCCCCTTAAGGACACACTGCTTAGCCCTTAAGACGGTCGTGGTATAAAACCACCGCAGAGGTTTGTTGCTCAACAAAGCGCGTTCCCCACCAGGAACCCCCTCAAAGAACCCCTTTACGGATTCTTTGAACGGCCAATGCATATGATGCATGAATGCATTAAATTATCAAATTCCTTTATAATTAATTGTAACAATAAAATTATTATAACAATGAATTAAGCATACTTTGTTTGTAATTCAAAGAATATGGAAACACATTTTCCATATTATTTATATCATAATTCAATCATATGGAAACACATTTTCCATAATTTGTATATCATATTTCAACCATATGGAAACATATTTTCCATAACATTTAATAATTCAAAGAATATGGAAACACATTTTCCACGTTATAGTAATTGTTTAATATCATATTCCAAACCATTTGGCATCAATTTCACAATTTAATTCAAATTAAATTAAAATCTAACTATATGAGTTTCTAAACAATTAAGCAAGCAATTCTAACTTAATTTCTATGTATTTAATATCATATCCCCTCTTTCTTACCTCAATTGAAGATCCTTATGCTAAACTCCCTTGTATTTCCTCAAATCTTCAAGTTTGCGTAATTTCTTCTTATGCAAAATTAAAGAGCTTAAGTATGACAATGAAGGTTTTGAAAACTTAAAGAGGAAGATGAAAGGTTATAGGATTAGTGAGGTTTTTGGTTTGAGGAAATTTGGAAGGTTGGAGCCTTATTTATAGGCTTCCAATGGTGGTTACTATAGCAAATTACTGTAGCAAATTACTGTAGCAAATTACTGTAACAAATCACTGTAGCAGATCGAAGTGAAATGAGGCGGTGGGAAGAATGGAGAACTCTCATGAAGTTACAAGATTTTTCATATGACGTTTTACTGTAGAAGATTTTTATTTTATTTTATTATTTTATTTTATTCTACGTTCTATTTTTGTTTAATTCCGTTTTAAGTCAGACTAAAAATATCCTTGTATTAAATTTCTTATTTTTTAGGATTCATTTCTTGATTTTCAAAGAAACTTTAATTTTTCCACTGTTTAATTACCGCTTCAAATTTAATTAAAAATTTGGGCTGTTACAAAGGGAATTAATCATCTTCTATTGATAATTGATAGCAAAAGCGAGAGAATCTAATTAAGAATAATATTTATAAAAATAATAACATATAATTGATATCAAAGATGACTGAATCCATTTAAGAATGCTATTTGCAAAAATAATAATATTCACGTTATAAAATGACTAAAAAACTCACAAAGACTTCATAAATGCACACGCATGCATGGATGCACGTACGCACATAGGAAAATTATTATGTACTATTATGGTATGGAATCCAAAACAACATTAAAAGTATTTATAAATATTGTAAAGAACTTTTAAAAAGAAAAGAAGTCTCGCCACAACTTCTTTTTCTATTAACATATTATGTAATTTTATGTTTATTAAGAAATTTAGTTATTTTAGGTAAACATATTAAACTTGTCATTTATTCTTAGTATACTTTTAAAACCACATTGAATAATAAGAATGAAAGATCAATGATTATTTCATATTCCACTAATATAAATAGTATCAAGATTAATTAATAAGAGTATATCTTGAAAAAAAATCAATGCACATTGTAAATTGAAAGAAGTCATATAAAATTAACAAGAAAAATTATAAAACACGTCTCCTAAAAAGTATAAGAGAAAATATATTAAAAACTAAGTAAAAATAATATATATTACTTATATTTTCAATAATATTAATATATTTTAAATTAAATGGATCAAATAAGACTTGATGTGATCCCTTACGGGATTCTCTTACTAATGAAACCTTAAAAAATAAAATAATATAATTATTAATAATATATAATTTGTTAATTACTTTTGTCTGATTCTTTTACTATCGATCTTTACTATCAATAAATGGAAAAGGGAATTAATCATCTTCTATTGATAATTGATAGCAATAGCGAGAGAATCTAATTAAGAATAATATTTATAAAAATAATAACATATAATTGATATCAAAGATGACTGAATCCGTTTAAGAATGTTATTTGTAAAAATAATAATATTCACGTTATAAAACAACTAACAAACTCACAAAGGCTTCATAAATGCACACACATGCATGACGCACGCACATACGCACGAAAATTATTATGTACTACTATTGTATGGAATCCAAAACAACATTAAAAGTATTTATAAATATTATAAAAAACTTTTAAAAAGAAAATAAGACTTGATGTGATCCCTTATGGGATTCTCTTACTAAATAAAACTTAAAAAATAAAATAATATAATTATTAATAATATATAATTTGTTAATTACTTTTGTCAGATTCTTTTACTATCGATCTTTACTATCAATAAATGGAAAAGGGAATTAATCATCTTCTATTGATAATTGATAGCAAAAGCGAAAGAATCTAATTAAGAATAATATTTATAAAAATAATAACATATAATTGATATCAAAGATGACTGAATCCGTTTAAGAATGTTATTTGTAAAAATAATAATATTCACGTTATAAAACAACTAACAAACTCACAAAGGCTTCATAAATGCACACACATGCATGACGCACGCACATACGCACGAAAATTATTATGTACTACTATTGTATGGAATCCAAAACAACATTAAAAGTATTTATAAATATTATAAAAAACTTTTAAAAAGAAAATAAGACTTGATGTGATCCCTTATGGGATTCTCTTACTAAATAAAACTTAAAAAATAAAATAATATAATTATTAATAATATATAATTTGTTAATTACTTTTGTCAGATTCTTTTCTATCGATCTTTACTATCAATAAATGGAAAAGGGAATTAATCATCTTCTATTGATAATTGATAGCAAAAGCGAGAGAATCTAATTAAGAATAATATTTATCAAAATAATAATATATAATTGATATCAAAGATGACTGAATCCGTTTAAGAATGTTATTTGTAAAAATAATAATATTCACGTTATAAAACAACTAACAAACTCACAACGACTTCATAAATGCACACACATGCATGACGCACGCACGCATGCACGAAAATTATTATGTACTACTATTGTATGGAATCCAAAACAACATTAAAAGTATTTTTAAATATTATAAAGAACTTTTAAAAAGAAAAGAAGTCTCGCCACTACTTCTTTTTCTATCAACATATTATGTTATTTTATGTTTATTAAGAAATTTACTTATTTTAGGTAAACATATTAAATTTGTCAATTATTCTTGGTATACTTTTAAAATTGCATTAAATAATAAGGAAGAAAGATCAATGATTATTTCATATTCCACTGATATAAATAGTATCAAGATTAACTAATAAGAGTTTGTGTTCAAAAAATAACCAATGCACATTGTAAATTGAAGGAAGTCATATAAAATTAACAAGAAAAATTTTAAAACAGGTCTGATAAAAAGGATAAGAGAAAATACATTAAAAACTAAGGAAAAATAAAATATATTATTGATATATTTTAATAATATGAATATCTTTTAAATTAAATAGATCAAATAAGACGTGATGTGATCCCTTATGCGATTCTCTTACTAAATAAACCTTAAAAAATAAAAGAATATAATTATTAAGAATATATAATTTGTAAATTATTTTTCTCATATTCTTTTACTATTTATCTTTACTATCAATAAATGGAAAAGGGATATAATCCTCTTTTATTGATAATTATTAGCAAAAGTGAGAGAATCTAATTAAGAATAATATTTATAAAAATAATAACATATAATTGATATCAAAGATGACTGAATCCAGTTAAGAATGCTATTCGTAAAAATAATAATATCCTCGTTATAAAACGACTAAAAAACTCACAAAGACTTTATAAATGCACACGCATGCATGGTTTCACGTACACATGCATGAAAATTATTATGTACTATTATTGTATGGAATCCAAAACAATATTAAAAGTATTTATAAATATTGTATAGAACTTTTAAAAAGAAAAGACGTCTCGCCACTACTTCTTTTTCTATCAACATATTATGTTATTTTATGTTTATTAAGAAATTTAGTTATTTTAGGTAAACATATGAAACTTGTTAATTATTCTTGGTATACTTTTAAAATTACATTGAATTATAAGAAAGAAAGATCATTGATTATTTCATATTCCACTGATATAAATAGTATCAAGCTTAATTAATAAGAGTATGTGTTGAAAAAAATAATCAATGCACATTGTAAATTGAAAGAATTCATATAAAATTAAAAAGAAAAATTCTAAACTACGTCTCATAAAAACGATAAGAGAAAACATATTAAAAACAAAGGAAAAATAAAATATGTTATTTATATTTTTTAATAATATTCATATCTTTTAAATTAAATGCATCAAATAAGACATGATGTGATCCCTAATGTGATTCTCTTACTAAATAAAACTTAAAAAATAAAAGAATATAATTATTAATAATATATAATTTGTTAATTATTTTTGTCAAACTCTTACAAAATAAACCTTTAAAAATAAAAGAATATAATTATTAATAATATATAATTCGTTAATTATTTTTGTCTAATTCTTTTATTATCGATCTTTACTATCAATAAATGGAAATTGGAATTAATCGTCTTTTATTGATATTTGATAGCAAAAGTGAGAGAATCTAATTAAGAATAATATTTATAAAAAGAATAACATATAATTAATATCAAATATGACTGAATCCATTTAAGAATGCTATTTGAAAAAATAATAATATTCACGTTATAAAACGACAAAAAAACTCACAAAGACTTCATAAATGCACATGCATGCATGGACGCAGGTATGCACGCACAAAAATTATTATGTACTATTATCGTATGGAATCTAAAACAACGTTAAAAGAATTTATGGATATTGTATAAAACTTTTAAAAAGATAAGAAGTCTCGCCACTACTTCTTTTTCTATCAACATATACTTCTTTTTCTATCAATATATTATATTATTTTATCTTTATTAAAAAATTTAGTTATTTTAGGTAAACATATTAAACTTGTCAATTATTCTTGGTATACTTTTAAAGTTACATTAAATAATAAGGAAGAAAGATCCATGATTATTTCATATTTTACTGATATAAATGGTATCAAGATTAATTAATAAGAGTATATGTTGAAAAAAATAATCAATGCACATTGTAAATTGAAAGAAGTCATATAAAATTAACAAGAAAAATTCTAAAACAGGTCTGATAAAAAGGATAAGAGAAAATACCTTAAAAACTAAGGAAAATAAAATATATTATTTATATTTTTTAATAATATTTATATCTTTTAAATTAAATGCATCAAATAAGACGTCATGTGATCCCTTATGCGATTCTCTTACTAAATAAACCTTAAAAAATAAAAGAATATAATTATTTAGAATATATAATTTGTAAATTATTTTTCTCATATTCTTTTACTATTTATCTTTACTATCAATAAATGGAAAAGGGATATAATCCTCTTTTATTGATAATTGATAGCAAAAGTGAGAGAATCTAATTAAGAATAATATTTATAAAAATAATAACATATAATTGATATCAAAGATGACTGAATCCAGTTAAGAATGCTATTCGTAAAAATAATAATATCCTCGTTATAAAACGACTAAAAAACACACAAAGACTTTATAAATGCACACGCATGCATGGTTTCACGTACACATGCATGAAAATTATTATGTACTATTATTGTATGCAATCCAAAACAACATTAAAAGTATTTATAAATATTGTATAGAACTTTTAAAAAGAAAAGACGTCTCGCCACTACTTCTTTTTCTATCAACATATTATGTTATTTTATGTTTATTAAGAAATTTAGTTATTTTAGGTAAACATATGAAACTTGTTAATTATTCTTGGTATACTTTTAAAATTACGTTGAATTATAAGAAAGAAAGATCATTGATTATTTCATATTCCACTGATATAAATAGTATCAAGCTTAATTAATAAGAGTATATGTTGAAAAAAATAATCAATGCACATTGTAAATTGAAAGAATTCATATAAAATTAAAAAGAAAAATTCTAAAACACGTCTCATAAAAACGATAAGAGAAAACACATTAAAAACAAAGGAAAAATAGAATATGTTATTTATATTTTTTAATAATATTCATATCTTTTAAATTAAATGCATCAAATAAGACATGATGTAATCCCTAATGTGATTCTCTTACTAAATAAAACTTAAAAAATAAAAGAATATAATTATTAATAATATATAATTTGTTAATTATTTTTGTCAAACTCATACAAAATAAACCTTTAAAAATAAAAGAATAGAATTATTAATAATATATAATTCGTTAATTATTTTTTAAATTCTTTTATTATCGATCTTTACTATCAATAAATGGAAATTGGAATTAATCGTCTTTTATTGATAATTGATAGCAAAAGTGAGAGAATCTAATTAAGAATAATATTTATAAAAAGAATAACATATAATTAATATCAAATATGACTGAATCCATTTAAGAATGCTATTTGTAAAAATAATAATATTAACGTTATAACACGATAAAAAAAACTCACAAAGACTTCATAAATGCACATGCATGCATGGACGCAGGTATGCACGCACAAAAATTATTATGTACTGTTATCGTATGGAATCTAAAACAACGTTAAAAAAATTTATGGATATTGTATAAAACTTTTAAAAATAAAAGAAGTCTCGCCACTACTTCTTTTTCTATCAACATATATTTCTTTTTTATCAACATATTATGTTATTTTATCTTTATTAAAAAATTTAGTTATTTTAGGTAAACATATTAAACTTGTCAATTATTCTTGGTATACTTTTAAAGTTACATTAAATAATAAGGAAGAAAGATCAATGGTTATTTCATATTTTACTGATATAAATGGTATCAAGATTAATTAATAAGAGTATATGTTGAAAAAAATAATCAATGCACATTGTAAATTGAAAGAAGTCATATAAAATTAACAAGAAAAATTTTAAAACAGGTCTGATAAAAAGGAATAGAGAAAATACCTTAAAAACTAAGGAAAATAAAATATATTATTTATATTTTTTTAATAATATTTATATCTTTTAAATTAAATGCATCAAATAAGACGTCATGTGATCCCTTATGCGATTCTCTTTCTAAATAAACCTTAAAAAAATAAAAGAATATAATTATTAATAATATATAATTTGTTAATTATTTATGTTTGATTCTTTTATTATCGATCTATACTATCAATAAATGGAAAAGGGAATTAATCATCTTCTATTGATAATGGATAGCAAAAGTGAGAGATCCTAATTAAGAATAATATTTATAAAAATAATAACATAAAATTGATATCAAAGATGACTGAATCCATTTAAGAATGCTATTTGTAAAAATGATAATATTCACATTACAAAACGACTAAAAAACTCACAAAGACTTCAGAAATGCACACGCATGCATGGACGCACGTACGCACGCACGAAAATTATTATGTACTATTATCGCATGGAATCTGAAACAACATTAAAAGTATTTATAGATGTTGTATAAAACTTTTAAAAAGAGAAGAAGTCTCGCCACTACTTCTTTTTCTATCAACATATTATGTTATTTTACCTTTATTAAAAAATTTAGTTATTTTAGGTAAACATATTATACTTGTCAATTATTCTTGGTATACTTTTAAAATTACATTGAATAATAAGAAAGAAAGATCGATGATTATTTCATATTCCATTGATATAAATAGTATCAAGACCAATTACTAAGAGTATATGTTAAAAAAATAATCAATGCACATTGTAAATTGAAAGAAGTCATATAAAATTAACAAGAAAAATTCTAAAACACGTCTCATAAAAAGGATAAGAGAAAATACATTAAAAACTAAGGAAAAATAAAATAAAATATTTATATTTTTTCATAATATTAATATCTTTTAAATTAAATATATCAAATAAGACTTGATGTGATCCCTTACGCGATTCTCTTACTAAATAAACCTTAAAAAATAAAAGAATATAATGATTAATAATATATAATTTGTTAATTATTTTTGTCTGATTCTTTTACAATCGATCTTTACTATCAATAAATGGAAAAGGGAATTAATCATCTTCTATTGATAATTGATAGTAGAAGCGAGAGAATCTAATTAAGAATAATATTTATAAAAATAATAATATATAATTGATATCAAAGATGACTGAATCTATTTAAGAATGCTATTCATAAAAATAATAATATTCACGTTATTAAACGACTAAAAAACTCACAAAGACTTCATAAATACACACGCATGCATGGACGCACGTACGCAGGCACCAAAATTATTATGTACTATTATTGTATGGAATCTAAAAAAACCTTAAAACTATTTATAAATATTGTGTAGAAGTTTTGAAAAGAAAAGAAGTCTCGCCACTACTTCTTTTTCTATCAACATATTATGTTATTTTATGTTTATTAAGAAATTTAGTTATCTTTGGTAAACATTATAAACTTGTCAATGATTGTTCGTATACTTTTAAAATTATATTGAATAATAAGGAAGAAAGATCAATGATTATTTTATATTCCACTGATATAAATAGTATCAAGACTAATTAATAAGAGTATGTGTTGAAAAAAATAACCAATGCACATTGTAAATTGAAAGAAGTCATATAAAATTAACATGAAAAATTCTAAAACACGTCTCATAAAAAGGATAAGAGAAAATACATTAAAAACTAAGGAAAAATAAAATAAAATATTTATATTTTTGAATAATATTAATATCTTTTAAATTAAATGGAACAAATAAGACTTGATCTAATCCCTTACACGATTCTCTTAGTAAATAAACCTTAAAAAATAAAAGAATATAATTATTAATAATATATAATTTGTTAATTTTTTTTTTGATTCTTTTACTATCGATCTTTTCTATAAATAATTGGAAAAGGGAATTAATCATCTTCTACTGATAATTGATAACAGAAGCGAGAGAATCTAATTAAGAATAATATTTATAAAAATAATAACATATAATTGATATCAAAGATGACTGAATCCATTTAGAAATGCTATTAGTAAAAATAATAATATTCACGTTATAAAACGACTAAAAAACTCACAAACACTTCATAAATGCACACGCATGCTTAGACGCACGTACGCACGCACGAAATTTATTATGTACTATTATTCTATCGAATCCAAAACAACATTAAAAGTATTTATAAATATTGTATAGAATTTTTAAAAAGGAAAGAAGTCTCGCCACTACTTCTTTTTCTACCAACAAATTATGTTATTTTATGTTTATTAAGAAATTTAGTTCTTTTTGGTAAACATATTAAACTTGTCAATTATTCAGGGTATACTTTTAAACTTACGTTGAATAATAAGGAAGAAAGATTAATGATTATTTCATATTCCATTGATATAAATAGTATCAAGACTAATTAATAAGAGTATGTGTTGAAAAAAATAATCAATGCACATTGTGAATTGAAATAAGTCATATAAAATTAACAAGAAAAATTCTAAAACACGCCTCCTAAAAAGGATAAGAGAAAATACATTAAAAACTAAGGAAAAATAAAATAAAATATTTATATTTTTTCATAATATTAATATCTTTTAAATTAAATAGATCAAATAAGACTTGATGTGATCCCTTACGCGATTCTCTTACTAAATAAACCTTAAAAGATAAAAGAATATAATTATTAATAATATATAATTTGTTAATTATTTTTGTCTGATTCTTTTACTATCGATCTTACTATCAATAAATGGAAAAGGGAATTAATCATCTTCTATTGATAATTGATAGCAGAAGCGAGAGAATCTAATTAAGAATAACATTTATAAAAATAATAACATATAATTGATATCAAAGATGACTGAATCTATTTAAGAATGCTATTTGTAAAAATAATAATATTCACGTTATAAAATGACAAAAAATCTCACAAAGACTTCTTAAATGCACACGCATGCATGGACGCACGTACACAAACACGAAAATTATTATTGGTTATTATTGTATGGAATCGAAAACAACATTAAAAGTATTTATAAATATTGTATAGAACTTTTAAAAAGAAAAGAAGTCTCACCACTACTTCTTTTTCTATCAACATATTATGTTATTTTATGTTTATTAAGAAATTTAGTTATTTTTGGTAAACATATTAAACTTGTCAATTATTCTTGGTATACTTTTAAAATTACATTGAATAATAAGGAAGAAAGATCAATGATTATTTCATATTCCACTGATATAAATAGTATCAAGACTAATTAATAAGAGTATGTGTTGAAAAAATAATCAATGCACATTGTTAATTGAAATAAGTCATATAAAATTAACAAGAAAAATTCTAAAACATGTCTCATTAAAAGGATAAGAGAAAATACATTAAAAACTAAGGAAAAATAAAATAAAATATTTATATTTTTTAATAATATTAATATCTTTTAAATTAAATAGATCAAATAAGACTTGATGTGATCCCTTACGCGATTCTCTTACTAAATAAACCTTAAAAATTAAAAGAATATAGTTATTAATAATATATAATTCATTAATTATTTTTGTCTGATTCTTTTACTATCGATCTTTACTATCAATAAATGGAAAAGGGAATTAATCATCTTCTATTGATAATTGATGGCAAAAGTGAGAGAATCTAATTATGAATAATATTTATAAAAATAATAATATATAATTGATATCAAAGATGACTGAATCCATTTAAGAATGCTGTTTGTAAAAATAATAATATTCATGTTATAAAATGACTAAAAAACTGACAAAGATTTCATAAATGAATACGTATGGATGGACACACGTACGCACGCACGAAAATTATTATGTACTATTATTGTATGGAATCCGAAACAACATTAAAAGTATTTATAAATATTGTATAGAACTTTTAAAAAGAAAAGAAGTCTCACCACTACTTCTTTTTCTATCAACATATTATGTTATTTTATGTTTATTAAGAAATTTAGTTATTTTTGGTAAACATATTAAACTTGTCAATTATTCTTGGTATACTTTTAAAATTACATTAAATAATAAGGAAGAAAGATCAATGATTATTTCATATTCCACTGATATAAATAGTATCAAGACTAATTAATAAGAGTATGTGTTGAAAAAATAATCAATGCACATTGTTAATTGAAATAAGTCATATAAAATTCACAAGAAAAATTCTAAAACATGTCTCATTAAAAGGATAAGAGAAAATACATTAAAAACAGAGGAAAAATAAAATAAAATATTTATATTTTTTATAATATTAATATCTTTTAAATTAAATGGATCAAATAAGACTTGATGTGATCCCTTACGCGATTCTCTTACTAAATAAACCTTAAAAAATAAAAGAATATAATTATTAATAATATATAATTTGTTAATTATTTATGTCTGATTCTTTTACTATCGATCTTTACTATCAATAAATGGAAAAGGGAATTAATCATCTTCTATTGATAATGGATAGCAAAAGCGAGAGATCCTAATTAAGAATAATATTTATAAAAATAATAACATATAATTGATATCAAAGATGACTGAATCCAGTTAAGAATGCTATTTGTAAAAATAATAATACTCACATTACAAAACGACTAAAAAACTCACAAAGACTTCAGAAATGCACACGCATGCATCGACTCACGTACGCACGCA
Organism: Clitoria ternatea; assembly: GCA_037962975.1. Classification (NCBI taxonomy): domain Eukaryota; kingdom Viridiplantae; phylum Streptophyta; class Magnoliopsida; order Fabales; family Fabaceae; genus Clitoria; species Clitoria ternatea. Next base: position 219,993,675 of record CM075671.1, read on the forward strand.
CGAAAATTATTATGTACTATTATCGCATGGAATCTGAAACAACATTAAAAGTATTTATAGATATTGTATAAAACTTTTAAAAAGAGAAGAAGTCTCGCCACTATTTCTTTTTCTATCAACATATTATGTTATTTTACCTTTATTAAAAAATTTAGTTATTTTAGGTAAACATATTAAACTTGTCAATTATTCTTGGTATACTTTTAAAATTACATTGAATAATAAGAAAGAAAGATCGATGATTATTTCATATTCCTTTGATATAAATAGTATCAAGACTAATTAATAAGAGTATATGTTAAAACAATAATCAATGCACATTGTAAATTGAAAGAACTCATATAAAATTAACAAGAAAAATTCTAAAACACGTCTCATAAAAAGGATAAGAGAAAATACATTAAAAACTAAGGAAAAATAAAATAAAATATTTATATTTTTTCATAATATTAATATCTTTTAAATTAAATAGATCAAATAAGACTTGATGTGATCCCTTACGCGATTCTCTTACTAAATAAACCTTAAAAAATAAAAGAATATAATGATTAATAATATATAATTTGTTAATTATTTTTGTCTGATTCTTTTACTATCGATCTTTACTGTCAATAAATGGAAAAGGGAATTAATCATCTTCTATTGATAATTGATGGCAAAAGCGAGAGAATCTAATTACGAATAATATTTATAAAAATAATAACATATAATTGATATCAAAGATGACTGAATCCATTTAAGAATGCTGTTTGTAAAAATAATAATATTCATGTTATAAAATGAATAAAAAACTCACAAAGATTTCATAAATGCATACGCATGGATGGACACACGTACGCACGCACGAAAATTATTATGTACTATTATTGTATGGAATCCGAAACAACATTAAAAGTATTTATAAATATTGTATAGAACTTTTAAAAAGACAAGAAGTCTCGCCACTACTTCTTTTTCTATCAACATATTATGTTATTTTATGTTTATTAAGAAATTTAGTTATTTTTGGTAAACATATTAAACTTGTCAATTATTCTTGGTATACTTTTAAAATTACGTTGAATAATAAGGAAGAAAGATCAATGATTATTTCATATTCCACTGATATAAATAGTATCAAGACTAATTAATAAGAGTATGTGTTGAAAAAATAATCAATGCACATTGTTAATTGAAATAAGTCATATAAAATTAACAAGAAAAATTCTAAAACATGTCTCATTAAAAGGATAAGAGAAAATACATTAAAAACTAAGGAAAAATAAAATAAAATATTTATATTTTTTAATAATATTAATATCTTTTAAATTAAATGGATCAAATAAGACTTGATGTGATCCCTTACGCGATTCTCTTACTAAATAAACCTTAAAAAATAAAAGAATATAATTATTAATAATATATAATTCGTTAATTATTTTTGTCTGATTCTTTTACTATCGATCTTTACTATCAATAAATGGAAAAGGGAATTAATCATCTTCTATTGATAATTGATGGCAAAAGCGAGAGAATCTAATTACGAATAATATTTATAAAAATAATACAATATAATTGATATCAAAGATGACTGAATCCATTTAAGAATGTTGTTTGTAAAAATAATAATATTCATGTTATTAAACGACTAAAAAACTCACAAAGACTTCATAAATGCACACGCATGCATGGACGTACGTACGCAAGCATGAAAATTATTATGTACTATTATTGTATGGAATCTTAAACAACATTAAAAGTATTTATAAATATTGTGTAGAAGTTTTGAAAAGAAAAGAAGGCTCGCCACAACTTCTTTTTCTATCAACATATTATGTTATTTTATGTTTATTAAGAAATTTAGTTATCTTTGGTAAACATATTAAACTTGTCAATGATTCTTGGTATACTTTTAAAATTACATTGAATAATAAGGAAGAAAGATCAATGATTATTTCATATTCCACTGATATAAATAGTATCAAGACTAATTAATAAGAGTATGTATTGAAAAAAATAACCAATGCACATTGTAAATTGAAAGAAGTCATATAAAATTAACAAGAAAAATTCTAAAATACATCTCATAAATAGGATAAGAGAAAATACATTAAAAACTAAAGAAAAATAAAATAAAATATTTATATTTTTAATAATATTAATATCTTTTAAATTAAATGGATCAAATAAGACTTGATCTGATCCCTTACAGGATTCTCTTAGTAAATAAACCTTAAAAAATAAAAGAATATAATTATTAATAATATATAATTTGTTAATTATTTTTGTCTAATTATTTTACTATCGATCTTTACTATAAATAATTGGAAAAGGGAATTAATCATCTTCTACTAATAATTGATAGCAGAAGCGAGAGAATCTGATTAAGAATAATATTTATAAAAATAATAACATATAATTGATATCAAAGATGACTAAATCCATTTAGAAATGCTATTTGTAAAAATAATAATATTCACGTTATAAAAGGACTAAAAAACTCACAAACACTTCATAAATGCACACACATGCTTAGACGCACGTACGCACGCATGGAATTTATTATGTATTATTATTCTATCGAATCCAAAACAACATTAAAAGTATTTATAAATATTGTATAGAATTTTTAAAAAGAAACGAAGTCTCGCCACTACTTCTTTTTCTACCAACAAATTATGTTATTTTATGTTTATTAAGAAATTTAGTTATTTTTTATAAATATACTAAAGTTGTCAATTAATCAAGGTATACTTTTAAACTTACATTGAATAATAAGGAAGAAAGATTAATGATTATTTCATATTCCATTGATATAAATAGTATCAAGTCTAATTAATAAGAGTATGTGTTGAAAAAAATAATCAATGCACATTGTGAATTGAAATAAGTCATATAAAATTAACAAGAAAAATTCTAAAACACGCCTCCTAAAAAGGATAAGAGAAAATACATTAAAAACTAAGGAAAAATAAAATAAAATACTTATATTTTTTTCATAATATTAATATCTTTTAAATTAAATAGATCAAATAAGACTTGATGTGATCCCTTATGCGATTCTCTTACTAAATAAACCTTAAAAGATAAAAGAATATAATTATTAATAATATATAATTTGTTAATTATTTTTGTTTGATTCTTTTACTATCGATCTTACTATCAATAAATGGAAAAGGGAATTAATCATCTTCTATTGATAATTGATAGCAGAAGCGAGAGAATCTAATTAAGAATAATATTTATAAAAATAATAACATATAATTGATATCAAAGATGACTGAATCCATTTAAGAATGCTATTTGTAAAAATAATAATATTCACGTTATAAAATGACAAAAAATCTCACAAAGACTTCATAAATGCACACGCATGCATGGACGCACGTACGCACGCACGAAAACTATTATTGGTTATTATTGTATGGAATCCAAAACAACATTAAAAGTATTTATAAATATTGTATAGAACTTTTAAAAAGAAAAGAAGTCTCACCACTACTTCTTTTTCTATCAACATATTATGTTATTTTATGTTTATTAGGAAATTTAGTTATTTTTGGTAAACATATTAAACTTGTCAATTATTCTTGGTATACTTTTAAAATTACATTGAATAATAAGGAAGAAAGATCAATGATTATTTCATATTCCACTGATATAAATAGTATCAAGACTAATTAATAAGAGTATGTGTTGAAAAAATAATCAATGCACATTGTTAATTGAAATAAGTCATATAAAATTCATAAGAAAAATTCTAAAACATGTCTCATTAAAAGGATAAGAGAAAATACATTAAAAACAAAGGAAAAATAAAATTAAATATTTATATTTTTTAATAATATTAATATCTTTTAAATTAAATGGATCAAATAAGACTTGATGTGATCCCTTACGTGATTCTCTTACTAAATAAACCTTAAAAAATAAAAGAATATAATTATTAATAATATATAATTTGTTAATTACTTTTGTCTGATTCTTTTACTATCGATCTTTACTATCAATAAATGGAAAAAGGAATTAATCATCTTCTATTGATAATTGATGGCAAAACCGAGAGAATCTAATTACGAATAAAATTTATAAAAATAATAACATATAATTGATATCAAAGATGACTGAATCCATTTAAGAATGCTGTTTGTAAAAATAATAATATTCATGTTATAAAACGACTAAAAAACTCACAAAGATTTCATAAATGCATACGCATGGATGGACACACGTACGCACGCACGAAAATTATTATGTACTATTATTGTATGGAATCCGAAACAACATTAAAAGTATTTATAAATATTGTATAGAACTTTTAAAAAGAAAAGAAGTCTCGCCACTACTTCTTTTTCTATCAACATATTATGTTATTTTACCTTTATTAAGAAATTTAGTTATTTTAGGTAAACATATTAAACTTGTCAATTATTCTTGGTATACTTTTAAAATTACATTGAATAATAAGAAAGAAAGATCGATGATTATTTCATATTCCTTTGATATAAATAGTATCAAGACTAATTAATAAGAGTATATGTTAAAACAATAATCAATGCACATTGTAAATTGAAAGAACTCATATAAAATTAACAAGAAAAATTCTAAAACACGTCTCATAAAAAGGATAAGAGAAAATACATTAAAAACTAAGGAAAAATAAAATAAAATATTTATTTTTTTAATAATATTAATATCTTTTAGAGTAAATGGAACAAATAAGACTTGATGTGATCCCTTACGAGATTCTCTTACTAAATAAACCATAAAAAATAAAAGAATATAATTATTAATGATATATAATTTGTTAATTATTTTTGTCTGATTCTTTTACTATCGATCTTTACTATCAATAAATGGAAAAGGGAATTAATCATCTTCTATTGATAATTGATAGCAGAAGCGAGAGAATCTAATTAAGAATAATATTTATAAAAATAATAATATATAATTGATATCAAAGATGACTGAATCTATTTAAGAATGCTATTTGTAAAAATAATAATATTCACGTTATTAAACGACTAAAAAACTCACAAAGACTTCATAAATGCACACGCATGCATGGACGTACGTACGCAAGCATGAAAATTATTATGTACTATTATTGTATGGAATCTAAAACAACATTAAAAGTATTTATAAATATTGTGTAGAAGTTTTGAAAAGAAAAGAAGTCTCGCCACAACTTCTTTTTCTATCAACATATTATGTTATTTTATGTTTATTAAGAAATTTAGTTATCTTTGGTAAACATATTAAACTTGTCAATGATTCTTGGTATACTTTTAAAATTACATTGAATAATAAGGAAGAAAGATCAATGATTATTTCATATTCCACTGATATAAATAGTATCAAGACTAATTAATAAGAGTATGTGTTGAAAAAAATAACCAATGCACATTGTAAATTGAAAGAAGTCATATAAAATTAACAAGAAAAATTCTAAAGTACGTCTCATAAATAGGATAAGAGAAAATACATTAAAAACTAAAGAAAAATAAAATAAAATATTTATATTTTTAATAATATTAATATCTTTTAAATTAAATGGATCAAATAAGACTTGATCTGATCCCTTACAGGATTCTCTTAGTAAATAAACCTTAAAAAATAAAAGAATATAATTATTAATAATATATAATTTGTTAATTATTTTTGTTTAATTATTTTACTATCGATCTTTACTATAAATAATTGGAAAAGGGAATTAATCATCTTCTACTAATAATTGATAGCAGAAGCGAGAGAATCTAATTAAGAATAATATTTATAAAAATAATAAAATATAACTAATATCAAAGATGACTGAATCCATTTAGAAATGCTATTTGTAAAAATAATAATATTCACGTTATAAAATGACTAAAAAACTCACAAAGACTTCATAAATGCACACGCATGCTTAGACACACGTACGCACGCACGAAATTTATTATGTACTATTATTGTATGGAATCCAAAACAACATTAAAATATTTATAAATATTGTATAGAATTTTTAAAAAGAAAAGAAGTCTCGCCACTACTTCTTTTTCTACCAACAAATTATGTTATTTTATGTTTATTAAGAAATTTAGTTATTTTTGGTAAACATATTAAACTTGTCAATTATTCTTGGTATACTTTTAAAATTACATTAAATAATAAGGAAGAAAGGATAATGATTATTTCATATTCCACTGATATAAATAGTATCAAGATTAATTAATAAGAGTCTGTGTTGAAAAAAATAATCAATGCACATTGTAAATTGAAAGAAGTCATATAAAATTAAAAGAAAAATTCTAAAACACGTCTCATGAAAAGGATAAGAGAAAATACATTAAAAACTAAGGAAAAATAAAATATATAATTTATATTTTTTATTAAAATAAATATATTTTAAATTGAATACATCAAATAAGACTTGAAGTGACCCCTTACGCGATTCTCTTACTAAATAAACCTTAAAAAATAAAAGAATATAAATATTTATAATATATAAGTTGATAATTATTTTTGTCTGATTCTTTTATTATCGATCTTTACTATCAATAAATGGAAAAAAGAATTAATCATCTTCTATTGATAATTAATAGCAAAAGTGAGAGAATCTAATTAAGAATAATATTTATAAAAATAATAACATATAATTGATATCAAAGATGACTGAATCCATTTAAGAATGCTATTTCTAAAAATAATAATATTCACGTTATAAAACGACAAACAAAACACACAAAGACTTTATAAATGCACACACATGCATGGATGCACGTACGCAAGCACGAAAACTATTATGTACTATTATTGTATGGAATCCAAAACAACATTAAAAGTATTTATAAATATTGTATAGAACTTTTAAAAAGAAAAAAAGTCTCGCCACTACTTCTTTTTCTATCAACATATTATGTTATTTTATGTTTCTTAAGAAATTTAGTTACTTTAGGTAAACATATTAAACTTGTCAATTATTATTGGTATACTCTTAAAATTACATGGAATAATAAGGAAGAAAGATCGATGATTGATTCATATTCCATTGATATAGATAGTATCAAGATTAATTAATAAGAGTATGTGTTGAAAAAAAAGTCAATGCACATTGTAAATTGAAAGAAGCCATATAAAATTAACAAGAAAAATTCTAAAACACGTCTCATAAAAAGGATAAGAGAAAATACATTAAAAACTAAGGAAAAATAAAATATATAATTTATATTTTTTATTAAAATAACTATATTTTAAATGAAATACATCAAATAAGACTTGATGTGATCCCTTACGGTATTCTCTTATTAAATAAACCTTAAAAAATAAAAGAATATAATTATTAATAATATATAATTTATTAATTATTTTTGTCAGATTCTTTTACTATTGATCTTTACTATCAATAAATGGAAAAGGGAATTAATCATCTCCTATTGATAATTGATAGCAAAAGTGAGAGAATCTAATTAAGAATCATATTTATAAAAATAATAACATATAATTGATATCAAAGATGACTGAATCCATTTAAGGATGCTATTTGTAAAAATAATAATATTCACGTTATAAAACGACAAAAAAACTCATAAAGACTTCATAAATCCACACGCATGCATTGACGCACGTGCGCACGCACGAAAATTATTATGTACTATTATTGTATGGAATCCGAAACAACATTAAAAGTATTTATAAATATTGTATAGAACTTTTAAAAAGAAAAGAAGTCTCGCCACTACTTCTTTTTCTATCAACATATTATGTTATTTTATGTTTATTAAGAAATTTAGTTATTTTAGAAAAACATATTAAACTTGTCAATTATTTTTGGCATACTTTTAAAATTACATTGAAAAATAAGGAAGAAGGATCAATGATTATTTCATATTCCACTAATATAAATAGTATCAAGATTAATTAATAATTGTATGTGTTGAAAAAAAATCAATGCACATTGTAAATTGAAAGTAGTCATATAAAATTAACAAGAAAAATTCTAAAATATGTCACATAAAAAGGATAAGAGAAAATACATTAAAAATTAAGGAAAAATAAAATATATTATTTATATTTTTGAATAATATTAATATCGTTTAAATTAAATGGATCAAATAAGACATGATGTGATCTCTTACGGGATTCTCTTACTAAATAAACCTTAAAAAATAAAAGAATATAAATATTAATAATATATAATTTGATAATTATTTTTGTCAGATTCTTTTATTATCGATCTTTACTATCAATAAATGGAAAAAAGAATTAATCATCTTCTATTGATAATTAATAGCAAAAGAGAGAGAATCTATTTAAGAATAATAGTTATAAAAATAATAACATATAATTGATATCAAATATGACTGAATCCATTTAAGAATGCTATTTGTAAAAATAATAACATTCACGTTATAAAATGACCATAAAAAGTCAGAAAGACTTAATAAATGCACACACATGCATGGATGCATGTACACACGCACGAAAATTATTATGTACTATTATTGTATGGAATCCGAAACAACATTAAAAGTATTTATAAATATTGTATAGAACTTTTAAAATGAAAAGAAGTCTCGCGACTACTTCTTTTTCTTTAAGAAATTTAGTTATTTTAGGTAAACATATTAAATTTGTCAATTATTCTTGGTATACTTTTAAAATTACATTGAATAATAAGGAAGAATGATCAATGATTATTTTATATTCCATTGATATAAATAGTATCAAGCTTAATTAATAAGAGTATATGTTGACAAAAATAATCAATGCACATTGTAAATTGGAAGAAGTCATATAAAATTAACAAGAAAAATTCTAAAACACGTCTCATAAAAAGGATAAGAGAAAAATCAATAAAAACTAAGGAAAAATAAAATATATTTTTTATATTTTTTATTAAAATAAATATATTTTAAATTAAATGCATCAAATAAGACTTGATGGGATCCCTTACACGATTCTCTTACTAATTAAACCTTTAAAAATAAAAGATTATAATTATTACTAATATATAATTTGCTAATTATTTTTGTCAGATTCTTTTATTATCGTTCTTTACTATCAATAATGGAACAGGGAGTTAATCATCTTCTATTGATAATTGATAGCAAAAGTGAGAGAATCTATTTAAGAATAATATGTATAAAAATAATAACATATAATTGATATCAAAGATGACTGAATCCATTTAAGAATGCTATTTGTAAGATAATAATATTCACGTTATAAAATGACAAAAAAACTCACAAAGACTTCATAGATGCATATGAAACATCCCGACTAAAAACAGACAAGTTCGAGACCGGGGGAAAATTTTTCACGTTCAGACTAGGAGTCGGGACAGAATAAAAGCAAACCCAAAATTGAGGGAAAGGAAAACGAGTCAGGGCGCGACTCTCTTGGCAAGACCCTGATTCGGTTAAGCGAAACCAGCAGAAGTCGCTTGAGCGGGCTCCTACTCGCTAGAGCGAGATCCGACACTCGGTATTTTCATATCGTCACTCGGAATCGGGACTTTCGTTCACTCGGGAACGGTCCCCACTGTAACGCCCCGAAACGTTAATTAAAATTTTCGAGTAAATTTTTCGCTTTTTAGAAAGATCATTTTAAAATTCATCAATTTAATTCAGAGTTTATGTAACAGTTGATAACAGCGGAAAAATTATCATACATGCTAGTCGTGAATAATTAAATTCAAGAAAATACTTAAGTAGCGGAAACGATTTAGAAAATAATGGTACATGACATGTTATACTTATTACAACCCATAAAATCAAAGTTCAGGTAATAATTCAAATAGACATCCATCATGGCATCACTCTGCATTCTGCGTGTCATTCACTGTAAAAATTAATGTAAGAGTGAGACAGAATATAGAATAAATATAAAATAGATAAAATTGCACAAACACAATCAACAACTCATAATGATATGATGAATATGCCGAACAAGTCCATTTAATAATTCTTCAATTAGTCAAATGATGTCATGCTGGATCCATTTGGTTTGGTGGGAATACTGCAGTAAAAGTCTCATAGAGACACAAATAGGGCTTTAGCATATACCATGAATCCCTACACTCCATGGCGCTTAAGTACCGAAGTACACAAATATCATAAGTAGGACTTTGCATAAACCATGAATCCCTACACTTCATGGCACACAACAAAATAGGGCTTAACTCATCATAGAGTAACCCCCCACCAGGGTAGGCAATCATGGAACCCCTAAATTCCATGGTGCGTCCGAATACTTATGATGCATGAATGCCTTTAATTCTTTTAACATACCATGATATACATATTTCCAAAACCTCTTGGAATACAAGTCCTCAAAGGACACAATACTCATAATAATTCACAAAATCATGGATTTATTGTTTCAGTCACATGTGTTAATATCACAAGGCATTCATGTACATATAAGGTAATTTCGTTATTCATAATTATTCACCACCACATCATACAAACTGCATAATGCCCCAACAACATTTCTAATAACTCATAATCACTCAAGAATTCAATCATAAATCTTTATCCATAAAGAAAGTATCATTTTCTTTCATAATAGTCTTTATAAGTGAATTTCAGCATTCCCAACAGCAACATACATTAGCAAAATAGTCATAACATGGGTAAATCAACACCTTTTTAGATGATTCCACTTTCTATGGGTTAATAATACAATTATCTACAACTTTCATGAAGAACACAATTTCATATTCCAATCAGAAATACCACTTATTCACAAAATACCATACTGCCTCAAGATGAGATTTCCAAAATGTACCCAGATCAGTATTTAGAACGTATCTGGAGTTACAAACATGATTTTGACATGAAACCAATTCTAAATTATTCCTAACACACATATCTATAATTTCCATGAAGACACCAACCCCTAATTCTCACCACAAACTTCCCAGTTTTAAAAGCAAGATTCGGATTTCGGATTTCAGAATTTCAGCTTGCACATACTTCAGTAATTTGAGCATAACTTGAGTTACAAAAATTATTTTGATGTGAAACCACTTTCTAAAGATCCACAACTTAAATATCTACAACTTTCATGAAGACATCCAAGGCTGATTATGCATGTATAATTCCCAGCATATCAAAATATACACTAAACATGAAACAAATCCTTCACTCGGACATACAGTAGTATTTTGGCTATAACTTTTGCTACACATACTCAAATCAATAGGTTCAGGTCTCAAAATTCACATAACAAAAAGATTTACAACTTTCATGAAGAAACTAATCACTAATTCTCACCACAAAATTCCCAGTTTTAAAAATAAGATACGGATTTCAAGTTCACAGATTTACAGCTTGTACATACTTAAGTATTATCAGCATAACTTGAGCTACAAAAATTATTTTAATGTGAAACCACTTTCTAAAGATCCACAACATATATATCTACAAATTTCATGAAGACATCCAAGGCTGATTATGCATGTATAATTCCCAGCATATCAAAATATACACAAAACATGGAACAAATCTTTCACTCGAACATGCAGTAGTAATTTGGCTATAACTTTTATTATACATACTCAAATTAATTGAATCAGGTCTCATAATTTAGATAACAAAAAGAACTACAACTTTCATGAAGAAGTCAAAGACAAATTCGTACGTTTTCAGTTTCAAAATTAAGTCACCAGATACGAAATTAAAACTGGAATCCTAGAACAGCATACAACTCTACCCATTTCATAGTTATTCACAACCCTCTCCCCTCTTACTTGGTTTGTCGATTGAAATGGCTCCCTTACAGTCCCCAAAGTTGTTCGAATTGGAGGAGAATTAGTTCACAAGTTTGTTCTAATCGGCCTTAGTAAATGGGGCAGATTTAATAATGCCAGACAAGTGGGGAACATTAGTTGGAAGATTAGGTGGGATAATGGAGCCTTTTGACTCCTTTCACAGTCAGTTTTGCATTGGTTGGAATAAAATATACAAAGGTATTATAATGGATGCAACTTTCCCCTGTGATTGGTTCATTGTGCCACTCATTTTTGGATTCATGTGATTAAGTGGGCTGATCACTAGCTGAAGTGGAAATAAAAAGGTGTTCACTGTTAAAGGATTTGCAGAGGTCAGTATGGCGTGAGGGTGGTATTGAGTGTGAAGGGCGGTGTTGTGTGAAGGGCGGTGTTGAGTGTATCTTAAGAAATGTCCATGCCCTAAAGACGTTCACGTTACTCCGCCAAGGCATTTGACCTCGTCAATGCTTATTACTCCGCCAAAACGTGTGACCCCGCCTAAATTTATTACTCTGCCAAGGCATTTGACCTCGTCAATGCTTATTACTCCGCCAAAACGTGTGACCCCGCCTAAATTTATTACTCCGCCAAGGCGTGAGACCCCAGTTTTGTAGGAAAACTGTACCCTTCCTATTCTGTAGTCTTCTTTTCCCTGGACGGACTAAGTCCGGTCTTTAATACCGGTACAATTTATCCGGTGTGAGCATCCGTTCTAAGGATGAACCTTTCTTGAAACTAACCGGTGTTCATTAATAACAAAGCATTAATCCGGTCTCATGGTCATGTGACCCATAGCTCATTCAGTAAAACGTTGATCCGATCTGTTTCACATAAGCTGTCCTCCCTACATCGGTCATCCGATGTGATGTGGCATTAGTTGACATCCGATCTTCTTCTTTGAAGTCTTGAAGTCGTCCTAACTTTGGAGATCAGAACGGATCAGAAGTGTCTCTTCCGATCTCATTCAACCGACTCCTCTTCCTTCAACTTTCACTCGGTGAATTTCCTCAATGCTGACTCATTCCACTTGAATGTCCACTCGGTAATATTGATCCTAACCGACCCAAGACTTATTTGTTGTCAATCAGAATTTCTTCACTCAGGATTGCAACTTCTGATCTTAATTGACTCTGAAATGAGTCCTTTGAAGATCTTGACTCAGGATCGAGTCTCCTTAGCATGTTTGACTCGGCAGTGAGTCTCTGAGACATTATTTCACTCGGAATAAGTCCTCTTGACCATGTTCCACTCAGAAAACACCATTTTCACTCGGTATTTCCATTTTCCACTCGGAATTCCTCTTGGTCATTCGAAACTTTCAGTCTTCACTCGGAACAGACTCTCTTTCTCATTCGGTCAGTTCTTTCTAAGGTATTTTCACTCGGAATTTGGGCCTCATTAATAAGGATCTATATAAATTATAGAATTTTACCCAAAAATGAAACTTTTGGAGCATTAAAAAGCCATCCATAGAGTGTTTTATTCATTAATTAACACTTACAGACCTTCCATGCTTCATAAATTACATAATAGAGCTATTATTAAAAGCAGGATGTTACACCCACCAGGTCATACCTCACTCAGAATTCTTACTCAGCCAGATTCTTACTCTTCACTTAGAAGATCTCCTCACAAATATGGTTCGCTCGGAAGCGTTTTAGAAATTGTTACCATTTCGAAGACGAACCCGAGTTCAAACTCAGCAGCTCTAAACATCGACCCGAGCACGAATTTAAGTGAATTTACCTCTCGGAATTGTTCATTCATAACCATACTCATTCGAAGTTAGTCTTTCCCTGTCCAGAAGCACTCATCCAGGAAAAGACTAATCGGTGGCACATCCCACGGATTTTTTAGAAATTTCTCACTTGACGCCTTTCCACTTGGAACCGTCTCACTCGGTACCATTCCACTCGGAAGTGTCACACTCAGAGACACTTCACTTGAAAAGTCACACGACTCGGAGATACTTCACTCGGTCTTTATTCAAAAAAATTTTAGCCTGAGAAGTACCTATTCAAATTCAAGCTTTTCTTTATTCGGAAGTGCTTCTCTCGGAATAACCCATTCAGAAACGTTTCACCCGGAGACGTTTCACTCAGATTTTGCCTTACTCAAAAAGTGTCTCATTCGGACACAGTTTTCTTAACTTAGTAATGATTCTCTTAATGATGTTTCACTCGGAAACATCTTAACTTTACTTCACTCAGTAGTTCTTTCTCCCAGAAAGATTTTACTCGGAATTATTTTCCTTTTCTTCACTCGGTCATCGCTCACATAATACATTCTCTTAATCTTCCCCTGAGTGAATTCTCACCTCATCAATTATCTCAGCTCAAAGTCATAATCCTTCAACAAACCTTCAGTAATAACTGGCTAGACCCATAAAACTTCTAATTTCAGTGACAGATTCGGGTCTCTCTTATGCCATAACTACTCCTACCTTAGATGGATCAACAGCAATGCCATCTTTGGAGATAACGTGTCCCAGAAATTGGATCCTATCCAACTAAGAGTCATACATTGATAACTTGGCAGTTAATTACTCCTCTTTCAGTTCCTACAGTACTATGTGGAGATGTTCTTCATGCTCCCAGTATGACTCGGAATAAATCTGAATACCATCAATGAACACTTTTATGAACCGATCCAGGTAAGGCTGGAAGATACTGTTCATATAATTCATGAACACCGCCTGAACATTTACCATACCAAACGGCATTACCACCTATCCAAAGCGGCCATAATGGGTCATGAATGCCGTTTTAGGGATATCAGAAGCCTTGATCCAATTTGATGGTATCCAGACTGCAAGTCAATCTTAAAAAAGACTGAAGCACCCTACAATTGGTCAATCAGATCATCAATCCTCGGTAGTGGGTATTTATTCTCTATAGTTAGCTTATCCAATCGGGTGGCAATCAATGCATAACCGCTTACCACCATCTCTCTTCTTGACCAGTAACATCGGGGCACCCTTGTCGGAAAGATCACCCTTCTATTTTGACAATCTAACATCACTTTAATAGCCAATTTATACCAAAATAACCTCTAATTCTTTCGGAGGTAAGCACACAAGGGTTAAAATAAATCTTCTACCCTCATTTTGATACGCTATCACTTACTACCCATTCAACACAACTCCCATTTTTATCCAGAACAGCCAGATAGACTCAGATCATCACCATAAGTAGTTACAGCCTCACCTGCGCAACCTATGAATCGCTGCATCCGACATACAGGATGACGTCTCATTCCCATAGGGGTTACAACAAATACATAAAGTCAACGCAAAAGTGTACGCCGCCACAATACCTATGGTATGTAGAGTCATATCGGAACAAAATACTTTATATTCTTATCGCTCACATCTATCATACTTACTCAAATAATACGAATCCACATGGGAACTAATGGCAATTCACACAAGTCTATAACCAATACACTTATATCAACATCGTCTTTATACATAATCTCGCGTAATTCACGTAATAACAATCATCAATCATCAGTTACCATCACCATAAAATGGTATAATAACAATAAACTTCTAGTCCTCATAGGGTATATACTTCATCATTGGATCTCATCCATCATAAAACCATAACCCGACAGTCTAATAATCCTCCATTTCATTACACATCATCGGCCATAAATCAACTTAAGCCTAGATGATTCACTAAACTCTCTTCAAGTATGCAACTCAAGGTTACAATATGATTTTCAATCACATTCGTTGTTTGCATTTCATCTTAAGGCGGTTCTAGCCTCAACGATTTATTATATAATTATTTTACTAAGGCTCAACTATCCATAAGGTTTAACAAATCTCCCGACTTAAAAATCTCAGGGGTCACCTAATACCCATCGTGGGGCACTCCCACAACATCCAAATATCGTAGAGCCTAGACCACCATAGGGTCTAATTCCACAAGGTCTGATAGTATAAGTTTATACTAAATCCAGTCAGGGTTACCACACCTTATGGGTCATAATTAAATCAATTATTCACTCGGTCTTCCAAATCCCCATGTATCCATCTCAACAACTCTAGCACGTGAACCCCTTCCGTTTGGCAAGCATACCATGGCCATGAGCCACTAGCAGGACTTATACAAGAGACCTAACCAATCAATCCGATTTCAATATATATAAAGGTCTCAACATCCATCATTTTATTGCCACCTAGTCAACCCATGCTTAAAATAACCTCTAAGTATTTCACGAATAATCGGACCAGGTAGTAACAAATCTTCTACCCCAAAGCAACATTCCAACAGTAATACCTCTCGCCATCGTCCTCAGACAAAAGCTCGTAGGCATGTAGCCCATAAATCATGCCTAAGCATGTGTCAGATCTAATAGGATACCACAAGTAATTATGACAACCGGTCATATTGCACACAACCGCTTACTCACAGTAAGCACACCTTGGGATTCACTCGGCTTCCGCTTCAGGAAGCAATCTAAACCCTGATCATTATCGGCTCGAGGCCGATTCTGCCTCTCAAAGATATCAGCAAAGTGTTGAAATGCCGCCGCCATAGCATCTATGCAATGACGGTTAGCCATGTCTTATCCAGAATTCAACACCCTTTCAAGGGTAAGAATACCGACTATTTACAGCCGATCACATTACAGTTCTGACACATAACAATTTATCACTCAATATTATTCAACTCAATAGTATATAGTAAGTATACCTTGGCCTTGGGCCCTTTCAAGTCCGCTCTGATACCAAAATGAAACATCCCGACTAAAAACAGACCAGTCCGAGACCGGGGGAAAATTTTTCGTGTTCAGACTAGGAGTCGGGGCAGAATAAAAGCAAACCTAAAATCAAGGGAAAGGAAAATGAGTCAGGGCACCACACTCTTGGTAAGACCTTGATTCGGTTAAGCGAAACCAGCAGAAGTCGCTTGAGCGGGCTCCTACTCGCTAGAGCGAGATCCTACACTCGGTATTTTTATATCGTCACTCGGAATCGGGACTTTCGTTCACTCGGGAACGGTCCCCACCAGGTCATACCTCACTCGAAATTCTTACTCAGCCAGATTCTTACTCTTTACTTAGAAGATCTCCTCACAAACGTGGTTCGCTCGGAAGCGTTTTAACTGTTCTTTCCTCGGAAGAAATTCTCTCGGTCAATTCTCACTCGGGAGTATTAAACCCTTCTTCCCTCGGAAGAGGTTCTCCTAGCTATGTTTCACTCGAAGATATCTTGACTATTCTTCCCTCGGAAGTAGCCCCACCGAACATATCTCTCTCGAAATTATTCTAAGCTTCATTCACTCGGAAAAAGGCTCTCTCAACTGTATCTTACACGGAACCATTTGGTCCCTGACATTTTTCCTATAACAGTACTTCTTAGATAATTCAACAACTTCATAACATCGTATATAAACATATACTCAGAATACTGGGTAGTTCGAATTCATATATATATAAATATGTGTTCAACAAGAAAGAGTTCATAAGAGCCGGCCAAGGCTATATCATATCTATAAACATTATGTACACTACACATATACAATACTCTTCAAACAGCTGACGTTCACTCGTCATTCTCCATCCTGACTGATATCCACTGAAAATATAGCCACAGTAGGGGTGAGCATTTTACATATTAAATGACAGTTATTGACTCGGATTAGTCGCTACATTCTCAACTATACAATATCATTTCACAATCAAACAATAACATACACTGCCATTCAATATGACTACTCACTCGGCATCAATCAGTCAGAATTCACTCAACTCATTCATGGCTATATTATTCATGTTATTCTCAATAACATATACACAAAAACGTACAAGACACATTGCACTCGGCAACAGTTTCAGTGTGCACACATTTATTCAGTCGGATCCGATTATTCATTATTAATTTTTATGTTGCAACATAGGCTCCCAGCCTTTTGTTCAGCTCCAAGCTGATCCGGCCATTTTACTGGTACCAAACCATTTGCCCTTTCATGTAACACAGTCACTCTAAGCGACAACGGAAGTGTTACGGGCAGCCCCAAGTCCCACTCGGTAGGCTTGCCTTGAGTCCCACTCAAGGTCTTTCTTTGTATCTCATACATATTCATTTGATTACCATTTCTATATTAAGCATCCCACGCTGTATGCACTCGGCATTTCAATGGTGAATCAAATGCATATGATTTTAATCATCAAGCGTCCCACGCTATATGCACTCGGCATTCTCATCTTCATATCTCATACATATTCATTTGATTACCATTTCTATATTAAGCGTCCCACGCTGTATGCACTCGGCATTTTAATGGTGAATCAAATGTATATGATTTTAATCATCAAGTGTCCCACGCTGTATGCACTTGGCATTCTCATCTTCATATCTCATACATATTCATTTGATTACCATTTCTATATTAAGCGTCCCACGTTGTATGCACTCGGCATTTCAATGGTGAATCAAATGCATATGATTTTAATCATCAAGCGTCCCATGCTATATGCACTTGGCATTCTTATTAACAGCAACATGCATCTCATGCAATTCATATTAAATCCCAAACGGGAATCAGCACAACAGTTCCATATCTTATGCACTCGGTATTCACATCATCATCAACATGCATCTCATGCAAGAACTAGGCATTTTTATTATCATCATGCATCTCATGCAATCACTCAGCATTCTCAATAATGTCAACATGCATCTCATGCAATTCAACATGCACTCATGGACGGAAATTAACATAACACTACACGACTCAGCTATCACATATCCGGGTATTCTAAAGCTATCACTCAAACAGAACACACAATCATCACATTTTACAGTTATGAAACACACAGTATAGCACTTTCACCCGTAACCCGTCCATAAACCATACATTTGAAATGTAAAGCACCCCCTCCCTGGAATAAGAGATTCCAGAAGCTCCTCGAGCTTTCAACTCTGATCGGTTGCTCTCCGATCGCTCCTTCTCAATTAAACGTCCCTGATTCCAGTCGTCACCTCCGAACTCAGCCTTGGAGGAACCAAAAGTTGTTCTGCTTCTCGAGCAGCTCTGCCATACCAACAATGGAGGATTCCAGACTTCCTGGCACCCAACGTTGTCCCACTTCCCACTTTGAGGTTCTAATCAGCTTTCGAGTGGAAGAAGAAGAAGACGGAGAAGAAGAAGACTGGTTGGACATCAGAAGAACGAGAATGGCAGCTCTGCATACACGAACAGAGAAATACTCCACTCTCACTTTTTTTCCCAACTCAGCGTAAAATGAAAGAGTGAGAGAGAAAATGAAAACACTTATATAGTCAAGAGGGCACATGTGTAATTTTCCAAGCCACTTTTAGCCAATCAACAAATGACTCGAATTTGCCCAGTAATACACTATCAGGATGTTACAGCACACGCATGCATGGACGCACGTAGGCATGCATGAAAATTATTAAGTACTATTATTGTATGGAATCCAAAACAACATTAAAAGTATTTATAAATATTGTATAAAACTTTTAAAAAGAAAAGACGTCTCGCCAGTACTTCTTTTTTTATCAACATATTATGTTATTTTATGTTTATTAAGAAATTTAGTTATTTTACGTAAACATATTAAACTTGTCAATTATTCTTGGTATACTTTTAAAATTACATTGATAATAAGGAAGAAACATAAATTATTATTTCATATTCCACTGATATAAATAGTTTCAAGATTAATAAATAAGAGTATGTGTTGAAAAAAATAATCAATGCATATTGTAAATTGAAAGAAGTTATATAAAATTAACCAGAAAAATTATAAAACACGTCTCATAAAAAAGATAAGAGAAAATACATTAAAAACTAAGGAAAAATAAAATATATTATTTATATTTTTTTATTAAAATAAATATATTTTAAATTAAATACATCAGATAAGACATGATGTGATCCCTAACGCAATTCTCTTACTAAATAAACCTTAAAAATAAAAGAATATAATTATTACCAATATATAATTTGTTAATTATTTTTGTGAGATTCTTTTATTATCGATACTTACTATCAATAAATGGAAAAGGGAATTAATCATCTTCTATTGATAATTAATAGCAAAAGTGAGAGAATCTGATTAAGAATAATATTTATAAAAATAATAACATATAATTGATATCAAAGATGGCTGAATCCATTTAAGAATGCTATTTGTAAAAATAATAATATTCCCGTTATAAAACGACCAAAAAACTCACAAAGAGTTCATAAATGCACACGTATGCATGGACGCACGTATGCACGCATGAAAATTATTATGTACTATTATTGTATGGAATCCAAAACAATATTCAAAGTATTTATAAATATTGTATAGAACTTTTAAGAAGAAAAGAAGTCTCGCCACTACTTCTTTTTCTATCAACATATTATGTTATTTTATATTTGTTAAGAAATTTAGTTATTTTAGGTAAACATATTAAACTTGTCAATTATTCTTGGTATACTTTCTAAAATTACATTGAATAATAAGGAAGAAAGATCAATGATTATTTCATATTCCACTGATATAAATAGTATCAAGCTAAATTAATAAGAGTATATGTTGAAAAAAATAACCAATGCACATTGTAAATTGAAAGAGGTCATATAAAATTAACAAGAAAAATTCTAAAACACGTCTCATAAAAAGGATAAGAGAAAATACATTAAAAATTAAAGAAAAATAAAATAAAATATTTATATTTTTTAATAATATTAATATCTTTTAAATTACATGGATCAAATAAGACTTGATGTGATCCCTTACGCGATTCTCTTACTAAATAAAGCTTAAAAATAAAAAATATAATTACTAATAATATATAATTTGTTAATTATTTTTGTGTGATTCTTTTACTATCGATCTTTACTATCAATAAATGGAAAACGGAATTAACCATCTTCTATTGATAATTGATAGAAAAAGTGAGAGAATTTAATTAAGAATAATATTTATAAAAATAATAACATATAATTGATATCAAAGATGACTGAATCTATTTAAGAATGCTAGTTGAAAAAATAATAATATTTAAGAATGCTATTTGTAAAAATAATAATATTTACATTATAAAACGACTACAAAACTCACAAAGACTTCATAAATGCACACGCATGCTTGGACGCAAGTACGCACGCACGAAAATTATTATGTACTATTATTCTATCGAATCCAAAACAACATTAAAAGTATTTATAAATATTGTATAGAATTTTTTAAAAGAAAAGAAGTCTCGCCACGACTTCTTTTTCTATCAACATATTATGTTATTTTATGTTTATTAAGAAATTTAGTTATTTTAGGTAAACATATTAAACTTGTCAATTATTCTTGGTATACTTTTAAATTTACATTGAATAATAAGGAAGAAAGATCAATGATTATTTTGTATTCCACCGATATAAATAGTATCAAGATTAATTAATAAGAGTATGTGTTGAAAAAAATAACCAATGCACATTGTAAATTGAAAGAAGTCATATAAAATTAACAAGAAAAATTCTAAAATAGGTCTCATAAAAATGATAAGAGAAAATACATTAAAACTAAGGAAAAATAAAATAAAATATTTATATTTTTAATAATATTAATATCTTTTAAATTAAATGCATCAAATAAGACTTGATGGGATCCCTTACACGATTTTCTTACTAAATAAACCTTAAAAGTTAAAAGAATATAATTATTAATATATATTATTTGTTAACTACTTTTGTCAGATTCTTTTATTATCGATCTTTATTATCAATAAATGGAAAAGGGAATTAATTATCTTTTATTGATAATTGATAGCAAAAGTGAGAGAATCTAATTAAGAATAATATTTATAAAAATAATAACATATAATTGATATCAAAGATGACTGAATCCATTTAAGAATGCTATTTGTGGAAAAAATAATATTCACGTTATAAAACGACTAAAAAACTCACAAAGATTTCATAAATGCACAAGCATGCATGCACGCACGTACGCACACTTGAAAATTATTATGTACTATTATTTTATGGAATCCAAAACAACATTAAAAGTATTTATAAATATTGTATAGAACTTTTAAAAAGAAAAGAAGTCTCGCCACTACTTCTTTTTCTATCAACATATTATGTTATTTTATGTTTATTAGGAAATTTAGTTATTTTTGGTAAACATATTAAACTTGTCAATTATTCATGGTATACTTTTAAAATTACATTGAATAATAAGGAAGAAAGATCAATGATTATTTTGTATTCCACTTATATAAATAGTATCAAGACTAATTAATAAGAGTATGTGTTGAAAAAAATAACCAATGCACATTGAAAATTGAAAGAAGTCATAGAAGATTAACAAGAAAAATTCTAAAACACGTCTCATAAAAAGGATAAGAGAAAATACATTAATAACTAAGGAAAAATAAAATATATTATTTATATTTTTTAATAATGTTAATATCTTTTAAATTAAATGCATCAAATAAGACGTGATGTGATCCCTTACGCGATTCTCTTACTAAATAAACCTTAAAAAATAAAAGAATATAATTATTAATAATATATAATTTATTAATTATTTTTGTCTTATTCTTTTACTATCGATCTTTACTATCAATAAATGGAAAAAAGAATTAATCATCTTCAATTGATAATTGATAGCAAAAGTGAGAGAATCTAATTAAGAATAATATTTATAAAAATAATAACATATAATTCATATCATAGATGACTGAATCCATTTAAGAATGCTATTTGTGGAAATAATAATATTCATGTTATAAAATGACTAAAAAGCTCACAAAGACTTCATAAATGCACACGCATGCATGGACGCACGTACGCACGTACGAAAATTATTATGTACTATTATTGTATGGAATCCAAAACAACATTAAAAGTATTTATAAATATTGTATAGAACTTTTAAAAAGGAAAGAAATCTCACCACTACTTCTTTTTCTATAAACATATTATGTTATTTTATATTTATTAAGAAATTTAGTTAGTTTAGGAAAATATATTAAACTTGTCAATTATTCTTGGTATACTTTTGAAATTACATAGAATAATAAGGAAAAAAGATCAATGATTATTTCATATTCCACTGATATAAATAGTATCAAGCTTAATTAATAAGAGTATGTGTTGAAAAAAATAATCAATGCACATAGTAAATTAAAAGAAGTCATATAAAATTAACAAGAAAAATTCTAAAACACGTCTCATAAAAAGGATAAGAGAAAATACATTAATAACTAAGGAAAAATAAAATATATTATTTATATTTTTTATTAAAATAAATATATTTTAAATTAAATGCATCAAATAAGACATGATGTGATCCCTTACGCGATTCTCTTACTAAATAAACCTTAAAAAATAAAAGAATATAATTATTAACAATATATAATTTGTTAATTATTTTTGTCAGATTCTTTTACTATCGATCTTTACTATCAATAAATGGAAAAGGGAATTAATCATCTTCTATTGATAATTGACAGCAGAAGCGAGAGCATCTAATTAAGAAAAATATTTATAAAAATAATAACAGATAATTGATATCAAAGATGACTGAATCCATTTAAGAATGCTATTTGTAAAAATAATAATATTCAAGTTATAAAACGACTAAAAAACTCACAAAGACTTCATAAACGCACACACAAAAATTATTATGTACTATTATTGTATGGAATCCAAAAATACATTAAAAGTATTTATAAATATTCTAAAGAACTTTTAAAAAGAAAAGAAGTCTCGTCACTACTTTTTCTATTAACATATTATGTTATTTTATGTTTATTAAGAAATTTAGTTATTTTATGTAAATATATTAAACTTGTCAATTATTCTTAGTATATTTTTAAAACCACATTGAATAATAAGAATGAAAGATCAATGATTATTTGATATTCCACTGATATAAATAGTATCTAGATTAATTAATAAGAGTATATCTTGAAAACAAATCAATGCGCATTGTAAATTGAAAGAAGTCATATAAAATTAACAAGAAAAATTATAAAACACGTCTCATAAAAAGTATACGAGAAAATATATTAAAAACTAAGGAAAAATAAAATATATTGTTTATATTTTTTAATAATATTAATATAATTTTAATCAAATGGATCAAATAAGACTTGATGTGATCCGTTACGTGATTCTCTTACTAAATAAACCTTAAAAAATAAAAGATTATAATTATTAATAATATATAATTTGTTAATTATTTTTGTCAGATTCTTTTACTATCGATCTTTACTATCAATAAATGGAAAAAGAGAATTAATCATCTTCTATTGATAATTGATAGCAATAGTGAGGGAAGCTAATTAAGAATAATATTTATAAAAATAATCACATATAATTGATAACAAAGATAACTGAATCCATTTAAGAATATTATTTGTAAAAATAATGATTCATTCACGTTATAAAATGACTAAAAAACTCACAAATTCTTCATAAATGCACAGCATGTATGGACGCACGTACACACGAATGAAAATTATTATGTAGTTTCATTGTATGGAATCCAAAACAACATTGAAAGTATTTATAAATATTGTATACAACTTTTAAAAATAAAAGAAGTCTCGCCACTAGTTCCTTTTCTATCACAATATTATGTTATTTTATGTTGATTAAGAAATTTAGTTATTTTAGGTAAACATATTATACTTGTTAACTATTCTTGGTATACGTTTCGAATTACATTCAATAATAAGGAAGAAAGATCAATGATTATTTCATATTCTACTGATATAAATAGTATCAAGATTAATTAATAAGATTATGTGTTTAAAAATAACCAATGCACATTGTAAATTCAAAGAAAAATTATAAAATACGTCTCATAAAAAGGATAAGAGATAATACCTGAAAGATTAAGGAAAAGTAAAATATATTATTTATATTTTTAATAACATTAATATCTTTTAAATTAAATGCATCAAATAAGACTTGTGTGATCCCTTAGGCTCTTACTAAATAAACCTTAAAAAATAAAAGATTATAATTATTAATACTATATAATTTGTTAAATCTTTTTGTCAAATTCTTTTACTATCGATCTTTACTATTAATAAATAGAAAAGTGAATTAATCATCTATTCATAATTGATAGCAAAAGTAGGAGAATCTAATTGAGAATAATATTTATAAAAATAATAACATATAAATGATATTAAAGATGACTGAATCCGTATAAGAATGCTATTTGTAAAAATAATGATTCATTCACGTTATAAAACGACTTAAAAACTCACAAATTATTCATAAATGCAGACGCATGCATGGACGCACGTACGCACGCATGAAAATTATTATGTAGTTTCATTATATGCAATCCAAAACAACATCAAAAGTATTTATAAATATTGTATAAAACTTTTAAAAAGAAACGAAGTCTCGCCACTAATTCCTTTTCTATCACCATATTATGTTATTTTATGTTGATTAAGAAATTTAGTTATTTTAGGTAAAAATATTATACCTGTTAACTATTCTTAGTATACTTTTGAAATTACATTGAATAATAAGGAAGAAAGATCAATGATTATTTTATATTTCACTGATATAAATAGTATCAAGATTAATTAATAAGAGTATGGGTTGAAAAACACAATCAATGCACATTGTCAATTGAAAAAAGTCATATAAAAACAACAAGAAAAATTCTAAAACATGTCTCATAAAAAGGATAAGAGAAACTACATTAAAAATTAAGGAAGAATAAAATATATTATTTATATTTTTTAATAATATTAATATCTTTTAAATTAAATACATCAAATAAGACTTGATGTGATCCCTTATGTAACACCCCGAATTTTATAAAAATAAATAATTGATGGGAATGAATAATAAATAATTGTATATGAGTGGATTTGTGTCCCAAAAATATTGGAATGATTAAATTGGGATTTATTATTGATATTTATAATTTATTGAGTTTAAGTGAGATAAAATTATACCCGGTTAGAATATGAGTGTCAGACCAAGTATCTCCGAATGGGATGCTGTTGGTCAGGGCCATTAAGAATATTATTGGGAATCTAAATCTATATTCGGAATAATTTTTGGATAATGTATTGAGCCCGAACTGAGAGCCTGTTTGTTATAAAACGTTGAACTTTTAATGGAGAGTTAAAAATTAAAACCAAAAAGCCCATTCTTCTCTCCTTATTTTCGTTTGGTTCTTGCTTCCATTGGCAAACACATTTCTTCTTCTTCTCTTACTTCCCTTCTCCTTCTCCACTTCTTCTTCTCTTCAAAACCCTAAGCCCATGGTGGTGCCTCTTCCTCCTCCCTCCATTTTCGTTCTTCCATGGAGCTTGCGGGAGATGATGTTGATTGAAGCTCCTTCCTTCTCCTCTCCCTCTCACTTTTGTTTTGGAGCTTAAGCTTAGAAGAAAGGTATGGTTTTTGACCACTCATGGTTTTTATTGATGGTTTTGGGTTATTGAAGTTTTAAGATGGGAGGTTAGATGTTGTTTTGATGAATGGTGGTGTGTGGAATCAATCCTAGGTTAGAAAAAATTATTAGGGTGTTGAATGAAGCCATTAATATAGGAAACCTTAAGGTGGGGTGGCTTAGATGTGAGCCTTTATAAGCATTTAATGAGGCACTTAGGGTTAATGTTTGATGGTGATGAGAAATAAAGGGATATTAATGAGTGTTGTTGGGTTTTAGTGAAACCCTAACTTTAATAAATTAGGGAAAGTGTGAAATGTGTGTAGAATGTAGGTTTAATGATATTGGAGAATGGTATTAATGATGAAAAATGGCCATTGGTGGTGATTAATGAGCATGGGTAAATGTTGTTGGATTTTGATGAAAACCCTAGCCCTTAGAATTTGGGGAAAATGGATATATTGTAATTGATGGGGTTCTAGATCATTTGTGGTGTGCCATTTAAATGTGATTAATTAATTATGGTTATTGAAGGACATGAGAGCTAAGTTGAATATTGAGTAACAATGTGATGGTGATGTTGTTGGGTTTAGTTGGCCTTTTATGATCTAGAGGATCTTGGCTTTGGGAAAGGAATTCCCAAAGCCTAACACAACTGCATATGTTGGTGTTTAGCAAGTCTAGGACTTGGGGTTGAGCTTTATGATAAGCTAACAAATGTTTAGAGTTATAATGATTATTGATTATGTGTATGCATATATATTGGTATGTAGATTGTATTCCGGGTGATGCAATAGAACATTCGGAGCATTAGAATCGTTTCGGCTCTTCCCTCGAGGTAGGAGAGGAGTTAACATTCAAATTGCATGAGTAAATTCGATAGTGATTGTTGTATGTGATGAATACTCATGCTTGCCTTGCCATGTATATGTATTGAATTAATTGAAATGGCAAGTTGATGATTATTGAGAATGATGTGTGAGAATATGTGTTGAATTGATAAGAAAATGTATATTCATATAAGATGATGACAAGTTTGAATTTGACATGATTGATAGATTAAATTGAATGTTAATGAGTATAAAGGTCTGGGACAGGTTTTAAATGCCTAGTATGAAGTATATGCTATATTAGATTTGATGAATTTTGGCTGGTATAAGTTTTGGCATGTTTGGTTGTGAGTTTCTCATGTTTCTTGCGTATATTCTGATATTCTCGCTCAAGCGAGATGGGATTTCACTCAGGCGAGGATCCCTGTATCAGTATTTTAGCTTCTGAAGGAAATTCACCCAGGCGAATGGGGCTTCACCAGAGCGAGGGCGAAAGGATTTGTTACTGGATAAAATCTGCCCGAGCGAAGGATGTTGGAGGATGGTATCGCCCAAGCGAGGCGATTGAATGGAGTATGGGGGAAACCCTGGACGAATCTCATCCGAGTGGGTGTTGTGAAAATAAACTAAGATGTGGTGAATTTCCGAGTGAAATCCGAGTGAGCTATGTCCGAGTCAGGATCTTCCGAGTAAGGAAGTGGACATAACCAGAGTAAGAAGGCTCTTGAGTGTGATGATCTGGGTAGTGGAATCCCGAACGGGGAATTTCCGAGTCCAGTGGAACCTGTCCCGAGTGGAGTGCCCCGAAGGTGAAATTCCGAGTGGGAAGACACCGATTGGGGATATTCAGTATGAGTTTGTCCAGAGATGCACTGGAATAACTCCGTGTGAGTGAAAAAGAAAGGAGGTCAGTTTTGGGAATGAGATGCCGAGTGAGTGACTTATTAAGTGGTGAGTCGGTTTTTGGAATGTTTTACCGAGTGGAACACCGTGTGGGTGAAGACTCGAATTTGGAATGAATTTACCGAGTGGAAGTCTGAGTGAGAGAGGACTCGGTCTGGACTGATTTTGCCGAGTGGAGGACCAAGTGAGTGATGGTCTGTCTTGGAATTAATTTGTCAAGTGAAAGACCACAAGAGAGAAGAGTGGGTTTTGAAATAATTCACCGAGTGAGGACCGATCAGGAGTTAAGTCGGTGTTGGGATAAATTACCGAGTGAGGACCGATCAGGTAATGAGTCAGTTTTGGAGTAATTAGCCGAGTGATAGACTATGTGAGTGTGAGTCGGCCCTGGAATGATTTGGTTGAATGAAAAATGGGTCAGTCTAGATTGTTATGCCAAGTGGGAAGCCGAGTGTGAGATGACTCAGATCCAGATAAATTTTGCCGAGTGAAAACCGAATGACTGATGGGTCGGTTTTGGGGGGTTCTGTCAACAGAAACCCTAGTGTTGAGAAATTTGCTGAATGAGTGAGCATATGCTCGGCTCTGGGAGTTATTTGCTTAGGCGAGGAGGTTTTGCCTAAGTTAAGTAATGAGTTGTACTGGCATTGAACCATTTCCGCTTGAGCGAATGGCCTTAATTGAGTTACTCGCCCAAGCGAGTTGGCATGGACTTTGATTCTGGACGATTTTCGCCCAGGCTCGCTGGCTCCGCCCAAGCAAAGCTTGTGTGTCTCGCTCAAGCGAGTCGGTTTTAGCTTGAGCAAAGTTTCCCCTGTTACTTCTTATTTTCTTTTTGCTCTGCTCCCTTCTGTCTCGCCCATGTGTATTGTTTGGCACTCGCTCAAGCGAGTGGGGATTTTGCTTGGGCGAGTGACCCTCCCCTGATGGAATTTTTCCCTTCTTTCTCGGTCCTGATGGCAATGGGCTTTCTTTCTTTACCCCGTATGATATTTGAGGGGAAGTATGGGGATATATATATAACTATGACATGATAAGACGGATTGTTGTGTTGCCATCTTAATTATGAGATAACGGTGATGGGTAATGGGTTGAAAACCACCGAATAAATATGTAATGGCACTGATGAATAATGAGAAATATTATGACACCCTTGTGGTGAATACAAGTAAATGACTTGTACGTGAGTGAGGCAATGATGATTGATATATATATATATATATGTATATATTCCGAAAATACCTTGTTGTCACATGTATGGATTAATATGATGATGTTTGCTATGCCTTTGATATCCATGTGTGGATTGTTATGAATGAAGTTTGTGGCCATTAAGATGCCAATTATATGAATGATATGCCTTGAGGGGCTTATAAATAATTATATGATTATTGAAAATGCCAAAATTGAAATATACCCCTAATTGAGAGGGTGAGAAATCCTTGCGAGGTAGTTGAGCACATGCATTATTGCATTGTTGCATTCATGGCATAGCATGGCATTGATATGCATTATTGTTGAATATATCACCTTGCGGGGTGCCACGAGGGGTGTATCCCCGAGTGATGATGGTATTGTGATAATTATTGTGAAGAGAATCACCTTGCGGGGTGCCACGAAGGGTATATCCCGGAGTGAAGACGATGTTATCGTAATTATTGTTGAATATATCACCTTGCGGGGTGCCACGATGGGTAGATACCGGAGTGAAGATGATGTTGATCATATTGTTGAATATATCACCTTGCGGGGTGCCACGAGGGGTGTATCCCCGAGTGATGATGGTATTGTGATAATTATTATGAAGAGAATCACCTTGCGGGGTGCCACGAAGGGTATATCCCAGAGTGAAGAGGACGTTGTCCTATTGTTGTTGAATAAATCACCTGCGGGGTGCCACGAAGGGTGTATCCCTGAGTGATGATGATAATTTAAGTGATTGTGATTATTGTTGAATTTGAAAATCGAATCCATTGCATATGCATTAAACAATTGACATATGCATTAGCCTTAAGACCATGGCATTTGAGATGGGATGACCACGAGTGATGAGAAACCCCTTACGAGGAGGTATTGAGCAAATCCATAATGAAATAATGATGATAATGATTATGAGTGCCCTTGTTGATAAGTGGCAAAGAGATTATGTATGTGATTGTGTATATGTTGTGCTTATTTATGATATGAATTACGATTCATGAGGCTTGTATACCTATTATAATAATGAGATAATGAATGAATGATAATTTAATGATTTTAAAGCAAAGAACACATGACATTGTATGCATATACACATGATCACAATATATATATTATTCGTCATTTTGAATGTATAACTCACTCTCCCATGTGGTCTCCTTTTTAGCATTGTGATGCAGGTTGCCATGGGATGAGTTCAGATTTTAATTAAAGCTTGGGTGAAGGTAAATAATGGTAGAGGAAGTGTCTTGGCCGGCATCATTTATGGATTCTTATGTAATGAATAAATTGTATATGATGATATAGATGATTTTAATAAATTTGGATATGTATAGGATAATCCTTCGGAATTATGAATTGTGGACATAAATGTAGTATGCAAGAGATGACTTGATGTGTATTAGAAGGATTAAAAATTAAGTGATGAGCATTGATGATTAAGATAGTCGGGAAAAGATTCCTAAATGTATATGAATATATTTATGTATATATGATTATATCTTAGGCTTTGCATGCTTACGAAATTAATTGTAGAATGATGATGGTTGTCTAATAGGCTTATAATATACCATTGCATGCTAGCCTAGCCTTTTCTCATATCGTCATATATGGGACTAGGCGTGTGCCCGATGTACACATTCTTCCGTTGTATACTCTACTATTTCTGTATACCGTTTTGGGCATTTTAGTTATCGATCCAGTTATAGGTTATTTAATCTCACTCTTTGGTTTTCTGTCTTTGGGTCTTGATGTAGTCATGGTGGTGTTTTGGAAGTGTTTTCCAACGCGAAAAAAAAATTATTCGTATTTTTATTAATTATGTCGATCACATGGGGATTCGAGTACAGAAAATCAGGGGTGTTATACCTTACATGATTCTCTTACTAAAGAAACCTTAAAAAATAAAAGAATATAATTATTAATAAAATATAATTTGTTAAGTATTTTTGTCAGATTCTTTTACTATCGATCTTTACTATCAATAAATAGAAAAGAGAATTAATAATCTTCTATTGATAATTGATAGCAAAAGTGAGGGAATCTAATTAAGAATAACATTTATAAAAATAATAACATATAATTAATATGAAAAATGACTGAATCCATTTAAGAATGCTATTTGTAAAAATAATGATTCATTCACGTTATAAAACGACTAAAAAACTCACAAATTCTTTATAAATGCACACGAATGCATGGACGTACGTACGCACACATGAAAATTATTATGTAGTTTCATTGTATGGAATCCAAAACAACATTGAAAGTATTTATAGATATTGTATAAAACTTTTAAAAAGAAAAGAAGTCTCGCCACTAGTTCCTTTTCTATCACCATATTATGTTATTTAATGTTGATTAAGAAATTTAGTTATTTTAGGTAAACATATTATACTTATGAACTATTCTTGGTATACTTTTCAAATTATATTGAATAATAAGGAAGAAAGATCAATAATTATTTCATATTCCACTGATATAAATAGTATTAAGATTAATTAATAAGAGTATGGGTTGAAAAGAAAATCAATGCATAATGTAAATTGAAAGAAGTCATAGAAAAACAATAAGAAAAATTCTAAAACATGTCTCATAAAAAGGATAAGAGAAAATACATTAAAAATTAAGGAAAATAAAATATATTATTTATATTTTTTAATAATATTAATATCTTTTAAATTTAATGCATCAAATAAGACTTGGTGTGATCCCTTCCGTGATTCTCTTACTAAATAAACCTTAAAAAATAAAAGAATATAGTTATTAATAGTATATAATTTGTTAATTATTTTTGTCAGATTCTTTTACTATCGTTTTTTACTATCAATAAATGGAAAAGGGAATTAATCATCTTCTATTGATAATTGATAGCAATAGTGAGGAAAGCTAATTAAGAATAATATTTATAAAAATAAAAACATATAACTAATATCAAAGATGACTGAATCCATTTAAGAATGCTATTTGTAAAAATAATGATTCATTCACGTTATAAAACGACTAAAAAACTCACAAATTCTTCATAAATGCACACGCATGCATGGACGCACGTACGCACACATGAAAATTATTATGGAGTTTCATTGTATCGAATTCAAAACAACATTGAAAGTATTTATAGATATTGTATAAAACTTTTAAAAAGAAAAGAAGTCTCGCCACTAGTTCCTTTTCTATCACCATATTATGCTATTTTATGTTGATTAAGAAATTTAGTTATTTTAGGTAAACATATGATACTTGTTAACTATTGTTGGTTTACTTTTCAAATTAGATTGAATAATAAGGAAGAAAGATCAATGATTATTTCATATTCTACTGATATAAAGAGTATCAGATTAATTAATAAGAGTATGGGTTGAAAAAACAATCAATGCATATTATAAATTGAAAGAAGTCATGTAAAAACAATAAGAAAAATTCTAAAACATGTCTCATAAAAAGGATAAAAGGAAATACATTAAAAATTAAGGAAAAATAAAATATATTATTTATATTTTTTAATAATATTAATTTCTTTTAAATTAAATACATCAAATAAGACTTGATGTGATCCCTTACACGATTCTCTTACTAAATAAACCTTAAAAAATAAAAGAATATAATTATTAATAATATAATTTGTTAATTATTTTTGTCAGATTCTTTTTCTATAGATAATTGATAGCGATAGTAAGGGAAGCTAATTAAGAATAATATTTATAAAAATAATAACATATAATTGATATCAAAGATAACTGAATCCATTTAAGAATACTATTTATAAAAATAATGATTCTTTCACGTTATAAAATGACCAAATACTCACAAATTCTTTATGAATGCACACGCATACATGGATGCACGTAGGCACGCATGCAAATTATTATGTAGTTTCATTTTATGGAATCCAAAGTATAACACCCCTGATTTTCTATACTCGAATCCCGATGTAATCGTCATAATTAATAAAAATATGAATAAATTTTTCGCATTTGAAAATA
The DNA here is from genome assembly GCA_037962975.1 of Clitoria ternatea. Classification (NCBI taxonomy): domain Eukaryota; kingdom Viridiplantae; phylum Streptophyta; class Magnoliopsida; order Fabales; family Fabaceae; genus Clitoria; species Clitoria ternatea. The sequence goes on from CM075671.1 coordinate 220,026,725, forward strand.
TTTCCAAGACTCCACCATGATCACATCAAGACCCGAATCACAGAAAACCAAAGAGTGAGATTAAGTAACCTATAACTAGATCGAGAAATAGTTTGCCCATTCGGTATACAAAAATAACAGAGTTTTACAGCGGAAGAAAAATGTGTATACCGGGCACACGCCTAGTCCCATATATGAAGATATGAGAAAAGGCTCGGCAAGCATGCAATGACATATCATAAGCCTTATATACAACCATCATCATTTTACATAATCACATAAGCATGCAATGCCTAAGACATATGTATGTACATATCTATATGGTCACGCAACATACATCTCCAACATTCATATTCAATTCAACCTCAAGACATCTGTCATCAACACTTACACATTTATCAAGCGGGTGTGAGTCTATATACCCCCAAATACTAATACAATTTCCACTTAAGTCATCATTCATAATACATCCAAAAATACCACTGAATATCAGCGTTATTACATACATTCATTCACAATTCAATAAATTGCAATCGCTGCCGGCCAAGGCATTCTATTACAACTATTTACCTTCCTAAAAGCTTTACTTCATAAACGTTCTCATCCCATGGTGTTCCTGCATCAATACTAAAAAGTAGACCACATGGGAGAGTGAGTTATACATTTCAAATGACGATATGAATACAATTGAAATTATGTGCATATGCATATCAACATCATGTATGCTTTACTAAACACATCAACGATCATCATAGACTATCAATTCAACAATATATACTTATTTCATACTTATTCATCAAATCATAGCAAAGCTAGCATATGCACCTCTATCACATCGCCACCATAGGCCAACATCAACAATACCGACCATTTAGGTCTTTTCATAAAGCCACCACGGGCTAATATCATCATATTAATCATAAACAATCATGCCCTTCATTACATTGGGCCATAACATACATATCGTCATATTCAACATCTTTTTATATATTCATATCATTTATTACTTTTTATGAGGTCTTTCGGTATATTAATTTCTCATCTCATCAACACCATACCACCATCTCAATCATCATCAATCATCATCATAATCTGGCATATCTCCATGCTATATGCAAATGCTCTTATGGCTAATGCATATGCACAATGGAATAGACAACAAATGCGGATCCGACTGTGGGAATAAACACCAAGTTGTGGGTCAAGCATAGGTGTGCTACTATGCCCCTACTGCAGTAGTAAAATGTGTACACATATCTCAAAGCATGCATGCATCTCAATAATTTCTTTTACTGGTACCAAACCGCTATCGCCCATCTGTAGCACTAGTCACCCCGTGACTTGCAGATCAACAACATGGCCTCACTTGCCAAAAGTGCTACGGGCCCCTCTCGAACACACATCGAGAGAGCTGTGTCCCGTCGGACACCGAGGTAACTCGCTCACCATAGAGCCGCCCGCCCACTGGGCCCACCACATAGGGTGCCTCGTCACCAATCTATGGACAGCTTCGTGACTCACACACTGAGTCACAGGGGAAAACAACAATACGCTCGTGCACTGAGCCGCCCTCCCACTGGGCCCGCCTAGTAGAACCCCCTAATATTCCACATAGACAGCGATCGATATGCCATGGATGCAATGCAAATCAAATCAAATGCATTCTCACTCTGTGCATCCTATATGCCACTCATCAAACATCATCATCATAATCACCAACACCACCATACACCTGAGTGGATTTCATCATTGTTGGTTTCTTAGCCATTGCTTTCAAGTTTTAATGTGGCATTTTCATCTCAATATATTTCACAATATTTAACATCATACACGCAAGTCAATACTTGCAATCAACCACAATGGCATTTCAATATTACATAATATTCATCAATATTATCACACTTTCATTTAATGGATTTTCATCTCATTATTCATTACCATTGTCTCATGTATACTTATATACGTATTTATATATATATATATATATATATATATATATATATATATATTAGTGTGGCATTCACAACATTTTCATTATTATATTTCATACCACACATACAAGATCATGCTTGTATCACACGCAATGGTACACAACAATTCATCAATAACAATATACATCTCTTTGTGCAAGAGAGTGCTCAACATCATCATCCATCATTATTTAATGTCATTTTTCTCTAATTCATGAATTTATATCACATACCATGTCATTCTATTATCCCTTCATTAATTTCAAATTCGCTCTAGGATATATCTCATAATCCTATCATCATAATCTCATTATCACCCTTTCATTATTCTATTTCAGGTGGTAAATATATCACAATTAATTAGTCCCCATGTACCAATCAACCTCAATCACCACCATGTTATATCGTTATTACATTATCCCTCATACATCCCCATAATCACCTCATAATTATCTCATATACCAAGGAGGGGGGGTCAAACATAAGCCTGCCATAAATAAAATTGAGAAATTTCCATTCTGGTGGAAACTCGCTCAAGCGAGATTCACCTCCGCTTGAGCGAGAAAGATCAGGCTCGTAGGGCGACCCCTTTTGTGTAAGCGAAAAGCCCCCAGTAGCATCCCCAAAGCCCACTCGCTCGGGCGAAACGCCTTCACACTCGGCCACTCGCTCGAGCGAGAATCATCCAGTAACCAAATCCATATGCATTCGCTCGAGCGAGGCTCCCTTCGACTAGTCACTCGCTCGGGCGAGAATTGTCCAGTAACAAATCCCACTAACACTCGCTTGAGCGAGGCACCCACTCGCTTAAGCGAAATCCGACCAGAGGCTGTCCTTCCCTTCCACACTCGCTCGCTCAGCGAGGCTTCATAACACTCATTTTTTTTACTCGGTGAACTTATTCCAGAACCGATTCCTCTCGTTCGGTCCTTCACTCGGCTAAATAATTCCAAGGCCGACCATTTCTCGCTCGGTCTTCACTCGGTAAATTACTCTAAAATCGACTCATCACTCGATCGGTCTTTCACTTGGAAATTCATTCCAAATTCGACTCAATACCTAATCGGTCTTCACTCGGCAAATTATTTCAAAACTGACTCATCTCTCGAGCGGTCTTACACTCGGCAAACTAATTCCAAGACCGACCATCACTCGCTCGGTCTTTCACTTGGTATATTATTCCAAAAACCGATTTCCTTTCTTTTTCACTCGAGCAAAGTTATTCCAGAGTACGTCTGGATAGACTCACACCGTATACCCCCATCGGTGCCATCCCACTCAGACTTACACACTCGGAGGCATTCCACTCGGAACACCACTGCTTGGAATATCACACCTCGGAGACTTTTCACTCGGAATCATATCCACTTCCTCGCTCAGAAGGCCCTGTCTCGGACATAGCTCACTTGGAATTTCACTCGGAAATTCACCACATCTTAAATTATTTTCAAAGATTCCCGCTCGGACGAAATTTGTCCAGCATCAATGTCCTCCCTTGCTCGCTCAAACGCGGCCACACCTGCTTGAGCGAGGTTCGTCCAGAATCTCACCTGTTCACCATTCACTCGTCTCGCTTGAGCGGAAAGCTCGCTCGCCTGAGCAAGTTTGGCCCAGAGGCCATAATACCGAGATAGGGGATTCTCGCCTGAGCGAGATCCTATCTCGCTTAAGCGAGAATATCAGGACATAGACAGAAAACAAAAATTCACACAGGCCGTCATATGAAACCTCATTATAAGCCAATTTAATTACAACCAATACTTCATACACATCACATGAGGCATATAAAACTCTCACTACCAATTCATACTGGTAAATCCTCATTCCAACTTATCAATCACTCTTACTTATTTAATTTTTCGAGAGGAGGGTTTCAACTATATCCCACATCACTCCCTCTTTCATTTTTTTTACATAATCTCTTCAAAACAGTCTTCTACAATTTATGTAGTTCAACCATTTATAGATTTTTCATACTCAACTAATCTTATGTCCAACCAAGGACCATCAAACACTTATCATCAACATTATATATTAAACATACATTTTCATACAATCAATATAAGCCAAGCCATCATTCGTCACTTTATCAAATTAATCATATAAGACATTCTTGGCAAGGCATTGCATGAGTTCAACATATACATAATTAGCAATTAATTTACTCATGCTATTTGAAATGCAAACTCCTCTCCTACCTCAAGAGAAGAATCGTAATCCCAACGCTTCGATTGCCTCGGTTATTATGCATCATCATCCGGAATACAATCCTATCAATAATTACACATACACATGTAATAAATAAACCGTTACAAGGTATCATATCTCTTAAACTCATGATCAAGCCCTAGACTTGTCTATACTCCAAATTCATATGCCCATGTTAGGCTTCGGGAATTCCTTTCCCCCAAGGCCAAGATTCTCCAAGTCTTAAGGGTTAAACAAATCCAACAACATCAACATCAATATTCAACTCCTATCCTTCAAATATTCATTTCTATATATAACATCATTCCGAGGTACCAAAATCATCAAAATCATCAAGTGGGTCAAAATCCCTAAATTATTAATACTTAGGGTTTCTTCTCTAAAATCACCCAACAACCATCAACAATCTCTATCAATCTTCAATCCATTTTATTTTATCATAAGGACCTCATCAACCTCTAAATCTCACATAATCATGAAGCCCTAAATCAAGGGTTTCACTTCCAAACATTCAAGCCTAGGGTTTCCATTTTCACCCACATGCAAAGGTTCAACATCACCATCTTCAACCCAATACCCCAAAATCATAAATGAGATAAGGAAGAGGTAAGAGATCTTTACCTCAAATCCAAGCTCCACCAAAAACGAAAATGAAGTGAGGAAGAGGGAGATGACCAATGCAAGCTCCCAAGCTCCATAGATGCCTCACATTTCCAAGCTTTTGTATTAGTTTTGATGAAAATAGGTATAGAAGAGGGTGGGTCACGGTTTGGGCAAAAGAAGAATGGAGGAGAAGAAGAAAATGACAAAGATAGAGTGAAGGAGAAGAGTGTACCGAGAATAAGGAAGAGAAAGGGAAAAATTAGACCAAAATTGGACATTGTCCAATGATTAAAAGGATGTCACATTTTGCTTTTACCAATGGGTAATAATTCCCCATTATCCAACAGGTAAAAGAATCAAGTGATAAAGAGAAAGAGGTCACGGTGATAATGGGAGGAGAAATGGGATTTTTGGTTTTCTTTTGATTCCAATTGGTTCGTATTTTCCCCGTCTATTAACATATGTCGTGTCCAATTAATTATTTCTTTGACACCAAAAATCATTCTAACTATACCATCTTAACCACAGTAATTTTCTAAACATTCTAAACTCATCAAATACTCAATTTCACCAAGTGGGTCTCACATCATCTGTTAATTCATCCGGTTCTGGTAAATATTAATTTACCGATAATTCACCTCTAATGTCTAACAATATCTCCCATAATTATTTGACCATAAACAATCAATCATCGTCGTCCAATAAATTTATTTTCCTTAAAATCTGGGATGTTACACAAAGCAACATTAAAAGTATTTATAAATATTGTGTACAACTTTTAATAATAAAAGAAGTCTCGCCACTAGTTCCTTTTCTATCACCATGTTAGGTTATTTTATGTTGATTAAGAAATTTAGTTATTTTAGGTAAACATATTATACTTGTTAACTATTCTTGCTATACATTTCAAATTACATTGAATAATAAAGATGAAAGATCAATGATTATTTCATATTCCACTGATATAAATAGTATCAAGATTAATTAATTAGAGTATGTGTTGAAAAAATAACCAATGCACATTGTAAATTGAAAGAAGTCATATAAAATTAACAAGAAAAATTCTAAAACACGTCTCATAAAAAGGATAAGAGATAATACCTTAAAAATTAAGGAAAAGTAAAATATATAATTTATATTTTTTAATAACATTAATATCTTTTAAATTAAATGCATCGAATAAGACTTGATGTGATCCCTTAGGCGATTCTCTTACTAAATAAACCTTAAAAATAAAAGATTATAATTATTAATACTATATAATTTGTTAATTCTTTTTGTCAAATTCTTTTACTATCGATCTTTACCGTTAATAAATGGAAAAGTGAATTAATCATCTATTGATAATTAATAGCAAAAGTAGGAGAATCTAATTAAGAATAATATTTATAAAAATAATAACATATAATTGATATCAAAGATGAATGAATCCGTTTAAGAATGCTATTTATTAAAATAATGATTCATTCACGTTATAAAACGTCTAAAAAACTCACAAATCATTCATAAATGCATACACATGCATGGACGCACGTACGCACGTATGAAAATTATTATGTAGTTTCTTGTATGGAATCCAAAACAACATTGGAAGTATTTATAAATATTGTATAAAACTTTTAAAAAGAAAAGAAGTCTCGCCACTAGTTCCTTTTCTATCACCATATGATGTTATTTTATGTTGATTAAGAAATTTAGTTATTTTAGGTAAACATATTATACTTGTTAACTATTCTTGAAATTACATTGAATAATAAGGAAGAAAGATCAATGATTATTTCATATTCCACTGATATAAATAGTATCAAGATTAATTAATAAGAGTATGTGTTGAAAAAAATAATCAATGCACATTGTAAATTGAAAGAAGTCATATAAAATTAACAAGAAAAATTCTAAAACACGTCTCATAAAAAGGATAAGAGAAAATACATTAAAAGTTAAGGAAAAATAAACTATATTATTTATATTTTTTAACAATATTAATATCTTTTGAATTAAATAGATCAAATAAGACTTGATGTGATCCCTTACGTGATTCTCTTACTAAATAAACCTTAAAAAATAAAAGCATATAATTATTAATAATATATAATTTGTTAATTATTTTTGTCAGATTCTTTTACTATCGATCTTTACTATCAATAAATGGAAAAGGGAATTAATCATCTTCTATTGATAATTGATAGCAAAAGTGAGAGAATCTAATTAAGAAAAATATTTATAAAAGTAATAACATATAATTGTTATCGAAGATGACTGAATCTATTTAAGAATGCTATTTGTAAAAATTATAATATTCAAGTTATAAAACGACTAAAAAACTCACAAAGACTTCATAAATGCATACGCATGGATGGACGCACGTACGCACGAAAACTATTATGTACTATTATTGTATGGAATCCAGAATAACATTAAAAGTATTTATAAATATTGTATAGAACTTTTAAAAACAAAAGACGTCTCCCCACTACTTCTTTTTCTATCAACATATTATGTTATTTTATGTTTATTAAGAAATTTAGTTATTTTAGGTAAACATATTAAACTTGTCAATTATTCTTGGTATACTTTTAAAATTACATTGAATAATAAGGAAGAAAGATCAATGATTATTTCATATTTCACTGATATAAATAGTATCAGGCTTAATTAATAAGAGTATGTGTTGAAAAAAATAATCAATGCACATGGTAAATTGAAAGAAGTCATATAAAATTAACAAGAAAACATCTAAAACACGTCTCATAAAAAGGATAAGAGAAAATACATTAAAAACTAAGGAAAAATAAAATATATTATTTATATTTTTTAATAATATTAATATCTTTTAAATTAAATGCATCAAATAAGACGTGATGTGATCCCTTATGCGATTCTCTTACTAAATAAACCTTAAAAAATAAAAGAATATAATTATTAATATTATATAATTTATTAATTATTTTTGTCAGATTCTTTTATTATCAATCTTTACTATTAATAAATGGAAAAGGGAAATTAATCATCTTCTGTTGATAATTGATAGCAAAAGTGAGAGAATCTAATTAAGAATAATATTTATAAAAATAATAACATATAATTGATATCAAAGATGACTGAATCCATTTAAGAATGCTATTTGTAAAAATAATAATATTCACGTTATAAAACGACAAAAAAACTCACAAAGACTTCATAAATGCACCCGCATGCATAGACACACGTACGCACGCTCGAAAATTATTATGTACTATTATTGTATGGAATCTGAAACAACATTAAAATTATTTATAGATATTGTATAAAACTTTTAAAAAGAAAAAAAGTCTTGCCATTACTTTTTTTTCTATCAACATATTATGTTATTTTATATTTATTAAGAAATTTAGTTATTTTTGGTAAACATATTAAACTTGTTAATTATTCTTGATATACTTTTAAAATTACATTGAATAATAAGGAAGAAAGATCAATGATTATTTCATATTCCACGAAAAAGGATAAGAGAAAATACATCAAAAATTAAGGAAAAATAAAATAAAATATTTATATTTATGAATAATATTAATATCTTTCACTACAACATTTGTGATTTTCTAGAACAGTCAGAAATTGTTGCTTTAAGTGAAAAAACTGTTTCTATATCCTACGGAAATGGCTTTCCATGCGTTCTATTTATTAGCGTTTTCTTTGCCTATGGGAACAGTTTTTGACTGACAAAACCAACGAAAATATAAAACCGTTGCATTTGACTTGATCACAGGCAACGGTTTTATTTACATGATATGGCAACGGTTTATAATCGTTGACTCTTTATGCAACAATTATTAATTGTTGCATAAATGGTAACATTTCTTGACCGTTTCTTTAAATGGTAGTGGTTTCATCATTGGCAACAGCTCTTAACCGTTGCCTTACATGACAGGTTAACTTTGTTACCTTTGGATGACATATAGTAGAATTTAAAATTGTTATTTTACACTAACAAATGTTTGTTATTCCTTGGAAATATATATTTCATAATTAAAATAAAATTATTATTGACCCTTATTATGTCAATCATGATTTTGTAAATCACACACATTGTTATATTCAAATTAATAGCCTAGACTCTTAATATGTCGATCACAATTTTCTAAATCACATGCATTATGATATATTCAAATTAAAATGACATAGTAAGCACCAAAATTTTGTAAATCACATTGTGATTTAAATTAAAATGTCCTAATAAGAAAAAATAATTGTCATCCATTACTAGTAGTCACAAAAAAACCATTTATAGTGTCATCCATGGCTACTAGTCATAAAAAAGTCATCTACCTTATCATCCATCACTACTAGCAATCAAGTCAATCTTTTACACACAACAAATTTAAAGTAAAAAATTATCTTCATAAATAAGAAATCAAGTCAAGTCTCCATCTTCATCTTCCAAGTTGTCATCTAATTTATCCTTATCCATATCATGATTTACCTACAAAGTAAATAATAACATATAAAGATTCAAATCCATTTTTTAAAATAAACAAAAATAATTATATCAATAATTATTTAACTTAGCAAATAACAAAGTCACATTGGAAATTAACAGAAACAAGTATATCAATAATTATATTAACTTTAATTTTCTAATTACGTCGTGTATGGATGTAGATGAATGCAACACACTATTAGCATCACCAAAAGTAGATAACCACACTGCCAAAGTTTCCACATCATTCAAGTCACATGTCAATAATTAGTAGCATATATTAATACAATATGAACAAACTAATATATAATTTAGTATATTATATCAGCACTTATAACATATTCAAGTTTAACTTCCAGACTCAAAATAAAATATAGAGATTAAAAATATATTTAAATTTACCTTTTATTATATTTTTTACATACTACTTATGTTGGATGACATTCATGTAAATTTCATCAAATGAATGGTCATTATTAAAATAATTCTAATTTCAGCAGTATTTTAAAAATTGATTTTAAAGGTCTGAAGCACAAGTCTTCTAATTGTCCTTTATATCTGTTATAACATAAAATTGTACCACTAACATGGGAATCACGATCTTTTTATATATTGGTCAAATATCCTTTTATAAGGAGATGTGTTTTAGAACTTTAATCATTAAGAATACACATTATAAATTTGTCTTATTTCTAATTTTGATCTACCAATAAAATAGGAACAAGACATTATAATATCTACACATCAATAAATCAATTCAAAAGTGAGATAAATATAAATCTAATGAACTTTTATCCTTATAAAATTAACTGAACATGGATATAATTTATATATAATATATATATCATAAAACATATGATTGATTAATGATAAAGGTAGTTTTATATGTTAGAGGTGGAGGATACTTGTGTGTGTTATATGCCTTTTTTCTATTGACAGGTATTTATAATTAACAATTAAACTAATATATTATTAAGTAATTAAAAAATCAGGGTGCTAATGAAAGACTAGCCCGTGCATCAAAAGTGAAATCTCTAGTTCTTTCTCTCTACCAGCTTCGTGCCTGCTTCCATTTAAATACCAATAATTCCATCGCATTAACATATAATATAAAATAAATATAAAGCATTTTCCATTTTCTATAAGCATGCAATGGTAACATATAAGATCAATTTCATAATTTATACTCTAAAACCATTTTATATATATACAAATCATACAAGTTGGGAAAATTTAGTATTTGTTTTAATATTATTTTTCTATATTAATCAGACATATAAGAAAACTATGCAGCAACACTAAACTAAACCAATAACATTAAGAAACTAACAAGTCAGCACTCAACTAAACTAACATTAAGTAGAGAGTGAATCTGGAATCTTCTCACCTGTGATAAGCAATGGATGACTATAGAGTTTTAGCAAGTATCTGAGTACCTAAAGCATGGAATGGATTTCTGGGTGTCAAAAATAACTGATGGAACAATGATTAGTTAACTGATATTTAAAGAAGTCATATTGCTTGGAAAACATGTGAAGTTGCTTTAGTAGAACTACTACTTCCTTCTGTTGCAGCGGACTCATTCATTGTTACAATAGATGACATTTCTTGTTTCATACTAGAACCAGAAAATTGTTCATAAAGCTTAAGTTATACAGGGCTCAAATCACAGTATCTGTCCTGGATTATTTTTTCTGGCAGATCAGACAAGACTTCATCCTTTGTCCTACGAAGGAGGAAATGCATTACCTAGAGGATCTAGTTAGAAGACAAAAACACACTTTTTCAGTATAATAATGAGAAAAAGAAAATCACCTGCTTCTACATCCTTAGTTGAGCATTTTGGATCTCTTGCAGCTAAGAGCGGTTTTCCATAGGAGGCTTGGAACTGTTAAAGCCACATTAAACAAATGTCGTTGTGACAATAATTAAAAAACAATATAAAAATTGGATTGGCACACCTCACATGGTGAATAAACCATTACCATTAAATAAAGTCCTGGCTAGATGGCTAACACATATTTTAAAAAAACTTTCAAACTACAAAAACCAAAAGCACATACCACATAATATCATAAGGAAAATTTACATATTTTAATGAACATGATTTTTTGGAATATTTTACATAATTGATTGTTTAAATAGTTGTTTTTCAAGGAGTACAGTTGTGTATTAAACTGTTAACTAGTAAAGAGAGAAAAAGAAAAAGACATAAAATATCAAGTACCAAATCAATTCAAAAGATTAAACTTTTTGGTAGATGCCCGAGAAGAGTTTATATGAATAACTAATTAAGTGTATTATATATGATTAGTAGTGGGGAAAACCTCAGTTTTGGGGTACAAACTTGACAAAATGGATGATCAACACAAGGATTACAGTACAGCTTCTTAGAAGGAAAGATAAAAGGGTTGGAGGAGATTTGGAGAAAGTTTGGTTTAAGACAAAGGTGTCACGTAACATTGAAGGTGGTTTAGATGTAAAGGTCACTATAGATTACTACACCAAAGGCGAAGAAGATCTTCCAGTTGAAATGTGTAACGAATTGAAGGCCAAGGCAAATGGACTTTTCCGGGCTATTGAGCACCACACGAAGGCCACTCAAGACTAGATATTTCTGTCACTTTGCATATGCGTACATGTAAATTATATAATCAAGGTTTATTATATATACAATGTTATATATACATGTTATTACAATTCATTTTTGGTTTTTAAAATATAAGTATATATATACTTGATTTTACAAGACAAAATTCAGCAATCAACTTGACTATTTCAATGATAATTAAAATAGAAACACAATGATAATTCAACTTGACATTGATTATAAATCAAAGCTAGAAACTCACGCATAATAGTAAGAACCCAAAACACCACAGTAAGACACTCACGCACAATAGCAAACACCTAAAGCACAAGAGCAAGCACCTAAAACAAAACTCCCAAAACACAACAGCAAGCACCAAAAATAGAACACCCAAAACAAAATAATCATTTAATTTAATGTCCTTTTCTTTTACTTTTTTTCATTTCCTATCAATTTTCGATAACCTAGATTTTCATTTTTTCTAAATTTCTTGAATTTTGCTTAGTGTTACTATAACTACATGAACTGTTTCAAAGATTTGGAGGCATATCACCTAATAATAAGTGTCAAGTACACATAGATAAAGGTTATGCTAATAATTAGTTATGCCAAAAACAAGAAATAATGAAAAATAATAAAGAAAACCATAGAGATGCAACTGTTATATGCTAAGAAGTTTATGTTAGAGAGGTTACCTTTGGGACCTATAGTTAAAGAGAAGAAGAAATAGTGATGATGTTGTTACGGAGAAGAGAACCAATGAACGCTTGCGGAGATGAAAACTAATGAACGCTTGCAGAGAGGAGAGCACGCTCATTACGAATGTGAAAGGGGAGAACCAATGAACCAGCGAGGGATTATGAAAGAGGGATTAGGGATTGAGAAAGGAATATGGGTGAGGGATTGTGAAAGAAAACAAAATTGAATGTGAGTAAGGGAAGAGGGAGCGAAAGTTTAAGGAAAGAGGAGGGAATTGCGTAAATTACATTTTGTTAACAATTTTTTATTGTTTTTTAAAATATACTAAAACATATAATATATTTATAGAAACGGTTTTGTAATATATTATTTTTGGCAACTTTTTTAATACTGTTGTCTAATTATAAGGAAGCGGTTTCTAACCGTTGCAAATATTTATATTTATACAACGGTTATTAAACGTAGTCATTTATTTACAGCAACGGTTTTGCACTATTGCCTTAAAAAAATTAAAATTTTAAATACTTATGGTAATAAAATAAAAAACTGTTTCCTATTGCATACTAAGAGAACAGTTTTTTACCTGTTGCTAAGATTGTCGTTGCCATTGCCTAGAAATGTTGTAGTGTTTTAAATTAAATGGGTCAAATAAGACTTAAGGTGATCCCTTACATGATTCTCTTACTAAATAAACCTTCAAAAATAAAAGAATATAATTATTAATAATATATAATTTGTTAATTATTTTTGTCTGACTCTTTTACTATCGATCTTTACTATCAATAAATGGAAAAGGGTGTAACGCCCTGTAGTCAACTTACAAATCCCAAGATAATTACCGTCACCATTTAAAATCTCATGGATAACTTATTTTTCACCTGGTAATGATCAAGAGATTCACAATCTGATTCCAGAGGTTACTAATACAATATCAGAGTGCACAACCTTTTCATAATTGACTTCTTATTATTATACATAACATCAGAGTTTTATACATATTATATTTTACAACAGGCACCTAGATCTTATAAAATATAAAGATGCAAAGTACCAAAATATAGCATACATATAATACAGCAATAGTAGTCACACAAGCAAGCATCATCATCAAAAGCCTTCATAATTCATTCATATTCAGCAACATCCATTTTGTCATATGTCTTCCTGGTTAACCACTAAAGGGTTGCTACAAGTAACAGAAAGATTGAGATAAAATATCAAATAAATAGAAATTAGATTAGAACATACACAATCACAAGTATGATGCTATGCGATGTGGATGCCAAACACGTATTTTGTATTATATTTATATTAATATTCCATTCTCTATATGAATGAAAATGCATGATGGATCCATTCTGGTGGGAACATCTACAGTGATTTTTCAACAATAACATTTTTACAGATATCCAACCGATACCGCACCCCATAATGCAACACCAACATCGGATAACAATACAATCATATTAATAACAAGTGTTGCGGGACCCCTCTTAAGGACACACTACTTAGCCCTTAAGACGGCCGTGGTATAAAACCACCGCAGAGGTCTGTTGCTCAACAGAGCGCGTTCCCCCACCGGAACCCCCTCAAAGAACCCCTCTACGGATTCTTTGAATGGCCAATGCATATGATGCATGAATGCATTAAATTATCAAATTCCTTTATAATTAATTGTAACAATAAAATTATTATAACAATCAATTAAGCATACTTTGTTTGTAATTCAAAGAATATGGAAACACATTTTCCATATTATTTATATCATAATTCAATCATATGGAAACACATTTTCCATGTTATAGTAATTGTTTAATATCATATTCCAAACCATTTGGCATCAATTTCACAATTTAATTCAAATTAAATTAAAATCTAACTATATGAGTTTCTAAATAATTAAGCAAGCAATGCTAACTTAATTTCTATGTATTTAATATCTTATCCCCTCTTTCTTACCTCAATTGAAGATCCTTAAGCTTTTCTTATGCTAAACTCCCTTGTATTTCCTCAAATCTTCAAGTTTGCGTAATTTCTTCTTATGCAAAATTAAAGAGCTTGAGTATGACAATGAAGGTTTTGAAAACTTAAAGAGGAAGATGAAAGGTTATAGGATTAGTGAGGTTTTTGGTTTGAGGAAATTTGGAAGGATGGAGCCTTATTTATAGGCTTCCAATGGTGGTTACTATAGCAAATCACTGTAGCAAATCATTGTAGCAAATCACTATAGCAGATCGAAGTGAAATGAGGCGGTGGGAAGAATAGAGAACTCTCATGAAGTTACAAGATTTTTCATGTGACGTTTTACTGTAGCATTTTACTGTAGAAGATTTTTATTTTATTTTATTATTTTATTTTATTCTACGTTCCATTTTCGTTTAATTCCGTTTTAAGTCAAACTAAAAATATCCTTATATTAAATTTCCTATTTTTTTAGGATTCATTTCTTATTTTTCTGAGAAACTTTAATTTTTTCACTGTTTAATTACCGCTTCAAATTTAATTAAAAATTTGGGTTGTTACACTCTCCCCCCGTTATAAAAATTTCGTCCTCGAAATTTAAACATACCTTGTTAGAATAATTCAGGGTATTGACTTCTCATCTCATCTTCTCGTTCCCAAGTCATGCTTATTTCATCTCCTTGTTGCCAAGCTACTTTCACCAATGAGATCTCCTTGCCTCTTAGTCGCTTGATGTCTCTGTCCATTATCTTCACTACTGTTACTGGAATCGTAAGCTTTTCCTTAACTTCTATATCATCAGTCTGGATCAGGTACATACTTTCATAATTGTGAGACATGAAACACATTATAAAGATTGGAAAGGTGAGGTGGCAATGCAATCTGATATGCCACTTTACCAATTCTTTTTAGAATCTCATATGGTCCTATATATCTTGGAGTAAGCTTCTTACTTTTTAAAACTCTTCCAACTCCTTTATTAGGCGATACTTTCAAGAATACATAGTCTCTAATTTGGAATTCTAAAGGCTTCCTCCTTTGATCATAATATGACTTCTTCCGATCCTGTGCAATTTTCATCCTTTCTCTAATCATCCGAATTTGCTTTGTTGTTTGCTGGACAATTTCTGGTCCAAGAGTCAGGTGCTCACCTGTCTCTACCCAACAGATTGGTGTCCTGCACTTTCTACCATACAATGCTTCATATGGTGCCATCCCAATGCTTGAGTGATAACTGTTATTATATGTGAATTCGATTAGTGGAAGGTAATGTTCCCAGCTTCCACCATGTTCTAATACACATGTTCTCAGTAAATCCTCTAGACTTTGGATAGTCCTTTCTAACTGTCCATCAGTTTGTGGATGTTAGGCAGAGCTTAACTTCAGTCTGGTACCAAGCTCTTTATGTAAACTTCCCAGAATCGAGAAGTAAATCTAGGATCTCTATCAGACACTATGCTTGATGGTACTCCATGTAATCTCACTATCTCCTTTATGTACACTTGAGCTAATTTCTCAAGTGAATGATTCATGTTGATCGGAAGAAAATGGGCTAATGTTTTTAATCTATCGACTATCACCCAGATAGTATCATTGCCTCTTTGTGTTTTAGGTAAGCCTGACACAAAGTCCATGGCAATGTCATCCCATTTCCATACTGGTATTTCTAGTGGTTGTAATCCACCAGATGGTTTTTGATGTTCTACTTTACTTTTCTGACATATTAAGCAAGATGAAACATACTCAGCTATCTCCTTTTTCATCCTCTTCCACCAGAAATCCTTTCTTAAATCTTGATACATCTTCGTAGATCTAGGATGAATACTAAGCATGCTTTTATGGGCTTCATCTAGAATCATCTTCTTTAGTTCTGTATCCTCTGGGACACATATTCTTCCTTTCATTCTCCATACTCCATCTGAACCTTCTTGTAATCCTAGATCTTTCCCATTATGTTGTGTCTCGATCATTCCTTGGAGATATACATCCAATCTTTGTTTTTCACACACCATCTTCAGAAAATCATTAGTGATTTTCAGAACTCCGACCACCATATTTACTGAAGATTTCTCCTCGACTGCTATGTTTAAGTCTCTAAATTGTTTAATCATTTATAATTCTTTTATCATTAAAGCTGCCACATGAATAGCTTTTCTACTAAGTGCGTCAGCAACCACGTTGGCTTTCCCCGGGTGATACTTCAACTCAAAGTCATAGTCCTTGAGAAATTCCATCCATCGACGTTGTCTCATATTTAATTCTTTTTGATCAAATAGGTATTTGAGACTCTTATGATCACTATAAACTTTAAACTTTACACCGTATAAGTAGTGTCTCCAAATTTTTAAAGCAAAAACAATGGCCGCTAATTCTAAGTCATGAGTAGGTAATTAAGTTCGTGTGGTCGTAATTGCCTTGAAGCATAAGCAATTACTTTTCTTTGTTGCATTAGGACACAACCAAGTCCCAACTTTGAAGCATCACAATAAACTTCAAAGTTTTCTTGGGGGTTTGGTAAAGCTAGAACTGGTGCAGTTATTAATCTTTTCTTTAATTCTTGGAAACTTGCTTTGCATTCAGTAGTCCAAATGAAAGGTTTATTCTTACAGTTAATCGAGTCATGGGTAGAGCAATTCGAGAGAATCCTTCAATAAATCTTCGGTAATAACCCATAAGTCCTAAGAAACTCTTGATTTTCGTGACAATCTTCAACCTTTCCCAAGCTATTACAGCTTCAATCTTCGTATGGTCGACTGACACTCCATTCTTAGATATCACATGGCTTAAGAATTTTACTTCATTAAGCTAAAACTCACATTTGGATAGTTTGGCATATAGCTGCTTCTCCTTTAGTATTTATAGCACTAAGTACAAATGCTTCTCATGCTCCTCCTTGGTTTTGGAATAGATAAGAATATCATCTATAAAGACAATGACAAATTGATCAAGGTATGGATAGAATATCCGGTTCATGTAGTCCATGAACATGGCTGGAGCATTAGTTACACCAAAAGGCATAACTAAATATTCATAATGGCCATAGCATGTTCTAAAGGCTGTCTTTGGAATATCTTCATTATTTACACGAATTTGATAGTATCCCGATCTCAGGTCTATCTTGGAGAACACAATAGCTCCTCGTAGTTGATCAATAAGGTCATCAATCCTTGATAACGGGTATTTATTCTTAACCGTCACTTTGTTCAGTTGGCGATAATCAACACAAAGTCTCATACTACCATCCTTTTTCTTAACTAGTAGTACAGGTGCTCCCCAAGGAGATACACTAGGTCATATGAATTGCTTTTCTAATAACTCATCCAATTGCTTCTTTAGTTCAGTCAGTTCCATTAGAGACATTCTATAGGGTGCTCTAGCAATGGGTTCTGCTCCAGGAATTAGGTCAATAGAGAATTCTATCTCTCGTTTAGGAGGTAATCCTGGAATATCCTCAGGAAATACTTCTGAGAATTCACAGACTACTGGTATCTTACTTATATCAGGAATAACTTTTCCTTCTGTAAGTGCAAATACCATGAATAATTGGGCTTTATTGTTTAAGGAATATCCTATAGGGTTTTGTGAGGCGTCATACTCCTGACACTCCATGTTGTCAGGTGGAAAGATCACGGTTTTATTACAGAAATCCACAAGGACATGGTTAGCAGATAACCAATCCATCCCTAAGATAATTTCTAAGTCCTTTAATGGTAAACATACTAAGTTCACGTTAAAATTTCTACCCCCTATATGTATAGAACAGCCTTCACACAAGTTAGCTGTCCTAAGATGGTTACCAGTAGGAGTAGAGACAAGCAAATCATATTGCATAGATTTCATAGGTAAATTCAGATGCCTAACACATTCTTCAATAATGAAAGAATGTGTCACACCAGAATCAAATAAAATTGATAAAGTAGTATTGTTAAGAATGCACTCACTTTATACTAAGTCATCTGCCTGTGATGCCTCTGATCCACTAATTGCAAATACTCTGCCAGCTGCAGGTGATTTGTACTGATTATTCACTAGCTGTCCATTTTCTCGTCCTCGACTAGCTGTGCCTTTGACATTAAGTCCTCCGCGACCATTGGTATTACGTCCATCTTGAATGTTGGCTCCTCCTCTGTTGGCTCCATTGTTGTTGTTCTCAGTTTTAACATTCACAATGTTAGTGCCTTGGTAAAGTTGTGGGCAGTTAGGACGAATATGTCCCTTCTGGTTGCATTGGAAACAGGTAACATCTGTCTGTGTACAATCACGGATTCTATGATTTCCTCCATACTTGTAGCAGTTCCATGTGATTGGCTGGTTCACGCGTCCTCTAGATGATGAAGTTGATCCTCTTCAAAATCGATTCTGATTAAATGTTCCTCGCATTTTAAAGTTCACTAGTTGAGGTCTCAATTGTTTACTGCTTTTCTCCTGCTCAATCCTAGCCCGATGGTTCTCTTTAAAGATTTTGCATTTGTTGATTAAAGTGGGAAAACTCCTAATCTCCTTATGTCCTATGGCTTCTTTAATTTCTGGCCTTAAGCCATTTTCAAATTTGACGCATTTAGAAGCCTCGGTTCCTGGCTGTTGGAAAGGAGGATAGAACAATGATAATTCCTTAAATTTGGTAGTGTATTCTCCGACAGACATATTCCCTTGCTTTAATTCTAAAAATTTGAATTCCTTTTTGCTTCTAACACTAGCAGGGAAATATTTCTCAAGAAAGCTTTCTTTAAAATTCTCCCAGTTGAGTAGCCTACTGGCTTCTAGTAACCTATCACGAGCGAAGATCCACCAATTTTCTGCTTCCCCTACCATCATATAGGTAGCATATTCTACCTTCTGGGCTTCAGTGCAAGGTAGGGAGCGAAAAATACGTTCCATTTCTTTAATCCACAGGTAAGCCACCTCTGGATTATAGTCTCCTTTAAACTGGGTAGGTTTCCTTTTTAGGAAACGGTCAAGTCCATGGGTTCCTTCAGCTAACCTTTGCTGTTCCTGTCTTTCAAGGATCTCAGCAAATCGATTGAATGCAGCAGCCATGGCATCATTGTTCTGACGTCTAGCCATTTCTTATCCTACAGGTACGAGTACCACTGCATTCAGTTACTGAGTATCTAATATACTCAGAGTTCTAACAATTTTTATGTTATTTAACTAGTAATTATACTAAATAGAAACATACAAAGAGCACACATAACATACAAGCACACAAATTTCAAACAAATAGAAATCAAGGTTCACACACTTCAAGCTATCTTATGTTAATCTCTAGTCACTTCCTAAGGTTTTCTTTATATTTTATAAACCATTGCTCTGATACCACTTCATTTGTAACGCCCTGTAGTCAACTTGCAAATCCCAAGATAATTACCGTCACCATATAAAATCTCATGGATAACTTATTTTTCACCTGGTAATGATCAAGAGATTCACAACCTGATTCCAGAGGTTACTAATACAATATCAGAGTGCGCAACCTTTTCATAATTGACTTATTATTATACATAACATCAGAGTTTTATACATATTATATTTTACAACAGGCACCTAGATCTTATAAAATATAAAGATGTAAAGTACCAAAACATAGCATACACATAATACAGCAATAGTAGTCACGCAAGCAAGCATCATAATCAAAAGCCTTCATAATTCATCCATATTCAGCAACATCCACTTTGTCATATGTCTTCCTGGTTAACCACTAAAGGGTTGCCACAAGTAACAGAAAGAGTGAGATAAAATATCAAATAAATAGAAATTAGATTAGAACATACACAATCACAAGTATGATGCTATGCGATGTGGATGCCAAACACGTATTTTGTATTATATTTATATTAATATTCCATTCTTTATATGAATAAAAATGCATGATGGATCCATTCTGGTGGGAACATCTGCAGTGATTTTTCAACAATAACATTTTTACGGATATCCAACCGATACCGCGCCCCATAATGCAACACCAACATCGGATAACAATACAATCATATCAATAACAAGTGTTATGGGACCCCCCCTTAAGGACACACTGGTTAGCCCTTAAGACGGTCGTGGTATAAAACCACCGCAGAGGTCTGTTGCTCAACAGAGCGCGTTCCCCCACTAGGAACCCCCTCAAAGAACCCCTCTGCAGATTCTTTGAAGGGCCAATGCATATGATGCATGAATGCATTAAATTATCAAATTCCTTTATAATTAATTGTAACAATAAAATTATTATAACAATCAATTAAGCATACTTTGTTTGTAATTCAAAGAATATGAAAACACATTTTCCATATTATTTATATCATAATTCAATCATATGGAAACATATTTTCCATAATTTGTATATCATATTTCAACCATATAGAAACATATTTTCCATAACATTTAATAATTCAAAGAATATGGAAACACATTTTCCACATTATAGTAATTGTTTAATATCATATTCCAAACCATTTGGCATCAATTTCACAACTTAATTCAAATTAAATTAAAATCTAACTATATGAGTTTCTAAACAATTAAGCAAGCAATTCTAACTTAATTTCTATGTATTTAATATCCTATCCCCTCTTTCTTACCTCAATTGAAGATCCTTAAGCTTTTCTTATGCTAAACTCCCTTGTATTTCCTCAAATCTTCAAGTTTGCGTAATTTCTTCTAATGCAAAATTAAAGAGCTTGAGTATGACAATGAAGGTTTTGAAAACTTGAAGAGGAAGATGAAAGGTTATAGGATTAGTGAGGTTTTTGGTTTGAGGAAATTTGGAAGGTTGGAGCTGTATTTGCATGTGATAACAGGTTTTGATAATGACAAAGGAAACAAGCAATGCGAAGTCTTCGAAGAATCAAAAACAATTAGAGGTATCATATAAACTAAGATGCAAGAAGAAAACGATTTCACAAAGGTTCAAGAAATCAAGAAACCAATGAGCCAAGACATAGGAAAGCAACCATGCATCACTAGATTCAAATGGATGACCAACAGGCATGGAAAAATGTCAAAATGCAAAGCCTGAATCGATTCAAGCACGAGTGAATCGATTCATAGCCCTGGAAGTCACAAAAATAGGAAACAGAATGGGTCGAATCGATTCACCATGACCCTGAATCGATTCGAACACCTGGGAGTCACTTTAATTGAAGACAGAATGTCTTGAAACGATTCAGAGAATCCTTGAATCGATTCATACGAGTCAGAAACTCCAAATTGCAGAAACAGAATGCCTTAAATCGATTCAGACAATGCTCGAATCGATTCACACGAATCTGAAACTTAAATTTGCACACATCAGAATGCTTCGAATCGATTCAAGGCACTACGAATCGATTCGAGAAGTGGGAAACACCACTAAAAAGATAGATTTAAGTGGGAAACATGGACCTAATCTTATAATACGCAGAGACAAGCTGGAGCCATCATCTTGCAACGGCTAGAAGGCCTCAACACTGCACAAATGACTCTATA
This sequence comes from Clitoria ternatea, assembly GCA_037962975.1. Taxonomy (NCBI): domain Eukaryota; kingdom Viridiplantae; phylum Streptophyta; class Magnoliopsida; order Fabales; family Fabaceae; genus Clitoria; species Clitoria ternatea. The sequence continues at coordinate 220,048,653 of CM075671.1, forward strand.
TAATGAAGAGGAATTCAAGCACATCAAGGAGAACCAAGAAGCTATAATCCTTTGCTTTCTCTTGTGCTTTGTAAGCCCTATTTTCTTGTATCATTTCATTTGTATATCCTCTCATCTTGAGAGATTAGAAAGTGTGTGAGCTATCATTGTCTATTCACTCTATTAAGAGAGTTATTCACTTGTAAACACTTCATAAACACCAAAGATTTTCACTCTAGGTTGAGTGGTCACAAAGGTTGGGGTTCAACCTTTGGGTATTGAGAGTTTGAGAGATTGGGTGGGTTACCCTAGTGCTAGTGAGGATTGAGTTCTTGAGTGTGGGACACTAGGAAGCTGCAATTGCTCATAGCTTGTATCTCTAAACTTCAATAGTGGAAATCCTCTAAGTGGGTTGCTTAGAGGCGAGACGTACACCGGTTTGGGTGGAACTCGTTACATCGGTTTGCAAGCTTCTCTTCCTTACTCTTTACTTTCATATACTGTATATTGATTGATTGGTATTGATTGCTTGTGAAGTTCATACTTGAATTTGCTTAATTTGTTATACTTCAAAAGCTGCCTACCAAGTGTTTGCTAAATTGCCTCAGCAATATTTTCCATTGTAGTGCTTTGCATATTTTCCTTTACTTAATTTCACTTGTATATTCTCATAAACTTGGTTATAAAAATCAATTTCAAAGGCATTCCAATCAAAAGTTTTATAACTCAATTCACCCCCCCTCTTGAGTATTGAGGCCACTTGAACAACAAGTGGTATCAGAGCTTGACTCTTGGTAGATCAAGCTTAACAGCTTCAAGAGACTAGATGGCCTCAAGTTCTCAAAATGTTTTTCCCGAGGGTGGTGCGATAAACAGACCTCCCGCTTTCAATGGGGAAGGGTATGCCTTTTGGAAAGAGAGAATGAAAATCTTCATTCAATCAATTGACTTGAGAATCTGGAATGCCATTGAAAATGGTCCTTATATACCAATGCATACAGTAGATAGTAAAAATGTTGAAAAACCTATAGATGAATGGACAAGCGAGGAAGAAAAGAAAGTTCAATATGGCTACAAGGCCAAAAATCTAATTACTATGGCTTTAGGTCAAGATGAATTTTTTAGAATAATGACTTGCCAAACTGCTAAAGAGATGTGGGATACTCTACAAGTAACTCATGAAGGTACTAACGATGTAAAGGACTCTAAGATTAGTACACCAACTAGTCAATATGAGTGCTTTAGATTAAACTCACATGAATCAATTGTTGATATGCAAAAAAGATTCACTCTCATCATTAATCAACTCATTACACTTGGAAAGACTTACACTAACAAAGAGCTCATTCATAAAGTGTTGAAAAGTCTTAACAGAGAATGGCAACCGCTAGTTACCGCCATCAAACAATCTCCTAGCATAAACGAAATGTCTCTTGCCACACTATTTGGTAAGTTGCAGGAACAGGAACAAGAGCTGAAAGAATTAAAGATGGCGCAAGAGGAAAAAAAATCTTCCAAGAAAAAGGGTCTCGCTCTCAAGGCTACTCCCATAAATGAAGAAGAATCCGGAAGTGAACTTAATGAAGAAGAAGAGTTTGGACTATTTATGAAACGCTTCGGGAAATTCATGAAAGGCAAACGCTTCCAAAGAAGCTTCAAAAACCCAAGTAAGAAACCTATCACTAAAGAAAATTCTTCCTCACCCAATTGTTTTGAATGTGGCAAGGAAGGGCACTTCAAAGCGGATTGCCCAAATCTTAAGAAGAAGGGAAAAGAGAAAAGAGGAAGAAGGAAAGCATATATAGCATGGGATGAAAATGAGATAAGCAGCTCGGATGACTCAGAAAATGAAGAAGCAAACCTTTGCCTCATGGCCAACCACCAAGAAGAAGATGATGAGGTAAACTTCCATGACTTAGATAAGGATGAATTACTTGATGCTCTAGAGGAATTGTATGATAAATTTACAAAAGTCTCCAATAGACTTAAGGTGTCTAGAAAAACTAGTGACACTCTAGAGATGCACCTTATGGAGGTTTGCAAAGAGAATGAATGCTTAAAAGAAGAATTGAAAAACGCTCAAACATGTTCCAAAAGTAAACCTTGTGATTTTGCTAAGAAAGTTGTTGATCTAGAAAATAAAGTCCTAGATCTAAACAAAACCTTAGAGAGGTTTACAAATGGTAGAGATAATCTGAATGTACTACTTGGAAATCAAAGATGCATGTTTGACAAAACTGGTTTAGGGTACAATTCTGTTAAAAAGGAAAAGCATTACAAAAACTTCTTTGTACCCCCTATGAGATCATCCTCGCCCTTTATGAAATGCAATCATTGTGGATTCAAAGGTCATAACTCTTCAAATTGCAATGTTAGAAAATTAGGGCCAAAGGTTATAAGAAAGGTGTGGATTCCCAAAGGGACATTACCACAAGCTAACCTTAAAGGACCCAACATAAAATGGGTACCTAGTTCTCTAAACTGATTTTGTTTTGTAGGTATGCTTCAAGGCAAGCAACACCCATTGGTACTTGGATAGTGGGTGTTCAAAGCATATGACGGGAGACATAAGCAAATTTACATCATTCATTCCCAAAAGAAAAGGAAGTGTCACCTACGGAGACAACACTAAAGGAAGAATCCTAGGCATTGGAAATATTGGTAAGAATTCTTCCACCTCCATAAGTGACGTATTGTATGTTAAAGGCCTCAAACATAATCTACTTAGCATAAGTCAATTATGTGACAAAGGATATAGAGTTTTATTTGAATCCAATTGTTGTATAATTGAGAATAAGCTAAATAAAGAGGTCAAATTTGTTGGAAAAAGAATTGATAACATTTACATGATTGATGTGGATAGTTTGTCTACAAATGATGAACAATGCTTTATTTCAAAAGAGGATGAAACTTGGCTATGGCATAGAAGAATAGCTCATATACATGTAGACCACTTGAACAAACTTGTTTCTAAAGATTTAGTAATTGGTTTACCAAAGCTTAAGTTTGAAAATAGATTTTGTGATGCATGTCAAAAGGGAAAACAAGTAAAGGCATCTTTTCAATCCAAAAACATTGTTTCCACACAAAGACCTTTACAACTTTTGCACATGGACTTATTTGGACCATCCAAAATTAAAAGCTTTGGAGGTAATTACTATGGTCTAGTTATAGTAGATGACTATTCAAGATATACATGGACATTGTTTCTTGCTCATAAAAATGAAGCATATCATGCATTCAAGAAACTTGCAAAGATTATCCAAAATGAGCAAAACTCAAAAATTGCATCCATTAGAACCGATCATGGGGGAGAATTTGAAAATCAATCTTTCGAAAAGTTTTGTGAAAAACATGGTATTAACCACAACTTTTCAGCTCCTAGAACTCCACAACAAAATGGAGTAGTTGAAAGGAAAAATAGATCTTTAGTGGAGCTTGCTAGAACCATGCTAAATGAAAATAATATTGCAAAACATTTTTGGGCCGATGCAGTAAACACCGCGTGTTATGTTATGAATAGATGTTTAATAAGGCCTATTTTAAAGAAAACCCCCTATGAGCTTTACAAGGGTAGAAAACCCAACATTGCATACTTTCATATTTTTGGATGCAAGTGTTTTGTGCTCAACAATGGAAAGGATAATCTAGGAAAGTTTGATGCAAAATCTGATGAGGCAATATTCCTAGGATACTCTCAATCAAGTAAATCTTATAGAATCTTCAACAAACAAACAAACACCATTGAAGAATCTATTCATGTTAAATTTGATGAAAATAGCCATAACCCTCCGAGAGAGGAAGATGTTGATGATCTTGTAGGTACCTTCCAAGAAATGAACTTGGAAGACAAAGAAAAAGTCAACAATGATGGAGGAGCAACACAAATTGATAAACAAGATTGGGTAACCTTAAAGGATCATCCCTTGGACAAAATCATTGGAGAAATAACCAAAGGGGTAAGTACTCGAAATGCCATTAGAAATGCATGCAATCACTTAGCTTTTGTATCCCAAATTGAACCCAAAAATATTGATGAAGCCATTATTGATGAGCATTGGATGTTGGCCATGCAAGAAGAGTTAAACCAATTTGAAAGAAATGAAGTTTGGGAACTTGTGCCAAGACCCAATGACCATCTAATAATAGGCACCAAATGGGTTTTTAGAAATAAGCTAGATGAAAATGGTATAATAATAAGAAACAAAGCTAGACTAGTTGCAAAGGGATACAATCAAGAAGAGGGAATAGATTATGAAGAAACATATGCTCCCGTAGCTAGGTTAGAAGCCATTAGGTTATTGCTAGCTTTTGCATGCTGTATGGATTTCAAACTTTATCAAATGGATGTCAAAAGTGCATTTTTAAACGGCTTCATTCAAGAAGAAGTTTATGTAGATCAACCTCCCGGCTTTGAAAATCATAAATTTCCAAACCATGTCTTTAAATTGAGAAAAGCTTTATATGGTTTGAAACAAGCTCCAAGAGCTTGGTATGAAAGACTAAGCAAATTCCTTTTAGAACACAATTTTGAAAGAGGAAAGGTTGATACTACACTGTTTATAAAACGCAAAAATAATAACATTCTTTTGGTACAAATTTATGTGGATGACATAATATTTGGTGCTACTAATGAAAATCTTTGTCAAGAGTTTGCCAAGATTATGCAGAATAAGTTTGAAATGTCCTTGATGGGAGAACTCACCTTCTTCCTTGGATTACAAATAAAACAAGCAAATGATGGAACGTTCATTAGCCAAACTAAGTATTGTAGGGAACTACTTAAAAGGTTTGGAATGGACAAGGCAAATGAAATAGCAACACCCATGAGTACATCCTGCTATCTAGACAAAGATGAAAAGGGTAAGGACGTTGAAATCACTAAATATCGAGGTATGATTGGATCTTTACTGTATTTAACTGCTAGTAGGCCCGATATTATGTTTGCGGTATGCATGTGTGCTAGATATCAAGCATGTCCTAAAGAATCACACTTAACTGCCGTAAAAAGAATTTTGAAATATCTTGTGGGTACTCAAAATGTTGGTTTGTGGTATCCCAAAGGCGTTGAATGTAATCTCTTAGGATATTCCGACTCTGACTTTGCGGGCTGTAAACTTGATAGAAAAAGTACTAGTGGCACATGTCATTTACTTGGTAGTTCCCTTGTTTCTTGGCATAGCAAGAAGCAAGCAAGTGTTGCATTATCTACGGCTGAGGCAGAATATGTAGCCGCCGATAGTTGTTGTGCTCAAATTCTTTGGATGAGACAACAACTTCTTGATTTTAGCATTGTTTTAAACAAAGTACCCATCAAATGTGATAATACTAGTGCCATTAACATCTCAAAGAATCCTGTAATGCACTCTAGAACAAAGCACATTGAAATTAGGCATCACTTTATTAGAGACCATGTGTTAAAAGGGGATTGTGTACTTGAACATGTTGAAACTTCTAGGCAACTAGCAGATATTTTCACAAAACCCTTGGCTAGAGAATAATTCATCCACATTAGAAGAGAATTGGGCATTCTTGATATGACAAATTGTGTTTGAATGATCTCTTAATCTTGTGTATTGATTGCTTGATAACTTTTATTAAATGATAATGAGCAAAGAGATCCCCATGAAAACGTTGATTTATTGATCCAAAATGAAATTCCTCATGCCTTGAATAATTTGGAATGGATAGAAATGAAATTTGGAGTGAAACAGCCATTCGAATTGATTCAGCATCCCCTCGAATCGATTCAAATACCTAATGATTCAAATTTCTCAAAACAGCAACGTTCGAATCGATTCACACTACCCTTTGAATCGATTCAAACACCTGTTGGTTCATATTCTTTCAAACAGAGAGGTTCAAATCGATTCAGCACATTCTCGAATCGATTCACGCACCTGATTCTCCCATTTCTCTCAAGTCAGTAACGCTCGAATCGATTCACCCATCCCTCGAATCGATTCACGCGACAGTTTTTGCATAATAACGCTGATTTAAGCCATTTAATCACTCATTTCCTCATTTCACTCTCCCACTATCTCCCACTCTCTCCTCTCAAACCTCTCAACTTCCTCTCTAAACCTTCCATTCAACTCCTCCATCTTCAATGGCTTCCTCCTCCCAACCTCGCAAGAAGCAACGTGCAAACATTGCTGCAGCTTCCATGCCTCAACATTATGATTTATCAAGATTCTTTACCACCCAAACAGAACTAGAAAGGTACCAATCCTCCTTCTCTGAGAAAAATATCATTTCCCCTCATTGGATTGATCTCCCATTTTTTGAGACTTCTGGACTTCTTCTACTCACTACTCTGCATCAACAAGAGCTTGTTGGTTTCATGGCTCTTGAGGAAGTGGCTATATACCCCGAGTTGATTCGTGTCTTTTACTCCACTCTACGCCTTCAAGATGCTCGATACATTGCCAAGGTGAAAGGTAAAACTATTATTCTTGACAATGCAGTTATGAATCAAGTAGGCTTACTCCCTCTTAGCAATGCTTCCTTCCATGGCAAAGAACCTCCTCTTGCATGGAATTATAATCCTTTGGAGGCAAGATCCTTCTTCAATCTTGCAGGTCCCTCTAGCACGGTTGGCACCTTGAGTCTCTATCACCATCTCCTATATTTTGTCCTTGTGAAAATTCTCCTCCCTTCCGGTGGAAATTATGCAAGGCTCAATGAAGCCCAAATTTTGCTGCTCTGGGCAATTGTCAATGAAAAGGACATTAATTGGATTGACTTGATCAGGCATCATATGATTGAAGCCCAAAACCTTGCTCATCTTCCGTATGCTATATTCATTACCAAATTGCTCCGCCACTTCAAAGTGGATTTGAAAAATGAAATCAAAGAAATGGTTGGTCCCAAAGCACCTATTGGCAAACCTCATCTCACCAAGATGAATATTGTTGAGTACCATGGCAGGTGGTAATTTCTTAGACGTCCTCGTCACGAAGCTGAAGATGACGCTCCTCCTCCTCCTTCACCCGCTCCTACTGATGATCTATTCACCAGACTCACTGCTCACCTGGACCAGCGCCTCAACTCTATGGAAGCCAACATCAATGCTCGACTGGACAAAATTGAAGCAAATATGGAAGAGCGGTACACCGAGTTAGCCACCCAGATTTCCAGCATCCACTTCCCACAGCCTTGATTGATTTTACTTTCTTTGTTTAAATTTCATGTTAAGACTTGGTTGTTTTTCTGCCATTTTACTCTGGTTTATGACTATTTGGTTAATTATTTGCACAATTATCTCGCCTTCGATGATTAAGTTTCAATTGCGTTACCTGCGCTTATTACTCGATTAACTGCATATTCTCAAATTTTTGTTTTTGATAATGACAAAGGGGGAGAGATATAAATATGCTATTCTTTAAAAACAAGAAATACATGATTCTGTAAAAAGAAGAAATACATGTGAGATATATGTGTATGTGTGTATTTTTTTCAATGCTTGAAAAATTTGATGGTTTTATTGAAAAACAAAGGGGGAGACATATTTCCTTAAAAGACATAATTGTTTAAACAAATAGAGACATTATTCTTCATAACTTGTTATTATTAAACACCCCAAGAGATGGCCATTGGTTGTCATCATCAAAAAGGGGGAGAATGTATTTGCATGTGATAATAGGTTTTGATAATGACAAAGGAAACAAGCAATGCGAAGTCTTCGAAGAATCAAAAACAATTAGAGGTATCATATAAACTAAGATGCAAGAAGAAAACGATTTCACAAAGGTTCAAGAAATCAAGAAACCAATGAGCCAAGACATAGGAAAGCAACCATGCATCACTAGATTCAAATGGATGACCAACAGGCATGGAAAAATGTCAAAATGCAAAGCCTGAATCGATTCAAGCACGAGTGAATCGATTCACAGCCCTGGAAGTCACAAAAATAGGAAACAGAATGGGTCGAATCGATTCACCATGACCCTGAATCGATTCGAACACCTGGGAGTCACTTTAATTGAAGACAGAATGTCTTGAATCGATTCAGAGAATCCTTGAATCGATTCATACGAGTCAGAAACTCCAAATTGCAGAAACAGAATGCCTCGAATCGATTCAGACAATGCTCGAATCGATTCACACGAATCTGAAACTTAAATTTGCACACATCAGAATGCTTCGAATCGATTCAAGGCACTACGAATCGATTCGAGAAGTGGGAAACACCACTAAAAAGACAGATTTAAGTGGGAAACATAGACCTAATCTTATAATACGCAGAGACAAGCTGGAGCCATCATCTTGCAACGGCTAGAAGGCCTCAACACTGCACAAATGACTCTATATAATGAAGAGGAATTCAAGCACATCAAGGAGAACCAAGAAGCTACAATCCTTTGCTTTCTCTTGTGCTTTGTAAGCCCTATTTTCTTGTATCATTTCATTTGTATATCCTCTCATCTTGAGAGATTAGAAAGTGTGTGAGCTATCATTGTCTATTCACTCTATTAAGAGAGTTATTCACTTGTAAACACTTCATAAACACCAAAGATTTTCACTCTAGGTTGAGTGGTCACAAAGGTTGGGGTTCAACCTTTGGGTATTGAGAGTTTGAGAGATTGGGTGGGTTGCCCTAGTGCTAGTGAGGATTGAGTTCTTGAGTGTGGGACACTAGGAAGCTGCAATTGCTCATAGCTTGTATCTCTAAACTTCAATAGTGGAAATCCTCTAAGTGGGTTGCTTAGAGGCGAGACGTACACCGGTTTGGGTAGAACTCGTTACATCGGTTTGCAAGCTTCTCTTCCTTACTCTTTACTTTCATATACTGTATATTGATTGATTGGTATTGATTGCTTGTGAAGTTCATACTTGAATTTGCTTAATTTGTTATACTTCAAAAGCTGCCTACCAAGTGTTTGCTAAATTGCCTCAGCAATATTTTCCATTGTAGTGCTTTGCATATTTTCCTTTACTTAATTTCACTTGTATATTCTCATAAACTTGGTTATAAAAATCAATTTCAAAGGCATTCCAATCAAAAGTTTTATAACTCAATTCACCCCCCCTCTTGAGTATTGAGGCCACTATTTGTAAAAATAATAATATTCACAATATAAAATGACTAAAAACCCTACAAAGACTTCATAAATGCACACGTATGCATGGACGCACGTACGCACACACAAAAATTATTATGTACTATTATTCTATCGAATCCAAAACAACATTAAAAGTATTTATAAATTTTGTATAGAACTTTTAAAAAGAAAAGACGTCTCGCCACTACTTTTTTTTCTATCAACATATTATGTTATTTTATGTTTATTAAGAAATTTTGTTATTTTAGGTAAACATATTAAACTTATCAATTATTCTTTGTATACTTTTAAAATTACAATGAATAATAAGGAAGAAAGATCAATGATTATCTCATATTCCACTGATATAAATAGTTTCAAGATTAGTTAATAAGAGTATGTGTTGAAAAAAATAATTAATGCACATTGTAAATTGAAAGAAGTCATTTAAAATTAACAAGAAAAATTCCCAACCACGTCTCATAAAAAGGATAAGGGAAAATACATTAAAAACTAAGGAAAAATAAAATAAAATATTTATATTTTTAATAATATTAATATCTTTTAAATTAAATAGATCAAATAAGACTTGATCTGATCCTTTCGCGATTCTCTTAGTAAATAAACCTTAAAAAATAAAAGAATATAATTATTAATAATATATAATTTGTTAATTATTTTTGTCTGATTCTTTTACTATCGATCTTTACTATAAATAATTGGAAAAGGGAATTAATCATCTTCTATTGATAATTGATAGCAGAAGCGAGAGAATCTAATTAAGAATAATAGTTGTAAAAATAATAACATTTAATTGATATCAAAGATGACTGAATCCATTTAAGAATGCTATTTGTAAAAATAATAATATTCACGTTATCAAACGACTAAAAAACTCACAAAGACTTCATAAAGGCACACGCATGCATGGACGCACGTACGCACGCACGAAAATTATTATGTACTATTATTGTATGGAATCCAAAACAATATTAAAAGTATTTATAAATATTGTGTAGAACTTTTAAAAAGAAAAGAAGTCTCGCCACTACTTCTTTTTCTATCAACAAATTATGTTATTTTATGTTTATTAAGAAATTTAGTTATTTTTGGTAAACATATTAAACTTGTCAATTATTCTTGGTATACTTTTAAACTTACATTGAATAATAAGGAAGAAAGATTAATGATTATTTCATATTCCATTGATATAAATAATATCAAGACTAATTAATAAGAGTATGTGTTGAAAAAAATAATCAATGCACATTGTGAATTGAAATAAGTCATATAAAATTCACAAGAAAAATTATAAAACACGTCTCATAAAAAGGATAAGAGAAAATACATTAAAAATTAAGGAAAAATAAAATAAAATATTTATATTTTTTAATAATATTAATATCTTTTAAATAAAATAGATCAAATAAGACTTGATGTAATCCCTTACGTGATTCTCTTACTAAATAAACCTTAAAAAATAAAAGAATATAATTATTAATAATATATAATTTGTTAATTATTTTTGTCTGATTCTTTTACAATCGATCTTTACTATCAATAAATGGAAAAGCGAATTAATCATCTTCTATTGATAATTGATAGCAGAATGAGAGAATCTAATTAAGAATAATATTTGTAAAAATAATAACATATAATTGATATTAAAGATGACTGAATTCATTTAAGAATGCTATTTGTAAAAATAATAATATTCAGGTTATCAAACGACTAAAAAACTCACAAAGATTTCATAAATCCACACGAATGCATGGACGCACGTACGCACACATGAAAATTATTATGTACTATTATTGTATGGAATCCAAAACAACATTAAAAGTATTTATCAATATTGTAAAGAACTTTTAAAAAGAAAAGAAGTCCCGTCACTACTTCTTTTTCTATTAACATATTATGTTATTTTATGTTTATTAAGAAATTTAGTTATTTTAGGTAAACATATTAAACTTGTCAATTATTCTTCGTATACTTTCTAAAATTACATTGAATAATATGAAAGAAATTTAGTTATTTTAGAAAAACATATTAAACTTGTCAATTATTCTTGGTATACTTTTTAAATTACATTGAATAATAAGGAAGAAAGATCAATGATTATTTCATATTCCACTGATATAAATAGTTTCAAGATTAATTAATAAGAGTATATGTTTAAAAAAATAATCAATGCACATTGTAAATTGAAAGAAGTCATTTAAAATTAACAAGAAAAATTCTCAACCACGTCTCATAAAAAGGATAAGGGAAAATACATTAAAAACTAAGGAACAATAAATATATTATTTATATTTTTGATTAAAATAAATATATTTTAAATTAAATGCATCAAATAAGACTTGATGTGATTCCTTACGGGATTCTCTTACTAAATTAACCTTAAAAATAAAATAATATAATTATTAATAATATATAATTTGTTAATTATTTTTGTCGGATTCTTTTACTATTGATCTTTACTATCAATAAATGGAAAAAGGAATTCATCATCTTCTATTCATAATTGATAGCAAAAGCGAGAGAATCTAATTAAGAATAATATTTATAAAAATAATAACATATAATTAATATCAAAGATGACTGAATCTATTTAAGAATGCTATTTGTAAAATTAATAATATTCACATTATAAAACGACTAAAAAACTCACAAAGACTTCATAAATGCACACGCATGCGTGGACGCACGTACGCACGCACAAAAATTATTATGTACTATTATTGTATGGAATCCAAAACTACATTAAAAGTATTTATAAATTTTGTATAGAACTTTTAAAAAGAAAATACGTCTCGCCACTACTTCTTTTTCTATCGACATATTATGTTATTTTATGTTTATTAAGAAATTTTGTTATTTTAGGTAAACATATTAAACTTGTCAATTATTCTTTGTATACTTTTAAAATTACAATGAATAATAAGGAAGAAAGATCAATGATTATTTCATATTCCACTGATATAAATAGTTTCAAGATTAGTTAATAAGAGTATGTGTTGAAAAAAATAATCAATGCACATTGTAAATTGAAAGAAGTCATTTAAAATTAACAAGAAAAATTCTCAACCACGTCTCATAAAAAGGATAAGGGAAAATACATTAAAAACTAAGGAAAAATAAAATAAAATATTTATATTTTTTAATAATATTAATATCTTTTAAATTAAATGGATCAAATAAGACTTGATCTAATCCCTTACGTGATTTTCTTAGTAAATAAACCTTAAAAAATAAAAGAATATAATTATTAATAATATATAATTTGTTAATTATTTTTGTCTGATTCTTTTACTATCGATCTTTACTATAAATAATTGGAAAAGGGAATTAATCATCTTCTATTGATAATTGATAGCAGAAGCGAGAGAATCTAATTAAGAATAATATTCATAAAAATAATAACATATAATTGATATCAAAGATGACTGAATTCATTTAGAAATGCTATTTGTAAAAATAATAATATTCACGTTATAAAATCACTAAAAAACTCACAAAGACTTCATAAATGCACACGCATGCTTAGACGCACGTACGCACGTACGAAAATTATCATGTACTATTATTCTATCGAATCCAAAAAAACATTAAAAGTATTTATAAATATTGTATAGAATTTTTAAAAAGAAAAAAAGTCTCACCACTACTTCTTTTTCTATGAACATATTATGTTATTTTATGTTTATTAAGAAATTTAGTTATTTTAGGTAAACATATTATACTTGTTAACTATTCTTGGTAAACTTTTAAAATTACATTAAATAATAAGGAAGAAAGATCAATGATTATTTTATATTCGACTGATATAAATAGTATCAAGCTTAATTAAGAAGAGTATGTGTTGAAAAAAATAATCAATGCACATTATAAATTGAAAAAGTCATATAAATTAACAAGAAAAATTATAAAACACGTCTGATAAAAAGGATAAGAGAAAATACATTAAAAATTAAGGAAAAATAAAATAAAATATTTATATTTTTTAATAATATTAATATCTTCTAAATTAAATGGATCAAATAAGACTTGATGTGATCCCTTACGTGATTCTCTTACTAAATAAACCTTAAAAAATAAAAGAATAATTATTAATAATATATAATTTATTAAATATTTTTGTAAGATTCTTTTACTATCGATCCTTACTATCAATAAATGGGAAATGGAATTAATAATCTTTTATTGATAATTGATAGGAAAAGCGAGAGAATCTAATTAAGAATAATATTTTTAGAAATAATAACATATAATTGATATCAAAGATGACTGAATCTATTTAAGAATGCTCTTTGTAAAAATAATAATATTCACATTATCAAACGACTAAAAAACTCACAAAGACTTCATAAATCCACACGAATGCATGGACGCACGTACGCACGCACGAAAATTATTATGTACTATTATTGTATGGAATCCAAAACAACATTAAAAGTATTTATAAATATTGTATAGAACTTTTAAAAACAAAAGAAGTCTCACCACTACTTCTTTTTCTTTCAACATATTATGTTATTTTATGTTTATTAAGAAATTTAGTTATTTTTGGTAAACATATTAAACTTGTCATTTATTCTTGGTATACTTTTAAAATTACATTGAATAATAAGGAAGAAAGATCAATGATTATTTCATATTCCACTTGATTAAATATTATCAAGACTAATTAAAAAGAGTATGTGTTGAAAACAATAATCAATGCGCATTGTCAATTGAAATAAGTCATATAAAATTATCAAGGAAAATTATAAAACACGTCTCATTAAAAGGATAAGAGAAAATACATTAAAAATTAAGGAAAAATAAAATAAAATATTTTTATTTTTTAAGAATATTAATATCTTTTAAATTAAATAGATCAAATAAGACTTGATGTGATCCATTACGTGATTCTCTTACTAAATAAACCTTAAAAAATAAAAGAATATAATTATTAATAATATATAATTTGTTAATTATTTTTGTCTGATTCTTTTACTATTGATCTTAACTATCAATAAATGGAAAAGGGAATTAACCATCTTCTATTGATAATTGATAGCAGAAGTGAGAGAATCTAATTAAGAATAATATTTATAAAAATAATAACATTTAATTGATTTCAAAGATGACTGAATCCATTTAAGAATGATATTTGTAAAAATAATAACATTCACGTTATAAAATGACAAAAAATCTCACAAAGACTTCATAAATGCACACGCATGCATGGACGCACGTACGCACGTATGAAAATTATTATGTAAATTATTATGTACTATTATTCTATGGAATCCAAAAAAACATTAAAAGTATTTATAAATATTGTATAGAACTTTTAAAAGAAAAGAAGTCTCGCCACTACTTCTTTTTCTATCAACATATTATGTTATTTTATATTTATTAAGAAATTTAGTTATTTTACGTAAACATATTATACTTGTTAACTATTCTTGGTATACTTTTCAAAATACATTGAATAATAAGGAAGAAAGATCAATGATTATTTCATATTCCACTGATATAAATAGTTTCAAGATTAATTAATAAGAGTATATGTTGAAAAAAATAATCAATGCACATGTAAATTGAAAGAAGTCATATAAAATTAACAAGATAAATTCTAAAACACGTCTCATAAAAAGGATAAGAGAAAATACATTAAAAATTAAGGAAAATTAAAATATATTATTTATATTTTTAATAATATTAATATCTTTTAAATTAAATGGATCAAATAAGACATGATGTGATCCCTTATGGGATTCTCTTACTAAATAAACCTTAAAAACTAAAAGAATATAATTATTAATAATATATAATTTGTTAATTATTTTTGTGTGATTCTTTTACTATTGATTTTTACTATCAATAAATGGAAAAGGGAATTAATCATCTTCTATTGATAATTGATAGCAAAAGCGAGAGAATCTAATTAAGAATAATATTTATAAAAATAATAACATATAATTGATATCAAAGATGACTGAATCCATTTAAGAATGCTATTTGTAAAATAATAATATTCATGTTATAAAATGACTAAAAAACTCACAAAGACTTCATAAATGCACACACATGCATGGATGCACGTATGCACGCATGAAAATTATTATGTACTATTATTGTATGGAATCCGGAACAACATTAAAAGTATTTATAAATATTGTATAGAACTTTTAAAAAGAAAAGAAGTCGCGCCACTACTTCTTTTTCTATCAACATATTATGTTATTTTATGTTAATGAAAAACTTTAGTTATTTTAGCTAAACATATTAAATTTGTCAATTATTCTTGGTATACTTTTAAAATTACAATGAGTAATAAGGAAGAAAGATCAATGATTATTTCATATTCCACTAATATAAATAGTTTCATGATTAATTAATAAGACTATATATTGAAAAAAATAATCAATGTACATTGTAAATTGAAAGAAGTCATATAAAATTAACAAGAAAAATTCTAAAACACGTCTCACAAAAAGAATAAGAGAAAATACATTAAAAACTAAGGAAAAATAAAATATATTTTTTATATTTTTTATTAAAATAAATATATTTTAAATTAAATGGATCAAATAAGACATGATGTGATCCCTTACGGGATTCTCTTACTAAATAAACCTTAAAAATAAAAGAATATAATTACTAACAATATATAGTTTGTTAATTATTTTTGTCAGATTCTTTTATTATCGATCCTTACTATCAATAAATAGAAAAGGGAATTAATCATCTTCTATTGATAATTGATAGCAAAAGTGAGAGAATCTAATTAAGAATAATATTTATAAAAAAATAACATATAATTGATATCAAAGATGACTGAATCCATTTAAGAATGCTATTTGTAAAAATAATAATATTCACGTTATAAAACGAGCAAAAAACTCACAAAGACTTCATAAAGGCACACGCATGCATGGACGCACGTAGGCACGCATCAAAATTATTATGTACTATTATTGTATGGTATCCAAAACAACATTTAAAGTATTTATAAATATTGTATAGAACTTTTAAAAAGAAAAGAAGTCTCGCAACTACTTCTTTTTCTATCAACATATTATGTTATTTTATATTTCTTAAGAAAGTTAGTTATTTTAGGTAAACATATTAACCTTCTCAATTATTCTTGGTTTACATTTTAAAATTACATTGAATAATAAGGAAGAAAGATCAATGATTATTTCATATTGCACTAATATAAATAGTAACAAGCTAAATTAATACGAGTATATGTTGGAAAAAATAATCAATACACATTGTAAATTGAAAGAGGTCATATAAACTTAACAAGAAAAATTCTAAAACACGTCTCATAAAAAGGATAAGAGAAAATACATTAAAAACTAGGGAAAATTAAATATATTGTTTATATGTTTTATTAAAATAAATATATTTTAAATTAAATGCATCAAATAAGACTTGATGTGATCCCTTATGCGATTCTCTTACTAAATAAACCTTAAAAAATAAAAGAATATAATTATTAACAATATATAATTTGTTAATTATTTTTGTTAGATTCTTTAATTATCGATCATTACTATCAATAAATGGAAAAGGGAATTAATCATCTTCTATTGATAATTAATAGCAAAAGTGAGAGAATCTAATTAAGAATAATATTTATACAAATAATAACATATAATTGATATCAAAAATGACTGAATCCACTTAAGAATGCTATTTGTAAAAATAATAATATTCACATTATAAAATGACAAAAAAACTCACAAAGACTTCATAAATGCACACCCATGCATGGACGCACGTACGCACGCACGAAAATTATTGTGTACTATTATTGTATGGAATCCAAAACAACATTAAAAGTATTTATAAATATTGTATAGAACTTTTAAAAAGAAAAAAGACGTCTCCCCACTACAATTTTTTATCAACATATTATGTTATTTTATGTTTATTAAGAAATTTAGTTATTTTTGGTAAACATATTAAACTTGTCAATTATTCTTGGTATACTTTTAAAATTACATTAAATAATAAGGAAGAAATGATAATGATTATTTTATATTCCACTGATATAAATAGTCTTAAGATTAATTAATAAGAGTATGTGTTAAAAAAAATAATCAATGCACATTGTAAATTGAAAGAAGTCATATAAAATTAACAAAAAAATTCTAAAACATGTCTCATTAAAAGGATAAGAGAAAATACATTAAAAACTAAGGAAAAATAAAATATATAATTTATATTTTTTATTAAAATAAATATATTTTAAATTAAATACATCAAATAAGACTTGAAGTGATCCCTTACACGATTCTCTTACTAAATAAACCTTAAAAAATAAAAGAATGAAAATATTTATAATATATAAGTTGATAATTATTTTTGTCTAATTCTTTTATTATCAATCATTACTATCAATAAGTGGAAAAAAGAATTAATCATCTTCTATTGATAATTAATAGCAAAAGTGAGAGAATCTAATTAAGAATAATATTTATAAAAATAAGAACATATAATTGATATCAAAGATAACTAAATCCATTTATGAATGCTCTTTGTATAGAACTTTTAAAAAGAAAAGAACTCTCGCTACTACTTCTTTTTCTATAAACATATTATGTTATTTTATGTTTATTAGGAAATTTAGTTATTTTAGGTAAACATGTTAAACTTGTCAATTATTCTTGGTATACTTTTAAAATTACATGGAATAATAAGGAAGAAAGATCGATGATTGATTCATATTCCAATGATATAAATAGTATCAAGATTAATTAATAAGAGTACGTGTTGAAAAAAAAATCAATGCACATTGTAAATTGAAAGAAGCCATATAAAATTAACAAAAAAAATTCTAACACACGTCTCATAAAAAGGATAAGAGAAAATACATTAAAAACTAGGGAAAAATTAAATATATTGTTTATATGTTTTATTAAAATAAATATATTTTAAATTAAATGCATCAAATAAGACTTGATGTGATCCCTTATGCGATTCTCTTACTAAATAAACCTCAAAAAATAAAAGAATATAATTATTAACAATATATAATTTGTTAATTATTTTTGTCAGATTCTTTTATTGTCGATCATTACTATCAATAAATAGAAAAGGGAATTAATCATCTTCTATTGATAATTAATAGCAAAAGTGAGAGAATCTAATTAAGAATAATATTTATACAAATAATAACATATAACTGATATCAAAGATGACTAAATCCACTTAAGAATGCTATTTGTAAAAATAATAATATTCACATTATAAAATGACAAAAAAACTCACAAAGACTTCATAAATGCACACCCATGCATGGACGCACGTACGCACGCATGAAAATTATTGTGTACTATTATTGTATGGAATCCAAAACAACATTAAAAGTATTTATAAATATTGTATAGAACTTTTAAAAAGAAAAAAGACGTCTCCCCACTATATTTTTTCTATCAACATATTATGTTATTTTATGTTTATTAAGAAATTTAGTTATTTTTGGTAAACATATTAAACTTGTCAATTATTCTTGGTATACTTTTAAAATTACATTAAATAATAAGGAAGAAATGATAATGATTATTTTATATTCCACTGATATAAATAGTCTCAAGATTAATTAATAAGAGTATGTGTGGAAAAAAATAATCAATGCACATTGTAAATTAAAAGAAGTCATATAAAATTAACAAGAAAAATTCTAAAACACGTCTCATTAAAAGGATAAGAGAAAATACATTAAAAACTAAGGAAAAATAAAATATATAATTTATATTTTTTATTAAAATAAATATATTTTAAATTAAATACATCAAATAAGACTTAAAGTGATCCCTTACGCGATTCTCTTACTAAATAAACCTTAAAAAATAAAAGAATGAAAATATTTATAATATATAAGTTGATAATTATTTTTGTCTAATTCTTTTATTATCAATCTTTACTATCAGTAAGTGGAAAAAAGAATTAATCATCTTCTATTGATAATTAATAGCAAAAGTGAGAGAATCTAATTAAGAATAATATTTATAAAAATAATAACATATAATTGATATCAAAGATAACTAAATCCATTTATGAATGCTCTTTGTATAGAACTTTTAAAAAGAAAAGAAGTCTCACTACTTCTTCTTTTTCTATCAACATATTATGTTATTTTATGTTTATTAAGAAATTTAGTTATTTTAGGTAAACATATTAAACGTGTCAATTATTCTTGGTATACTTTTAAAATTACATGGAATAATAAGGAGGAAAGATCGATGATTGATTCATATTCCATTGATATAAATAGTATCAAGATTAATTAATAAGAGTATGTGTTGAAAAGAAAATCAATGCACATTGTAAATTGAAAGAAGCCATATAAAATTAACAAGAAAAATTCTAAAACACGTCTCATAAAAAGGATAAGAGAAAATACATTAAAAACTAAGGAAAAATAAAATATATAATTTATATTTTTTTATTAAAATAACTATATTTTAAATCAAATACATCAAATAAGACTTGATGTGATCCCTTACGGGATTCTCTTACTAAATAAACGTTAAAAAATAAAAGAATATAATTATTAATAATATATAATTTGTTGATTATTTTTGTCAGATTCTTTTACTATTGATTTTTACTATGAATAAATGGAAAAGGGAATTAATCATCTCCTATTGATAATTGATAGCAAAAGTCAGAGAATCTAATTAAGAATCATATTTATAAAAATAATAACATATAATTGATATCAAAGATGACTGAATCCATTTAAGGATACTATTTGTAAAAATAATAATATTCACATTATAAAACGACAAAAAAACTCATAAAGACTTTATAAATCCACACGCATGCATGGACGCACGTACGCACGCATGAAAATTATTATGTTCTATTATTGTATGGAATCCGAAACAACATTAAAAGTATTTATAAACATTGTATAGAACTTTTAATAAAAAAAAGAGGTCTCGCCACTACTTCTTTTTCTATCAACATATTATGTTATTTTATGTTTATTAAGAAATTTAGTTATTTTAGATAAACACATTAAACTTGTCAATTATTCTTGGTATACTTTTAAAATTACATTGAAAAATAAGGAAGAAGGATTAATGATTATTTCATATTCTACTGATATAAATAGTGTCAAGATTAATTAATAAGAGTATGTATTGAAAACAATTCAATGCACATTGTAAATTGAAAGAAGTCATATAAAATTAACAAGAAAAATTCTAAAATACTTCTCATAAAAAGGATAAGAGAAAATACATTAAAAATTAAGGAAAAATAAAATATATTATTTATATTTTTTAATAATATTAATATCATTTAAATTAATTGGATCAAATAAGATATGATGTGATCCCTTACGGGATTCTCTTACTAAATAAACCTTAAAAAATAAAAGAATATAAATATTAATAATATATAATTTGATAATTATTTTTGTCAGATTCTTTTATTATCGATCTTTACTATCAATAAATGGAAAAAAGAATTAATCATCTTCTATTGATAATTAATAGCAAAAGTGAGAGAATCTAATTAAGAATAATAGTTATAAAAATAATAACATATAATTGATATTAAAGATGACTGAATCTATTTAAGAATGCTATTTGTAAAAATAATAATATTCATGTTATAAAACGACCAAAAAAACTCAAAAAGACTTAATAAATGCACACACAAGCATGGATGCATGTACACACGCACGAAAATTATTATGTACTATTATTGTATGGAATCCGAAACAACATTAAAAGTATTTATAAATATTGTATAGAACTTTTAAAAAGAAAAGAAGTCTCGCGACTACTTCTTTTTCGTTAAGAAATTTTGTTATTTTGGGTAAACATATTAAATTTGTCAATTATTCTTGGTATACTTTTAAAATTACATTGAATAATAAGGAAGAAAGATCAATGATTATTTTATATACCATTGATATAAATGGTATCAAGCTTAATTAATAAGAGTATCTGTTGACAAAAATAATTAATGGACATTGTAAATTGAAAGAAGTCATATAAAATTAACAAGAAAAATTCTAAAACATGTCTCATAAAAAGGATAATAGAAAAATCAATAAAAACTAAGGAAAAACAAAATATATTATTTATATTTTTTCTTAAAATAAATTTATTTTAAATTAAATGCATCAAATAAGACTTTATGGGATCCCTTACGCGATTCTCTTACTAATTACACCTTAAAAAAAAAGAATATAATTATTACTAATATATAATTTGTTAATTATTTTTGTCAGATTCTTTTATTATCGATCTTTACTATCAATAAATTGAAAAGGGAGTTAATCATCTTCTATTGATAATTGATAGCAAAAGTGAGAGAATCTAATTAAGAATAATATGTATAAAAATAATAACATATAATTGATATCAAAGATGACTGAATCTATTTAATAATGCTATTTGTAAGATAATAATATTCACGTTATAAAACGACAAAAAAACTCACAAAGACGTCATAGATGCACACGCAGGCATGGACGCACGTACGCATGCATGAAAATTATTATGTACTATTATTGTATGGAATCCAAAACAACATTAAAAGTATTTATAAATATTGTATAAAACTTTTAAAAAGAAAAGACGTCTCGCCAGTACTTCTTTTTTTATCAACATATTATGTTAGTTTATGTTTATTAAGAAATTTAATTATTTTACGTAAATATATTAAACTTGTCAATTATTCTTGGTATACTTTTAAAATTACATTGAATAATAAGAAAGAAACATAAATTATTATTTCATATTCCACTAATATAAATAGTTTCAAGATTAATTAATAAGAGTATGTCTTGAAAAAAATAATCAATGCATATTGTAAATTGAAAGAAATTATATAAAATTAACCAGAAAAATTATAAAACACGTGTCATAAAAAGGATAAGAGAAAATACATTAAAAACTATGAAAAATAAAATATATTATTTATATTTTTTATTAAAATAAATATATTTTAAATTAAATGCATCAAATAAGACATGATGTGATCCCTAACGTGATTCTCTTACTAAATAAACCTTAAAAATAAAAGAATATAATTACTAACAATATATAATTTGTTAATTATTTTTGTGAGATTCTTTTATTATCGATACTTACTATGAATAAATGGAAAAGGGAATTAATCATCTTCTATTGATAATTGATAGCAAAAGTGAGAGAATCTAATTAAGAATAATATTTATAAAAAAATAGCATATAATTGATATCAAAGATGACTGAATCCATTTAAGAATGCTATTTGTAAAAATAATAATATTCACGTTATAAAACGACCAAAAAACTCACAAAGAGTTCATAAATGCATACGCATGCATGGACGCACGTACGCACGCATGAAAATTATTATGTACTATTATTGTATGGAATCCAAAAAAACATTAAAAGTATTTATAAATATTGTATAGAACTTTTAAAAAGAAAAGAAGGCTATCCACTACTTCTTTTTGTATCAACATATTATGTTATTTTATATGTGTTAAGAAATTTAGTTATTTTAGGTAAACATATTAAACTTGTCAATTATTCTTGGTATACTTTCTAAAATTACATTGAATAATAAGGAAGAAAGATCAATGATTATTTCATATTCCACTGATATAAATAGTATCAAGCTAAATTAATAAGAGTATGTATTGAAAAAAATAATCAATGCACATTGTAAATTGAAAGAGGTCATATAAAATTAATAAGAAAAATTCTAAAACACGTCTCATAAAAAGGATAAGAGAAAATATATTAAAAATTAAAGAAAAATAAAATAAAATATTTATATTTTTTAATAATATTAATATATTTTAAATTAAATGGATCAAATAAGACTTGATGTGATCCCTTACGCGATTCTCTTACTAAATAAACCTTAAAAATAAAAAAAATATAATTATTAATAATATATAATTTGTTAATTATTTTTGTGTGATTCTTTTACTATCGATCTTTACTATCAATAAATGGAAAATGGAATTAATCATCATCTATTAATTAAGAATAATATTTATAATTGATATCAAAGATCACTGAATCTATTTAAGAATGTTAGTTGAAAAAATAATAATATTTAAGAATTCTATTTGTAAAAATAATAATATTTACGTTATAAAACGACTAAAAAACTCACTAAGACTTCATAAATGCACACACATGCTTGGACGCACGTACGCACGCACGAAAATTATTATGTACTATTATTCTATCGAATCCAAAACAACATTAAAAGTATTTATAAATATTGTATAGAATTTTTTAAAAGAAAAAAAGTCTCGCCACTACTTCTTTTTCTATCAACATATTATGTTATTTTATGTTCATTAAGAAATTTAGTTATTTTAGGTAAACATATTAAACTTGTCAATTATTCTTGGTATAATTTTAAAATTACATTGAATAATAAGGAAGAAAGTTCAATGATTATTTTGTATTCCACTGATATAAATATTATCAAGATTAATTAATAAGAGTATGTGTTGAAAAAAAATCAATGCACGTTGTAAATTGAAAGAAGTCATATAAAATTAACGAGAAAAATTCTAAAATAGGTCTCATAAAAAGGATAAGAGAAAATACATTATAAACTAAGGAAAAATAAAATAAAATATTTATATTTGTTAATAATATTAATATCTTTTAAATTAAATGCATCAAATTAGACTTGATGGGATCCCTTACGCGATTTTCTTACTAAATAAACCTTAAAAAATAAAAGAGTATAATTATTAATATATATTATTTGTTAACTATTTTTGTGAGATTCTTTTATTATCGATCTTTATTATCAATAAATGGAAAAGGAAATTAATCATCTTCTATTGATAATTGATAGCAAAAATGAGAGAATCTAATTAAGAATAATATTTATAAAAATAATAACATATAATTCATATCAAAGATGACTGAATCCATTTAAGAATGCTATTTGTGGAAATAATAATATTCACGTTATAAAACAACTAAAAAACTCACAAAGATTTCATAAATGCACACGCATGCATGGACACACGTACGCACGCATGAAAATTATTATGTACTATTATTGTATGGAATCCAAAGCAACATTAAAAGTATTTATAAATATTGTATAGAACTTTTAAAAACAAAAGAAGTCTTGCCACTACTTCTTTTTCTATCAACATATTTTGTTATTTTATGTTTATTAAGAAATTTAGTTATTTTTGGTAAACATATTAAACTTGTCAATTATTCTTGGTATACTTTTAAAATTACATTGAATAATAAGGAAGAAAGATCAATGATTATTTCGTATTCCACGAATATAAATAGTATCAAGACTAATTAATGAGAGTATGTGTTGAAAAAAATAACCAATGCACATTGTAAATTGAAAGAAGTCATATACAATTAACAAGAAAAATTCTAAAACACGTCTCATAAAAAGGATAAGAGAAAATACATTAAAAACTAAGGAAAAATAAAATATATTATTTATATTTTTTAATAATATTAATATCTTTTAAATTAAATGTATCAAATAAGACGTGATGTGATCCCTTACGCGATTCTCTTACTAAATAAACCTTAAAAAATAAAAGAATATAATTATTAATAATATATAATTTGTTAATTATTTTGTCTTATTCTTTTACTATCGATTTTTACTATCAATAAATGGAAAAGAGAATTAATGATCTTCAATTGATAATTGATAGCAAAATTGAGAGAATCTAATTAAGAATAATATTTTAAAAAATAATAACATATAATTGATATCTTAAATCCCTGAATCCATTTAAGAATGCAATTTGTGGAAATAATAATATTCATGTTATAAAATGACGAAAAAACTCATAAAGACTTCATAAATGCACACAAATGCATGGACGCACGTACGCACGCACGAAAATTATTATGTACTATTATTGTATGGAATCCAAAACAACATTAAAAGTATTTATAAATATTGTATAGAACTTTTAAAAAGGAAAAGAAGTCTCACCACTACTTCTTTTTCTATCAACATATTATGTTATTTCATATTTTTTAAGAAATTTAGTTAGTTTAGGAAAACATATTAAACTTGTCAATTATTCTTGGTATACTTTTGAAATTACAATGAATAATAAGGAAGAAAGATCAATGATTATTTCATATTCCACTGATATAAATAGTATCAAGCTTAATTAATAAGAGTATGTGTTGAAAAAAATAATCAATGCACATTGTAAATTGAAAGAAGTCATATAAAATCAACAAGAAAAATTCTAAAACAGGTCTCATAAAAAGGATAAGAGAAAATACATTAAAAATTAATTAAAAATAAAATATATTATTTATATTTTTTTATTAAAATAAATATATTTAAAATTAAATGCATCAAATAAGACATAATGTAATCCCTTACACGATTCTTGAGACGCCCCGAACCCCCACCAAATAAAATAGGGGAGGATTTTTTGCGTCTTTAAAAATATTAATAATTCAAATACTTAGAATGGTGAAGTATTTTTCACTAATCCCCTGGATCTATAATAACCATTCCCATATATGAAGATATGAGAAGGTATCAGAGTACACAACACCTGCCTAAACAATACCGTTTCGATCACCGAATAGTATAATCGATTATTCCTTATTTGATCAAGGATACTTCAATTGATTTCTAAAATTAGGACAAATATATGAATATTTAGTCTTAGAATTTAATGGGACATGTCACAAATATCACCTATTAGTCCCAAATTGAAATTCATAAAAAGTTAAGTTTTAAACCCTCTTAAACTTGAATTTTTCAACGCAGTGGGTTCGGTATTTTATGCCTCATGAGAGTTTGAAAACTCCAATTGAGGTAAGACCAATTTTCACACCTCCGTGACTTAATTATCTACAACTTTCATGAAGAAGTCGGAGGCCAAAAATGTCATTAAGAAGCCCAAACGGCTCAAAAACAACAAAGAGCGCTTATCGGGCAATCCTGTTGTGGCTAATCGATTAGGCCAAGCACCTAATCGATTACACATAACTCAGAATGCTTGTAATCGATTACGAATACATATTTAATCGATTACACACGTCCCAGAATGCCTCTAATCGATTAGGAACCCATTTGTAATCGATTACGCATGCTAGAATGCAGAAATTATGCAGAAAATACATAATTTTGGAACTTCTAACCCCCTAACTTTTTCATATCAACTCCAAACGCTACCAAATTTTAACCACAACAAATACACATCATTTGTGACGTGTGGCCACCGGCCTCACTCAAAAATTCTCAAAAATGAGAAAGTTATGCAAATAAATGTGTTTTGTCTATTCCTGAGCCTTTTTGAGCATTATAGGGGTCTATTCTCAATGGAATTGACCCGCTCCAGTTTCTACAAGTCACAAATCATGTATTTAAGCTATTGGAACCATCACATACTATCCAAAACTCATAAAACTCATTTTGACCCTATTGGTTCCTTGCTCATGCATGAAAACAACTATACAATGTCTCCAACACACATCCTAAAGGCTATAATTCCTGATTCTCAACATCCATTCATCAAATTCCACATCATCAAACATCACAATGGTATTATACCTTACAAAAGGGCATTAATGAAAATGAGCCATACACACAAGATCTCATTTTCCTACATGACCCCAAAATCATCATTTACCATATCAAGATTACAAAATTGGGCATATATGCACCATGTACCATACAAAACAAAAACACGCCGGCCAAGGCTTACACATTCCTATCCATATTTTACCTCCTTCATACTCGGCCTCCAAAAGCTGTAGGATTTAAGCCATACCTACATCAACTTTAAAAATGGCAACGGGGAGGTGAGTAACATAATCCAAATGAATTAAAGTCATACATTATGATGATATACATGTATACTTGCACAAATATCATTCATTTTACCACATCATACATTATACACAATACATCTTATGATCACAAGTATACATTCATCATAACAATCATTTGGATTGCCATACACACACATAAGGTTAGTATTTCACCCTTTCTCTCATCAATTCTCATTTATCCGTTGCCACCATGGGCTTTCAACTAGGCATATCTCCAGCTATATGCAAATGCTCTTAAAGCTAATGCATATGCACAAGAATTTCTCATCAAAACAATGCGGATCCGACTGTGGGAAAATATATCATTAAATCAATTATGGGACAAGCATAGGTGTGCTACTATGCCCCTACTGCAGTAGAAAAAATTGTGTACACATATATCTCAATTCATGCATGCTTACAATCTCATAATTTTACTGGTACCAAACCGCTATCGCCCATTTGTAGCACTAGTCACCCTGTGACTTGCGGATCAACATCGTGGCCTCAACTACCACAAGTGCTACGGGCCCCTCCCGAACACACATCGAGAGAGCCGTGTCCAGTCGGACACCGAGGTAAACTTGCTCACCATAGAGCCGCCCTTCCACTGGGCCCGCCACATAGGGTGCCTCGTCACCAAACTATGGACAGCTTCGTGACTCATACACCGAGTCACAGGGGAAAATCACAATACGCTCGTGCACTAAGCCGCCCTCCCACTGGGCCCGCCTAGTGGAACCCCCTAATATTCCACATAGACAGCTATGATATGCCATGGATGCAATGCAAATGCAATTTCAATGCATCCTCACACTACGCATCCTAGATGCCGCTCCACATTCAATCATTCATCACCACCACTTGGTGGATTTCAATATTCCCATCATTCTCATCCAATCCCAATTCTCTTTTGAACTCATTCACATCAATAGTTAGTGGCATACACATTCAATAAATCATACATACAATTTGGGATATTCACATCATAATATTATCCCAACATGATGCCACATAACAATCATTATTCTAAATGCATTCAAATCATAACATTATCACATCATCCATTCAACATTCATTAACATAATCATATATACATATTTTCACATCACCAATGGATGAAATCATGCATTTAGAAAAGTTACCCCCTCCTACCTCAAGTGAAGTAGTGATTAACGCGGTTTGATGGTCCCGCC
Organism: Clitoria ternatea; assembly: GCA_037962975.1. Lineage (NCBI taxonomy): Eukaryota > Viridiplantae > Streptophyta > Magnoliopsida > Fabales > Fabaceae > Clitoria > Clitoria ternatea. Next base: position 220,076,691 of record CM075671.1, read on the forward strand.
TCGTCAATGGGGTCACTTCCTACATCACAATACATTATACAATCAATTTTCTACTTACTCATTAAGACTTAAATACTTATATATCAATAAATACTTGCTATTTTTATTATTATAACTCTCAAAACTCTTTTATTTCATTTTATCCACCATAACCACCATGGGTTAGGTGCTACCCTTTATTATTATGCATTCAACAACCAAACCTTTTCATGGGTTTCTCCATTATTAACTTCCACCAACCAAATATCATCACCAATGACCCTTAAACATCACATCTCACATTTATCATCAACAATTAATACTCATCAACCTCCATTATGCATTTCCCCCAAATTCTTGAAGTTAGGGTTTCATAAAATTTCCAACAACCTTCATAAATATTCTTCTCCTTCCAACAATAAATACACCCACTTCATTACTTCACAAAGAAACCTTACTTTCATAAAATCCACATTAAACCCTTGCATTAATTACTCTCCTCAAGAACATCCATTTACATGTATAGCTCCCAAAACACATAATACCACATACTCTTAACCAATATCTTAGCAAAAATATGGGTATACTTACCTCAAAACCCAAAAACGAAAATGGGTTCACTAGAGGGAGAGAAAGCTGCGAAAATGAGGAAGAGGAGGAGGAAAAACAGCAGCTCCACAACCTCCTTTAAGCTCCCCCAACGAAAATGAGGAGAAATTGTGGAAGATGAAGTTAAATTGATAGGGTTTGGAAGAAGAAGAGGAAGGAAAATGGAGAAGATAATGAAGAGAAGAAGAAGAAGTGTAAGTGCCTAATTCCATCAGCAAACTCACGTGAATAAGCAAGGGAAAAATAGAATTTCCAATTTATTTTTAATCCAACTCATTAAAACTTCATCGTTTCTTTACCAACAGGTTCTCCGTTCGGGCTCAAACATCATCTAAAAATTATTCCGAATACATATTCGGATTCCCAATAATATTCTCTTCAGCCCTGACCAATATCATCTCATTCCGAGATACTTGGTCCGACACTCATATCTCAACCGGGCTTAATTCCAGCTCAACCGATCTCTAAAAATTACCAAAAATTCCCAAAATCTTAATTTAATTATTCTCAATAGTTTGGGATGTTAAATACTCCATATACCAATTTCTAATATTTATTTCGGTAATTAATTCTCTCATTTTAAAATTTGGGATGTTACAATCCACCCCACCAAATAGAAAATTTCGTCCCCGAAATTTCACATACCGGATTCAAATGCGTCAGGATACCATTCTCTGATATCGTCCTCACGTTCCCATGTGATCGTTTCTGCATTTCCATGTTTCCAAGCGACCTCCACCAAAGGTACCAACTTGTTCCGCAATTTCTTCACGGAATGTCCGACAATGCGAACAGAAACAGGAGAAATAGATAGATCATCTCGCACCTCAATCTCATCCATAGGGATCACGTGTAGAGGATCATAAACATATTTCCTTAACTGTGATACGTGAAACACGTTGTGTAGATTAGCAATATGCGGAGGGAGTGCTATCCGATAAGCAACCTCACCAATCCGCTCCAACACCTCATAAGGTCCGATAAACCTAGGGCTCAACTTCCCACTCTTCAACGCCCTTCCAATGCCTTTATCACGCGAGACCTTCAAAAACACATGGTCACCAACTTGAAACTCAAGTGGTTTATGTCTCTTGTCATAATAACTCTTCTGCCTATCTTGAGCAATCTTCATATTCTCTTAGATCTTCTTAATTTGCTCTGTAGTTTCCTGAATGATCTCCGGCCCTAAAGCCAAGTTTTCACCAACTTCAAGCCAACACAAAGGAGTTCTACACTTCCTTCCATACAACGCCTCATAAGGTGCCATGCCAATACTGGAATGGAAGCTGTTATTGTATGTAAACTCGATCAATGGGAGGAATCTCTCCCAACATCCACCGTGCTCAAGAACACAGGCTCTCAACAAATCCTCCAAGCTTTGTATAGTTCTCTCTGATTGCCCATCGGTTTGAGGGTGATAAGCGGAACTAAGCTTCAACTTAGAACCCAATTCATCATGCAAACGCCCCCAAAACTGAGAAGTAAAACGAGGATCACGGTCGGATATAATACTGGACGGAACACCGTGCAGCCTAACAATCTCCTTGATGTATATTTGTGCCAATTTCTCCAAAGGACTCTTCATATTTATAGGTAAAAAGTGAGCACATTTTGTCAATCTATCAACAATCACCCATATAGCATCATTTCCAGCACGAGTTCTGGGTAGTCCCGAAACAAAATCCATGGCTATACTATCCCATTTCCAAACAGGGATTTCCAATGGTCTCAAATAACCAGCTGGTCTCTGATGTTCGACCTTAGCCTTTTGACACACAAGGCAAGATGCCACAAAATTCGCCACATCACGTTTCATACCGGGCCACCAGAAATTCTTCTTCAAGTCTTGATACATCTTAGTGGAACCAGGATGAATACTCAATATGCTTTTGTGAGCTTCCTCAAGTATACATTTTCTCACCTCACCACTTGAGGGAACATAAATTCGGCCTTTAACGCGCCAAATACCATCTTGACCTTCTACTAAGAACAAGTTTTTCCCTTTTTCTTGGGCCTTCTTCATCTCAATCAAATACTCATCATTAAGTTGTTGCACCTTCACATATTCAAGAAACTCATTAGTAACTTTCAACATCTTCAACACCATTATTTTGGGAGTGTAAGTCTCCACGCCCACATTTAAATCTCTAAATTGTTCAATCAACTTCATTTCCTTTGCCATCATCATGGAGACATGCAATGACTTCCGGCTCAAAGCATCAGCAACCACATTTGCCTTACCGGGGTGATACTTCAATTCAAATTCATAGTCTTTTAGGAACTCCATCCACCGCCTTTGGCGCATATTCAACTCCTTCTGGTCAAACAAGTACTTAAGGCTCTTATGATCACTAAAGACCACAAACTTGGAGCCATACAAGTAGTGTCGCCACAACTTCAATGCAAACACCACTGCCACCAATTCAAGATCATGTGTGGGATAATTAACCTCATGCGGTCGCAACTGCCTCGACGCATAGGCTATCACACGCTCCTTTTGCATCAACACACATCCAAGACCAAGCTTAGATGCATCGCAATATACCACAAATTCATCCGTCAAATCGGGCAATGCCAACACTGGTGCGGTAGTAAGCCTTAACTTCAACTCTTGGAAACTTTCCTCACATTCATGGGTCCACACGAAAGATTGGTTCTTCCGAGTCAACTTTGTTAGCGGTAACGCCAAACAGGAAAACCCTTCAATGAATCTCCGGTAGTAACCGGCAAGACCAAGAAAACTTCTTATCTCCGTCACCGACGTTGGTCTTTCCCAAGCCATCACAGCTTCAACTTTGGATCTATCCACAGCAACTCCATCATTTGAGATAACATGTCCAAGGAATTGGACCTCAGATAGCCAAAATTCACACTTAGAGAGCTTCGCATACAATTCCTTCTCACGAAGGATGGTCAACACCAAACGAAGATGTCTTTCATGCTCTTCCTGACTCTTGGAGTACACCAAAATGTCATCAATAAACACTACGACAAATTGGTCCAGATATTCATGGAAGATGCGATTCATGTAGCTCATAAAAATCGCAGGGGCATTCGTCACCCCAAATGGCATCACCACGTACTCATAATGTCCATACCGCGTTCGGAAAGCAGTCTTCGGAATATCTTCGGCCTTCACCCGAATTTGGTGATATCCGGAACGCAAATCAATCTTTGAAAACACAACAGCACCCTTCAATTGATCCAACAAATCATCAATGCGTGGAAGAGGATATTTATTCTTAATGGTTAGTTTATTGAGCTGACGATAATCAATGCACAATCTCATACTACCATCCTTCTTCTTCACCAACAACACAGGAGCACCCCAAGGAGACACACTTGGGCGAATGAACTCCCGTTCAAGTAATTCTTCTACTTGCTTCTTCAACTCAATTAACTCTATAGGAGACATCCTATAAGGAGCTCGAGAAACAGGTTCCGCACCCGGAATAAGATCTATAGAAAATTCCACTTCTCGTGGAGGAGGTAATCCGGGAATCTCTTCCGGAAACACATCGAAAAATTCTGAAACAATAGGAATTCCACCAGATTGGGACGCACCATTCCCATCAACCAAGCAGAACATCATGAGAAGTTGAGAGATACCTCGCACATCAAAGCCTTCAGTGTTAGAGATTGGGAAAATCACCGTCTTGCTATGACAATCCACCAAAACCTTGTTGGCGGACAACCAATCCATGCCCAGAATAACATCTAGCTCTTTCATAGGTAAACACACGAAGGATACAACAAATTTTCTACCCTCCAAGTCTACCTCGACATTTTCACATCGAGTCACCGATCTTAAGCAAGCACCAGTCGGTGTAGTCACCATTATTGAACCTTTCATCATACTCACAGGCACTCGCAGGCGCCTCACACAATCTTCAGAAATAAAAGAGTGCGTAGCACCCGAATCAAATATTACATTAACAACATTACCATGTATCTGACACTCACTTTGGACAAGATCCTCAGCTTGTGCTGCTTCTTCACCGGTCACGGCAAAGACTCTTCCAGCCATTTGTTGATTAGCACCACGATTTGGGCCATTCCGACCACCATGAGCATTACCTCGGCCGTTTCCATTACCACGACCGTTACCACCATTCTGGTTACCAAATCTTCCATCATTACCATTTCCACGACCACGGCCTCTAAAAGCACCATAGCCTCCACGGTTTGCATTATCACGTGGCACAACATCTGTAGCATTCAAAGGACAATCAGGGCGGATGTGCCCCGGTTGGTTACACCTGTAGCACACCACTGTTTCTTCATGATTGCAATCTCTAGCCAAATGATTTCCACCACATTTGAAACAACGAAGTCCTTGGCCATCACCTCGGCCACTAACGGCACCATGCCTTCCGCCACCTTGTCCACCTCTAAAAGAAGAGAACCCACGTACAAATCGTCTGTTGTTCTTAAAGTTACCTTTCTTCTTGAAACTAGAAGATTGGCCTTTTAACTTGTAATCATGCCCCGAGTAACTCCTTGGAGCAATATCATTCTCTTCAAAGATTCTACATTTATCCACAAGGGTAGGAAAATTCCTAATCTCTTGGTGACAAATTGCCTTCTTGATTTCTTGGCGTAGTCCATTTTCAAACTTAACACATTTCGAAACTTCAGTGCCCTCTTGCTGAAAGGGAGGATAAAACACACATAGCTCCTCGAATTTCAGAGCATACTCCTCAACTAACATGCCACCTTGCTTGAGTTCCATGAATTCAAGCTCTTTCTTGTTTTTTTAACTCACAGGAAAGTACTTCTTAAGAAACTCTGCCTTAAAATTCTCCCAATTTAAAGGAGTGTGGGCAGCAATCATACGCCCACGGGTAAGGATCCACCAAGAGTCGGCCTCATTCCGAACCATGAACACCGCATATTCCACCTTTTGGGCTTCGGTGCATTCCATACTAGCGAATATCCGTTCTAAGTCACGGATCCAGACATGAGCATCTTCTGGCTTATATCCTCCATGAAATTCAGAAGGCTTCCGCTTAAGAAATTGGTCAAGACCTTGATTCGGTTGACCAATAGGTTGTTGTTGCTGTGCAAGTATGTCGGCAAAGCGATTGAAGGCCTCAATCATAATGATTGTATCAGGATTGCGCCTATACGCCATCACTCAATCTATATACAACAACATGAACATAATTAGAAACTTGAAGTTTCTTCACCCAATGTGTATACATATCATTTATCATTAACTTCCTTAACACAAGTATCATCATAATGCATTTCATAATTAGAAGGTAAATATGAGAAAGGAATTGCCTGGCCGGGCTTAATAACAATCATATAATAATCACATTTCAATGACAACCGTCATAATTCATCCACATAATTTACATTCCAATCAGCCACAAGCAATAAACACATGGACAACATCAGTTATAATCGTATCAAGAGCAATGAATTGCTCTGATACCAGGTTGAGACGCCCCGAACCCCCACCAAATAAAATAGGGGAGGATTTTTTGCGTCTTTAAAAATATTAATAATTCAAATACTTAGAATGGTGAAGTATTTTTCACTAATCCCCTGGATCTATAATAACCATTCCCATATATGAAGATATGAGAAGGTATCAGAGTACACAACACCTGCCTAAACAATACCGTTTCGATCACCAAATAGTATAATCGATTATTCCTTATTTGATCAAGGATACTTCAATTGATTTCTAAAATTAGGACAAATATATGAATATTTAGTCTTAGAATTTAATGGGACATGTCACAAATATCACCTATTAGTCCCAAATTGAAATTCATAAAAAGTTAAGTTTTAAACCCTCTTAAACTTGAATTTTTCAACGCAGTGGGTTCGGTATTTTATGCCTCATGAGAGTTTGAAAACTCCAATTGAGGTAAGACCAATTTTCACACCTCCGTGACTTAATTATCTACAACTTTTATGAAGAAGTCGGAGGCCAAAAATGTCATTAAGAAGCCCAAACGGCTCAAAAACAGCAAAGAGCGCTTATCGGGCAATCCTGTTGTGGCTAATCGATTAGGCCAAGCACCTAATCGATTACACATAACTCAGAATGCTTGTAATCGATTACGAATACATATTTAATCGATTACACACATCCCAAAATGCCTCTAATCGATTAGGAACCCATTTGTAATCGATTACGCATGCCAGAATGCAGAAATTATGCAGAAAATACATAATTTTGGAACTTCTAACCCCCCTAACTTTTTCATATCAACTCCAAACGCTACCAAATTTTAACCACAACAAATACACATCATTTGTGACGTGTGGCCACCGGCCTCACTCAAAAATTCTCAAAAATGAGAAAGTTATGCAAATAAATGTGTTTTGTCCATTCCTGAGCCTTTTTGAGCAACATAGGGGTCTATTCTCAATGGAATTGACCCGCTCCAGTTTCTACAAGTCACAAATCATGTATTTAAGCTATTGGAACCATCACATACTATCCAAAACTCATAAAACTCATTTTGACCCTATTGGTTCCTTGCTCATGCATGAAAACAACTATACAATGTCTCCAACACACATCCTAAAAGCTATAATTCCTGATTCTCAACATCCATTCATCAAATTCCACATCATCAAACATCACAATGGTATTATACCTTACAAAAGGGCATTAATGAAAATGAGCCATACACACAAGATCTCATTTTCCTACATGACCCCAAAATCATCATTTACCATATCAAGATTATAAAATTGGGCATCTATGCACCATGTACCATACAAAACAAAAACACGCCGGCCAAGGCTTACATATTCCTATCCATATTTTACCTCCTTCATACTCGGCCTCCAAAAGCTGTAGGATTTAAGCCATACCTACATCAACTTTAAAAATGGCAACGGGGAGGTGAGTAACATAATCCAAATGAATTAAAGTCATACATTATGATGATATACATGTATACTTGCACAAATATCATTCATTTTACCACATCATACATTATACACAATACATCTTATGATCACAAGTATACATTCATCATAACAATCATTTGGATTGCCATACACACACATAAGGTTAGTATTTCACCCTTTCTCTCATCAATTCTCATTTATCCGTTGCCACCATGGGCTTTCAACTAGGCATATCTCCAGCTATATGCAAATGCTCTTAAAGCTAATGCATATGCACAAGAATTTCTCATCAAAACAATGCGGATCCGACTGTGGGAAAATATATCATTAAATCAATTATGGGACAAGCATAGGTGTGCTACTATGCCCCTACTACAGTAGAAAAAATTGTGTACACATATATCTCAATTCATGCATGCTTACATTCTCATAATTTTACTGGTACCAAACCGCTATCGCCCATTTGTAGCACTAGTCACCCTGTGACTTGCGGATCAACATCGTGGCCTCAACTACCACAAGTGCTACGGGCCCCTCCCGAACACACATCGAGAGAGCCGTGTCCAGTCGGACACCGAGGTAAACTTGCTCACCATAGAGCCGCCCTTCCACTGGGCCCGCCACATAGGGTGCCTCGTCACCAAACTATGGACAGCTTCGTGACTCATACACCGAGTCACAGGGGAAAATCACAATACGCTCGTGCACTAAGCCGCCCTCCCACTGGGCCCGCCTAGTGGAACCCCCTAATATTCCACATAGACAGCTATGATATGCCATGGATGCAATGCAAATGCAATTTCAATGCATCCTCACACTACGCATCCTAGATGCCGCTCCACATTCAATCATTCATCACCACCACTTGGTGGATTTCAATATTCCCATCATTCTCATCCAATCCCAATTCTCTTTTGAACTCATTCACATCAATAGTTAGTGGCATACACATTCAATAAATCATACATACAATTTGGGATATTCACATCATAATATTATCCCAACATGATGCCACATAACAATCATTATTCTAAATGCATTCAAATCATAACATTATCACATCATCCATTCAACATTCATCAACATAATCATATATACATATTTTCACATCACCAATGGATGAAATCATGCATTTAGAAAAGTTACCCCCTCCTACCTCAAGTGAAGTAGTGATCAACGCGGTTTGATGGTCCCGCCTCGTCAATGGGGTCACTTCCTACATCACAATACATTATACACTCAATTTTCTACTTACTCATTAAGACTTAAATACTTATATATCAATAAATACTTGCTATTTTTATTATTATAACTCTCAAAACTCTTTTATTTCATTTTATCCACCATAACCACCATGGGTTAGGTGCTACCCTTTATTATTATGCATTCAACAACCAAACCTTTTCATGGGTTTCTCCATTATTAACTTCCACCAACCAAATATCATCACCAATGACCCTTAAACATCACATCTCACATTTATCATCAACAATTAATACTCATCAACCTCTATTATGCATTTCCCCCAAATTCTTGAAGTTAGGGTTTCATAAAATTTCCAACAACCTTCATAAATATTCTTCTCCTTCCAACAATAAATACACCCACTTCATTACTTCACAAAGAAACCTTACTTTCATAAAATCCACATTAAACCCTTGCATTAATTACTCTCCTCAAGAACATCCATTTACATGTATAGCTCCCAAAACACATAATACCACATACTCTTAACCAATATCTTAGCAAAAATATGGGTATACTTACCTCAAAACCCAAAAACGAAAATGGGTTCACTAGAGGGAGAGAAAGCTGCGAAAATGAGGAAGAGGAGGAGGAAAAACAGCAGCTCCACAACCTCCTTCAAGCTCCCCCAACGAAAATGAGGAGAAATTATGGAAGATGAAGTTAAATTGATAGGGTTTGGAAGAAGAAGAGGAAGGAAAATGGAGAAGATGATGAAGAGAAGAAGAAGAAGTGTAAGTGCCTAATTCCATCAGCAAACTCACGTGAATAAGCAAGGGAAAAATAGAATTTCCAATTTATTTTTAATCCAACTCATTAAAACTTCATCGTTTCTTAACCAACAGGTTCTCCGTTCGGGCTCAAACATCATCTAAAAATTATTCCGAATACATATTCGGATTCCCAATAATATTCTCTTCAGCCCTGACCAATATCATCTCATTCCGAGATACTTGGTCCGACACTCATATCTCAACCGGGCTTAATTCCAGCTCAACCGATCTCTAAAAATTACCAAAAATTCCCAAAATCTTAATTTAATTATTCTCAATAGTTTGGGATGTTAAATACTCCATATACCAATTTCTAATATTTATTTCGGTAATTAATTCTCTCATTTTAAAATTTGGGATGTTACAATTCTCTTACTAAATAAACCTTAAAAAATAAAAGAATATAATTATTAACAATATATAATTTGTTAATTATTTTTGTCAGATTCTTTTATTATCGATCTTTACTATCAATAAATGGAAAAGGGAATTAATCATCTTCTATTGATAATTGATAGCAAAATGAGAGAATCTAATTAAGAATAATATTTATAAAAATAATAACATATAATTGATATCAAAGATGACTGAATCCATTTAAGAATGCTGTTTGTAAAAATAATAATATTCACATTATAAAATGAAAAAAAATCTCACAAAGACTTCATAAATGCACACGCATGCATGGACGCACGTCCGCACGCATGAAAATTATTATGTACTATTATTGTATGGAATCCAAAACAACATTAAAAGTATTTATAAATATTTTATAGAACTTTTAAAAAGAAAAGAAGTCTCACCACTACTTCTTTTTCTATCAACATATTATGTTATTTTATGTTTATTAAGAAATTTAGTTAATTTTGGTAAACATATTAAACTTGTCAATTATTCTTGGTATACTTTTAAAATTACATTGAATAATAAGGAAGAAAGCTCAATGATTATTTCATAATCCACTGATATAAATAGTATCAAGACTAATTAATAAGAGTTTGTGTTGAAAAAAATAATCAATACACATTGTGAATTGAAATAAGTCATATAAATTAACAAGAAAAATTCTAAAACACATCTCATTAAAAGGATAAGAGAAAATACATTAAAAATTAAATAAAAATAAAATAAAATATTTATATTTTTTAATAATATTAATATCTTTTAAATTAAATAGATCAAATAAGACGTGATGTGATCCCTTAGGCGATTCTCTTACTAAATAAACCTTAAAAAATAAAAGAATATAATTATTCATAAAACATAATTTGTTAATTATTTTTGTCTGATTCTTTTACTATATCTTTACTATCAATAAATAGAAAAGGGAATTAATCATCTTCTATTGATAATTGATAGCAGAAGTGAGAGAATCTTAGTAAGAATAATATTTATAAAAATAATAACACATAATTGATATCAAAGATGACTGAATCCATTTAAGAATGCTATTTGTAAAAATAATAATATTCACGTTATAAAACGACTAAAAAACTCATAAAGACTTCATAAATGCACACGCATGCTTGGACGCACGTACGCACACACAAAAATTATTATGTACTATTATTGTATGGAATCCAAAAATACATTAAAAGTATTTATAAATATTGTAAAGAACTTTTAAAAAGAAAAGAAGTCTCGTCACTACTTCTTTTTCTATTAACATATTATCTTATTTTATGTTTATTAAGAAATTTAGTTATTTTAGGTAAATATATTAAACTTGGCAATTATTCTTAGTATACTTTTAAAACCACATTGAATAATAAGAATGAAAGATCAATGATTATTTGATATTCCACTGATATAAATAGTATCAAGATTAATTAATAAGAGTATATCTTGAAAACAAATCAATGCGCATTGTAAATTGAAAGAAGTCATATAAAATTAACAAGAAAAATTATAAAAGACATCTCATAAAAAGTTTAAGAGAAAATATATTAAAAACTAAGGAAAAATAAAATATATTATTTATATTTTTTAATAATATTAATATAATTTTAATTAAATGGATCAAATAAGACTTGATGTGATCTGTTACGCGATTCTCTTACTAAATAAACCTTAAAAAATAAAAGATTATAATTATTAATAATATATAATTTGTTAATTATTTTTGTCAGATTCTTTTACTATCGATCTTTACTATCAATAAATGGAAAAAGGAATTAATCATCTTCTATTGATAATTGATAGCAATAGTGAGGGAAGCTAATTAAGAATAATATTTATAAAAATAATCACATATAATTGATAACAAAGATAACTAAATCCATTTAAGAATACTATTTGTAAAAATAATGATGTAGTTTCATTATTATGTAGTTTAATTATTTATAAAAATTATTATGTAGTTTCATTATATGGAATCCAAAACAACATTGAAAGTTTTTATAAATATTGTATAAATCTTTTAAAAAAAAAAGAAGTCTCGCCACTAATTTCTTTTCTATCAACATATTATGTTATTTTATGTTGTTTAAGAAATTTAGTTATTTTAGGTAAACATATTATACTTGTTAACTATTCTTGGTATACTTTTCAAATTACATTGAAAAATAAGGAAGAAAGATGAATGATTATTTCATATTCCACTGATATAAATAGTATCATGATTAATTAATAAGAGTATGTGTTAAAAAAATAATCAATGCAAATTGTAAATAGAATGAAGTCATATAAAATTAACAAGAAAAATTCTAAAACACGTCTCATAAAAAGGATAAGAGAAAAATACGTTAAAAATTAATGAAAAATAAAATATATTATTTATATTTTTTAATAATATGAATATCTTTTAAGCTAAATGAATCAAATAAGACACTATGTGATCCCTTACGTGATTCTCTTACTAAATAAACCTTAAAAAATCAAAGAATATAATTATTAATAATATATAATTTGTTAATTATTTTTGTCAATTTCTTTTACTATCGATCTTTACTATCAATAAATAAAAAAAGGAATTAATAATCTTCTATGGATAATTGATAGAAAAAGTGTAACAACCTAATTTTTAATTAAATTTGAATTGGTAATTAAATAGTGAAAAGTTAAAGTTTCTTAAAAAAATAAGAAATAAATCTTAGAAAATAAGAAATTTTATCCTGGTTACAGGGATATTTTTATTTCGAAAATAAAATACGATAATAAAACGTAGAATTATTAAGGAACCCATTATTATATTAAAAAAAAGAGAGAGAAAATATCTTCTCTCTCTCGAAAACTCTCTGTGTCTCCTTCTTCCTTCACCGCCTCATTTCCACCGCCATTCTTGCCTATATAAATGGCCTCCCACTTCATTTTTTCTTCAAACCAAATCACCCACATCCTTCTATCCTCTATTATCTTCTAATTCAAACCTTCAAACCTTCGCTTTTGTAACTCTAAGGCCTTCAATTTTGGAATCCTAGAAACCATTTTCCATTGAAGATTTGAGGAGAAACAAGGAGCTTGAGCACAAACCGAGTTCGGGAATCTGAAATTAAGGTAAGAAAGAGGGGATAGAATATCGGATAGATGGAAATTAGATTAGAAATATATCAGTATTTGACTAAATAACATTAAATGTGAATAGTTAATTTTTTTAGTTAAAGGAATTAAATTTTGAAATTTACATTAATACATTGAAATATGATATATAATATATTTCTAATGTTATATGATGATTTAACATCATTTGGTATGCTTAAATTGCAAATTGGAATGGTTAAAACGTATAAAATCACAAAAACTATATGTTGTTCTCGTAACAGCATATGCAGGACCCTATTAGTGCGGTTCCTGTTACAACCGCACTAATAGGTGGCACACTAATAGTTTCAGAGTTTCTATTTTAAGTTCTTGTTGGTATTTTTGTCAATTTTCTTTTACTATACTACCTTATATGTATATATCATTGTTAACATCTACTTAAATCTTAACTACTAAGACATTAAAAATTATCAAAATCTAAATTTTTTTAAACAAAATAATATTAAAGTTATTTAATTGAATAAATGGATAAAATAACTATTTTGAAAATATGTTTCTATATTCCTTGAAATAGATAGTATGATAATTCAATAAATATTATGGAAAATGTGTTTCCATAACCCTTGGAATAATAATTATAGTAGTTTACATGAAAAATGTTTCCTTATTGTTTGAATTATTAAATGTAGTAATTAGTTTATATTATATTTCCATATTTTTACATATAGTATATGGATTATACTTGTAAATATGATGAAATGTCGTATCTTTTTGAATTTTACAATAAATTCTTATTGTTAAAATTATGAATAAATTTATTGATATAAATTTACTGCATTCATGCATCATATGCATTGGCCGTTCAAAGAATCCGCAGGGGGGTTCTTTGAGGGGGTTCCCGGTGGGGGAACGCGCTCTGTTGAGCACAGACCTCTGCAGTGGTTTTATACCACGGCCGTCTTAAGGGCTAAGCAGTGTGTCCTTAAGGGGGGTCCCGCAACACTTGTTATTGATATTATGATATCCGATGTGGTGTTGCATTATGGGGCGCGGTATCGGTTGGATATCCGTAAAAATGTTATTGTTGGAAATCACTGCAGATGTTCCCACCAGAATGGATCCATCATGCATTTTCATAAAAGAACAGAATATAATACTATCAGTATAAAACAAAATACTTGTTTGGCATTTGCATCACTTAGCATCCTACTTGGGATTGTGTTTGTTCTGATTTAATTTCTATTTATTTGATATTTTGTCTCACTCTTTCTGTTACTTGAGGCAACCCTTTAGTGGTTAATCAGGAAGACATGTAACAAAGTGGATGATGCTTGATGTGGATGAATTATGAAGGCTTTTGATGATGATGCTTGCTTGCATGGCTACTATGGCTGTATTATGTGTATGTTATGTTTTGGTACTTTAAATCTTTATATTTTATAAGATCTAGGTGCCTGTTGTAAAATATAATATGTATGGAACTCTGATGTTATGTATTATAATAAAAAGTTAATTATGTAAAGGTTGCGTACTCTGATATTGTATTAGTAACCTTTGGAATCAGGTTGTGAATCTCTTGATAATTACCAGGTGAAAAATAAGTTATCTAATAGAATTTTATATGGTGAGGGTAATTATCTTGAGATTTGCAAGTTGGCTCCAGGGTGTTACAACTGAAATGGTATCAGAGCAATGATTTATAAAATATAAAGAAAACCTTAGGAAGTGACTAGAGATTAACATAAGATAGCTTGAAGTGTGTGAACCTTGATTTCTGTTTGTTTGAAATTTGTGTGCTTGTGTGTTATGTGTGCTCTTTATATGTTTGTTGAGTATAATTACTAGTTAGATAACATAAAAATTGTTAGAACTCTGAGTATATTAGATACTCAATAACTGAATGCAGTGGTACTCGTACATGTAGGATAAGAAATGGCTAGACATCAGAACGATGATGCCATGGCTGCTGCATTCAATCGATTTGCTGAGATCCTTGAAATACAGGAACAGCAAAGGTTAGCCGAGGGAACATATGGACTTGACCGTTTCCTGAAAAGGAAACCTACCCAATTCAAAGAAGACTATAATCTAGAGGTGGCTTACCTGTGGATTAAAGAAATGGAACGTATTTTCCGATCCTTACCTTGCACTGAAGCCCAGGAGGTAGAATATGCTACCTATATGATGGTAGGGGAAGCAAAAAATTGGTGGATCTTCGCTCGTGATAGGTTACTGGAAGCCGGTAGGCTACTCAACTGGGAGAATTTTAAAGAAAGCTTTCTCGAGAAATATTTCTCTGCTAGTGTCAGGAGCAAAAAGGAATTAGAATTTTTAGAATTAAAGCAAGGGAATATGTTTGTCGAAGAATACACTACCAAATTCGAGGAACTATCATTGTTCTATCCTCCTTTCCAACAGCCAGGGACTGAGGCTTCTAAATGCGTCAAATTTGAAAATGGCTTAAGGCCAGAAATTAAAGAAGCCATAGGACATCAGGAAATTAGAAGTTTTCCTACTTTAATCGATAAATACAGAATCTTTGAAGAGAACCATCGGGCCAGGATCGAGCAAGAGAAAAGCAATAAACAATTGAGACCTCAACTAGTGAACTTTAAAAGGCGAGGAGCATTTAATCAGAATCGATTTCGAGGGGGATCATCTTCTGAAGGACGCGCGAACCAACCAATCACATGGAACTGCTACAAATGTGGAGGAAATCATAGAACCCGTGATTGCACACAGACAGATGTTACTTGTTTCCAATGCAACCAAAAGGGACATATTCGTCCTAATTGCCTACAACTTCACCAAGGCACTGACACTGTGAATGTTAAAACTGAGAACAACAACAATAGAACCAACAGAGGAGGAGCCAACATTCGAGATGGACGTAATACCAATGGTCGCGGAGGACTTAATGTCAAAAGCACAGCTAGTCAAGGACGAGACAGTGTACAGCTAGTGAATAATCAGAACAAATCACCTGCAGCTGGCAGAGTATTTGCAATTAGTGGATCAGAGGCATCACAAGCAGACGACTTAGTACAAAGTGAGTGCATTCTTAACAACACTACCTTATCTATCTTATTTGATTCTGGTGCGACACATTCTTTCATTGCTGAAGAATGTGTTAGGCGTCTGAATTTACCTATAAAATCTATGCAATATGATTTGCTTGTCTCTACTCCTACTGGTAACCATCTTAGGACAGCTAACGTGTGTGAAGGCTGTTCTATACATATAGGGGGTAGAAATTTTAACGTGAACTTAGTATGCTTACCATTAAAGGACTTGGAAATTATCTTGGGGATGGATTGGTTATCTGTTAATCATGTCCTTGTGGATTGCCATAATAAAACCGTGATCTTTCCACCTGACAACATGGAGTGTCAGGAGTATGATGCCTCACAAAACCCTATAGGATATTCCTTGAATAATGAAGACCAATTGTTTATGGTATTTGCACTTACAGAAGGGAAAGTTATTCCTGATGTAAGTAAGATACCAGTAGTCTGTGAATTCTCAGAAGTATTCCCTGAGGATGTTCCAGGATTACCTCCTCAACGAGAGATAGAATTCTCTATTGACCTAATTCCTGGAGCAGAACCCATTGCTAGAGCACCCTATAGAATGTCTCCAATGGAACTGACTGAATTAAAGAAGCAAGTGGATGAGTTATTAGAAAAGCAATTCATACGACCTAGTATATCTCCTTGGGGAGCACCTGTACTACTAGTCAAGAAGAAGGACGGTAGTATGAGACTTTGTGTTGATTATCGCCAACTGAATAAAGTCACCGTTAAGAATAAATATCCGTTACCGAGGATCGATGACCTTATTGATCAACTACGAGGAGCTACTGTGTTCTCCAAGATAGACCTGAGATCAGGATACCATCAAATTCGTGTAAAGAAAGAAGATATTCCAAAGACAGCCTTTAGAACACGCTATGGCCATTATGAATATTTAGTTATGCCTTTTGGTGTAACTAATGCCCCAGCCGTGTTCATGGACTACATGAACCGGATATTCCATCCATACCTTGATCAATTTGTCATTGTCTTTATAGATGATATTCTCATCTATTCCAAAACCAAGGAAGAGCATGAGGATCATTTGTACTTAGTGCTACAAATATTAAAAGAGAAGCAGCTATATGCCAAACTATCCAAATGTGAGTTTTGGCTTAATGAAGTAAAATTTTTAGGCCATATGATATCTAAGAATGGAGTGTCAGTCGACCCTGTGAAGATTGAAGCTGTAATAGCTTGGGAAAGGCCAAAGACTGTCACAGAAATTAGGAGTTTCTTAGGACTCGCGGGCTACTACCGAAGATTTATTGAAGGACTCTCCCGAATTGCTCTACCAATGACTCGATTAACCTGTAAAAATAAACCTTTTATCTGGACTCCTGAATGCGAAGCAAGTTTCCAAGAATTAAAGAGAAGATTAACAACTGCACCAGTTCTAGCTTTACCAAACCCCCAAGAAAACTTTGAAGTTTATTGTGATGCTTCAAAGTTGGGACTTGGTTGTGTCCTAATGCAACAAAGAAAAGTAATTGCTTATGCTTCAAGGCAATTACGACCACACGAACTTAATTACCCTACTCATGACTTAGAATTAGCGGCCACTGTCTTTGCTTTAAAAATTTGGAGGCACTATTTATACGGTGCAAAGTTCGAAGTTTATAGTGACCATAAGAGTCTCAAATACCTGTTTGACCAAAAAGAATTAAACATAAGAACAACGCTGATGGATTGAATTTCTCAAGGACTATGACTTTGAGTTAAAGTACCACCCGGGGAAAGCCAACGTGGTTGCTGACGCGCTTAGTAGAAAAGCTACTCATGTGGCAGCTTTAATGATAAAAGAATTAGAAATGATTGAACAATTTAGAGACCTAAACATAGCAGTTAAGGAGAAAACTACAGTAAATATGTTGTCGGAGTTCTAAAAATCACTAATGATTTTCTGAAAATGGTGTGTGAAAAACAAAGATTGGATGTATGTCTTCAAGAAATGATCGAGACACAACATAATGGAAAAGATCTGGGATTACAAGAAGGTTCAGATGGAGTATGGAGGATGAAAAGAAGAATATGTGTCCCAGAGGATGCAGAACTAAAGAAGATGATTCTAGATGAAGCCCATAAAAGCATGCTTAGTATTCATCCTGGATCTACGTAGATGTATCAAGACTTAAGAAAGGATTTCTGGTGGAAGAGGATGAAATGGAAGATAGCTGAGTATGTTTCATCTTGCTTAATATGTCAGAAAAGTAAAGTTGAACATCAAAAACCATCTGGTGGATTACAACCACTAGAAATACCTGTATGGAAATGGGATGACATTGCCATGGACTTTGTGTCAGGATTGTCTAGAACACAAAGAGGCAATGATGCTATCTGGGTGATAGTCGATAGATTAACAAAATCAGCCCATTTTCTTCCAATCAACATGAAGTATTCACTTGAGAAATTAGCTCAAGTGTACATAAAGGAGATAGTGAGACTACATGGGGTACCATCAAGTATAGTGTTTGATAGAGATCCTAGATTTACTTCTCGATTCTAGGGAAGTTTGCATAAAGAACTTGGTACCAGACTAAAGTTAAGCTCTGCCTATCATCCACAGACTGATGGACAGTCAGAGAGGACTATCCAAAGTCTGGAGGATTTACTGAGAGCATGTGTGTTAGAACATGGAGGAAGCTGGGAACATTACCTTCCACTAATCGAATTCACATATAATAACAGTTATCACTCGAGCATTGGGATGGCACCATATGAAGCATTGTATGGTAGGAAGTGCAGGACACCAATCTATTGGTTAAAGACAGGTGAGCACCTGACTCTTGGACCAGAAATTGTCCGGTAAACGACAGAGCAAATTCGAATGATTAGAGAAAGGATGAAAATTGTGCAGGATCGACAGAAGTCATATTATGATCAAAGAAGGAAGCCATTAGAATTCCAAGTTGGAGATTATGTATTCTTAAAAGTATCACCCAACAAAGGAGTTGGAAGAGTGTTAAAAAGTAAGAAGCTTACTCCAAGGTATATAGGGCCATATGAGATCCTGAAAAGAATTGGTAAAGTGGCATATCAGATCGCATTGCCACCTCACCTTTCCAATCTTCATAATGTGTTCCATGTCTCACAATTACGAAAGTATGTACCTGACCCAGACCATGTGATCGAAACTGATGATATAGAAGTTAAGAAAAACCTTACGATTCCAGTAACACCAGTAAAGATAATGGATAGAGATGTCAAGCAACTAAGAGGCAAGGAGATCTCATTGGTGAAAGTAGCTTGGCAACAAGGAGATGAAATAAGCATGACTTGGGAACGAGAAGATGAAATGAGAAGTCAATATCCTGAATTATTCTAACAAGGTACGTTTAAATTTCAAGGACAAAATTTTTATAACGGGGGGAGAGTGTAACAACCTAATTTTTAATTAAATTTGAATCGGTAATTAAACAGTGAAAAGTTAAAGTTTCTTAAAAAAATAAGAAATAAATCTTAGAAAATAAGAAATTTTATCCTGGTTACAGGGATATTTTTATTTCGAAAATCGGATTTAAAATGAGAATAAAAGGAAATAAAATATGATAATAAAACGTAGAATTACTAAGGAACCCATTATTATATTAAAAAAAAAGAGAGAGAAAATATCTTCTCTCTCTCGAAAACTCTCTGTGTATCCTTCTTCCTTCACCGCCTTATTTCCACCGCCATTCTTGCCTATATAAATGGCCTTCCACTTCATTTTTTCTTCAAACCAAATCACCCACATCCTTCTATCCTCTATTATCTTCTAATTCAAACCTTCGAACCTTCATTTTTGTAACTCTAAGGCCTTCAATTTTGGAATCCTAGAAACCATTTTCCATTGAAGATTCGAGGAGAAACAAGGAGCTTGAGCACAAACCGAGTTCGGGAATCTGAAATTAAGGTAAGAAAGAGGGGATAGAATATCGGATAGATGGAAATTAGATTAGAAATATATCAGTATTTGACTAAATAACATTAAATGTGAATAGTTAATTTTTTTTAGTTAAAGGAATTAAATTTTGAAATTTACATTAATACATTGAAATATGATATATAATATATTTCTAATGTTATATGATGATTTAACATCATTTGGTATGCTTAAATTGCAAATTGGAATGGTTAAAACGTATAAAATCACAAAAACTATATGTTGTTCTCGTAACAGCATATGCAGGACCCTATTAGTGCGGTTCCTGTTACAACAGCACTAATAGGTGGCGCACTAATAGTTTTAGAGTTTCTATTTTAAGTTCTTGTTGGTATTTTTGTCAATTTTCTTTTACTATACTACCTTATATGTATATATCATTATTAACATCTACTTAAATCTTAACTACTAAGACATTAAAAATTATCAAAATCTAAATTTTTTTAAACAAAATAATATTAAAGTTATTTAATTGAATAAATGGATAAAATAACTATTTTGAAAATATGTTTCTATATTCCTTGAAATAGATAGTATGATAATTCAATAAATATTATGGAAAATGGGTTTCCATAACCCTTGGAATAATAATTATAGTAGTTTACATGAAAAATGTTTCCTTATTGTTTGAATTATTAAATGTAGTAATTAGTTTATATTATATTTCCATATTTTTACATATAGTATATGGATTATACTTGTAAATATGATGAAATGTCGTATCTTCTTGAATTTTACAATAAATTCTTATTGTTAAAATTATGAATAAATTTATCGATATAAATTTACTGCATTCATGCATCATATGCATTGGCCGTTCAAAGAATCCGCAGGGGGGTTCTTTGAGGGGGTTCCCGGTGGGGGAACGCGCTCTGTTGAGCACAGACCTCTGCAGTGGTTTTATACCACGGCCGTCTTAAGGGCTAAGCAGTGTGTCCTTAAGGGGGGTCCCGCAACACTTGTTATTGATATTATGATATCCGATGTGGTGTTGCATTATGGGGCGCGGTATCGGTTGGATATCCGTAAAAATGTTATTGTTGGAAATTACTGCAGATGTTCCCACCAGAATGGATCCATCATGCATTTTCATAAAAGAACAGAATATAATAATATCAGTATAAAACAAAATACTTGTTTGGCATTTGTATCACTTAGCATCCTACTTGTGATTGTGTTTGTTCTGATTTAATTTCTATTTATTTGATATTTTGTCTCACTCTTTCTGTTACTTGAGGCAACCCTTTAGTGGTTAATCAGGAAGACATGTAACAAAGTGGATGATGCTTGATGTGGATGAATTATGAAGGCTTTTGATGATGATGCTTGCTTGCATGGCTACTATGGCTGTATTATATGTATGCTATGTTTTGGTACTTTAAATCCTTATATTTTATAAGATCTAGGTGCCTGTTGTAAAATATAATATGTATGGAACTCTGATGTTATGTATAATAATAAGAAGTTAATTATGTAAAGGTTGCATACTCTAATATTGTATTAGTAACCTCTGGAATCAGGTTGTGAATCTCTTGATAATTACCAGGTGAAAAATAAGTTATCTAATAGAATTTTATATGGTGAGGGTAATTATCTTGAGATTTGCAAGTTGGCTCCAGGGTGTTACAAAAAGTGAGGGAATCTAATTAAGAATAATATTTATAAAAATAATAACATATAATTGATATCAAAGATGACTGAATCCATTTAAGAATGCTATTTGTAAAAATGACGATTCATTCACGTTATAAAACGACTAAAAAACTGACAAATTCTTCAGAAATGCACTCGCATGCATGGGCACCCGTACGCACGCATAAAAATTATTATGTAGTTTCATTGTATGGAATCCAAAACAACAATGAAAGTATTTATAAATATTGTATAAATCTTTTAAAAATAAAAGAAGTCTCGCCAGTCGTTCCATTTCTATCACCTTATTATGTTATTTTATGTGGATTAAGAAATTTAGTTATTTTAGGTAAACATATTATACTTGATAACTATTATTGGTATACTTTTCAAATTACATTGAATAATAAGGAAGAAAGATGAATGATTATTTCATATTCCACTGATATAAATAGTATCAAGATTAATTAATAAGAGTATGTGTTAAAAAAAATAATCAATGCACATTGTAAATTGAAAGAAGTCATATAAAATTAACAAGAAAAATTCTAAAATATGTCTCATAAAAAGGATAACAGAAAATACATTAAAAATTAAGGAAAATTAAAATATATTATTTATATTTTTTAATAATATTAATATCTTTTAAATTAAATACATCAAATAAGACTTGATGTGATCCTTTACGCGATTCTCTTACTAAATAAATCTTAAAAAATCAAAGAATATAATAATTAATAATATATAATTTGTTAATTATTTTTGTCAGATTCTTTCACTATTGATCTTTACTATCAATAAATGAAAAAGGGAATTAATAATCTTCTATTGATAATTGATAGCAAAAGTGAGGGAATCTAATTAAGAATAATATTTATAAAAATAATAAGATATAGTTGATATCAAAGATGACTGAATCCATTTAAGAATGCTATTTGTAAAAATAATGATTCATTCACGTTATAAAATGACTAAAAAACTCACAAATTCTTCAGAAATGCACACACATGCATGGGCGCACGTACGCACGCATAAAAATTATTATGTAGTTTCATTGTATGGAATCCAAAACAACATTGAAAGTATTTATAAATATTGTATAAATCTTTTAAAAAGAAAAGAAGTCTCGCCACTCGTTCCTTTTCTATCACCTTATTATGTTATTTTATGTTGATTAAGAAATTTAGTTATTTTAGGTAAACATATTATACTTGTTAACTATTCTTGGTATCCTTTTCAAATTACATTGAATAATAAGGAAGAAAGATTAATGATTATTTCATATTCCACTGATATAAATAGTATCAAGATTAATTAATAAGAGTATGTGTTGAAAAAAATAATCAATGCACATTGTAAATTGAAAGAAGTCATATAAAATTAACAAGAAAAATTCTAAAACATGTCTCATAAAAAGGATAACAGAAAATACATTAAAAATTAAGGAAAATTAAAATATATTATTTATATTTTTAATAATATTAATATCTTTTAAATTAAATGCATCAAATAAGACTTGATGTGATCCTTTACGCGATTCTCTTACTAAATAAATCTTAAAAAATCAAAGAATATAATTATTAATAATATATAATTTGTTAATTATTTTTCTCAGATTCTTTTACTATCGATCTTTACTATCAATAAATGGAAAATTGAATTAATCATCTTCTATTAATAATTGATAGCAAAAGTCAGAGAATCTAATTAAGAATAATATTTATAAAAATAATAACATATAATTGATATCAAAGATGACGGAATCCATTTAAGAATACTATTTGTAAAAATAATGATTCATTCACCTTATAAAACAACTAAAAAACTCACAAATGCACATGCATGCATGGACGCACGTACGTACGCATAAAAATTATTATGTAGTTTCATTGTATATAATCCAAAATAACATTGAAGCTATTTATAAATATTGTATTCAACTTTTAAAAAGAAAAGAAGTCTTGCCACCAGTTCCTTTTCTATCACCATATTATGTTATTTTATGTTGATTAAGAAATTTAGTTATTTTAGGTAAACATATTATACTTGTTAACTATTCTTGGTATATGTTTCAAATTACATTGAATAATAAGGAAGAAAGATCAATGATTATTTTATATTCCACTGATATAAATAGTATCAAGATTAATTAATAAGAGTATGTGTTGAAAAAATAATCAATACACATTGTAAATTGAAAGAAGTTATATAAAATTAACAAGAAAAATTCTAAAACACGTCTCATAAAAAGAATAAGAGAAAATACATTAAAAATTAACGAAAAGTAAAATATATTATTTATATTTTATAATAACATTAATATCTTTTAAATTAAATTCATCAAATAAGATTTAATATGATACCTGACGCGATTCTCTTTCTAAATAAACCTTAAAAAATAAAAGATTATAATTATTAATAATATATAATTTGTTAATTCTTTTTGTCAGATTCTTTTACTATCGATCTTTGCTATCAATAAATGAAAAAGGGAATTAATCATCTTCTATTGATAATTGATAGCAAAAGTAAGAGAATCTAATTAAGAATAATATTTATAAAAATAATAACATATAATTGATATCAAAGATGACTGAATCTGTTTAAGAATGCTATTTGTAAAAATAATGATTCATTCACGTTATAAAATGACTAAAAAACTCACAAATTATTCAAAAATGCACAGGCATGCATGGACGCACGTACGCACACATGAAAATTATTATGTAGTTTCATTATATGCAATCCAAAACAACATCGAAAGTATTTATAAATATTGTATAAAACTTTTAAAAAGAAACCAAGTCTCGCCACTAATTCCTTTTCTATCACCATATTATGTTATTTTATGTTGATTAAGAAATTTAGCTATTTTAGGTAAAAATATTATACGTGTTAGCTATTCTTAGTATACTTATTAAATTACATTGAATAATAAGGAAGAAAGATCAATGATTATTTTATATTCCACTTATATAAATAGTATCAAGATTAATTAACAAGAGTATGGGTTGAAAAAATAATCAATGCACATTGTAAATTGAAAGAAGTCATATAAAATTAACAAGAAAAGTTCTAAAACACGTCTCATAAAAAGAATAAGAGAAAATACATTAAAAATTAAGGAAAAGTAAAATATATTATTTATATTTTATAATAACATTAATATCTTTTAAATTAAATGCATCAAATAAGATTTAATGTGATCCCTGATGCGATTCTCTTTCTAAATAAACCTTAAAAAATAAAAGATTATAATTATTAATAATATATAATTTGTTAATTCTTTTTGTCAGATTCTTTTACTATCGATCTTTACTATCAATAAATGAAAAAGGGAATTAATCATCTTCTATTGATAATTGATAGCAAAAGTAAGAGAATCTAATTAAGAATAATATTTATAAAAATAATAACATATAATTGATATCAAAGATGACTGAATCTGTTTAAGAATGCTATTTGTAAAAATAATGATTCATTCACGTTATAAAACGACTAAAAAACTCACAAATTATTAAAAAATGCAGAGGCATGCATGGACGCACGTACGCACACATGAAAATTATTATGTAGTTTCATTATATGCAATCCAAAACAACATCGAAAGTATTTATAAATATTGTATAAAACTTTTAAAAAGAAACCAAGTCTCGCCACTAATTCCTTTTCTATCACCATATTATGTTATTTTATGTTGATTAAGAAATTTATCAATTTTAGGTAAAAATATTATACGTGTTAGCTATTCTTAGTATACTTATTAAATTACATTGAATAATAAGGAAGAAAGATCAATGATTATTTTATATTCCACTAATATAAATAGTATCAAGATTAATTAACAAGAGTATGGGTTGAAAAAATAATCAATGCACATTGTAAATTGAAAGAAGTCATATAAAATTAACAAGAAAAGTTCTAAAACATGTCTCATAAAAAGGATAAGAGAAAATACATTAAAAATTAAAGAACAATAAAATATATTATTTATATTTTTTAATAATATTAATATCTTTTAAATTAAATGCATGAAATAAGACTTGATGTGATCCCTTACGCGATTCTCTTACTAAATAAACCTTAAAAAATAAAAGAATATAATTATTAATAATATATAATTTGTTAATTACTTTTGTCAGATTCTTTTACTATCTATCTTTATTATCAATAAATGGAAAAGGGAATTAATCATCTTCTATTGATAATTAATAGCAAAAGTGAGGGAATCTAATTAAGAATAATAAGTATAAAAATAATAACATATAATTGATATCAAAGATGACTGAATCCATTTAAGAATACTATTTGTAAAAATAATGATTCATTCACGTTATAAAACGACTAAAAAACTCACAAATTCTTCATAAATGCATACGCATGCATTGACGCACGTACGCACGCCTTAAAATTATTATGTAGTTTCATTGTATGGAATCCAAAACAACATTGAAAGTATTTATAAATATTGTATACAACTTTTAAAAAT
Source organism: Clitoria ternatea (assembly GCA_037962975.1). NCBI lineage: Eukaryota > Viridiplantae > Streptophyta > Magnoliopsida > Fabales > Fabaceae > Clitoria > Clitoria ternatea. The sequence continues at coordinate 220,102,770 of CM075671.1, forward strand.
AAAAGAAGTCTCACCACTAGTTCCTTTTCTATCACCATATTATGTTATTTTATGTGGATTAAGAAATTTAGTTATTTTAGGTAAACATATTATACTTGTTAACTATTCTTTGTATACTTTTCAAATTACATTGAATAATAAGGAAGAAAGATCAATGATTATTTCATATTCCTTTGATATAAATAGTATCAAGATTAATTAATAAGAGTATGTGTTGAAAAAATAATCAATGCACATTGTAAATTGAAAGAAGTTATATAAAATTAACAAGAAAAATTCTGAAACACGTCTCATAAAAAGAATAAGAGAAAATACATTAAAAATTAAGGAAAAGTAAAATATATTACTTATATTTTATAATAACATTAATATCTTTTAAATTAAATGCATCAAATAAGATTTAATGTGCTCCCTAATGCGTTTCTCTTTCTAAATAAACCTTAAAAAATAAAAGATTATAATTATTAATAATATATAATTTGTTAATTCTTTTTGTCAGATTCTTTTACTATCGATCTTTACTATCAATAAATAAAAAGGGAATTAATCATCTTCTATTGATAATTGATAGCAAAAGTAAGAGAATCGAATTAAGAATAATATTTATAAAAATAATAACATATAATTGATATCAAAGATGACTGAATCTGTTTAAGAATGCTATTTGTAAAAATAATGATTCATTCACGTTATAAAACGACTAAAAAACTCACAAATTATTAAAAAATGCAGAGGCATGCATGGACGCACGTACGCACACATGAAAATTATTATGTAGTTTCATTATATGCAATCCAAAACAACATCGAAAGTATTTATAAATATTGTATAAAACTTTTAAAAAGAAACCAAGTCTCGCCACTAATTCCTTTTCTATCACCATATTATGTTATTTTATGTTGATTAAGAAATTTATCAATTTTAGGTAAAAATATTATACGTGTTAGCTATTCTTAGTATACTTATTAAATTACATTGAATAATAAGGAAGAAAGATCAATGATTATTTTATATTCCACTAATATAAATAGTATCAAGATTAATTAACAAGAGTATGGGTTGAAAAAATAATCAATGCACATTGTAAATTGAAAGAAGTCATATAAAATTAACAAGAAAAGTTCTAAAACATGTCTCATAAAAAGGATAAGAGAAAATACATTAAAAATTAAAGAACAATAAAATATAATATTTATATTTTTTAATAATATTAATATCTTTTAAATTAAATGCATGAAATAAGACTTGATGTGATCCCTTACGCGATTCTCTTACTAAATAAACCTTAAAAAATAAAAGAATATAATTATTAATAATATATAATTTGTTAATTACTTTTGTCAGATTCTTTTACTATCTATCTTTATTATCAATAAATGGAAAAGGGAATTAATCATCTTCTATTGATAATTAATAGCAAAAGTGAGGGAATCTAATTAAGAATAATAAGTATAAAAATAATAACATATAATTGATATCAAAGATGACTGAATCCATTTAAGAATACTATTTGTAAAAATAATGATTCATTCACGTTATAAAACGACTAAAAAACTCACAAATTCTTCATAAATGCATACGCATGCATTGACGCACGTACGCACGCCTTAAAATTATTATGTAGTTTCATTGTATGGAATCCAAAACAACATTGAAAGTATTTATAAATATTGTATACAACTTTTAAAAATAAAAGAAGTCTCACCACTAGTTCCTTTTCTATCACCATATTATGTTATTTTATGTGGATTAAGAAATTTAGTTATTTTAGGTAAACATATTATACTTGTTAACTATTCTTTGTATACTTTTCAAATTACATAGAATAATAAGGAAGAAAGATCAATGATTATTTCATATTCCTTTGATATAAATAGTATCAAGATTAATTAATAAGAGTATGTGTTGAAAAAATAATCAATGCACATTGTAAATTGAAAGAAGTTATATAAAATTAACAAGAAAAATTCTGAAACACGTCTCATAAAAAGAATAAGAGAAAATACATTAAAAATTAAGGAAAAGTAAAATATATTATTTATATTTTATAATAACATTAATATCTTTTAAATTAAATGCATCAAATAAGATTTAATGTGCTCCCTAATGCGATTCTCTTTCTAAATAAACCTTAAAAAATAAAAGATTATAATTATTAATAATATATAATTTGTTAATTCTTTTTGTCAGATTCTTTTACTATCGATCTTTACTATCAATAAATGAAAAAGGGAATTAATCATCTTCTATTGATAATTGATAGCAAAAGTAAGTGAATCTAACTAAGAATAATATTTATAAAAATAATAACATATAATTGATATCAAAGATGACTGAATCTGTTTAAGAATGCTATTTGTAAAAATAATGATTCATTCACGTTATAAAACGACTAAAAAACTCACAAATTATTAAAAAATGCAGAGGCATGCATGGACGCACGTACGCACACATGAAAATTATTATGTAGTTTCATTATATGCAATCCAAAACAACATCGAAAGTATTTATAAATATTGTATAAAACTTTTAAAAAGAAACCAAGTCTCGCCACTAATTCCTTTTCTATCACCATATTATGTTATTTTATGTTGATTAAGAAATTTATCAATTTTAGGTAAAAATATTATACGTGTTAGCTATTCTTAGTATACTTATTAAATTACATTGAATAATAAGGAAGAAAGATCAATGATTATTTTATATTCCACTAATATAAATAGTATCAAGATTAATTAACAAGAGTATGGGTTGAAAAAAATAATCAATGCACATTGTAAATTGAAAGAAGTCATATAAAATTAACAAGAAAAGTTCTAAAACATGTCTCATAAAAAGGATAAGAGAAAATACATTAAAAATTAAAGAACAATAAAATATAATATTTATATTTTTAAATAATATTAATATCTTTTAAATTAAATGCATGAAATAAGACTTGATGTGATTCCTTACGCGATTCTCTTACTAAATAAACCTTAAAAAATAAAAGAATATAATTATTAATAATATATAATTTGTTAATTACTTTTGTCAGATTCTTTTACTATCTATCTTTATTATCAATAAATGGAAAAGGGAATTAATCATCTTCTATTGATAATTAATAGCAAAAGTGAGGGAATCTAATTAAGAATAATAAGTATAAAAATAATAACATATAATTGATATCAAAGATGACTGAATCCATTTAAGAATACTATTTGTAAAAATAATGATTCATTCACGTTATAAAACGACTAAAAAACTCACAAATTCTTCATAAATGCATACGCATGCATTGACGCACGTACGCACGCCTTAAAATTATTATGTAGTTTCATTGTATGGAATCCAAAACAACATTAAAAGTATTTATAAATATTGTATACAACTTTTAAAAATAAATGAAGTCTCACCACTAGTTCCTTTTCTATCACCATATTATGTTATTTTATGTGGATTAAGAAATTTAGTTATTTTAGGTAAACATATTATACTTGTTAACTATTCTTTGTATACTTTTCAAATTACATTGAATAATAAGGAAGAAAGATCAATGATTATTTCATATTCCTTTGATATAAATAGTATCAAGATTAATTAATAAGAGTATGTGTTGAAAAAATAATCAATGCACATTGTAAATTGAAAGAAGTTATATAAAATTAACAAGAAAAATTCTGAAACACGTCTCATAAAAAGAATAAGAGAAATTACATTAAAAATTAAGGAAAAGTAAAATATATTATTTATATTTTATAATAACATTAATATCTTTTAAATTAAATTCATCAAATAAGATTTAATGTGATACCTGACGCGATTCTCTTTCTAAATAAACCTTAAAAAATAAAAGATTATAATTATTAATAATATATAATTTCTTAATTCTTTTTGTCAGATTCTTTTACTATCGATCTTTGCTATCAATAAATGAAAAAGGGAATTAATCATCTTCTATTGATAATTGATAGCAAAAGTAAGAGAATCTAATTAAGAATAATATTTATAAAAATAATAACATATAATTGATATCAAAGATGACTGAATCTGTTTAAGAATGCTATTTGTAAAAATAATGATTCATTCACGTTATAAAACGACTAAAAAACTCACAAATTATTCAAAAATGCATAGGCATGCATGGACGCACGTACGCACACATGAAAATTATTATGTAGTTTCATTATATGCAATCCAAAACAACATCGAAAGTATTTATAAATATTGTATAAAACTTTTAAAAAGAAACCAAGTCTCGCCACCAATTCCTTTTCTATCACCATATTATGTTATTTTTTGTTGATTAAGAAATTGAGCTATTTTAGGTAAAAATATTATACGTGTTAGCTATTCTTAGTATACTTATTAAATTACATTGAATAATAAGGAAGAAAGATCAATGATTATTTTATATTCCACTGATATAAATAGTATCAAGATTAATTAACAAGAGTATGGGTTGAAAAAATAATCAATGCACATTGTAAATTGAAAGAAGTCATATAAAATTAACAAGAAAAGTTCTAAAACATGTCTCATAAAAAGGATAAGAGAAAATACATTAAAAATTAAAGAACAATAAAATATATTATTTATATTTTTTAATAATATTAATATCTTTTAAATTAAATGCATGAAATAAGACTTGATGTGATCCCTTACGCGATTCTCTTACTAAATAAACCTTAAAAAATAAAAGAATATAATTATTAATAATATATAATTTGTTAATTATTTTTGTCAGATTCTTTTACTACCTATCTTTATTATCAATAAATGGAAAAGGGAATTAATCATCTTCTATTGATAATTAATGGCAAAAGTGAGGGAATCTAATTAAGAATAATAAGTATAAAAATAATAACATATAATTGATATCAAAGATGACTGAATCCATTTAAGAATACTATTTGTAAAAATAATGATTCATTCACGTTATAAAACGACTAAAAAACTCACAAATTCTTCATAAATGCATACGCATGCATTGACGCACGTACGCACGCCCTAAAATTATTATGTAGTTTCATTATTTGGCATCCAAAACAACATTGAAAGTATTTATAAATATTGTATACAACTTTTAAAAATAAAAGAAGTCTCACCACTAGTTCCTTTTCTATCACGATATTATGTTATTTTATGTGGATTAAGAAATTTAGTTATTTTAGGTAAACATATTATACTTGTTAACTATTCTTGGTATACTCTTCAAATTACATTGAATAATAAGGAAGAAAGATCAAAGATTATTTCATATTCCTTTGATATATATAGTATCAAGGTTAATTAATAAGAGTATGTGTTGAAAAAATAATCAATGCACATTGTAAATTGAAAGAAGTTATATAAAATTAACAAGAAAAGTTCTAAAACATGTCTCATAAAAAGGATAAGAGAAAATACATTAAAAATTAAAGAACAATAAAATATATTATTTATATTTTTTAATAATATTAATATCTTTTAAATTAAATGCATGAAATAAGACTTGATGTGATCCCTTACGCGATTCTCTTACTAAATAAACCTTAAAAAATAAAAGAATATAATTATTAATAATATATAATTTGTTAATTATTTTTGTCAGATTCTTTTACTACCTATCTTTATTATCAATAAATGGAAAAGGGAATTAATCATCTTCTATTGATAATTAATAGCAAAAGTGAGGGAATCTAATTAAGAATAATAAGTATAAAAATAATAACATATAATTGATATCAAAGATGACTGAATCTGTTTAAGAATGCTATTTGTAAAAATAATGATTCATTCACGTTATAAAACGACTAAAAAACTCACGAATTATTCAAAAATGCACAGGCATGCATGGACGCACGTACGCACACATGAAAATTATTATGTAGTTTCATTATATGCAATCCAAAACAACATCGAAAGTATTTATAAATATTGTATAAAACTTTTAAAAAGAAACCAAGTCTCGCCACTAATTCCTTTTCTATCACCATATTATGTTATTTTATGTTGATTAAGAAATTTAGCTATTTTAGGTAAAAATATTATACGTGTTAGCTATTCTTAGTATACTTATTAAATTACATTGAATAATAAGGAAGAAAGATCAATGATTATTTTATATTCCACTGATATAAATAGTATCAAGATTAATTAACAAGAGTATGGGTTGAAAAAATAATCAATGCACATTGTAAATTGAAAGAAGTCATATAAAATTAACAAGAAAAGTTCTAAAACATGTCTCATAAAAAGGATAAGAGAAAATACATTAAAAATTAAAGAACAATAAAATATATTATTTATATTTTTTAATAATATTAATATCTTTTAAATTAAATGCATGAAATAAGATTTGATGTGATCCCTTACGCGATTCTCTTACTAAATAAACCTTAAAAAATAAAAGAATATAATTATTAATAATATATAATTTGTTAATTATTTTTGTCAGATTCTGTTACTACCTATCTTTATTATCAATAAATGGAAAAGGGAATTAATCATCTTCTATTGATAATTAATAGCAAAAGTGAGGGAATCTAATTAAGAATAATAAGTATAAAAATAATAACATATAATTGATATCAAAGATGACTGAATCCATTTAAGAATACTATTTGTAAAAATAATGATTCATTCACGTTATAAAACGACTAAAAAACTCACAAATTCTTCATAAATGCATACGCATGCATTGACGCACGTACGCACGCCTTAAAATTATTATGTAGTTTCATTGTATGGAATCCAAAACAACATTGAAAGTATTTATAAATATTGTATACAACTTTTAAAAATAAAAGAAGTCTCACCACTAGTTCCTTTTCTATCACCATATTATGTTATTTTATGTGGATTAAGAAATTTAGTTATTTTAGGTAAACATATTATACTTGTTAACTATTCTTGGTATACTCTTCAAATTACATTGAATAATAAGGAAGAAAGATCAATGATTATTTCATATTCCTTTAATATAAATAGTATCAAGATTAATTAATAAGAGTATGTGTTGAAAAAATAATCAATGCACATTGTAAATTGAAAGAAGTTATATAAAATTAACAAGAAAAATTCTGAAACACGTCTTATAAAAAGAATAAAAGAAAATACATTAAAAATTAAGGCAAAGTAAAATATATTATTTATATTTTATAATAACATTAATATCTTTAAATTAAATGCATCAAATAAGATTTAATGTGATCCCTGATGTGACACCCTAATTTTAGGGGAAAAATTTTCGCGAATTAATTAGAAAATATCCTGGATCCATAATAAAAACACTCCCTTATATGAAGATAAGAGAGCTGGCCCCATGGCCAAGAAGAAAAGACAGGGAAGGCAAAGGAATTTAAAACCATTCACACGGAAGCATCAACAGCGCCTGAGCGAACCACATTACAGCGCGCACTCGCTCAAGCGAGATCCCAATCCGCTTGAGCGAGACCGACCAACTCGCTCGGGCGAACCACCATTCGCTTAAGCGAAACCGAATACGAAAGCCTTCCCAAACAACATACTCGCTGAGCGAGGAATCACTCGCTGAAGCGAGAAGTCACTCGACATTCTATCACTCAGAAAACTGAGACATTCATTCACTCGGTAAATGATCAGGTCCAGTCGGAATTCATGCCTAAGTCCTCTCGGAATTTAATATCTTAGACCACTCAGCATAATGGGGTTCCGCCACTCGGGAACTACCCCAACAGTCACCTCACTCGGCAACCCATAACTTAGTCTCTTAATTTTTATCCACAGAGTCAACATAAAGATCCACTCGGGAAATGAAGGGTATCTCACTCGGATTCCATAAGCTCTCACACTCGGATATTACCCAATCAAACCACTCGGTGTAATTCAACCTCGAGTCACTCGGTAAACATCAACCATTTATCACTCAGCATAATAGAACTCCCCGACTCAGAGAGTACATAGAATTCCTCTCAGCCATAAATCACTCGGTTAACACTTATATTTCTCTTCAATCGGGGAAAATCATAACATCAAGTCACACTCGGACTTATTCCATAACTTAGCCACTCAAATTACATATTACCCTATTCACTCGGAATAGGTTCCCATATTCACTCGGGATACATTCATAATTCATACACTTAGAATATAACCAATCCGAGTCATTACAACAACACTCCTCTCGGAAGAGGATCACTCGGATTTCCACTCGGATTACTCGAATCATTCCCCACTCGGGGTTCACCATATATTCTTCACTCGGAATCCACAAGAGCCATTATCACACAGTAAGAGGCTCACACATGAGTTACACTCGGATATGGAGTCCCATACATAAGACTCACTCGGAAAAGCAACTAAGCCACATATATTCCACTCAGGATTCATTAACTTAGATATATTCATACAACATCATTTCCTAGTCGGTAGGAAGCATCAAATCAACATAAATCACTTATATATATATATATTCTCTAATTCCAAATCCGACTACAATTACAGCAATACACTTCCACCGATTCATAACCATGTTATCAACATAACATATATGCATATACACAAGCATACACTCGGATTCTTATCTTTATACTTTCCATTCACCAACACATTCAATCGGTATGCATATAATACCATCACTCGAAGTATATATATATATTAACATACACTCGGATCCCAATACATATATTTCATATTCATGATTATGTTCATCCACTCGGATTCTATATATATATATTGGTATTCGTTATACAACATTAATATTATGAGCCGGCCAAGGCTTTAGTACATCAAATGTACTCGGAATATAACATTATATACACAACCATTATCATAAACACCCAACACTCGGGTTTAAGACCACCACATCATCCAAACCGACCTGCATACACTGAAAAATAGTGTAGGGGTGAGCATTACATATTAAATGACAGATATTGGCTCGGATTAATCATAGAATCCATAACATGCCATAACATATACATCAATCAGCTCAACATTCACTGCCATTCAATATAAACAATCACAAACATCTTTCGATTGGGTTTCTACCCATTTCACTCAGCTATAAAGCCTAATTCACTCTTCTACCAGTATACTGAGCCACTCGGATTTCAATACTGATCCACTCGGATTTCACTTACTCCGAGACTATTTCAACATTATTCATACTCCGAGCCATGCTCAAGGAGTCTGTCCGAGCCCAGCTCCAGGACTTAGCCATATTCACCATATGTGGTCATCTGATTGTCGATCGGTATAAGAGTCCAACGCATTCCAGTGGCGAATCGGATGCATACGATTTCATTCACTCGGCGTTCAACACCAATGCACTCGGCATTTCATCAAGCGTCTCATTTCACGCTTAGTGCCCCAGGCACTGCCCGAGTCCAACCCGGGTCTTTCATCATATTCAACATTAGGACCCCGTCCTCTTCACTCGGGATTATACCCTTGTGGCACCTCGCAAGGTGTTCATAACACAATAACACGTATGCATATAACTTCAACTCATATTCATTCGATTTCCCACTCGGAATCTACGTTCAACATCATGTGCACTTGGCAATTTAACAACAATCAAATGACTCGGCTTATACCACATCCACTCGGCAATCCTATGCCATCCACTCGGCAATCACTATGCCATTCACTCGGTAATCACCATACCATTCACTCGGCAATCACTATGCCATTCACTCGGACTATCCTATATTCACTCGGATTTATCCTTTACAGTAAGCATTTCGTGCCTTCCTCTATAAAGCCCACTCGGCATCCATCATAACAGTCCCCATTCATGCATTCGGCATACACATATGCATCAATAACATTCACATGCATTCAAATGTACAACACATCCAGGGACAAATAGAGGATCACACATGCACTCCACATCAACATACATACATCTCAAGCATCATAATATAATCATCATCACAATAACATCATGCATCTCTTGGACGGATAATCATGCACCATTTAAATAACAAACAACAATCCGGGTTCAACTTAACAACATACAACATCCAACAAAACATAACACAATGCAATGAAGTCACCCGGAAGTCCGTCCATAAACTATACACTTAAGATGCAATAGCTCCCCTTACCTGGATGAAGCTTCCAGGAGTCACATGGGCCACTCGGCCCAGCCATAGCAGCTTCTGCTCGGCTTTCCAGCAGTGGAAAGAACCACACAGCTTCCCAGCCAACCAGTATCAGTCCTCAGCCTTTCGCTCAAGCCACGCATGTACTCGCTTGAGCGAAAATGGTCCAGTGACCATTTCTTCACTGGCTCGCTCAAGCGTAACCATTCTCGCTTGAGCGAGATACGTCCAGAAGCTCATCAACACTCCATGCTCCACTCTGCTCTGCCTCCCAGTCAATGGAGAAGCTTCCAAGCTCCACCCAACCATGACTCCTTCCTCACAACGTCACAGCCTCAACACAATGGACCATCTTCCATAACAAGGCACCACACAGCTGTAGGCTCCAACCTAGCCCAAACAGCCTCATCAACTAGAGGAAGAAGAGGGAGGAAGAAGAAGCACAACCAGGAGGACAAAAGAGGGATCCTGAACCCAGCCTCCACGCACAGCACCATGCTGTTCCTCATCACCACGCAGCCGTAGGAAGGATTCTCAACCTTCAAGGCACCCAGTACCACACTGGACTCCACCACCATGCAGCTCCACTCGGTTCTACACCATATGTGAGTGGAAGAAGAAGAAGATGAAGGAGAAGGTGAAGATGAAACAGTAGAGAAGGAGGAAGCAAGAGCTTCATAGAGTTTTAGAGAGAAGGAGAAGCATTTCTCTCATCAGAACATGCACCAACGAGGAAAATAAAGAGAATGGGGAGGAAAACCAAAGCTGAAGTCTTATCAACACACCTCCATCATCTCACTTTCCCACTCAGCCCCATCATCACGCTGCTCTACCACAGCTCCTCAAATAACCATCACTTCTTCATTTAATGCAAGTCCTTTAGTATTTAATGCTAATTCTCTCAGCACTCATTACACACATCCAACGTGGACAAGAGAGAGAGAACCGGACCCATTAACCAGCAAAGGCATATATTATTAATATTATTATAACACAATAAATTGCCTAATTGGTAATTAATCCTTAATTAACCATTAATCCCATCAATCCATAACCTTAATCTGAATTTATAATTATTTAAAAATCTGGGATGTTACACCTGACGCAATTCTCTTTCTAAATAAACCTGAAAAAATAAAAGATTATAATTATTAATAATATATAATTTGTTAATTCTTTTTGTCAGATTCTTTTACTATCGATCTTTACTATCAATAAATAAAAAAGGAAATTAATCATCTTCTATTGATAATTGATAGCAAAAGTAAGAGAATCTAATTAAGAATAATATTTATAAAAATAATAACATATAATTGATATCAAAGATGACTGAATCTGTTTAAGAATGCTATTTGTAAAAATAATGATTCATTCACGTTATAAAACGACTAAAAAACTCACAAATTATTCAAAAATGCACAGGCATGCATGGACGCACGTACGCACACATGAAAAGTATTATGTAGTTTCATTGTATGGAATCCAAAACAACATTGAAAGTATTTATGCATATTGTATAAAACTTTTAAAAAGAAAAGAAGTCTCGCCACTAGTTCCTTTTCTATCACCATATTATGTTATTTTATGTTGATTAAGATATTTAGTTATTTTAGGTAAAAATATTATACTTGTGAACTGTTCTTGGTATACTTTTCAAATTACATTGAATAATAAGGAAGAAAGATCAATGATTATTTCATATTCCTTTGATATAAATAGTATCAAGATTAATTAATAAGAGTATGTGTTGAAAAAATAATCAATGCACATTGTAAATTGAAAGAAGTTATATAAAATTAACAAGAAAAATTCTGAAACACGTCTCATAAAAAGAATAAGAGAAAATACATTAAAAATTAAGGAAAAGTAAAATATATTATTTATATTTTATAATAACATTAATATCTTTTAAATTAAATGCATCAAATAAGATTTAATGTGATCCCTGACGCGATTCTCTTTCTAAATAAACCTTAAAAAATAAAAGATTATAATTATTAATAATATATATTTTGTTAATTCTTTTTGTCAGATTCTTTTACTATCGATCTTTACTATCAATAAATGAAAAAGGGAATTAATCATCTTCTATTGATAATTGATAGCAAAAGTAAGAGAATTTAATTAAGAATAATATTTATAAAAATAATAACATATAATTGATATCAAAGATGACTGAATCTGTTTAAGAATGCTATTTGTAAAAATAATGATTCATTCACGTTATAAAACGACTAAAAAACTCACAAATTATTCAAAAATGCACAGGCATGCATCGACGCACGTACGCACACATGAAAATTATTATGTAGTTTCATTATATGCAATCCAAAACAACATCGAAAGTATTTATAAATATTGTATAAAACTTTTAAAAAGAAACCAAGTCTCTCCACTAATTCCTTTTCTATCACCATATTATGTTATTTTATGTTGATTAAGAAATTTAGCTATTTTAGGTAAAAATATTATACGTGTTAGCTATTCTTAGTATACTTATTAAATTACATTGAATAATAAGGAAGAAAGATCAATGATTATTTTATATTCCACTGATATAAATAGTATCAAGATTAATTAACAAGAGTATGGGTTGAAAAAATAATCAATGCACATTGTAAATTGAAAGAAGTCATATAAAATTAACAAGAAAAGTTCTAAAACATGTCTCATAAAAAGGATAAGAGAAAATACATTAAAAATTAAAGAACAATAAAATATATTATTTATATTTTTTAATAATATTAATATCTTTTAAATTAAATGCATGAAATAAGACTTGATGTGATCCCTTACGCGATTCTCTTACTAAATAAACCTTAAAAAATAAAAGAATATAATTATTAATAATATATAATTTGTTAATTATTTTTGTCAGATTCTTTTACTATCTATCTTTATTATCAATAAATGGAAAAGGGAATTAATCATCTTCTATTGATAATTAATAGCAAAAGTGAGGGAATCTAATTAAGAATAATAAGTATAAAAATAATAACATATAATTGATATCAAAGATGACTGAATCCATTTAAGAATACTATTTGTAAAAATAATGATTCATTCACGTTATAAAACGACTAAAAAACTCACAAATTCTTCATAAATGCATACGCATGCATTGACGCACGTACGCACGCCTTAAAATTATTATGTAGTTTCATTGTATGGAATCCAAAACAACATTGAAAGTATTTATAAATATTGTATACAACTTTTAAAAATAAAAGAAGTCTCACCACTAGTTCCTTTTCTATCACCATATTATGTTATTTTATGTGGATTAAGAAATTTAGTTATTTTAGGTAAACATATTATACTTGTTAACTATTCTTGGTATACTCTTCAAATTACATTGAATAATAAGGAAGAAAGATCAATGATTATTTCATATTCCTTTGATATAAATAGTATCAAGATTAATTAATAAGAGTATGTGTTGAAAAAATAATCAATGCACATTGTAAATTGAAAGAAGTTATATAAAATTAACAAGAAAAATTCTGAAACACGTCTCATAAAAAGAATAAGAGAAAATACATTAAAAATTAAGGAAAAGTAAAATATATTATTTATATTTTATAATAACATTAATATCTTTTAAATTAAATGCATCAAATAAGATTTAATGTGATCCCTGACGCGATTCTCTTTCTAAATAAACCTTAAAAAATAAAAGATTATAATTATTAATAATATATAATTTTTTAATTCTTTTTGTCAGATTCTTTTACTATCGATCTTTGCTATCAATAAATGAAAAAGGGAATTAATCATCTTTTATTGATAATTGATAGCAAAAGTAAGAGAATCTAATTAAGAATAATATTTATAAAAATAATAACATATAATTGATTTCAAAGATGACTGAATCTGTTTAAGAATGCTATTTGTAAAAATAATGATTCATTCACGTTATAAAACGACTAAAAAACTCACAAATTATTCAAAAATGCACAGGCATGCATGGACGCACGTACGCACACATGAAAATTATTATGTAGTTTCATTATATGCAATCCAAAACAACATCGAAAGTATTTATAAATATTGTATAAAACTTTTAAAAAGAAACCAAGTCTCGCCACCAATTCCTTTTCTATCACCATATTATGTTATTTTATGTTGATTAAGAAATTTAGCTATTTTAGGTAAAAATATTATACGTGTTAGCTATTCTTAGTATACTTATTAAATTACATTGAATAATAAGGAAGAAAGATCAATGATTATTTTATATTCCACTGATATAAATAGTATCAAGATTAATTAACAAGAGTATGGGTTGAAAAAATAATCAATGCACATTGTAAATTGAAAGAAGTCATATAAAATTAACAAGAAAAGTTCTAAAACATGTCTCATAAAAAGGATAAGAGAAAATACATTAAAAATTAAAGAACAATAAAATATATTATTTATATTTTTTAATAATATTAATATCTTTTAAATTAAATGCATGAAATAAGACTTGATGTGATCCCTTACGCGATTCTCTTACTAAATAAACCTTAAAAAATAAAAGAATATAATTATTAATAATATATAATTTGTTAATTATTTTTGTCAGATTCTTTTACTATCGATCTTTACTATCAATAAATGGAAAATGGAATTAATCAGCTTCTATTAATAATTGATAGCAAAAGTGAGGGAATCTAATTAACAATAATATTTATAAAAATAATAACATATAATTGATATCAAAGATGACTGAATCCGTTTAAGAATGCTATTTGTAAAAATAATGATTCATTCACGTTATAAAACAACTAAAAAACTCACAAATTATTCAAAAATGCACAGGCATGCATGGACGCACGTACGCACACATGAAAAGTATTATGTAGTTTCATTGTATGGAATCCAAAACAACATTGAAAGTATTTATGCATATTGTATAAAACTTTTAAAAAGAAAAGAAGTCTCGCCACTAGTTCCTTTTCTATCACCATATTATGTTATTTTATGTTGATTAAGATATTTAGTTATTTTAGGTAAAAATATTATACTTGTGAACTGTTCTTGGTATACTTTTCAAATTACATTGAATAATAAGGAAGAAAGATCAATGATTATTTCATATTCCTTTGATATAAATAGTATCAAGATTAATTAATAAGAGTATGTGTTGAAAAAATAATCAATGCACATTGTAAATTGAAAGAAGTTATATAAAATTAACAAGAAAAATTCTGAAACACGTCTCATAAAAAGAATAAGAGAAAATACATTAAAAATTAAGGAAAAGTAAAATATATTATTTATATTTTATAATAACATTAATATCTTTTAAATTAAATGCATCAAATAAGATTTAATGTGATCCCTGACGCGATTCTCTTTCTAAATAAACCTTAAAAAATAAAAGATTATAATTATTAATAATATATATTTTGTTAATTCTTTTTGTCAGATTCTTTTACTATCGATCTTTACTATCAATAAATGAAAAAGGGAATTAATCATCTTCTATTGATAATTGATAGCAAAAGTAAGAGAATCTAATTAAGAATAATATTTATAAAAATAATAACATATAATTGATATCAAAGATGACTGAATCTGTTTAAGAATGCTATTTGTAAAAATAATGATTCATTCACATTATAAAACGACTAAAAAACTCACAAATTATTCAAAAATGCACAGGCATGCATGGACGCACGTACGCACACATGAAAATTATTATGTAGTTTCATTATATGCAATCCAAAACAACATCGAAAGTATTTATAAATATTATATAAAACTTTTAAAAAGAAACCAAGTCTCTCCACTAATTCCTTTTCTATCACCATATTATGTTATTTTATGTTGATTAAGAAATTTAGCTATTTTAGGTAAAAATATTATACGTGTTAGCTATTCTTAGTATACTTATTAAATTACATTGAATAATAAGGAAGAAAGATCAATGATTATTTTATATTCCACTGATATAAATAGTATCAAGATTAATTAACAAGAGTATGGGTTGAAAAAATAATCAATGCACATTGTAAATTGAAAGAAGTCATATAAAATTAACAAGAAAAGTTCTAAAACATGTCTCATAAAAAGGATAAGAGAAAATACATTAAAAATTAAAGAACAATAAAATATATTATTTATATTTTTTAATAATATTAATATCTTTTAAATTAAATGCATGAAATAAGACTTGATGTGATCCCTTACGCGATTCTCTTACTAAATAAACCTTAAAAAATAAAAGAATATAATTATTAATAATATATAATTTGTTAATTCTTTTTGTCAGATTCTTTTACTATCTATCTTTATTATCAATAAATGGAAAAGGGAATTAATCATCTTCTATTGATAATTAATAGCAAAAGTGAGGGAATCTAATTAAGAATAATAAGTATAAAAATAATAACATATAATTGATATCAAAGATGACTGAATCCATTTAAGAATACTATTTGTAAAAATAATGATTCATTCACGTTATAAAACGACTAAAAAACTCACAAATTCTTCATAAATGCATACGCATGCATTGACGCACGTACGCACGCCTTAAAATTATTATGTAGTTTCATTGTATGGAATCCAAAACAACATTGAAAGTATTTATAAATATTGTATACAACTTTTAAAAATAAAAGAAGTCTCACCACTAGTTCCTTTTCTATCACCATATTATGTTATTTTATGTGGATTAAGAAATTTAGTTATTTTAGGTAAACATATTATACTTGTTAACTATTCTTGGTATACTCTTCAAATTACATTGAATAATAAGGAAGAAAGATCAATGATTATTTCATATTCCTTTGATATAAATAGTATCAAGATTAATTAATGAGAGTATGTGTTGAAAAAATAATCAATGCACATTGTAAATTGAAAGAAGTTATATAAAATTAACAAGAAAAATTCTAAAACACGTCTCATAAAAAGAATAAGAGAAAATACATTAAAAATTAAGGAAAAGTAAAATATATTATTTATATTTTATAATAACATTAATATCTTTTAAATTAAATGCATCAAATAAGTTTTAATGTGATCCCTGACGCGATTCTCTTTCTAAATAAACCTTAAAAAATAAAAGATTATAATTATTAATAATATATAATTTTTTAATTCTTTTTGTCAGATTCTTTTACTATCGATCTTTGCTATCAATAAATGAAAAAGGGAATTAATCATCTTTTATTGATAATTGATAGCAAAAGTAAGAGAATCTAATTAAGAATAATATTTATAAAAATAATAACATATAATTGATATCAAAGATGACTGAATCTGTTTAAGAATGCTATTTGTAAAAATAATGATTCATTCACGTTATAAAACGACTAAAAAACTCACAAATTATTAAAAAATGCACAGGCATGCATGGACGCACGTACGCACACATGAAAATTATTATGTAGTTTCATTATATGCAATCCAAAACAACATCGAAAGTATTTATAAATATTGTATAAAACTTTTAAAAAGAAACCAAGTCTCGCCACTAATTCCTTTTCTATCACCATATTATGTTATTTTATGTTGATTAAGAAATTTAGCTATTTTAGGTAAAAATATTATACGTGTTAGCTATTCTTAGTATACTTATTAAATTACATTGAATAATAAGGTAGAAAGATCAATGATTATTTTATATTCCACTGATATAAATAGTATCAAGATTAATTAACAAGAGTATGGGTTGAAAAAATAATCAATGCACATTGTAAATTGAAAGAAGTCATATAAAATTAACAAGAAAAGTTCTAAAACATGTCTCATAAAAAGGATAAGAGAAAATACATTAAAAATTAAAGAACAATAAAATATATTATTTATATTTTTTAATAATATTAATATCTTTTAAATTAAATGCATGAAATAAGACTTGATGTGATCCCTTACGCGATTCTCTTACTAAATAAACCTTAAAAAATAAAAGAATATAATTATTAATAATATATAATTTGTTAATTATTTTTGTCAGATTCTTTTACTATCTATCTTTATTATCAATAAATGGAAAAGGGAATTAATCATCTTCTATTGATAATTAATAGCAAAAGTGAGGGAATCTAATTAAGAATAATAAGTATAACAATAATAATAACATATAATTGATATCAAAGATGACTGAATCCATTTAAGAATACTATTTGTAAAAATAATGATTCATTCACGTTATAAAACGACTAAAAAACTCACAAATTCTTCATAAATGCATACGCATGCATTGACGCACGTACGCACGCCTTAAAATTATTATGTAGTTTCATTGTATGGAATCCAAAACAACATTGAAAGTATTTATAAATATTGTATACAACTTTTAAAAATAAAAGAAGTCTCACCACTACTTCCTTTTCTATCACCATATTATGTTATTTTATGTGGATTAAGAAATTTAGTTATTTTAGGTAAACATATTATACTTGTTAACTATTCTTGGTATACTTTTCAAATTACATTGAATAATAAGGAAGAAAGATCAATGATTATTTCATATTCCTTTGATATAAATAGTATCAAGATTAATTAATAAGAGTATGTGTTGAAAAAATAATCAATGCACATTGTAAATTGAAAGAAGTTATATAAAATTAACAAGAAAAATTCTGAAACACGTCTCATAAAAAGAATAAGAGAAAATACATTAAAAATTAAGGAAAAGTAAAATATATTATTTATATTTTATAATAACATTAATATCTTTTAAATTAAATGCATCAAATAAGATTTAATGTGATCCCTGACGCGATTCTCTTTCTAAATAAACCTTAAAAAATAAAAGATTATAATTATTAATAATATATATTTCGTTAATTCTTTTTGTCAGATTCTTTTACCATCGATCTTTACTATCAATAAATGAAAAAGGGAATTAGTCATCTTCTATTGATAATTGATAGCAAAAGTAAGAGAATCTAATTAAGAATAATATTTATAAAAATAATAACATATAATTGATATCAAAGATGACTGAATCTGTTTAAGAATGCTATTTGTAAAAATAATGATTCATTCACGTTATAAAACGACTAAAAAACTCACAAATTATTCAAAAATGCACAGGCATGCATGGACGCACGTACGCACACATGAAAATTATTATGGAGTTTTATTGTATCGAATCCAAAACAACATTGAAAGTATTTATAGATATTGTATAAAACTTTTAAAAAGAAAAGAAGTCTCGCCACTAGTTCCTTTTCTATCACCATATTATGTTATTTTATGTTGATTAAGAAATTTAGTTGTTTTAGGTAAACATATTATACTTGTTAACTATTCTTAGTATACTTTTTAAATTACATTGAATAATAAGGAAGAATGATCAATGATTATTTCATATTCCACTGATATAAATAGTATCAAGATTAATTAATAAGAGTATGTGTTGAAAAAAATATTGAATGCACATTGTAAATTGAAAGAAGTCATATAAAATTAACAAAAAAAATTCTAAAACACGCCTCATAAAAAGGATAAGAGAAAATACATTAAAAATAACCATATTAAAGAATAAAGATTTATAAGTCTTATTAACTGTTCGTGCCCTATTGGTCCTCTTCTGGCTACCTACTAGATAAATCCCTTCTATAACACTAAACAGAAGGAAAAATCCCATCCAGATAGATTCGACGACCTATACTTCAACTAAAGGCACAAGGAAATCAATAGTTCGAGAGCATAAAAGAGAGTAGTAGGAAAGGAAAATCCATTCCATTTTAGCCGGATCCCGCGCCTATTCTCTTATAACTTATCCACCAAGTCAAGGTTGATTCTTAGTTCTTTCATAGGTGGGTTACTTGAGATAGGAAAGCATCCAACAAGAAAAGGCTTTTACTAAAACTAAACTAAATAAGGCTGGTTCTCCAATTAAAGGGCTACGGCTTTCGCAGGCAATCAAGGCCATAGCTTGGTTCGTGCGTACGATTCTATTATGAAAGAAGTATCTTTGCAAGGCTTTAATCGCTTCAAGTGCTCTTCCTTTCGCTTCGCTCGACTGAGTCTGAGTATGTACCTTTATCGATTGAGCTTTCTAGGCTCTCGTTTATCCTGGTTTGACCATGGATCTGGCACATGACGAGACCATTTCGTCTGCTCTACACGAGCCTTAGAATGAGTTTGATTGTAAAAATGTGGGATTACCTATATTCATATTCTTCCTTCTTTTAGTAGCTCACCTTGAATCTTGAATGTTTAGCGAAAGTCTTCAAGGGATTATATTTTCACCAAAATTTTCCTGTGAATAAAGCCCTTCTTTAAAGAGCCATTTCGGTAGGTTTTAAATTTAGTCACTAGAGGAAAGGAATAACAGACCATGGAAAGCAAGCTACTCTCTCTAAACTAAATGGAAAAAGAGCGTGGTATGGCGAAAGTAGTGGGAGAGTCTGAATATTATATTGGTTGTAGGATTAGAAACAGCTAAAGAATCCACATCTGTTGAAGTAATGTCTGAAATAAGAATGTCATATGTAGTTGCTCTATCAGTCTCGGCCAACGCGTAAAGCCAGTTAATGATTCATGAATTGAGGATGCCAAGCCAAGATAGAATCTTCTTAGTCTGGACTACAATGATCTAAAGTAGCTATCGTACTTAGAGTTAGGAGCGAAAGTAGCCAAGAAAGAGCCCCAAGGGGAGAAGTTAGAAGTATCCTAGTTCGTACTTCCTTGATAGGTCGCCATTCCTTGTTGTCTTGTTTATCTGTGAGTTAAATCAGAAGCCTTGAATGGTTGCTCTGATTCTGTGTTCTCTTTGTTGTTTGAGAGGGGATAACCATCTTACTAGTTCCCACTTCCGGGTATAGGAGTTGGTTAAGGAGCACGCTCTTCCACTAAAATAAAAATAACCTCTCCTGCTAGCGGTGTAGCTGTTCTGCGTCACTTCTGGCTTTAAGAGAATACACCTCTTAACTGAGAGTTCCTACAAGCTTGTTCTTAGTGTTATAGTAGTTCTTGGGTTCAGTTAGCGACTGATCCAAAGGTATATCTATCAACTATGAGTTGAAGGAGCTAGACTGTAGTTCCTGTGCTTCCCGCCCAAACGCAGCAGATTCTCGAATAACAGCATACAAATACTTGATATGAGTTGACTAGCCTTACTTGCCTATCAGGAGAAGACCCCCGAACTTTACTTTTTTTTAATCTGGTAGTCTTAGATCACCACGGTGGCATCAAATAGTTAGTGGATGGTTACCCAGATATCCATTGCTGTACTCTAGTACCAGTGGACAGACTGAAGCCAATCCTGCGTCCACCTCCTGATAATTTACCACTCAAGGAATATATTATTTATATTTTTTAATAATATTAATATCTTTCAAATTAAATGCATCAAATAAGACTTGATGTGATCCCTTACACGATTCTCTTATTAAATAAACCATAAAAAATAAAAGACTATAGTTATCAATAATATATAATTTGTTAATTATTTTTGTCAGATTCTTTTACTATCGCTCTCTCCTATCAATAAATGGAAAAAGGATTTAATCATCTTCTATTGATAAGTAATAGCAAAAGTGAGGGAATCTAATTAAGAATAATAAGTATAAAAATAATAACATATAATTGATATCAAAGATGACTGAATCCATTTAAGAATACTATTTGTAAAAATAATGATTCATTCACGTTATAAAACGACTAAAAAACTCACAAATTCTTCATAAATGCATACGCATGCATTGACGCACGTACGCACGCCTTAAAATTATTATGTAGTTTCATTGTATGGAATCCAAAACAACATTGAAAGTATTTATAAATATTGTATACAACTTTTAAAAATAAAAGAAGTCTCACCACTAGTTCCTTTTCTATCACCATATTATGTTATTTTATGTGGATTAAGAAATTTAGTTATTTTAGGTAAACATATTATACTTGTTAACTATTCTTGGTATACTTTTCAAATTACATTGAATAATAAGGAAGAAAGATCAATGATTATTTCATATTCCTTTGATATAAATAGTATCAAGATTAATTAATAAGAGTATGTGTTGAAAAAATAATCAATGCACATTGTAAATTGAAAGAAGTTATATAAAATTAACAAGAAAAATTCTGAAACACGTCTCATAAAAAGAATAAGAGAAAATACATTAAAAATTAAGGAAAAGTAAAATATATTATTTATATTTTATAATAACATTAATATCTTTTAAATTAAATGCATCAAATAAGATTGAATGTGATCCCTGACGCGATTCTCTTTCTAAATAAACCTTAAAAAATAAAAGATTATAATTATTAATAATATATATTTTGTTAATTCTTTTTGTCAGATTCTTTTACTATCGATCTTTACTATCAATAAATGAAAAAGGGAATTAATCATCTTCTATTGATAATTGATAGCAAAAGTAAGAGAATCTAATTAAGAATAATATTTATAAAAATAATAACATATAATTGATATCAAAGATGACTGAATCTGTTTAAGAATGCTATTTGTAAAAATAATGATTCATTCATGTTATAAAACGACTAAAAAACTCACAAATTATTCAAAAATGCACAGGCATGCATGGACGCACGTACGCACACATGAAAATTATTATGTAGTTTCATTATATGCAATCCAAAACAACATCGAAAGTATTTATAAATATTGTATAAAACTTTTAAAAAGAAACCAAGTCTCGCCACTAATTCCTTTTCTATCACCATATTATGTTATTTTATGTTGATTAAGAAATTTAGCTATTTTAGGTAAAAATATTATACGTGTTAGCTATTCTTAGTATACTTGTTAAATTACATTGAATAATAAGGAAGAAAGATCAATGATTATTTTATATTCCACTAATATAAATAGTATCAAGATTAATTAACAAGAGTATGGGTTGAAAAAATAATCAATGCACATTGTAAATTGAAAGAAGTCATATAAAATTAACAAGAAAAGTTCTAAAACATGTCTCATAAAAAGGATAAGAGAAAATACATTAAAAATTAAAGAATAATAAAATATATTATTTATATTTTTTAATAATATTAATATCTTTTAAATTAAATGCATGAAATAAGACTTGATGTGATCCCTTACGCGATTCTCTTACTAAATAAACCTTAAAAAATAAAATAATATAATTATTAATAATATATAATTTGTTAATTATTTTTGTCAGATTCTTTTACTATCTATCTTTATTATCAATAAATGGAAAAGGGAATTAATCATCTTCTACTGATAATTAATAGCAAAAGTGAGGGAATCTAATTAAGAATAATAAGTATAAAAATAATAACATATAATTGATATCAAAGATCACTGAATCCATTTAAGAATACTATTTGTAAAAATAATGATTCATTCACGTTATAAAACGACTAAAAAACTCACAAATTCTTCATAAATGCATACGCATGCATTGACGCACGTACGCACGCCTTAAAATTATTATGTAGTTTCATTGTATGGAATCCAAAACAACATTGAAAGTATTTATAAATATTGTATACAACTTTTAAAAATAAAAGAAGTCTCACCACTAGTTCCTTTTCTATCACCATATTATGTTATTTTATGTGGATTAAGAAATTTAGTTATTTTAGGTAAACATATTATACTTGTTAACTATTCTTGGTATACTTTTCAAATTACATTGAATAATAAGGAAGAAAGATCAATGATTATTTCATATTCCTTTGATATAAATAGTATCAAGATTAATTAATAAGAGTATGTGTTGAAAAAATAATCAATGCACATTGTAAATTGAAAGAAGTTATATAAAATTAACAAGAAAAATTCTGAAACACGTCTCATAAAAAGAATAAGAGAAAATAAATTAAAAATTAAGGAAAAGTAAAATATATTATTTATATTTTATAATAACATTAATATCTTTTAAATTAAATGCATCAAATAAGATTTAATGTGATCCCTGACGCGATTCTCCTTCTAAATAAACCTTAAAAAATAAAAGATTATAATTATTAATAATATATATTTTGTTAATTCTTTTTGTCAGATTCTTTTACTATCGATCTTTACTATCAATAAATGAAAAAGGGAATTAATCATCTTCTATTGATAATTGATAGCAAAAGTAAGAGGATCTAATTAAGAATAATATTTATAAAAATAATAACATATAATTGATATCAAAGATGACTGAATCTGTTTAAGAATGCTATTTGTAAAAATAATGATTCATTCACGTTATAAAACGACTAAAAAACTCACAAATTATTCAAAAATGCACAGGCATGCATGGACGCACGTACGCACAGATGAAAATTATTATGGAGTTTTATTGTATCAAATCCAAAACAACATTGAAAGTGTTTATAGATATTGTATAAAACTTTTAAAAAGAAAAGAAGTCTCGCCACTAGTTCCTTTTCTATCACCATATTATGTTATTTTATGTTGATTAAGAAATTTAGCTATTTTAGGTAAACATATTATACTTGTTAACTATTCTTAGTATACTTTTTAAATTACATTGAATAATAAGGAAGAAAGATCAATGATTATTTCATATTCCACTGATATAAATAGTATCAAGATTAATTAATAAGAGTATGTGTTGAAAAAATATTGAATGCACATTGTAAATTGAAAGAAGTCATATAAAATTAACAAAAAAAATTCTAAAACACGCCTCATAAAAAGGATAAGAGAAAATACATTAAAAATAACCATATTAAAGAATAAAGATTTATAAGTCTTATTAACTGTTCGTGCCCTATTAGTCCTCTTCTGGCTACCTACTAGATAAATCTTTTCTATAACACTAAACAGAAGGAAAAATCCCATCCAGATAGATTCGACGACCTATACTTCAACTAAAGGCACAAGGAAATCAATAGTTCGAGAGCATAAAAGAGAGTAGTAGGAAAGGAAAATCCATTCCATTTTAGCCGGATCCCGCGCCTATTCTCTTATAACTTATCCACCAAGTCAAGGTTGATTCTTAGTTCTTTCATAGGTGGGTTACTTGAGATAGGAAAGCATCCAACAAGAAAAGGCTTTTACTAAAACTAAACTAAATAAGGCTGGTTCTCCAATTAAAGGGCTACGGCTTTCGCAGGCAATCAAGGCCATAGCTTGGTTCGTGCGTACGATTCTATTATGAAAGAAGTATCTTTGCAAGGCTTTAATCGCTTCAAGTGCTCTTCCTTTCGCTTCGCTCGACTGAGTCTGAGTATGTACCTTTATCGATTGAGCTTTCTAGGCTCTCGTTTATCCTGGTTTGACCATGGATCTGGCACATGACGAGACCATTTCGTCTGCTCTACACGAGCCTTAGAATGAGTTTGATTGTAAAAATGTGGGATTACCTATATTCATATTCTTCCTTCTTTTAGTAGCTCACCTTGAATCTTGAATGTTTAGCGAAAGTCTTCAAGGGATTATATTTTCACCAAAATTTTCCTGTGAATAAAGCCCTTCTTTAAAGAGCCATTTCGGTAGGTTTTAAATTTAGTCACTAGAGGAAAGGAATAACAGACCATGGAAAGCAAGCTACTCTCTCTAAACTAAATGGAAAAAGAGCGTGGTATGGCGAAAGTAGTGGGAGAGTCTGAATATTATATTGGTTGTAGGATTAGAAACAGCTAAAGAATCCACATCTGTTGAAGTAATGTCTGAAATAAGAATGTCATATGTAGTTGCTCTATCAGTCTCGGCCAACGCGTAAAGCCAGTTAATGATTCATGAATTGAGGATGCCAAGCCAAGATAGAATCTTCTTAGTCTGGACTACAATGATCTAAAGTAGCTATCGTACTTAGAGTTAGGAGCGAAAGTAGCCAAGAAAGAGCCCCAAGGGGAGAAGTTAGAAGTATCCTAGTTCGTACTTCCTTGATAGGTCGCCATTCCTTGTTGTCTTGTTTATCTGTGAGTTAAATCAGAAGCCTTGAATGGTTGCTCTGATTCTGTGTTCTCTTTGTTGTTTGAGAGGGGATAACCATCTTACTAGTTCCCACTTCCGGGTATAGGAGTTGGTTAAGGAGCACGCTCTTCCACTAAAATAAAAATAACCTCTCCTGCTAGCGGTGTAGCTGTTCTGCGTCACTTCTGGCTTTAAGAGAATACACCTCTTAACTGAGAGTTCCTACAAGCTTGTTCTTAGTGTTATAGTAGTTCTTGGGTTCAGTTAGCGACTGATCCAAAGGTATATCTATCAACTATGAGTTGAAGGAGCTAGACTGTAGTTCCTGTGCTTCCCGCCCAAACGCAGCAGATTCTCGAATAACAGCATACAAATACTTGATATGAGTTGACTAGCCTTACTTGCCTATCAGGAGAAGACCCCCGAACTTTACTTTTTTTTAATCTGGTAGTCTTAGATCACCACGGTGGCATCAAATAGTTGGTGGATGGTTACCCAGAGATCCATTGCTGTACTCTAGTACCAATGGACAGACTGAAGCCAATCCTGCGTCCACCTCCTGATAATTTACCACTCAAGGAATATATTATTT
The DNA here is from genome assembly GCA_037962975.1 of Clitoria ternatea. Taxonomy (NCBI): domain Eukaryota; kingdom Viridiplantae; phylum Streptophyta; class Magnoliopsida; order Fabales; family Fabaceae; genus Clitoria; species Clitoria ternatea. The sequence goes on from CM075671.1 coordinate 220,129,234, forward strand.
ATATTTTTTAATAATATTAATATCTTTCAAATTAAATGCATCAAATAAGACTTGATGTGATCCCTTACACGATTCTCTTACTAAATAAACCATAAAAAATAAAAGACTATAGTTATCAATAATATATAATTTGTTAATTATTTTTGTCAGATTCTTTTACTATCGCTCTCTCCTATCAATAAATGGAAAAAGGATTTAATCATCTTCTATTGATAATTGATAGAAAAAGTGAGGGAATCTAATTAAGAATAATATTTATAAAAATAATAACATATAATTGATATCAAAGATGACTAAATTTATTTAAGAATGCTATTTGTAAAAATAATGATTCATTCACTATAAAACGACTAAAAAACTCACAACTTCTTCATAAATGCACACGCACACATGGACGCACGTACAAACGCATGAAAATTATTATGTAGTTTCATTGTATGAAATCCAAAACAACATTGAAAGTATTTTTAATTATTGCATAAAACTTTTAAAAAGAAAAGAAGTCTCGCCACTAGTACCTTTTCTATCACCATATTATGTTATTTTGTGTTGATTAAGAAATTTAGCTATTTTAGGTAAACATATTATACTTGTTAACTATTCTCAATATACTTTTCAAATTACATTGAATAATAAGGAAGAAAGATCAATGATTATTTCATATTTCACTGATATAAATAGTATCAAGATTAATTAATAAGAGTATGCGTTGAAAAAATAATAAATGCACATTGTAAATTGAAAGAAGTCATATAAAATTAACAAGAAAAATTCTAAAACACGTCTCAAAAAAGAATAAGAGAAAATAAATTAAAAATTAAGGAAAAATAAAATATATTATTTATATGTTTTAATAATATTAATATCTCTTAAAATAAATGCATCACTAAATAAACATTAAAAGATAAAAAATATAATTATTAATAATATATAATTTGTTAATTATTTTTGTCAGATTCTTTTACTATCGATCTTTACTATCAATAAATGGAAAATGGAATTAATCATCTTCTATTGATAATTGATAGCAAAAGTGAGGGAATCTAATTAACAATAATATTTATAAAAATAATAACATATAATTGATATCAAAGATGACTGAATCCGTTTAAGAATGCTATTTGTAAAAATAATGATTCATTCACGTTATAAAACAACTAAAAAACTCATAAATTCTTCATAAATGCACACGCATGCATAGACGCACGTACGCACACATGAAAAGTATTATGTAGTTTTATTGTATGGAATCCAAAACAACATTGAAAGTATTTATGCATATTGTATAAAACTTTTAAAAAGAACAGAAGTCTCGCCTCTAGTTCCTTTTCTATCACCATATTATGTTATTTTATGTTGATTAAGATATTTAGTTATTTTAGGTAAAAATATTATACTTGTGAACTGTTCTTGGTATACTTTTCAAATTACATTGAATAATAAAGAAGAAAGATCAATGATTATTTCATATTCCTTCGATATAAATAGTATCAAGATTAATTAATAAGAGTATGTGTTGAAAAAATAATCAATGCACATTGTAAATTGAAAGAAGTTATATAAAATTAACAAGAAAAATTCTGAAACACGTCTCATAAAAAGAATAAGAGAAAATACATTAAAAATTAAGGAAAAGTAAAATATATTATTTATATTTTATAATAACATTAATATCTTTTAAATTAAATGCATCAAATAAGATTTAATGTGATCCCTGACGCGATTCTCTTTCTAAATAAACCTTAAAAAATAAAAGATTATAATTATTAATAATATATAATTTGTTAATTCTTTTTGTCAGATTCTTTTACTATCGATCTTTGCTATCAATAAATGAAAAAGGGAATTAATCATCTTCTATTGATAATTGATAGCAAAAGTAAGAGAATCTAATTAAGAATAATATTTATAAAAATAATAACATATAATTGATATCAAAGATGACTGAATCTGTTTAAGAATGCTATTTGTAAAAATAATGATTCATTCACGTTATAAAACGACTAAAAAACTCACAAATTATTCAAAAATGCACAGGCATGCATGGACGCACGTACGCACACATGAAAATTATTATGTAGTTTCATTATATGCAATCCAAAACAACATCGAAAGTATTTATAAATATTGTATAAAACTTTTAAAAAGAAACCAAGTCTCGCCACTAATTCCTTTTCTATCACCATATTATGTTATTTTATGTTGATTAAGAAATTTAGCTATTTTAGGTAAAAATATTATACATGTTAGCTATTCTTAGTATACTTATTAAATTACATTGAATAATAAGGAAGAAAGATCAATGATTATTTTATATTCCACTGATATAAATAGTATCAAGATTAATTAACAAGAGTATGGGTTGAAAAAATAATCAATGCACATTGTAAATTGAAAGAAGTCATATAAAATTAACAAGAAAAGTTCTAAAACATGTCTCATAAAAAGGATAAGAGAAAATACATTAAAAATTAAAGAACAATAAAATATATTATTTATATTTTTTAATAATATTAATATCTTTTAAATTAAATGCATGAAATAAGACTTGATGTGATCCCTTACGCGATTCTCTTACTAAATAAACCTTAAAAAATAAAAGAATATAATTATTAATAATATATAATTTGTTAATTATTTTTGTCAGATTCTTTTACTATCTATCTTTATTATCAATAAATGGAAAAGGGAATTAATCATCTTCTGTTGATAATTAATAGCAAAAGTGAGGGAATCTAATTAAGAATAATAAGTATAAAAATAATAACATATAATTGATATCAAAGATGACTGAATCCATTTAAGAATACTATTTGTAAAAATAATGATTCATTCACGTTATAAAACGACTAAAAACTCACAAATTCTTTATAAATACATACGCATGCATTGACGCACGTACGCACGCCTTAAAATTATTATGTAGTTTCATTGTATGGAATCCAAAACAACATTGAAAGTATTTATAAATATTGTATACAACTTTTAAAAATAAAAGAAGTCTCACCACTAGTTCCTTTTCTATCACCATATTATGTTATTTTATGTTGATTAAGATATTTAGTTATTTTAGGTAAAAATATTATACTTGTGAACTGTTCTTGGTATACTTTTCAAATTACATTGAATAATAAGGAAGAAAGATCAATGATTATTTCATATTCCTTTGATATAAATAGTATCAAGATTAATTAATAAGTGTATGTGTTGAAAAAATAATCAATGCACATTATAAATTGAAAGAAGTTATATAAAATTAACAAGAAAAATTCTGAAACACGTCTCATAAAAAGAATTAGAGAAAATACATTAAAAATTAAGGAAAAGTAAAATATATTATTTTTATTTTATAATAACATTAATATCTTTTAAATTAAATGCATCAAATAAGATTTAATGTGATCCCTGACGCGATTCTCTTTCTAAATAAACCTTAAAAAATAAAAGATTATAATTATTAATAATATATAATTTGTTAATTCTTTTTGTCAGATTCTTTTACTATCGATCTTTACTATCACTAAATGAAAATGGGAATTAATCATCTTCTATTGATAATTGATAGCAAAAGTAAGAGAATCTAATTAAGAATAATATTTATAAAAATAATAACATATAATTGATATCAAAGATGACTGAATCTGTTTAAGAATGCTATTTGTAAAAATAATGATTCATTCACGTTATAAAACGACTAAAAAACTCACAAATTATTCAAAAATGCACAGGCATGCATGGACGCACGTACACACACATGAAAATTATTATGTAGTTTCATTATATGCAATCCAAAACAACATCGAAAGTATTTATAAATATTGTATAAAACTTTTAAAAAGAAACCAAGTCTCACCACTAATTCCTTTTCTATCACCATATTATGTTATTTTATGTTGATTAAGAAATTTATCTATTTTAGGTAAAAAAATTATACGTGTTAGCTATTCTTAGTATACTTATTAAATTACATTGAATAATAAGGAAGAAAGATCAATGATTATTTTATATTCCACTGATATAAATAGTATCAAGATTAATTAACAAGAGTATGGGTTGAAAAAATAATCAATGCACATTGTAAATTGAAAGAAGTCATATAAAATTAACAAGAAAAGTTCTAAAACATGTCTCATAAAAAGGATAAGAGAAAATACATTAAAAATTAAAGAACAATAAAATATATTATTTATATTTTTTAATAATATTAATATCTTTTAAATTAAATGCATGAAATAAGACTTGATGTGATCCCTTACGCGATTCTCTTACTAAATAAACCTTAAAAAATAAAAGAATATAATTATTAATAATATATAATTTGTTAATTATTTTTGTCAGATTCTTTTACTATCTATCTTTATTATCAATAAATGGAAAAGGGAATTAATCATCTTCTATTGATAATTAATAGCAAAAGTGAGGGAATCTAATTAAGAATAATAAGTATAAAAATAATAACATATAATTGATATCAAAGATGACTGAATCCATTTAAGAATACTATTTGTAAAAATAATGATTCATTCACGTTATAAAACGACTAAAAAACTCACAAATTCTTCATAAATGCATACGCATGCACTGACGCACGTACGCACGCCTTAAAATTATGATGTAGTTTCATTGTATGGAATCCAAAACAACATTGAAAGTATTTATAAATATTGTATACAACTTTTAAAAATAAAAGAAGTCTCACCACTAGTTCCTTTTCTATCACCATATTATGTTATTTTATGTGGATTAAGAAATTTAGTTATTTTAGGTAAACATATTATACTTGTTAACTATTCTTGGTATACTTTTCAAATTACATTGAATAATAAGGAAGAAAGATCAATGATTATTTCATATTCCTTTGATATAAATAGTATCAAGATTAATTAATAAGAGTATGTGTTGAAAAAATAATCAATGCACATTGTAAATTGATAGAAGTTATATAAAATTAACAAGAAAAATTCTGAAACACGTCTCATAAAAAGAATAAGAGAAAATACATTAAAAATTAAGGAAAAGTAAAATATATTATTTATATTTTATAATAACATTAATATCTTTTAAATTAAATGCATCAAATAAGATTTAATGTGATCCCTGACGCGATTCTCTTTCTAAATAAACCTTAAAAAATAAAAGATTATAATTATTAATAATATATAATTTGTTAATTCTTTTTGTCAGATTCTTTTACTATCGATCTTTACTACCACTAAATGAAAATGGGAATTAATCATCTTCTATTGATAATTGATAGCAAAAGTAAGAGAATCTAATTAAGAATAATATTTATAAAAATAATAACATATAATTGATATCAAAGATGACTGAATCTGTTTAAGAATGCTATTTGTAAAAATAATGATTCATTCACGTTATAAAATGACTAAAAAACTCACAAATTATTCAAAAATGCACAGGCATGCATGGACGCACGTACGCACACATGAAAATTATTATGTAGTTTCATTATATGCAATCCAAAACAACATCGAAAGTATTTATAAATATTGTATAAAACTTTTAAAAAGAAACCAAGTCTCGCCACTAATTCCTTTTCTATCACCATATTATGTTATTTTATGTTGATTAAGAAATTTATCTATTTTAGGTAAAAAAAATTATACGTGTTAGCTATTCTTAGTATACTTATTAAATTACATTGAATAATAAGGAAGAAAGATCAATGATTATTTTATATTCCACTGATATAAATAGTATCAAGATTAATTAACAAGAGTATGGGTTGAAAAAATAATCAATGCACATTGTAAATTGAAAGAAGTCATATAAAATTAACAAGAAAAGTTCTAAAACATGTCTCATAAAAAGGATAAGAGAAAATACATTAAAAATTAAAGAACAATAAAATATATTATTTATATTTTTTAATAATATTAATATCTTTTAAATTAAATGCATGAAATAAGACTTGATGTGATCCCTTACGCGATTCTCTTACTAAATAAACCTTAAAAAATAAAAGAATATAATTATTAATAATATATAATTTGTTAATTATTTTTGTCAGATTCTTTTACTATCTATCTTTATTATCAATAAATGGAAAAGGGAATTAATCATCTTCTATTGATAATTAATAGCAAAAGTGAGGGAATCTAATTAAGAATAATAAGTATAAAAATAATAACATATAATTGATATCAAAGATGACTGAATCCATTTAAGAATACTATTTGTAAAAATAATGATTCATTCACGTTATAAAACGACTAAAAAACTCACAAATTCTTCATAAATGCATACGCATGCATTGACGCACGTACGCACGCCTTAAAATTATTATGTAGTTTCATTGTATGGAATCCAAAACAACATTGAAAGTATTTATAAATATTGTATTCAACTTTTAAAAATAAAAGAAGTCTCACCACTAGTTCCTTTTCTATCACCATATTATGTTATTTTATGTGGATTAAGAAATTTAGTTATTTTAGGTAAACATATTATACTTATTAACTATTCTTGGTATACTCTTCAAATTACATTGAATAATAAGGAAGAAAGATCAATGATTATTTCATATTCCTTTGATATAAATAGTATCAAGATTAATTAATAAGAGTATGTGTTGAAAAAATAATCAATGCACATTGTAAATTGAAAGAAGTTACATAAAATTAACAAGAAAAATTCTGAAACACGTCTCATAAAAAGAATAATAGAAAATAAATTAAAAATTAAGGAAAAGTAAAATATATTATTTATATTTTATAATAACATTAATATCTTTTAAATTAAATGCATCAAATAAGATTTAATGTGATCCCTGACGCGATTCTCTTTCTAAATAAACCTTAAAAAATAAAAGATTATAATTATTAATAATATATAATTTGTTAATTCTTTTTGTCAGATTCTTTTACTATCGATCTTTACTATCAATAAATGAAAAAGGGAATTAATCATCTTCTATTGATAATTGATAGCAAAAGTAAGAGAATCTAATTAAGAATAATATTTATAAAAATAATAACATATAATTGATATCAAAGATGACTGAATCTGTTTAAGAATGCTATTTGTAAAAATAATGATTCATTCACGTTATAAAACGACTAAAAAACTCACAAATTCTTCATAAATGCATACGCATGCATTGACGCACGTACGCACGCCTTAAAATTATTATGTAGTTTCATTGTATGGAATCCAAAACAACATTTAAAGTATTTATAAATATTGTATACAACTTTTAAAAATAAAAGAAGTCTCACCACTAGTTCCTTTTCTATCACCATATTATGTTATTTTATGTGGATTAAGAAATTTAGTTATTTTAGGTAAACATATTATACTTGTTAACTATTCTTGGTATACTCTTCAAATTACATTGAATAATAAGGAAGAAAGATCAATGATTATTTCATATTCCTTTGATATAAATAGTATCCAGATTAATTAATAAGAGTATGTGTTGAAAAATAATCAATGCACATTGTAAATTGAAAGAAGTTATATAAAATTAACAAGAAAAATTCTGAAACACGTCTCATAAAAAGAATAAGAGAAAATACATTAAAAATTAAGGAAAAGTAAAATATATTATTTATATTTTATAATAACATTAATATCTTTTAAATTAAATGCATCAAATAAGATTTAATGTGATCCCTGATGCGATTCTCTTTCTAAATAACCTTAAAAAATAAAAGATTATAATTATTAATAATATATAATTTGTTAATTCTTTTTGTCAGATTATTTTACTATCGATCTTTACTATCAATAAATGAAAAAGGGAATTAATCATCTTCTATTGATAATTGATAGCAAAAGTAAGAGAATCTAATTAAGAATAATATTTATAAAAATAATAACATATAATTGATATGAAAGATGACTGAATCTGTTTAAGAATGCTATTTGTAAAAATAATGATTCATTCACGTTATAAAACGACTAAAAAACTCACAAATTATTCAAAAATGCACAGGCATGCATGGACGCACGTACGCACACATGAAAATTATTATGTAGTTTCATTATATGCAATCCAAAACAACATCGAAAGTATTTATAAATATTGTATAAAACTTTTAAAAAGAAACCAAGTCTCGCCACTAATTCCTTTTCTATCACCATATTATGTTATTTTATGTTGATTAAGAAATTTAGCTATATTAGGTAAAAATATTATACATGTTAGCTATTCTTAGTATACTTATTAAATTACATTGAATAATAAGGAAGAAAGATCAATGATTATTTTATATTCCACTGATATAAATAGTATCAAGATTAATTAACAAGAGTATGGGTTGAAAAAATAATCAATGCACATTGTAAATTGAAAGAAGTCATATAAAATTAACAAGAAAAGTTCTAAAACATGTCTCATAAAAAGGATAAGAGAAAATACATTAAAAATTAAAGAACAATAAAATATATTATTTATATTTTTTAATAATATTAATATCTTTTAAATTAAATGCATGAAATAAGACTTGATGTGATCCCTTACGCGATTCTCTTACTAAATAAACCTTAAAAAATAAAAGAATATAATTATTAATAATATATAATTTGTTAATTATTTTTGTCAGATTCTTTTACTATCTATCTTTATTAATAATAAATGGAAAAGGGAATTAATCATCTTCTATTGATAATTAATAGCAAAAGTGAGGGAATCTAATTAAGAATAATAAGTATAAAAATAATAACATATAATTGATATCAAAGATGACTGAATCCATTTAAGAATACTATTTGTAAAAATAATGATTCATTCACGTTATAAAACGACTAAAAAACTCACAAATTCTTCATAAATGCATACGCATGCATTGACGCAGGTATGCACGCCTTAAAATTATTATGTAGTTTCATTGTATGGAATCCAAAACAACATTGAAAGTATTTATAAATATTGTATACAACTTTTAAAAATAAAAGAAGTCTCACCACTAGTTCCTTTTCTATCACCATATTATGTTATTTTATATTGATTAAGATATTTAGTTATTTTAGGTAAAAATATTATACTTGTGAACTGTTCTTGGTATACTTTTCAAATTACATTGAATAATAAGGAAGAAAGATCAATGATTATTTCATATTCCTTTGATATAAATAGTATCAAGATTAATTAATAAGAGTATGTGTTGAAAAAATAATCAATGCACATTGTAAATTGAAAGAAGTTATATAAAATTAACAAGAAAAATTCTGAAACACGTCTCATAAAAAGAATAAGAGAAAATACATTAAAAATTAAGGAAAAGTAAAATATATTATTTATATTTTATAATAACATTAATATCTTTTAAATTAAATGCATCAAATAAGATTTAATGTGATCCCTGACGCGATTCTCTTTCTAAATAAACCTTAAAAAATAAAAGATTATAATTATTAATAATATATAATTTGTTAATTCTTTTTGTCAGATTCTTTTACTATCGATCTTTGCTATCAATAAATGAAAAAGGGAATTAATCATCTTCTATTGATAATTGATAGCAAAAGTAAGAGAATCTAATTAAGAATAATATTTATAAAAATAATAACATATAATTGATATCAAAGATGACTGAATCTGTTTAAGAATGCTATTTGTAAAAATAATGATTCATTCACGTTATAAAACGACTAAAAAACTCACAAATTATTCAAAAATGCACAGGCATGCATGGACGCACGTACGCACACATGAAAATTATTATGTAGTTTCATTATATGCAATCCAAAACAACATCGAAAGTATTTATAAATATTGTATAAAACTTTTAAAAAGAAACCAAGTCTCACCACTAATTCCTTTTCTATCACCATATTATGTTATTTTATGTTGATTAAGAAATTTAGCTATTTTAGGTAAAAATATTATACATGTTAGCTATTCTTAGTATACTTATTAAATTACATTGAATAATAAGGAAGAAAGATCAATGATTATTTTATATTCCACTGATATAAATAGTATCAAGATTAATTAACAAGAGTATGGGTTGAAAAAATAATCAATGCACATTGTAAATTGAAAGAAGTCATATAAAATTAACAAGAAAAGTTCTAAAACATGTCTCATAAAAAGGATAAGAGAAAATACATTAAAAATTAAAGAACAATAAAATATATTATTTATATTTTTTAATAATATTAATATCTTTTAAATTAAATGCATGAAATAAGACTTGATGTGATCCCTTACGCGATTCTCTTACTAAATAAACCTTAAAAAATAAAAGAATATAATTATTAATAATATATAATTTGTTAATTATTTTTGTCAGATTCTTTTACTATCTATCTTTATTATCAATAAATGGAAAAGGGAATTAATCATCTTCTATTGATAATTAATAGCAAAAGTGAGGGAATCTAATTAAGAATAATAAGTATAAAAATAATAACATATAATTGATATCAAAGATGACTGAATCCATTTAAGAATACTATTTGTAAAAATAATGATTCATTCACGTTATAAAACGACTAAAAAACTCACAAATTCTTCATAAATGCATACGCATGCATTGACGCACGTACGCACGCCTTAAAATTATTATGTAGTTTCATTGTATGGAATCCAAAACAACATTGAAAGTATTTATAAATATTGTATTCAACTTTTAAAAATAAAAGAAGTCTCACCACTAGTTCCTTTTCTATCACCATATTATGTTATTTTATGTGGATTAAGAAATTTAGTTATTTTAGGTAAACATATTATACTTATTAACTATTCTTGGTATACTCTTCAAATTACATTGAATAATAAGGAAGAAAGATCAATGATTATTTCATATTCCTTTGATATAAATAGTATCAAGATTAATTAATAAGTGTATGTGTTGAAAAAATAATCAATGCACATTATAAATTGAAAGAAGTTATATAAAATTAACAAGAAAAATTCTGAAACACGTCTCATAAAAAGAATAAGAGAAAATACATTAAAAATTAAGGAAAAGTAAAATATATTATTTTTATTTTATAATAACATTAATATCTTTTAAATTAAATGCATCAAATAAGATTTAATGTGATCCCTGACGCGATTCTCTTTCTAAATAAACCTTAAAAAATAAAAGATTATAATTATTAATAATATATAATTTGTTAATTCTTTTTGTCAGATTCTTTTACTATCGATCTTTACTATCACTAAATGAAAATGGGAATTAATCATCTTCTATTGATAATTGATAGCAAAAGTAAGAGAATCTAATTAAGAATAATATTTATAAAAATAATAACATATAATTGATATCAAAGATGACTGAATCTGTTTAAGAATGCTATTTGTAAAAATAATGATTCATTCACGTTATAAAACGACTAAAAAACTCATAAATTATTCAAAAATGCACAGGCATGCATGGACGCACGTACACACACATGAAAATTATTATGTAGTTTCATTATATGCAATCCAAAACAACATCGAAAGTATTTATAAATATTGTATAAAACTTTTAAAAAGAAACCAAGTCTCACCACTAATTCCTTTTCTATCACCATATTATGTTATTTTATGTTGATTAAGAAATTTATCTATTTTAGGTAAAAAAATTATACGTGTTAGCTATTCTTAGTATACTTATTAAATTACATTGAATAATAAGGAAGAAAGATCAATGATTATTTTATATTCCACTGATATAAATAGTATCAAGATTAATTAACAAGAGTATGGGTTGAAAAAATAATCAATGCACATTGTAAATTGAAAGAAGTCATATAAAATTAACAAGAAAAGTTCTAAAACATGTCTCATAAAAAGGATAAGAGAAAATACATTAAAAATTAAAGAACAATAAAATATATTATTTATATTTTTTAATAATATTAATATCTTTTAAATTAAATGCATGAAATAAGACTTGATGTGATCCCTTACGCGATTCTCTTACTAAATAAACCTTAAAAAATAAAAGAATATAATTATTAATAATATATAATTTGTTAATTATTTTTGTCAGATTCTTTTACTATCTATCTTTATTATCAATAAATGGAAAAGGGAATTAATCATCTTCTATTGATAATTAATAGCAAAAGTGAGGGAATCTAATTAAGAATAATAAGTATAAAAATAATAACATATAATTGATATCAAAGATGACTGAATCCATTTAAGAATACTATTTGTAAAAATAATGATTCATTCACGTTATAAAACGACTAAAAAACTCACAAATTCTTCATAAATGCATACGCATGCACTGACGCACGTACGCACGCCTTAAAATTATGATGTAGTTTCATTGTATGGAATCCAAAACAACATTGAAAGTATTTATAAATATTGTATACAACTTTTAAAAATAAAAGAAGTCTCACCACTAGTTCCTTTTCTATCACCATATTATGTTATTTTATGTGGATTAAGAAATTTAGTTATTTTAGGTAAACATATTATACTTGTTAACTATTCTTGGTATACTTTTCAAATTACATTGAATAATAAGGAAGAAAGATCAATGATTATTTCATATTCCTTTGATATAAATAGTATCAAGATTAATTAATAAGAGTATGTGTTGAAAAAATAATCAATGCACATTGTAAATTGATAGAAGTTATATAAAATTAACAAGAAAAATTCTGAAACACGTCTCATAAAAAGAATAAGAGAAAATACATTAAAAATTAAGGAAAAGTAAAATATATTATTTATATTTTATAATAACATTAATATCTTTTAAATTAAATGCATCAAATAAGATTTAATGTGATCCCTGACGCGATTCTCTTTCTAAATAAACCTTAAAAAATAAAAGATTATAATTATTAATAATATATAATTTGTTAATTCTTTTTGTCAGATTCTTTTACTATCGATCTTTACTACCACTAAATGAAAATGGGAATTAATCATCTTCTATTGATAATTGATAGCAAAAGTAAGAGAATCTAATTAAGAATAATATTTATAAAAATAATAACATATAATTGATATCAAAGATGACTGAATCTGTTTAAGAATGCTATTTGTAAAAATAATGATTCATTCACGTTATAAAATGACTAAAAAACTCACAAATTATTCAAAAATGCACAGGCATGCATGGACGCACGTACGCACACATGAAAATTATTATGTAGTTTCATTATATGCAATCCAAAACAACATCGAAAGTATTTATAAATATTGTATAAAACTTTTAAAAAGAAACCAAGTCTCGCCACTAATTCCTTTTCTATCACCATATTATGTTATTTTATGTTGATTAAGAAATTTATCTATTTTAGGTAAAAAAAATACGTGTTAGCTATTCTTAGTATACTTATTAAATTACATTGAATAATAAGGAAGAAAGATCAATGATTATTTTATATTCCACTGATATAAATAGTATCAAGATTAATTAACAAGAGTATGGGTTGAAAAAATAATCAATGCACATTGTAAATTGAAAGAAGTCATATAAAATTAACAAGAAAAGTTCTAAAACATGTCTCATAAAAAGGATAAGAGAAAATACATTAAAAATTAAAGAACAATAAAATATATTATTTATATTTTTTAATAATATTAATATCTTTTAAATTAAATGCATGAAATAAGACTTGATGTGATCCCTTACGCGATTCTCTTACTAAATAAACCTTAAAAAATAAAAGAATATAATTATTAATAATATATAATTTGTTAATTATTTTTGTCAGATTCTTTTACTATCTATCTTTATTATCAATAAATGGAAAAGGGAATTAATCATCTTCTATTGATAATTAATAGCAAAAGTGAGGGAATCTAATTAAGAATAATAAGTATAAAAATAATAACATATAATTGATATCAAAGATGACTGAATCCATTTAAGAATACTATTTGTAAAAATAATGATTCATTCACGTTATAAAACGACTAAAAAACTCACAAATTCTTCATAAATGCATACGCATGCATTGACGCACGTACGCACGCCTTAAAATTATTATGTAGTTTCATTGTATGGAATCCAAAACAACATTGAAAGTATTTATAAATATTGTATTCAACTTTTAAAAATAAAAGAAGTCTCACCACTAGTTCCTTTTCTATCACCATATTATGTTATTTTATGTGGATTAAGAAATTTAGTTATTTTAGGTAAACATATTATACTTATTAACTATTCTTGGTATACTCTTCAAATTACATTGAATAATAAGGAAGAAAGATCAATGATTATTTCATATTCCTTTGATATAAATAGTATCAAGATTAATTAATAAGAGTATGTGTTGAAAAAATAATCAATGCACATTGTAAATTGAAAGAAGTTACATAAAATTAACAAGAAAAATTCTGAAACACGTCTCATAAAAAGAATAATAGAAAATAAATTAAAAATTAAGGAAAAGTAAAATATATTATTTATATTTTATAATAACATTAATATCTTTTAAATTAAATGCATCAAATAAGATTTAATGTGATCCCTGACGCGATTCTCTTTCTAAATAAACCTTAAAAAATAAAAGATTATAATTATTAATAATATATAATTTGTTAATTCTTTTTGTCAGATTCTTTTACTATCGATCTTTACTATCAATAAATGAAAAAGGGAATTAATCATCTTCTATTGATAATTGATAGCAAAAGTAAGAGAATCTAATTAAGAATAATATTTATAAAAATAATAACATATAATTGATATCAAAGATGACTGAATCTGTTTAAGAATGCTATTTGTAAAAATAATGATTCATTCACGTTATAAAACGACTAAAAAACTCACAAATTCTTCATAAATGCATACGCATGCATTGACGCACGTACGCACGCCTTAAAATTATTATGTAGTTTCATTGTATGGAATCCAAAACAACATTTAAAGTATTTATAAATATTGTATACAACTTTTAAAAATAAAAGAAGTCTCACCACTAGTTCCTTTTCTATCACCATATTATGTTATTTTATGTGGATTAAGAAATTTAGTTATTTTAGGTAAACATATTATACTTGTTAACTATTCTTGGTATACTCTTCAAATTACATTGAATAATAAGGAAGAAAGATCAATGATTATTTCATATTCCTTTGATATAAATAGTATCCAGATTAATTAATAAGAGTATGTGTTGAAAAATAATCAATGCACATTGTAAATTGAAAGAAGTTATATAAAATTAACAAGAAAAATTCTGAAACACGTCTCATAAAAAGAATAAGAGAAAATACATTAAAAATTAAGGAAAAGTAAAATATATTATTTATATTTTATAATAACATTAATATCTTTTAAATTAAATGCATCAAATAAGATTTAATGTGATCCCTGATGCGATTCTCTTTCTAAATAACCTTAAAAAATAAAAGATTATAATTATTAATAATATATAATTTGTTAATTCTTTTTGTCAGATTCTTTTACTATCGATCTTTACTATTAATAAATGAAAAAGGGAATTAATCATCTTCTATTGATAATTGATAGCAAAAGTAAGAGAATCTAATTAAGAATAATATTTATAAAAATAATAACATATAATTGATATGAAAGATGACTGAATCTGTTTAAGAATGCTATTTGTAAAAATAATGATTCATTCACGTTATAAAACGACTAAAAAACTCACAAATTATTCAAAAATGCACAGGCATGCATGGACGCACGTACGCACACATGAAAATTATTATGTAGTTTCATTATATGCAATCCAAAACAACATCGAAAGTATTTATAAATATTGTATAAAACTTTTAAAAAGAAACCAAGTCTCGCCACTAATTCCTTTTCTATCACCATATTATGTTATTTTATGTTGATTAAGAAATTTAGCTATATTAGGTAAAAATATTATACATGTTAGCTATTCTTAGTATACTTATTAAATTACATTGAATAATAAGGAAGAAAGATCAATGATTATTTTATATTCCACTGATATAAATAGTATCAAGATTAATTAACAAGAGTATGGGTTGAAAAAATAATCAATGCACATTGTAAATTGAAAGAAGTCATATAAAATTAACAAGAAAAGTTCTAAAACACGTCTCATAAAAACGATAAGAGAAAACACATTAAAAACAAAGCAAAAATAAAATATATTATTTATATTTTTTAATAATATTAATATCTTTTAAATTAAATGCATGAAATAAGACTTGATGTGATCCCTTACGCGATTCTCTTACTAAATAAACCTTAAAAAATAAAAGAATATAATTATTAATAATATATAATTTGTTAATTATTTTTGTCAGATTCTTTTACTATCTATCTTTATTAATAATAAATGGAAAAGGGAATTAATCATCTTCTATTGATAATTAATAGCAAAAGTGAGGGAATCTAATTAAGAATAATAAGTATAAAAATAATAACATATAATTGATATCAAAGATGACTGAATCCATTTAAGAATACTATTTGTAAAAATAATGATTCATTCACGTTATAAAACGACTAAAAAACTCACAAATTCTTCATAAATGCATACGCATGCATTGACGCAGGTATGCACGCCTTAAAATTATTATGTAGTTTCATTGTATGGAATCCAAAACAACATTGAAAGTATTTATAAATATTGTATACAACTTTTAAAAATAAAAGAAGTCTCACCACTAGTTCCTTTTCTATCACCATATTATGTTATTTTATATTGATTAAGATATTTAGTTATTTTAGGTAAAAATATTATACTTGTGAACTGTTCTTGGTATACTTTTCAAATTACATTGAATAATAAGGAAGAAAGATCAATGATTATTTCATATTCCTTTGATATAAATAGTATCAAGATTAATTAATAAGAGTATGTGTTGAAAAAATAATCAATGCACATTGTAAATTGAAAGAAGTTATATAAAATTAACAAGAAAAATTCTGAAACACGTCTCATAAAAAGAATAAGAGAAAATACATTAAAAATTAAGGAAAAGTAAAATATATTATTTATATTTTATAATAACATTAATATCTTTTAAATTAAATGCATCAAATAAGATTTAATGTGATCCCTGACGTGATTCTCTTTCTAAATAAACCTTAAAAAATAAAAGATTATAATTATTAATAATATATAATTTGTTAATTCTTTTTGTCAGATTCTTTTACTATCGATCTTTGCTATCAATAAATGAAAAAGGGAATTAATCATCTTCTATTAATAATTGATAGCAAAAGTAAGAGAATCTAATTAAGAATAATATTTATAAAAATAATAACATATAATTGATATCAAAGATGACTGAATCTGTTTAAGAATGCTATTTGTAAAAATAATGATTCATTCACGTTATAAAACGACTAAAAAACTCACAAATTATTAAAAATTGCACAGGCATGCATGGACGCACGTACGCACACATGAAAATTATTATGTAGTTTCATTATATGCAATCCAAAACAACATCGAAAGTATTTATAAATATTGTATAAAACTTTTAAAAAGAAACCAAGTCTCGCCACTAATTCCTTTTCTATCACCATATTATGTTATTTTATGTTGATTAAGAAATTTAGCTATTTTAGATAAAAATATTATACATGTTAGCTATTCTTAGTATACTTATTAAATTACATTGAATAATAAAGAAGAAAGATCAATGATTATTTTATATTCCACTGATATAAATAGTATCAAGATTAATTAACAAGAGTATGGGTTGAAAAAATAATCAATGCACATTGTAAATTGAAAGAAGTCATATAAAATTAACAAGAAAAGTTCTAAAACATGTCTCATAAAAAGGATAAGAGAAAATACATTAAAAATTAAAGAACAATAAAATATATTATTTATATTTTTTAATAATATTAATATCTTTTAAATTAAATGCATGAAATAAGACTTGATGTGATCCCTTACGCGATTCTCTTACTAAATAAACCTTAAAAAATAAAAGAATATAATTATTAATAATATATAATTTGTTAATTATTTTTGTCAGATTCTTTTACTATCCATCTTTATTATCAATAAATGGAAAAGGGAATTAATCATCTTCTATTGATAATTAATAGCAAAAGTGAGGGAATCTAATTAAGAATAATAAGTATAAAAATAATAATATATAATTGATATCAAAGATGACTGAATCCATATTAAACTTGTCAATTATTCTTTGTATACTTTTAAAATTACAATGAATAATAAGGAAGAAAGATAAATGATTATTTCATATTTTACTGATATAAATAGTTTCATGATTAATTAAGAAGAGTATGTGTTGAAAAAAATAATCAATACACATTGTAAATTGAAAAAAGTCATTTAAAATTAACAAGAAAAATTCTTAAACACGTCTCATAAAAAGGATAAGGGAAAATACATTAAAAACTAAGGAAAAATAAAATATATTATTTGAATTTTTTATTAAAATAAATATATTTTAAAATAAATGCATCAAATAAGACTTGATGTGATTCCTTACGCGATTCTCTTACTAAATAGACCTTAAAAAATAAAAGAATAGAATTATTCTTAATATATAATTTGTTAATTATTTATGTCAGATTCTTTAATTATCGATCTTTACTATCAATAAATGGAAAAAGGAATTAATAATCTTCTATTGATAATTGATACCAAAAGTGAGAGAATCTAATTAAGAATAATATTTATAAAAATAATAACATATAATTGATATCAAAGATAACTGAATCCAGTTAAGAATGCTATTCGTAAAAATAATAATATTCTCGTTATAAAACGACTAAAAAACTCACAAAGACTTTATAAATGCACACGCATGCATGGTTACACGTACACATGCATGAAAATTATTATGTACAATTATTGTATGGAATCCAAAACATTATTAAAAGTATTTATAAATATTGTATAGAACTTTTAAAAAGAAAAGACGTCTCGCCACTACTTCTTTTTCTATCAACATATTATGTTATTTTATGTTTATTAAGAAATTTAGTTATTTTAGGTAAACATATGAAACTTGTTAATTATTCTTGGTATACTTTTAAAATTACATTGAATAATAAGAAAGATAGATCATTGATTACTTCATATTCCACTGATATAAATAGTACCAAGCTTAATTAATAAGAGTATGTGTTGAAAAAAATAATCAATGCACATTGTAAATTGAAAGAATTCGTATAAAATTAACAAGAAAAATTCTAAAACACGTCTCATAAAAACGATAAGAGAAAACACATTAAAAACAAAGCAAAAATAAAATATATTATTTATATTTTTTAATAATATTAATATCTTTTAAATTAAATGCATCAAATAAGACATGATGTGATCCCTAATGTGATTCACTTACTAAATAAACCTTTAAAAATAAAAGAATATAATTATTAATAATATATAATTTGTTAATTATTTTTGTCAGATTCTTTTACTATCTATCTTTATTATCAATAAATGGAAAAGGGAATTAATCATCTTCTATTGATAATTAATAGCAAAAGTGAGGAAATCTAATTAAGAATAATAAGTATAAAAATAATAACATATAATTGATATCAAAGATGACTGAATCCATTTAAGAATACTATTTGTAAAAATAATGATTCATTCACGTTATAAAACGACTAAAAAACTCACAAATTCTTCATAAATGCATACGCATGCATTGACGCACGTACGCACGCCTTAAAATTATGATGTAGTTTCATTGTATGGAATCCAAAACAACATTGAAAGTATTTATAAATATTGTATACAACTTTTAAAAATAAAAGAAGTCTCACCACTAGTTCCTTTTCTATCACCATATTATGTTATTTTATGTGGATTAAGAAATTTAGTTATTTTAGGTAAACATATTATACTTGTTAACTATTCTTGGTATACTCTTCAAATTACATTGAATAATAAGGAAGAAAGATCAATGATTATTTCATATTCCTTTGATATAAATAGTATCAAGATTAATTAATAAGAGTATGTGTTGAAAAAATAATCAATGCACATTGTAAATTGAAAGAAGTTATATAAAATTAACAAGAAAAATTCTGAAACACGTCTCATAAAAAGAATAAGAGAAAATATATTAAAAATTAAGGAAAAATAAAATATATTATTTATATTTTTTAATAATATTAATATTTTTTAAATTAAATTCATCAAATAAGACTTGATGTGATCCCTAACATGATTCTCTTACTAAATAAACCTTAAAAAATAAAAGAATATAATTATTAATAAAATATAATTTGTTAAATATTTTTGTCAGATTCTTTTACTATCGATCTTTACTATCAATAAATGGAAAAGAGAATTAAGCATCTTTTATTAATAATTGATAGCAAAAGTGAGGGAATCTAATTAAGAATAATATTTTTAAAAATAATAACATATAATTAATATGAAAGATGACTAAATCCATTTAAGAATGTTATTTGTAAAAATAATGATTCATTCACGTTATAAAACGACTAAAAAACACACAAATTCTTCATAAATGCACACGCATGCATGGACGTACGTACGCACACATGAAAATTATTATGTAGTTTCATTGTATGGAATCCAAAACAACATTGAAAGTATTTATAGATATTGTATAAAAATTTTAAAAAGAAAAGAAGTCTCGCCACTAGTTCCTTTTCTATCACCATATTATGTTATTTTATGTTGATTAAGAAATTCAGTTATTTTAGGGTTTAGGGTTTAGGGTTTAGGGTTTAGGTAAACATATTATACTTGTGAACTATTCTTGGTATACTTTTCAAATTACATTGAATAATAAGGAAGAAAGATCAATGATTTTTTTATATTCCACTGATATAAATAGTATCAAGATTAATTAATAAGAGTATGGGTTGAAAAAAACAATCAATGCATACTGTTAATTGAAAGAAGTCATAGAAAAACTATAAGAAAAATTCTAAAACATGTCTCATACAAAGGATAAGAGAAAATACATTAAAAATTAAGGAAAAATGAAATATATTATTTATATTTTTTAATAATATTAATATCTTTTAAATTTAATGCATCAAATAAGACTTGATGTGATCCCTTACGTGATTCATATACTAAATAAACCTTAAAAAATAAAAGAATATAGCTATTAATAATATATATTTTTTTAATTATTTTTGTCAGATTCTTTTACTATCGTTTTTTACTATCAATAAATGGAAAAGGGAATTAATCATCTTCTATTGATAATTGATAGCAATAGTGAGGGAAGGTAATTAAGAATAATATTTATAAAAATAAAAACATATAATTGATATCAAAGATGACTGAATCCATTTAAGAATGCTATTTGTAAAAATAATGATTCATTCACATTATAAAACGACTAAAAAACTCACAAATTCTTCATAAATGCACACGCATGCATGGACGCACGTATGCACACATGAAAATTATTATGGAGTTTCATTATATCGAATCCAAAACAACATTGAAAGTATTTATAGATATTGTATAAAACTTTTAAAAAGAAAAGAAGTCTCGCCACTAGTTCCTTTTCTATCACCATATTATGTTATTTTATGTTGATTAAGAAATTTAGTTATTTTAGGTAAACATATTATACTTGTTAACTATTCTTGGTATATATTTCGAATTACATTGAATAATAAGGATGAAAGATCAATGATTATTTCATATTCCACTGATATAAATAGTATCAAGATTAATTAATTAGAGTATGTGTTGAAAAAATAACCAATGCATATTGTAAATTGAAAGAAGTCATATAAAATTAACAAGAAAAATTCTAAAACATGTGTCATAAAAAGGATAAGAGATAATACCTTAAAAATTAAGGAAAAGTAAAATATATAATTTTTATTTTTTAATAACATTAATATCTTTTAAATTAAATGCATCAAATAAGACTTGATGTGATCCCTTAGGCGATTCTCTTACTAAATAAACCTTAAAAATAAAAGATTATAATTATTAATACTATATAATTTGTTAATTCTTTTTGTCAGATTCTTTTACTATCGATCTTTACTGTTAATAAATGGAAAAGTGAATTAATCATCTATTTATAATTAATAGCAAAAGTAGGAGAATCTAATTAAGAATAATATTTATAAAAATAATAACATATAATTGATATCAAAGATGAATGAATCCATTTAAGAATGCTATTTGTTAAAATAATGATTCATTCACGTTGTAAAACGTCTAAAAAACTCATAAATCATTCATAAATGCACACGCATGCGTGGACGCACGCACGCACGTATGAAAATTATTATGTAGTTTCTTCTATGGAATCCAAAACAACATTGAAAGTATTTATAAATATTATATAAAACTTTTAAAAAGAAAAGAAGTCTCGCCACTAATTCCTTTTCTATCACCATATGATGTTATTTTATGTTGATTAAGAAATTTAGTTGTTTTAGGTAAACATATTATACTTATTAACTATTCTTGGTATACTTTTCAAATTACATTGAATAATAAGGAAGAAAGATCAATGATTATTTCATATTCCACTGATATAAATAGTATCAAGATTAATTAATAAGAGTATGTGTTGAAAAAAATAATCAATGCACATTGTAAATTGAAAGAAGTCATATAAAATTAACAAGAAAAATTCTAAAACACGTCTCATAAAAAAGATAAGAGAAAATACATTAAAAATTAAGGAAAAATAAACTATATTATTTATATTTTTTAACAATATTAATATCTTTTGAGTTAAATGGATCAAATAAGACTTGATGTGATCCCTTACGCGATTCTTTAATTAAATAAAAGCATATAATTATTAATAATATATAATTTGTTAATTATTTTTGTCAGATTCTTTTACTATTGATCTTTACTATAAATAAATGGAAAAGGGAATTAATCATCTTCTATTGATAATTGATAGCAAAAGCGAGAGAATCTAATTAAGAATAATATTCATAAAAGTAATAACATATAATTGTTATCAAAGATGACTGAATCCATTTAAGAATGCTATTTGTAAAAATTATAATATTCACGTTATAAAATGACTAAAAAACTCACAAAGACTTCATAAATACACACGCATGCATGGACGCACGTACGCACGTACGCACGCACGAAAACTATTATGTACTATTATTGTATGGAATCCAAAATAACATTAAAAGTATTTATAAATATTGTATAGAACTTTTAAAAAGAAAAGACGTCTCCCCACTACTTCTTTTTCTATCAACATATTATGTTTTTTTATGTTTATTAAGAAATTTAGTTATTATAGGTAAACATATTAAACTTGTCAATTATTCTTGGTATACTTTTAAAATTACATTGAATAATAAGGAAGAAAGATCAATGATTATTTCATATTCCACTGATATAAATAGTATCAAGATTAATTAATAAGAGTATGTGTTGAAAAGAATATTGAATGCACATTGTAAATTGAAAGAAGTCATATAAAATTAACAAAAAAAATTCTAAAACACGCCTCACAAAAAGGATAAGAGACAATACATCAAAAATTAAGGAAAAATAAAATATATTTTTGATATTTTTTAATAATATTAATATCTTTTAAATTAAATAAGACTTGAGGTAATCCCTTACGTGATTCTCTTACTAAATAAACCTTAAAAAATAAAAGAATATAATTATTAATAATATATAATTTGTTAATTATTTTTGTCTGATTCTTTTACTATCGATCTTTACTATCAATAAATGGAAAAGGGTGTAACGCCCTGTAGTCAACTTGCAAATCCCAAGATAATTACCGTCACCATTTCAAATCTCATGGATAACTTATTTTTCACCTGGTAATGATCAAGAGATTCACAATCTGATTCCAGAGGTTACTAATACAATATCAGAGTGCGCAACCTTTTCATAATTGACTTCTTATTATTATACATAACATCAGAGCTTTATACATATTATATTTTACAACAGACACCTAGATCTTATAAAATATAGAGATGTAAAGTACCAAAACATAGCATACACATAATACAGCAATAGTAGTCACTCAAGCAAGCATCATTATCAAAAGCCTTCATAATTCATCCATATTCAGCAACATCCACTTTGTCATATGTCTTCCTGGTTAACCACTAAAGGGTTGCCAAAAGTAACAGAAAGAGTGAGATAAAATATCAAATAAATAGAAATTAGGTTAGAATATACACAATCACAAGTCTGATGCTATTATATTTATATTAATATTCCATTCTCTATATGAATGAAAATGCATGATGGATCTATTCTGGTGGGAACATCTGCAGTGATTTTTCAACAATAACATTTTTATGGATATCCAACCGATACCGCGCCCCATAATGCAACACCAACATCAGATAACAATACAATCATATTAATAATAAGTGTTGCGAGACCCCCCTTAAGGACACACTGCTTAGCCCTTAAGACGGCCGTGGTATAAAACCACTGTAGAGGACTGTTGCTTAACAGAGTGCATTCCCCCACCGGGAACCCCCTCAAAGAACCCCTCTGCAGATTCTTTGAACGGCCAATGCATATGATGCATGAATGCATTAACTTATCAAATTCCTTTATAATTAATTGTAAAACAATAAAATTATTATAACAATCAATTAAGCATACTTTGTTTGTAATTCAAAGAATATGGAAACACATTTTCCATATTATTTATATCATAATTCAATCATATGGAAACACATTTTCCATAATTTTTATATCATATTTCAAACATATGGAAACATATTTTCCATAACATTTAATAATTCAAAGAATATGGAAACACATTTTCCACGTTATAGTAATTGTTTAATATCATATTCCAAACCATTTGGCATCAATTTCACAATTTAATTCAAATTAAATTAAAATCTAACTATGAGTTTCTAAACAATTAAGCAAGCAATGCTAACTTAATTTCTATGTATTTAATATCTTATCCCCTCTTTCTTACCTCAATTGAAGATCCTTAATCTTTTCTTTTGCTAAACTCCCTTGTATTTCCTCAAATCTTCAAGTTTGCATAATTTCTTCTTATGCAAAATTAAAGAGCTTGAGTATGACAATGAAGGTTTTGAAAACTTAAAGAGGAAGATGAAAGGTTATAGGATTAGTGAGGTTTTTGGTTTGAGGAAATTTGGAAGGTTGGAGCCTTATTTATAGGCTTCCAATGGCGGTTACTATAGCAAATCACTGTAGCAAATCATTGTAGCAAATCACTGTAGCAGATCGAAGTGAAATGAGGCGGTGGGAAGAATGGAGAACTCTCATGAAGTTACAAGATTTTTCATGTGACGTTACTGTAGCATTTTATTGTAGCATTTTACTGTAGAAGATTTTTATTTTATTTTATTATTTTATTTTATTCTACGTTCCATTTTCGTTTAATTCCGTTTTAAGTCAAACTAAAAATATCCTTGTATTAAATTTCCTATTTTCTAGGATTCATTTCTTATTTTTCTGAGAAACTTTAATTTTTTCACTGTTTAATTACCGCTTCAAATTTAATTAAAAATTTGGGTTGTTACACTCTCCCCCCGTTATAAAAATTTCGTCCTCGAAATTTAAACATACCTTGTTAGAATAATTCAGGGTATTGACTTCTCATCTCATCTTCTCGTTCCCAAGTCATGCTTATTTCATCTCCTTGTTGCCAAGCTACTTTCACCAATGAGATCTCCTTGCCTCTTAGTTGCTTGACGTCTCTGTCCATTATCTTCACTGCTGTTACTGGAATCGTAAGCTTTTCCTTAACTTCTATGTCATCAGTCTGGATCAGGTACATACTTCCGTAATTGTGAGACATGGAACACATTATAAAGATTGGAAAGGTGAGGTGGCAATGCAATATGATATGCCACTTTACCAATTCTTTTCATAATCTTATATGGTCTTATATATCTTGGAGTAAGCTTCTTACTTTTTAAAACTCTTCCAACTCCTTTATTAGGCGATACTTTCAAGAATATATAGTCTCTAATTTGGAATTCTAATGGCTTCCTCCTTTGATCATAATATGACTTCTGCCGATCCTGCGCAATTTTCATCCTTCTCTAATCATCCGAATTTGCTCTGTTGTTTACTGGATAATTTCTGGTCCAAGAGTCAGGTGCTCACCTGTCTCTACCCAACAGATTGGTGTCCTGCACTTTCTACCATACAATGCTTCATATGGTGCCATCCCAATGCTTGAGTGATAACTGTTATTATATGTGAATTCGATTAGTGGAAGGTAATGTTCCCAGCTTCCACCATGTTCTAATACACATGCTATCAGTAAATCCTCCAGACTTTGGATAGTCCTTTCTGACTGTCCATCAGTCTGTGGATGATAGGCAGAGCTTAACTTCAGTCTGGTACCAAGCCCTTTATGTAAACTTCCCCAGAATCGAGAAGTAAATCTAGAATCTCTATCAGACACTATGCTTGACGGTACTCTATGTAATCTCACTATCTCCTTTATGTACACTTGAGCCAATTTCTCAAGTGAATGCTTCATGTTGATCGAAAGAAAATAGGTTGATTTTGTTAATCTATCGACTATCACCCAGATAGCATCATTGCCTCTTTGTGTTTTAGGTAAGCCTGACACAAAGTCCATGGCAATGTCATCCCATTTCCATACTGGTATTTCTAGTGGTTGTAATCCACCAGATGGTTTTTGATGTTCTACTTTACTTTTCTGACATATTAAGCAAGATGAAACATACTCAGCTATCTCCTTTTTCATCCTCTTCCACCAGAAATGCTTTCTTAAATCTTGATACATCTTCATAGATCCAGGATGAATACTAAGCATGCTTTTATGGGCTTCATCTAGAATCATCTTCTTTAGTTCTGTATCCTCTGGGACACATATTCTTCCTTTCATTCCCCATACTCCATCTGAACCTTCTTGTAATCCTAGATCTTTCCCATTATGTTGTGTCTCGATCATTCCTTGGAGACATACATCCAATCTTTGTTTTTCACACACCATCTTCAGAAAATCATTAGTGATTTTCAGAACTTCGACCACTATATTTACTGAAGATTTCTCCTCGACTGCTATGTTTAAGTCTCTAAATTGTTCAATCATTTCTAATTCTTTTATCATTAAAGCTGCCACATGAATAGCTTTTCTACTAAGTGCGTCAGCAACCACGTTGGCTTTCCCCAGGTGATACTTCAACTCAAAGTCATAGTCCTTAAGAAATTCCATCCATCGATGTTGTCTCATATTTAATTCTTTTTGATCAAATAGGTATTTGAGACTCTTATGATCACTATAAACTTCAAACTTTGCACCGTATAAGTAGTGTCTCCAAATTTTTAAAGCAAAAACAATGGCCGCTAATTCTAAGTTATGAGTAGGGTAATTGAGTTTGTGTGGTCGTAATTGCCTTGAAGCATAAGCAATTACTTTTCTTTGTTGCATTAGGACACAACCAAGTCCCAACTTTGAAGCATCACAATAAACTTAAAAGTTTTCTTGGGGGTTTAGTAAAGCTAAAACTGGTGCAGTTGTTAATCTTTTCTTTAATTCTTGGAAACTTGCTTCGCATTCAGTAGTCCAAATGAAAGGTTTATTCTTACAGTTAATCGAGTCATGGGTAGAGCAATTCGAGAGAATCCTTCAATAAATCTTCAGTAGTAACCCGTAAGTCCTAAGAAACTCCTGATTTTCGTGACAGTCTTCGACCTTTCCTAAGCTATTACGGCTTCAATCTTCGTATGGTCGACTGACACTCCATTCTTAGATATCACATGGCCTAAGAATTTTACTTCATTAAGCCAAAACTCATATTTGGATAGTTTGGCATATAGCTGCTTCTCCTTTAGTATTTGTAGCACTAAGTACAAATGCTTCTCATGCTCCTCCTTGGTTTTGGAATAGATGAGAATATCATCTATAAAGACAACGACAAATTGATCAAGGTATCGATGGAATATCCGGTTCATGTAATCCATGAACACGACTGGAGCATTAGTTACACCAAAAGGCGTAACTAAATATTCATAATGACCATAGCATGTTCTAAAGGCTGTCTTTGGAATATCTGCATTCTTTACGCGAATTTGATGGTATCCCGATCTCAGGTCTATCTTGGAGAACACAATAGCTCCTCGTAGTTGATCAATAAGGTCATCAATCCTTGGTAACGAGTATTTATTCTTAACCGTCACTTTGTTCAGTTGGCGATAATCGACACAAAGTCTCATACTACCATCCTTTTTCTTAACTAGTAGTACAGGTGCTCCCCAAGGAGATACACTAGGTCATATGAATTGCTTTTCTAATAACTCATCCAATTGCTTCTTTAGTTCAGTCAGTTCCATTAGAGACATTCTATAGGGTGCTCTAGCAATGGGTTCTGCTCCAGGAATTAGGTCAATAGAGAATTCTATCTCTCGTTCAGAAGCTAATCCTGGAATATCCTCAGGAAATACTTCTGAGAATTCACAGACTATTGGTATTTTACTTACATCAGGAATAACTTTTCCTTCTGTAAGTGCAAATACCATGAATAATTGGGCTTCATTGTTTAAGGAATATCCTATAAGGTTTTGTGAGGCATCATACTCCTGACACTCCATGTTGTCAGGTGGAAAGATCACGGTTTTATTATGGAAATCCACAAGGACATGGTTAGCAGATAACCAATCCATCCCTAAGATAATTTCCAAATCCTTTAATGGTAAACATACTAAGTTCACATTAAAATTTCTACCCCCTATATGTAAGAACAGCCTTCACACACGTTAGCTGTCCTAAGATGGTTACCAATAGGAGTAGAGACAAGCAAATCATATTGCATAGATTTCATAGGTAAATTCAGATGCCTAACACATTCTTCAACAATGAAAGAATGTGTCACACCAGAATCAAATAAAACTGATAAAGTAGTATTGTTAAGAATGCACTCACTTTATACTAAGTCATCTGCCTGCGATGCCTCTGATCCACTAATTGTAAATACTCTGCCAGCTGCAGGTAATTTGTACTGATTATTCACTAGCTGTCCATTTTCTCATCCTCGACTAGCTGTGCCTTTGACATTAAGTCCTCCACGACCATTGGTATTACGTCCATCTCAAATCTTGGCTCCTCCTCTGTTTGCTCCATTATTGTTGTTCTCAGTTTTAACATTCACAGTGTTAGTGCCTTGGTAAAGTTGTGGGCAGTTAGGACGAATATGTCCCTTCTGGTTGTATTGGAAATAGGTAACATCTGTCTATGTACAATCACGGGTTCTATGATTTCCTCCATACTTGTAGCAGTTCCATGTGATTGGCTGGTTTGCGCGTCCTCTAGATGATGAAGTTGATCCTCCTCGAAATCGATTCTGATTAAATGCTCCTCGCATTTTAAAGTTCACTAGTTGAGGTCTCAATTGTTTACTGCTTTTCTCCTGCTCGATCCTAGCCCGATGGTTCTCTTCAAAGATTTTGCATTTGTTGATTAAAGTGGGAAAACTCCTAATCTCCTGATGTCCTATGGCTTCTTTAATTTCTGGCCTTAAGCCATTTTCAAATTTGACACATTTAAAAGCCTCGGTTCCTGGCTGTTGGAAAGGAGGATAGAACAATGATAATTCCTCAAATTTGGTAGTGTATTCTCTGACAGACATATTCCCTTGCTTTAATTCTAAAAATTTTAATTCCTTTTTGCTTCTAAACTAGCAAGGAAATATTTCTCGAGAAAGCTTTCTTTAAAATTCTCCCTGTTGAGTAGCCTACCGGCTTCCAGTAACCTATCATGAGCAAAGATCCACCAATTTTCTGCTTCCCCTACCATCATATAGGTAGCATATTCTACCTTCTAGGCTTCAGTGCAAGGTAGGGAGCAAAAAATATGTTCCATTTCTTTAATCCACAGGTAAGCCACCTCTGGATTATAGTCTCCTTTAAACTGGATAGGTTTTCTTTTTAGGAAACAGTCAAGTCCATGGGTTCCTTCAGCTAACCTTTGCTGTTCCTGTCTTTCAAGGATCTCAGTAAATCGATTGAATGCAGCAGCCATGGCATCATTGTTCTGACGTCTAGCCATTTCTTATCCTACAGGTACGAGTACCACTGCATTTAGTTACTGAGTATCTAATATACTCATAGTTCTAACAATTTTTATGTTATCTAACTAGTAATTATACTAAATAGAAACATACAAAGAGCATACATAACACACTAGCACACAAATTTCAAACAAATAGAAATCAAGGTTCACACACTTCAAGCTATCATATGTTAATCTCTAGTCACTTCCTAAGGTTTTCTTTATGTTTTATAAACCATTGCTCTGATACCACTTCATTTGTAACGCCCTGTAGTCAACTTGTAAATCCCAAGATAATTACCATCACCACATAAAATCTCATGGATAACTTATTTTTCACCTGGTAATGATCAAGAGATTCACAACCTGATTTTAGAGGTTACTAATACAATATCAGAGTGCGCAACCTTTTCATAATTGACTTCTTATTATTATACATAACATCAGAGTTTTATACATATTATATTTTACAATAGGCACCTAGATCTAATAAAATATAAAGATGTAAAGTACCAAAACAAAGCATACACATAATACAACAATAGTAGTCACGTAAGCAAGCATCATCATCAAAAGCCTTCATAATTCATCCATATTCAGTAACATCCACTTTGTCATATATCTTCCTGGTTAACCACTAAAGGGTTGCTACAAGTAATAGAAAGAGTGAGATAAAATATCAAATAAATAGAAATTAGATTAGAACATACACAATCATAAGTATGATGCTATGTGATGTGGATGCCAAACACGTATTTTGTATTATATTTATATTAATATTCCATTCTCTATATGAATAAAAATGCATTGGGAACATCTACAATGATTTTTCAACAATAACATTTTTACGGATATCCAACCGATACCGCGCCCCATAATGCAACACCAACATCGGATAACAATACAATCATATCAATAACAAGTGTTGTGGGACCCCTCTTAAGGACACACTGCTTAGCCCTTAAGACAGTCGTGGTATAAAACCACCGCAGAGGTCTGTTGCTTAACAGAGCGCGTTCCCCCACTGGGAACTCCCTCAAAGAACCCCACTGCGGATTCTTTGAACGGCCAATGCATATGATGCATGAATGCTTTAAATTATCAAATTCTTTTATAATTAATTGTAACAATAAAATTATTATAACAATCAATTAAGCATACTTTGTTTGTAATTTAAAGAATATGGAAACACATTTTCCATATTATTTATATCATAATTCAATCATATGGACACACATTTTCCATAATTTGTATATCATATTTCAACCATATGGAAACATATTTTCCATAACATTTAATAATTCAAAGAATATGGAAACACATTTTCCACGTTATAGTAATTCTTTAATATCATATTCCAAACCATTTGGCATCAATTTCACAATTTAATTCAAATTAAATTAAAATCTAACTATATGAGTTTCTAAACAATTAAGCAAGCAATTCTAAGTTAATTTCTATGTATTTAATATCCTATCCCCTCTTTCTTACCTCAATTGAAGATCCTTATACTAAACTCCCTTGTATTTCCTCAAATCTTCAAGTTTGCGTAATTTCTTCTTATGCAAAATTAAAGAGCTTGAGTATGACAATGAAGGTTTTGAAAACTTAAAGAGGAAGATGAAAGGTTATAAGATTAGTGAGGTTTTTGGTTTGAGGAAATTTGGAAGGTTGGAGCCTTATTTATAGGCTTCCAATGGCGGTTACTATAGCAAATCACTGTAGCAAATCATTGTAGCAAATCACTGTAGCAGATCGAAGTGAAATGAGGCGGTGGGAAGAATGGGGAACTCTCATGATGTTACAAGATTTTTCATGTGACGTTTTACTGTAGCATTTTACTGTAGAAGATTTTTATTTTATTTTATTATTTTATTTTATTCTATGTTCTATTTTCGTTTAATTCCATTCTAAGTCAGACTAAAAATATCCTTGTATTAAATTTCTTATTTTCTAGGATTCATTTCTTATTTTTCTA
The DNA here is from genome assembly GCA_037962975.1 of Clitoria ternatea. NCBI lineage: Eukaryota > Viridiplantae > Streptophyta > Magnoliopsida > Fabales > Fabaceae > Clitoria > Clitoria ternatea. The sequence goes on from CM075671.1 coordinate 220,161,069, forward strand.
AGGAACTTGGATTTTTTCACTGTTTAATTACCGCTTCAAATTTAATTAAAAATTTGGGCTGTTACAAAGGGAATTAATCATCTTCTATTGATAATTGATAGCAAAAGCGAGAGAATCTAATTAAGAATAATATTTATAAAAATAATAACATATAATTGATATCAAAGATGACTGAATCCATTTAAGAATACTATTTGTAAAAATAATAATATTCACGTTATAAAATGACTAAAAAACTCACAAAGACTTCATAAATGCACATGCATGCATGGATACACGTACGCACACACGAAAATTATTATGTACTATTATTGTATGGAATCCAAAACAAAATTAAAAGTATTTATAAATATTGTAAAGAACTTTTAAAAAGAAAAGAAGTCTCGCCACAACTTCTTTTTCTATTAACATATTATGTAATTTTATGTTTATTAAGAAATTTAGTTATTTTAGGTAAACATATTAAACTTGTCAATTATTCTTAGTATACTTTTAAAACCACATTGAATAATAAGAATGAAAGATCAATGATTATTTCATATTTCACTAATATAAATAGTATCAAGATTAATTAATAAGAGTATATCTTGAAAAAAAATCAATGCACATTGTAAATTGAAAGAAGTCATATAAAATTAACAAGAAAAATTATAAAACACGTCTCATAAAAAGTATAAGAGAAAATATATTAAAAACTAAGGAAAAATAAAATATATTACTTATATTTTCAATAATATTAATATATTTTAAATTAAATAGATCAAATAAGACTTGATGTGATCCCTTACGGGATTCTCTTACTAAATAAACCTTAAAAAATAAAAGAATATAATTATTAATAATATATAATTTGTTAATTACTTTTGTCAGATTCTTTTACTATCGATCTTTACTATCAATAAATGGAAAAGGGAATTAATCATCTTCTATTGATAATTGATAGCAAAAGTGAAAGAATCTAATTAAGAATAATATTTATAAAAATAATAACATATAATTGATATCAAAGATGACTAAATCCGTTTAAGAATGTTATTTGTAAAAATAATAATATTCACGTTATAAAACAACTAACAAACTCATAAAGACTTCATAAATGCACACACATGCATGATGCATGCACGCACGCACGAAAATTATTATGTACTACTATTGTATGGAATCCAAAACAACATTAAAAGTATTTATAAATATTGTAAAGAACTTTTAAAAAGAAAAGTCTCGCCACTACTTTTTTTATCAACATATTATGTTATTTTATGTTTATTAAGAAATTTACTTATTTTAGGTAAACATATTAAACTTGTCAATTATTCTTGGTATACTTTTAAAATTACATTAAATAACAAGGAAGAGAGATCAATGATTATTTCATATTCCACTGATATAAATAGTATCAAGATTAATTAATAAGAGTTTGTGTTAAAAAAATAACCAATGCACATTGTAAATTGAAAAAATTCATATAAAATTAACAAGAAAAATTTTAAAACAGGTCTGATAAAAAGGATAAGAGAAAATACATTAAAAACTAAGGAAAAATAAAATATATTATTTGTAACATCCTGATTTTTACCGATTGAGATTAAGCCACTAATTAAGGGTTAATTACAGAATTAAAATTAACGGTTGATTAGACTAATTGCTGATTGGTTAGAAATGATTGAATAAATAATAATAATAATAATAATGCCAGGTGAAAGTGTAACACCCTGGAGCCAACTTGCAAATCTCAAGATAATTACCCTTACCATATAAAATCTCTTAGATAACTTATTTTTCACCTGGTAATTATCAAGAGATTCACAACCTGATTCCAGAGGTTACTAATACAATATCAGAGTACGCAACTTTTACATAATTAACTACTTATTATTATACATAATATCAGAGTTCCATACGTATTATATTTTACAACAGGCACCTAGATCTTATAAAATATAAAGACGTACAGTACCAACAACATAGTATACACGTAATACAGCCACAGTAGACATGCAAGCAAGCATCAGCATCAAAAGTCTTCATAATTCATCCACATCAAGCATTATCCACTTTGTCATATATCTCCCTGGTTAACCACTAAAAGGGTTGCCACAAGTAACAGAAAGAGTGAGATAAAATACTAAATAAATAGAAATCAAATTAGAACAACCACAACCACAAGTAGGATGCTATGCGATGCAGATGCCAAACAAGTGTTTTGTATTATATTACGTTCTTTTATATGAATGAAAATGCATGATGGATCCATTCTGGTGGGAACATCTGCAGTGATTTCCAACAATAACATTTTTACGGATATCCAACCGATACCGCGCCCCATAATGCAACACCACATCGGATAACAACATCATAATATCAATAACAAGTGTTGCGGGACCCCCCTTAAGGACACACTGCTTAGCCCTTAAGACGGCCGTGGTATAAAACCACCGCAGAGGTCTGTGCTCAACAGAGCGCGTTCCCCCACCGGGAACCCCCTCAAAGAACCCCTCTGCGGATTCTTTGAACGGCCAATGCATATGATGCATGAATGCATTTCATTACCAAATTCCTTTATAACTAGTTTTAACAATAAAATTATTATGACAATCAATTAAGCATGCTTTATCTATAATTCAAAGAATATGGAAACACATCTTCCATGTTATGGTAATTGTTTAATATCATAATCCAAACCATTTGCATCCATTTCACAACTTAGTTCAAATTAAATTAAAGTATAACTATATGAGTTTCTAAACAATTAAGCAAGCAATTCTAACTTAATTTCTATGTATTTAATATCTTATCCCCTCTTTCTTACCTCAAGTGAAGATCGTTAAACTTTTCTTATGCTAAACTCCTTTGTATTTCTTCAAATCTTCAAGTTTGCGTAATTTCTCCTTATGCGAAAATTAAAGAAAGAAGGTTTTGAGAGCTTGAAGAGGGAGATGAAAGGTTATAGGATCAGTGAGGTTTTTGGTCTGAGGAAATGTGGGAGGTTGAGGCTCTATTTATAGGCTTTCAATGTCGGTTACTGTAGCAAATCACTGTAGCAAATCACTGTAGCAAATCACTGTAGCAAATCACTGTAGCATCTCGAAATTGACATGAGGCGGTGGAAAGTTGGAGAATTCTCACGAATTCTCTACATTCTTCAACATTTTTCATGTGATGTTTACTGTAGCATTTTACTGTAGCATTTTTACTGTAGCATTTTACTGTAGCAGATTTTTATTTTATTTTATTATTCTATTCTACATTCCATTCTCGTTTATTTCCGTATTAAGTCAAACTGAAAATATCCTTGTATTCATAATTAAATTTCCTATTTTCTAGGTTTCATTTCTTATTTCTCTGAGAAATTTTAATTTTTTCACTATCTAATTTACTGCTTAAAAAATTGGGCTATTACAGAAAGGACGCATGTGCCCCTGGTGGTATAAAAGAACTTTAGCTTTCTCTCTCCCTCATTATTCACGCTGCTGGAGAAAAACTGGAAAGCTGGACATCTTTCTCTTCGTGCATGCATCTGGCCTCCTCTTTTTTGCTGTTTTTCTTCTTCTTTACCCTCTTCTTCCACTCAAAGGCTAATGGGATCTCAAGTGGAAGTAAGCAGCGTTGAGTGCCCAGAATTGTTGAAATGTTTTAATGATGGTGAGACGAAGCTGCTCAAGAAGTGAGCAGGTCGCTGAGTGTTTCGGAGGTTTAGGAACCTCCACTGTTCTTGCCTACGCCGTTGGATGCGTGGAAGTCTGGGTGTCTTGGAGGCAGGACTGGTCAGGTAAGGGAACAACTTTAGAATCCCCATTGCCCTTGCATGCAGGGAGTGTCTTGGTGGCTGAACTGCTCAAGAGTGTGAGATAGCTTCCGATTCCTTCAAGCTGTGCAAAATACGACGACGGGAGCGTTCAGTGAAGGAGGGTGACTGAAGGGTTGATCGGAGAGCAGCCGATCGGAGCTGTTAGCCAAAGGAGCTTCCGGAATCTTCATTCCAGGTAGGGGGCGCTTTGCATCTCAAATGCATAGATTATGAACGGTCCCGGGGTGGAGGGCTACCTTGCGCATGTGTGTTTGTGAATGTGATGATTATGTAATATATCTGATTGATAACCTTTGAGTACCGTGTACGTGTGATAGTTGAGTCTGTTGGCAGTTCATACTTAATGCATGTGATTATGAGGTATGTTGATAGATGTGTAAATGCAAGTAAGAGTTGTGGGATTTGTGTAAATCAAGTGCATATGTATAGAGTTTGTTGTATTGAGTTCTGTTGGTCGTCTTATACATGAATGCATGTGGTATAGGTCTCTGATACCGAGAGTATGTGTGTGACTGTTGACTGATTCAGCTAGGATGTTATTTTAGAACATAAGATACTTGTTGCTGTGTATATTGATACGATTTCCTAGTGCCCTGTACTGGGAGGTGGGTAAATCCCCGACTGTAATGGATATACATATATATACCCTTATACTGTTGATGAGCTCAATGTGTTGCATGTGTATGTGTTGGGAATAATATAATCCATATAGCTGTGTATTAGTTGTATAAATTCTGATTGTATGATACTGTTTTTGTGTAGACATATTGAATGGTAGTGCATGTTATGATTGATTGAAATGTAATACTGTGCTGGATCGGTTGTAATTTTATAATGGTTGCATGAGGTGCACTTGTTAATCTTGGAAGCTTGTTGTGAAATGCATGAGGTTGCATATATATGGAAGAAGGGTGACCCGTGGAAGGTCAGGAACCCCATGATATGATTTCCAGCTACAGATTCCTGGCTAGATCCTGTGAGGGCCCGTGGTAGCCGAGGGAGCTAGAGTTAAGTCTCGAGACGTCAATGGGAGACCGGTACCACGCGGGAAGGGCTAATGGACGAGAGGCCAGGAAGGGAACCTGTAACTGAAAATTATTATTTAAGTTGGATCCGCATGCATACATATAGGTGCATTGTTATTGAGAATAACACCATTGTTATGGTTTAGAATTGATTTGGGTGAATTCCGATTGAAATGATATGTGTAAGCTGAACTGTTGCCGAGTACAATATAAAGGTATGATTGTGGCATATGTCGTTGTGCGTAATATGAATTTTTATAGCCATGTACGAATGAGTAATCCGATCGGATAATGTTGTGTGAATATTTTTATTAAATGGCAGTGGGTATTGCTATTGATTGATATATATATATATATATGTAAATTGTATTGTTGAGAATCTAGAGACTAATCTGAGTCAGTAACTGTCATTTAATATGTAAAAGCTCACCCCTACAATATTTTTTAGTATATGCAGATCGGACTGGGAATGATGAGAAGGCCTCAAGTCCGAGTGATGAGCACTCAGACTGTTGGGTGCATATAGTGTATATGTTGTGTATGAGCAGACACAGCCTTGGCCGGCTCTTAAGAATGTTGTGTAATGAGTACAAATTTATATGTATGAGAAATCCGAGTTATCAGTATTCTGAGTGTATGTTTATATATATTGTTTATATTGGTAACATGTATTTATGTAGACTGAGAAGTGATAATGGATGGATTGACGTTAAATCTATAAATTCCGAGTGGGACATTGTTGTGAGATCCATTTCCGGGTGAGGCTTAGGTATGCAATCTTTCCGAGTGAAATAGGCTTGAATGATTCCGAGTAGATGTACTCGAGTGGACTACTTCCGAGGGAAGGCTAGTCCATGTGATGCCAAGTGGAAATAGCTAAGTAAACATTCTCGAGTGGGAAACTCCGAGTGAACCACCTCCGTGGTGAAGAGTATTGCGATGGTTCTGATTAAGGTATATTCTGAGTGGATAAGACTTAAATAAGTCCGAGTGAGACTTAACTTAGTAAATTTCTCCGAGTGATGGGAGGTCAGAGTAAGTCCGAAGGGAATTTGATTGTGGAGACTCCTTCTGAGAGAAAGAAGGTCTAAGTGTTCTCTGAGTGAGAGAAGTAAAGATATACCAATTGGTGAATGTGTAATACATTCCGATTGTGTTGAGGCTGAAACATACCGAGTGGTATTTGTTTGGAAGTTATTCTGAGTGAGGAGAGTTTATGGATTCTGAGTGGAATAACAATCATTTCCAAGTGGATCTTGTGCATGACCCTCCTGGATAAAAATAAGGAATTATGTATGAGCTTCTGAGGGAGGCATGTGTGTTGGGGTCGATCCCGAGTGGATGGAACCCCCTGATTCCGAGTGAAGGGATACCGAGTGGAGTTACTCGCCTCAGCAAATAAGGGATTCGCTCCAGCGAGTGTGAATGGAAGGAAGGTTTCTGGTTAGTTCGCTTGAGCAGATAGGTGCTTCGCCCGAGCGAGATGGGTTGCCTCGCTCAAGCGGATTTGGGTCTCGCTTGAGCGAGTGAACACTGTAATGGGCCCGCTTAAGCTTGTTCTTTCGCTGGGCTTCCTTGTGAATGGTTTTATTTTCCCTTTCCTTTGGTTGTTTTATTTTACTCTTACTCTTATTCTGAGTTGTGTGTGAACGTTTGGAACGTTCTTAAATTCGAAAAAAAAAAATTTCCCTGGTCTCGGTTTTATTCTTTATTAAGTCGGGTTGTTTCATTATTTATATTTTTTAATAATATTAATATCTTTTAAATTAAATACATCAAATAAAACGTGATGTGATCCCTTATGCGATTCTCTTACTAAATAAACCTTAAAAAATAAAAGAATATAATTATTAAGAATATATAATTTGTTAATTATTTTTCTCATATTCTTTTACTATTTATCTTTACTATCAATAAATGGAAAAGGGAACTAATCCTCTTCTATTGATAATTGATAGCAAAAGTGAGAGAATCTAATTAAGAATAATATTTATAAAAATAATAACAAATAATTGATATTAAAGATGACTGAATCCAATTAAGAATGCTATTTGTAAAAATAATAATATTCTTGTTATAAAATGAATAAAACTCACAAAGACTTCATAAATGCACATGCATGCATGGACTCAGGTACGCACGCATAAAAATTATTATGTACTATTATTGTATGGAATCCAAAACAACAATTAAAGTATTTATAAATTTTGTATAGAACTTTTAAAAAGAAAAGACGTCTCGCCACTACTTCTTTTTCTATCAACATATTATGTTATTTTATGTTTATTAAGAAATTTAGTTGTTTTAGGTAAACATGTTAAACTTGTCAATTATTCTTTGTATACTTTTAAAATTACAATGAATAATAAGGAAGAAAGATAAATGATTATTTCATATTTTACTGATATAAATAGTTTCATGATTAATTAAGAAGAGTATGTGTTGAAAAAAATAATCAATACACATTGTAAATTGAAAAAAGTCATTTAAAATTAACAAGAAAAATTCTTAAACACGTCTCATAAAAAGGATAAGGGAAAATACATTAAAAACTAAGGAAAAATAAAATATATTATTTGAATTTTTTATTAAAATAAATATATTTTAAATTAAATGCATCAAATAAGACTTGATGTGATTCCTTACGCGATTCTCTTACTAAATAGACCTTAAAAAATAAAAGAATAGAATTATTCTTAATATATAATTTGTTAATTATTTATGTCAGATTCTTTAATTATCGATCTTTACTATCAATAAATGGAAAAAGGAATTAATAATCTTCTATTGATAATTGATACCAAAAGTGAGAGAATCTAATTAAGAATAATATTTATAAAAATAATAACATATAATTGATATCAAAGATAACTGAATCCAGTTAAGAATGCTATTCGTAAAAATAATAATATTCTCGTTATAAAACGACTAAAAAACTCACAAAGACTTTATAAATGCACACGCATGCATGGTTACACGTACACATGCATGAAAATTATTATGTACAATTATTGTATGGAATCCAAAACATTATTAAAAGTATTTATAAATATTGTATAGAACTTTTAAAAAGAAAAGACGTCTCGCCACTACTTCTTTTTCTATCAACATATTATGTTATTTTATGTTTATTAAGAAATTTAGTTATTTTAGGTAAACATATGAAACTTGTTAATTATTCTTGGTATACTTTTAAAATTACATTGAATAATAAGAAAGATAGATCATTGATTACTTCATATTCCACTGATATAAATAGTACCAAGCTTAATTAATAAGAGTATGTGTTGAAAAAAATAATCAATGCACATTGTAAATTGAAAGAATTCATATAAAATTAACAAGAAAAATTCTAAAACACGTCTCATAAAAACGATAAGAGAAAACACATTAAAAACAAAGCAAAAATAAAATATATTATTTATATTTTTTAATAATATTAATATCTTTTAAATTAAATGCATCAAATAAGACATGATGTGATCCCTAATGTGATTCACTTACTAAATAAACCTTTAAAAATAAAAGAATATAATTATTAATAATATATAATTTGTTAATTATTTTTGTCAAACTCTTACTAAATAAACCTTTAAAAATAAAAGAATATAATTATTAATAATATATAATTTGTTAATTATTTTTTTCAAATTCTTTTATTATCGATCTTTACTATCAATAAATGAAAAATGGAATTAATCATCTTTTATTGATAATTGATAGCAAAAGTGAGAGAATCTAATTAAGAATAATATTTATAAAAATAATAACATATTATTAATGTCAAATATGACTGAATCCATTTAACAATCCTATTTGTAAAAATAATAATATTCACGTTATAAAACGACAAAAAAACTCACAAAGACTTCATAAATGCACACGCATACATGACGTACGTATGCACGCACAAAAATTATTATGTACTATTATCGTATGGAATCTGAAACAACGTTAAAAGTATTTATAGATATTGTATAAAACTTTTAAAAAGAAAAGACGTCTCGCCACTACTTCTTTTTCTATCAACATATTATGTTATTTTACCTTTATTAAAAAATTTAGTTATTTTAGGTAAACATATTAAACTTGTCAATTATTCTTAGTATACTTTTAAAGTTACATTAAATAATAAGGAAGAAAGATCAATGATTATTTCATATTTCACTGATATAAATGGTATCAAGATTAATTAATAAGAGTATATGTTGAAAAAAATAATCAATGCACATTGTAAATTGAAAGAAGTCATATAAAATTAACAAGAAAAATTATAAAACAGGTGTGATAAAAAGGATAAGAGAAAATAAATTAAAAACTAAGGAAAAATAAAATATATTATTTACATTTTTTAATAATAATAATATCTTTTAAATTAAATGCATCAAATAAGACGTGATGTGATCCCTTATGCGATTCTCTTACTAAATAAACCTTAAAAAATAAAAGAATATAATTATTAATAATATATAATTTATTAATTATTTTGTCTGATTCTTTTACTATCGATCTTTACTATCAATAAATGGAAAAGGGAATTAATTATCTTCTATTGATAATTGATAGCAAAAGCGAGAGATCCTAATTAAGAATAACATTAATAAAAATAATAACATATAATTGATATCAAACATGACTGAATCCATTTAAGAATGCTATTTGTAAAAATAATAATATTAAAACGACTAAAAAACTCACAAAGACTTCATAAATGCACACGCATGCATGGACGCATGTACGCATGCACGAAAATTATTATGTACTATTATCGTATGGAATCTGAAACAACATTAAAAGTATTTATAGATATTGTATAAAACTTTTAAAAAGAAAAGAAGTCTCGCCACTACTTCTTTTCCTATCAACATATTATGTTATTTTATCTTTATTAAAAAATTTAGTTATTTTAGGTAAACATATTAAACTTGTCAATTATTCTTAGTATACTTTTAAAATTACATTGAATAATAAGAAAGAAAGATCGATGATTATTTCATATTCATTTGATATAAATAGTATCAAGACTAATTAATAAGAGTATATGTTAAAAAAATAATCAATGCACATTGTAAATTGAAAGAAGTCATATAAAATTAACAAGAAAAATTCTAAAACACGTCTCATAAAAAGGATAAGAGAAAATACATTAAAAACTAACAAAAAATAAAATAAAATAAAATATTTATTTTTTTAATAATATTAATATCTTTTAGAGTAAATGGATCAAATAAGACTTGATGTGATCTCTTACGCGATTCTCTTACTAAATAAACCATAAAAAATAAAAGAATATAATTATTAATGATATATAATTTGTTAATTATTTTTGTCTGATTCTTTTACTATCGATCTTTACTATCAATAAATGAAAAAGGGAATTAATCATCTTCTATTGATAATTGATAGCGAAAGCGAGAGAATCTAAATAAGAATAATATTTATAAAAATAATAATATATAATTGATATCAAAGATGACTAAATCCATTTAAGAATACTATTTGTAAAAATAATAATATTCACGTTATAAAATGACTAAAAAACTCACAAAGACTTCATAAATCCACATGCATGCTTGGAGGCACGTACACACGCACGCAAATTATTGTGTACTATTATTCTATTGAATCTAAAACAACATTAAAAGTATTTAGAAATATTCTATAGAATTTTTAAAAAGAAAAAATGTCTCGCCACTACTTCTTTTTCTATCAACATATTATGTTATTTTATGTTTATTAAGAAATTTAGTTATTTTTGGGTAACATATTAAACTTGTCAATTATTCTTGGTATACTTTTAAAACTACATTGAATAATAAGGAAGAAAGATCAATGATTATTTCATATTCCACTGATATAAATAGTATCAAGACTAATTAATAAGACCATATGTTGAAAAAAATAATCAATACACATTGTAAATTGAAAGAAGTCATATAAAATTAACAAGAAAAATTCTAAACCACGTCTCATAAAAAGGATAAGGGAAAATACATTAAAAACTAAGGAAAAATAAAATAAAATATTTATATTTTTTAATAATATTAATATCTTTTAAATTAAATGGATCAAATAAGACTTGATCTGATCCCTTACGCGATTCTCTTAGTAAATAAACCTTAAAAAATAAAAGAATATAATTATTAATAATGTATAATTTGTTAATTATCTTTGTCTGACTCTTTTACTATTGATCTTTACTATAAATAATTGGAAAAGGGAATTAATCATCTTCTATTCATAATTGATAGCAGGAGCGAGAGAATCTAATTAAGAATAATATTTTTAAAAATAATAACATATAATTGATATCAAAGATGACTGAATCCATTTAGAAATGCTATTTGTAAAAGTAATAATATTCACGTTATAAAATGACTAAAAAACTCACAAAGACTTCATAAATGCACACGCATGCTTAGACGCACGTACGCATGCACAAAAATTATTATGCACTATTATTCTATCGAATCCAAAACAACATTAAAAGTATTTATAAATATTGTATAGAATTTTTAAAAAGAAAAGAAGTCTCGCCACTACTTCTTTTTCTATCAACAAATTATGTTATTTTATGTTTATTAAGAAATTTAGTTATTTTTGGTAAACATATTAAACTTGTCAATTATTCTTGGTATACTTTTAAACTTACATTGAATAATAAGGAAGAAAGATTAATGATTATTTCATATTCCATTGATATAAATAGTATCAAGACTAATTAATAAGAGTATGTGTTGAAAAAAATAATCAATGCACATTATGAATTGAAATAAGTCATATAAAATTAACAAGAAAAATTCTAAAACATGTCTCATAAAAAGAATAAGAGAAAATACATTACAAATTAAGGAAAAATAAAATTTAATACTTATATTTTTTAATAATATTAATATCTTTTAAATAAAATAGATCAAATAAGACTTGATGTGATCCCTTACGCGATTCTGTTACTAAATAAACCTTAAAAAATAAAAGAATATAGTTATTAATAATATATAATTTGTTAATTATTTTTGTCTGATTCTTTTATTATCGATCTTTACTATCAATAAATGGAAAAGGGAATTAATCATCTTCTATTGATAATTGATAGCAGAATGAGAGAATCTAATTAAGAATAATATTTGTAAAAATAATAACATATAATTGATATTAAAGATGACTGAGTTCATTTAAGAATGCTATTTGTAAAAATAATAATATTCACGTTATAAAATGACTAAAAAACTCACAAAGACTTCTTAAATGCACACGTATGCTTGGACGCACGTACGCACACACCAAAATTATTATGTACATTATTGTATGGAATCCAAAACAACATTAAAAGTATTTATAAATATTGTAAAGAACTTTTAAAAAGAAAAGAAGTCTCGTCACTACTTCTTTTTCTATTAACATATTATGCTATTTTATGTTTATTAAGAAATTTAGTTATTTTAGGTAAATATATTAAACTTGTCAATTATTCTTAGTATACTTTTAAAACCACATTGAATAATAAGAATGAAAGATCAATGATTATTTGATATTCCGCTGATATAAATAGTATCAAGATTAATTAATAAGAGTATATCATGAGAAAAAAATCAATGCACATTGTAAATTGAAAGAAGTCACATAAAATTAACAAGAAAAATTCTAAAACACGTCTCTTAAAAAGGATAAGAGAAAATACATTAAAAATTAAGGAAAAATAAAATATAATATTTATATTTTTAATAATATTAATTTCTTTTAAATTAAATAGATTAAATAAGACTTGATGTGATCCCTTACGTGATTCTCTTACTAAATAAACCTTAAAAAATAAAATAATATAATTATTAATAATATATAATTTGTTAATTATTTTTGTCAGATTTTTGTACTATTGATCTTTACTATCAATAAATGGAAAAGGGAATTAATCATCTTCTTTTGATAATTGATAGCAAAAGCGAGAGAATCTAATTAAGAATAATATTTATAAAAATAATAACATATAATTGATATCAAAGATGACTGAATCCATTTAAGAATGCTATTTGTAAAAATAATAATGTTCACTATATAAAATGACTAAAAAACTCACAAAGACTTCATAAATGCACACGCATGCATGGACGCACGTACGCACGCACGAAAATTATTATGTACTATTATTGTATGGAATCCAAAACTACATTAAAATTATTTATAAATTTTGTATAGAACTTTTAAAAAGAAAAGACGTCTCGCCACTACTTCTTTTTCTATCAACATATTATGTTATTTTATGTTTATTAAGAAATTTAGTTATTTTGGGTAAACATATTAAACTTGTCAATTATTCTTGGTATACTTTTAAAATTACATTGAATAATATGAAAGAAGGATCGATGATTATTTCATATTCCACTAATATAAATAGTATCAAGCTTAATTAATAAGAGTATATGTTGAAAAAAATAATCAATGCACATTGTAAATTGAAAGAAGTCATATAAAATTAACAAGAAAGTTCTAAAACACGTCTCATAAAAAGGATAAGATAAAATACATTAAAAATTAAGGAAAAGTAAACTATATTATTTATATTTTTTAACAATATTAATGTCTTTTGAATTAAATGGATCAAATAAGACTTGATGTGATCCCTTACGCGATTCTTTTACTAAATAAACCTTAAAAAATAAAAGCATATAATTATTAATAATATATAATTTGTTAGTTATTGTTGTCAAATTCTTTTACTATCGATCTTTACTATCAATAAATGGAAATGGGAATTAATCATCTTCTATTGATAATTGATAGTAAAAGTGAGAGAATCTAATTAAGAATAATATTTATAAAAGTAATAACATATAATTGTTATCGAAGATGACTGGTATAACACCCCTGATTTTCTGTACTCGAATCCTGATGTAATCATCATAATTAAATAATAAAGACATGAGTAAATTTTTCACGTTCAAAAATAGTTTCTAATTACCATCTCGACTACGCCAAGACTCGAACCACAGAAAATCAAAGAGTGAGATTTAGTAACCTATAACTGGATCGAGAAATAGTTTGCCCATTCGGTATACAAAAATAACAGTTTTACAGCGGAAAGAAAATGTGTATACCGGGCACACGCCTAGTCCCATATATGAAGATATGAGAAGAGGCTCGGCAAGCATGCAATGGCATATCATAAGCCTTATATACAACCATCATCATTTTACATACTCACATAAGCGTGCAATGCCTAAGACATATGTATGTATATATCTATATGGTCACGCAACATACATCTCCAATATTCCTATTCCTAATCGACCATAACCGGTCCAACCTCATTTTATATATCATCATCACTATTAGTACATCTTCCAAGTGTATATATATTCACAGTTCCTCTATCGACAATAATAATTAACAACATCATGATATTGATTTCATACATAACTCATTAAATTACAATGCTGCCGGCCAAGGCACTCCTTTACAACTATTTATCTTCCCAAAAGCTTTACTTCATAAGCGTTCTCATCCCATGGTTTTCCTGCATCAATACTAAAAAGTAGACCACATGGGAGAGTGAGTTATACATTTCAAATGACGATATGAATACAATTGAAATTATGTGCATATGCATATCAACATCATGTATGCTTTGCTAAACACATCAACAATCATCATAGTTTATTAATTCAACAATATATACTTATTTCATACTTATTCATCAAATCATAGCAAAGCAAGCATATACACATCTGTCACACCGCCATAATGAGCCAACATATATCTATCTCATCGCCACAATGGGCCAACACATCAATATAGACCATTCTGGTCTTTCATCAAGCCACCATGGGCTAACATCATCATTATCAACCATAAACAAATACGCCCTTCATTACATTGGGTCATATCATACATATCATCGTATTCAACATCATTTTGTATATTCATATCATTTATTACTTTTATATGGTCTTTTGGTATATTAGTTTCTCATCTCATCAACACCATACCATCAACTCAATCATCATTAATCATCATCATATTTGGCATATCTCCATGTTATATGTAAATGCTCTTATGGCTAATGCATATGCATCATGGAATGGACAACAAATGCGGATCCGACTGTGGGAAATAACACCAATTGTGGGTTCAAGCATGATCACATACCATGCCCCTACTGCAGTAGTAAAATGTGTACACATATATCATAATGCATGCATATTCACCATATTTTTACTGGTACCAAACCGCATCGCCCATCACGCAACACTGGTCATTTTCACCATGACCGCGGTATACAACATAGTCAACATATGGTGTTGCGGGCCGGCCAAATATCAAATCATGGCGGCTGTGATCCCAAGGACCACCGGGGTCACCTGCTCATCAAGAGCCACCCCCCACAAGGGTCGGCCACATGTAGCTCCCCGTAGCAATACATGGGCGGCTTCGTGACTTACACATCGAGTCACAGGGGAAACAACATATTGCTCGTGCATTGAGCCACCGTCCCACTGGGTCGGCCGAGGGAACTCCCCTAATGTTCCAACATCGGCGGCTACGATATGCCATGGATGCAATGCAATGCAAATCAAATGCATTCTCACTCTGTGCATCCTAAATGCCACTCATCAAACATCATCATCATGATCACCAACACCACCATACACCTTAGTGGATTTCAACATTCTTGGTTTCTTAGTCATTGTTTTCAAGTTTTAATGTGGCATTTTCATCTCAACATATTTCACTAATATTTCACATCATACACGTAAGTCAATACTTGCAATCAACCATAATGGCATTACAATAACTCACAATATTCATCAATATTATCACACTTTCATTTAGTGGATTTTCATCTCATGATTCATTACCATTGTCTCATGTATACTTTTATATGTATATATATGTATGTGGTATTTACAACATTTTCAATTTCATATTTTATACCACACATACAAGACCATGCTTGTATTACACACAATTGCACACAACAATTTATCAATAATAATATACACCTCTTTACGCAAGAGAGTGCTCAACATCATCATCTAACATTATTTTATATCATATTTTCTCCAATTCATCAATTTATATTGTATATCATGTCATTTAATTATCCCTTCATCAATTTCAAATTCGCTCTAGGATATATCTCATAATCCTATCATCATAATCTCATTATCACCCTTTCACTATTCTATTTCAGGTGGTAAATACACCACAATTAATTCATCCCCAATTGTATTAATTGATTCCAGCCTCTACCATGCCTTATCATTGTAGCATACCCCATATTATCTCTTAATTATCTTATAACACTAAGAAGGGGTCTAACATAAGCTCACCATACATAAAATTGGGCAAATTCCATTTCTGGTGGAAACTCGCTCAGGCGAGATTCACCTCTGCTTGAGCGAGATTCACCTCTGCTTGAGCGAGATAGGCCCGACTCGCCTGGACGACAACAGCATGGAGTGCTGGAGCGAGCCCACAATTCCCTTAAGCGAGGAAGCTATTAAGCATCAGACCCGATTCTCGCTTAAGCGGACCACACTCTCGCTCGAGCGAGAATTATCCAGTAACTAATTCCCCATGCTTTCGCTCGAGCGAGGCTCCCTTCAACTAGCCACTCACTCGGGCGAGAAACGTCCAGTAACGAATTCCCCTAGCATTCGCTTGGGCGAGGCACCTACTCGCTTAGGCGAAATCTGACCAGAGGCTGTCCTTACCTTCTGCACTCGCTCGCTCGGCAAGGCTTCCCAGCACTCGGTTTCTCACTCGGTAAAACCATTCCAGAACCGACTCATCTCGCTCGGTTTTCTACTCGGCAAAAATCAATCCAAACCGACTCATCTCTCACTCGGTCTTTCACTCGGAAAAATCATTACAAAGCCGACTTATCTTTCACCCGGGTTTTTACTCGGCATAATTGTTTCCAAACTGACTCACCTTTCACTCGGCAATTATTTCTACACCGACTCATCTCCTGATCGGTCATTCACTCGGTAATTATTTCAAAACCGACTACCCTTCTTTTTCACACGAGTGAAGTTATTCCAGAGTACTTCTAGACAAACTCACACCATATATCCCCAATCGGTGCCATCCCACTCGGAATTACACACACGGAGGGACTCCACTCGAAACGAGTTACATTGAACTCGGGAATTCCCACTCGGAACTCTACTGCCCGGAATATCACACTCGAAGACCTCTTATTCGGAATTATATTCACTTCCTCACTCGGAAGGTCCTGTCTCGGACATAGCTCACTTGGAATTTCACTCAGAAATTCACCACATCATGAAATTGTTTTCTAAAATTCCCACTCAGATAGAATTCGTCTAGAATCTCACCCATGCACCATTCACTCGTCTTGCTTGAGTGGAGAGCTCGCTCGCCTGGGCGAGATTGGTCCAGAACCATAATACTGATACAGGGGATCCTCGCCTGAGCGAGATCCCTTCTCGCTTGAGCGAGAATATCAGGACGATAGACAGAAACGAAAATTCACACAGGCCGTCATATCAAACCTCATTATAAGCCAATTTAATTACAACCAATACTTCATACACATCACATGAGGCATATAAAACTCTCTCTACCCATTCATACTTGGAAAATCCTCATTCCAACTCATCAATCACGCTCACTTAATTAATTTTACAAGGGAGAGGTCTTAACTATAACCCACATCACTCCCTCATTCATCTTTCCACATAACCACTTCAAACAATTCTTTATAATTCGTGTAGTTCATTCATTCATAATTTGTCACCATTATTTAGTTCATGTCCAACCAAGGGACCATCAAACACTTATCACCAACATTATAAAAATACATACATTTTCATAACAATCAACATAAGCCAAGCCAACATTATAAAAAACTCACAAAGACTTCTTAAATGCACACGCATGCTTGGACGCACGTACGCACACACCAAAATTATTATGTACATTATTGTATGGAATCCAAAATAACATTAAAAGTATTTATAAATATTGTAAAGAACTTTTAAAAAGAAAAAAATTCTCGTCACTACTTCTTTTTCTATTAACATATTATGTTATTTTATGTTTATTAAGAAATTTAGTTATTTTAGGTAAATATATTAAACTTGTCAATTATTCTTAGTATACTTTTAAAACCACATTGAATAATAAGAATGAAAGATCAATGATTATTTCATATTCCACTGATATAAATAGTATCAAGATTAATTAATAAGAGTATATCATGAAAAAAAAAATCAATGCACATTGTAAATTGAAAGAAGTCATATAAAATTAAAAAGAAAAATTCTAAAACACGTCTTTTAAAAAGGATAAGAGAAAATACATTAAAAATTAAGGAAAAATAAAAAATAGTATTTATATTTTTTAATAATATTAATATCTTTTAAATTAAATAGATCAAATATGACTTGATGTGATCCCTTACGTGATTCTCTTACTAAATAAACCTTAAAAAATAAAATAATATAATTATTAATAATATATAATTTGTTAATTAGTTTTGTCAGATTTTTGTACTATCGATCTTTACAATCAATAAATGGAAAAGTGAATTAATCATCTTCTATTGTTAATTGATAGCAAAAGCGAGAGAATCTAATTAAGAATAATATTTATAAAAATAATAAAATATAATTAATATCAAAGATGACTGAATCCATTTAAGAATGCTATTTGTAAAATTAATAATATTCACATTATAAAACGACTAAAAAACTCACAAAGACTTCATAAATGCACACGCATGCATGGACGCACGTACGCACGCACGAAAATTATTATGTACTATTATTGTATGGAATCCAAAACTACATTAAAAGTATTTATAAATTTTGTATAGAACTTTTAAAAACAAAAGACGTCTCGCCACTACTGCTTTTTCTATCAACATATTATGTTATTTTATGTTTATTAAGAAATTTAGTTATTTTTGGTAAACATATTAAACTTGTCAATTATTCTTGGTATACTTTTAAACTTACATTGAATAATAAGGAAGAAAGATTAATGATTATTTCATATTCCATTGATATAAATAGTGTCAAGACTAATTAATAAGAGTATGTGTTGAAAAAAATAATCAATGCACATTGTGAATTGAAATAAGTCATATAAAATTTACAAGAAAAATTCTAAAATACGTCTCATAAAAAGGATAAGAGAAAATACATTATAAATTAAGGAAAAATAAAATATAATATTTATATTTTTTTAATAATATTAATGTCTTTTAAATAAAATAGATCAA
Source organism: Clitoria ternatea (assembly GCA_037962975.1). NCBI lineage: Eukaryota > Viridiplantae > Streptophyta > Magnoliopsida > Fabales > Fabaceae > Clitoria > Clitoria ternatea. Next base: position 220,180,153 of record CM075671.1, read on the forward strand.
ATAAGACTTGATGTGATCCCTTACGCGATTCTCTTACTAAATAAACCTTAAAAAATAAAAGAATATAATTATTAACAATATATAATTTGTTAATTATTTTTGTGTGATTCTTTTACTATCGATCTTTCCTATCAATAAATGGAAAAGGGAATTAATCATCTTCTATTGATAATTAATAGCAGAATAAGAGAATTTAACTAAGAATAATATTTGTAAAAATAATAACATATAATTGATATTAAAGATGACTGAAAGTATTTTAGAATGCTATTTGTAAAAATAATAATATTCACGTTCTAAAACGACTAAAAAACTCACAAAGACTTCTTAAATGCACACGCATGCTTGGACGCACGTACGCACACACCAAAATTATTATGTACATTATTGTATGGAATCCAAAACAACATTAAAAGTATTTATAAATATTGTAAAGAACTTTTAAAAAGAAAAGAAGTCTCGTCACTACTTCTTTTTCTATTAACATATTATGTTATTTTATGTTTATTAAGAAATTTAGTTATTTTAGGTAAATATATTAAACTTGTCAGTTATTCTTAGTATACTTTTAAAACCACATTGAATAACAAGAATGAAAGATCAATGATTATTTGATATTCCGCTGATATAAATAGTATCAAGATTAATTAATAAGAGTATATCATGAAAAAAAATCAATGCACATTGTAAATTGAAAGAAGTCATATAAAATTAACAAGAAAAATTCTAAAACACGTCTCTTAAAAAGGATAAGAGAAAATACATTAAAAATTAAGGAAAAATAAAATATAGTATTTATATTTTTTAATAATATTAATATCTTTTAAATTAAATAGATCAAATAAGACTTGATGTGATCCCTTACGTGATTCTCTTACTAAATAAACCTTAAAAAATAAAATAATATAATTATTAATAATATATAATTTGTTAATTATTTTTGTATCAAGATTAATTAATAAGAGTATATCATGAAAAAAAAATCAATGCATATTGTAAATTGAAAGAAGTCACATAAAATTAACAAGAAAAATTCTAAAACACGTCTCTTAAAAAGGATAAGAGAAAATACATTAAAAATTAAGGAAAAATAAAATAAAATATTTATATTTTTTAATATTATTAATATCTTTTAAATTAAATAGATCAAATAAGACTTGATGTGATCCCTTACGTGATTCTCTTACTAAATAAACCTTAAAAAATAAAATAATATAATTATTAATAATATATATTTTGTTAGTTATTTTTGTCAGATTTTTGTACTATCGATCTTTACTATCAATAAATGGAAAAAGGAATTAATCATCTTCTATTGATAATTGATAGCAAAAGCGAGAGAATCTAATTAAGAATAATATTTATAAAAATAATAACATATAATTGATATCAAAGATGACTGAATCCATTTAAGAATGCTATTTGTAAAAATAATAATATTCACTATATAAAATGACTAAAAAACTCACAAAGACTTCATTAATGCACATGCTTAGACGCACGTACGCACGCACAAAAATTATGATGTACTATTATTTTATCGAATCCAAAACAACATTAAAAGTATTTATAAATATTGTATAGAATTTTAAAAAAGAAAAGAAGTCTCGCCACTACTTCTTTTTCTATCAACAAATTATGTTATTTTATGTTTATTAAGAAATTTAGTTATTTTTGGTAAACATATTAAACTTGTCAATTATTCTTGGTATACTTTTAAACTTACATTGAATAATAAGGAAGAAAGATTAATGATTATTTCATATTCCATTGATATAAATAGTATCAAGACTAATTAATAAGAGTATGTGTTGAAAAAAATAATCAATGCACATTGTGAATTGAAATAAGTCATATAAAATTTACAAGAAAAATTCTAAAATACGTCTCATAAAAAGGATAAGAGAAAATACATTATAAATTAAGGAAAAATAAAATATAATATTTATATTTTTTTAATAATATTAATGTCTTTTAAATAAAATAGATCAAATAAGACTTGATGTGATCCCTTACGCGATTCTCTTACTAAATAAACCTTAAAAAATAAAAGAATATAATTATTAACAATATATAATTTGTTAATTATTTTTGTCTGATTCTTTTACTATCGATCTTTCCTATCAATAAATGGAAAAGGGAATTAATCATCTTCTATTGATAATTAATAGCAGAATAAGAGAATTTAACTAAGAATAATATTTGTAAAAATAATAACATATAATTGATATTAAAGATGACTGAAAGTATTTTAGAATGCTATTTGTAAAAATAATAATATTCACGTTCTAAAACGACTAAAAAACTCACAAAGACTTCTTAAATGCACACGCATGCTTGGACGCACGTACGCACACACCAAAATTATTATGTACATTATTGTATGGAATCCAAAACAACATTAAAAGTATTTATAAATATTGTAAAGAACTTTTAAAAAGAAAAGAAGTCTCGTCACTACTTCTTTTTCTATTAACATATTATGTTATTTTATGTTTATTAAGAAATTTAGTTATTTTAGGTAAATATATTAAACTTGTCAGTTATTCTTAGTATACTTTTAAAACCACATTGAATAACATGAATGAAAGATCAATGATTATTTGATATTCCGCTGATATAAATAGTATCAAGATTAATTAATAAGAGTATATCATGAAAAAAAATCAATGCACATTGTAAATTGAAAGAAGTCATATAAAATTAACAAGAAAAATTCTAAAACACGTCTCTTAAAAAGGATAAGAGAAAATACATTAAAAATTAAGGAAAAATAAAATATAGTATTTATATTTTTTAATAATATTAATATCTTTTAAATTAAATAGATCAAATAAGACTTGATGTGATCCCTTACGTGATTCTCTTACTAAATAAACCTTAAAAAATAAAATAATATAATTATTAATAATATATAATTTGTTAATTATTTTTGTATCAAGATTAATTAATAAGAGTATATCATGAAAAAAAAATCAATGCATATTGTAAATTGAAAGAAGTCACATAAAATTAACAAGAAAAATTCTAAAACACGTCTCTTAAAAAGGATAAGAGAAAATACATTAAAAATTAAGGAAAAATAAAATAAAATATTTATATTTTTTAATATTATTAATATCTTTTAAATTAAATAGATCAAATAAGACTTGATGTGATCCCTTACGTGATTCTCTTACTAAATAAACCTTAAAAAATAAAATAATATAATTATTAATAATATATATTTTGTTAATTATTTTTGTTAGATTTTTGTACTATCGATCTTTACTATCAATAAATGGAAAAAGGAATTAATCATCTTCTATTGATAATTGATAGCAAAAGCGAGAGAATCTAATTAAGAATAATATTTATAAAAATAATAACATATAATTGATATCAAAGATGACTGAATCCATTTAAGAATGCTATTTGTAAAAATAATAATATTCACTATATAAAATGACTAAAAAACTCACAAAGACTTCATAAATGCACATGCTTAGACGCACGTACGCACGCACAAAAATTATGATGTACTATTATTTTATCGAATCCAAAACAACATTAAAAGTATTTATAAATATTGTATAGAATTTTAAAAAAGAAAAGAAGTCTCGCCACTACTTCTTTTTCTATCAACAAATTATGTTATTTTATGTTTATTAAGAAATTTAGTTATTTTTGGTAAACATATTAAACTTGTCAATTATTCTTGGTATACTTTTAAACTTACATTGAATAATAAGGAAGAAAGATTAATGATTATTTCATATTCCATTGATATAAATAGTATCAAGACTAATTAATAAGAGTATGTGTTGAAAAAAATAATCAATGCACATTGTGAATTGAAATAAGTCATATAAAATTTACAAGAAAAATTCTAAAATACGTCTCATAAAAAGGATAAGAGAAAATACATTATAAATTAAGGAAAAATAAAATATAATATTTATATTTTTTTAATAATATTAATGTCTTTTAAATAAAATAGATCAAATAAGACTTGATGTGATCCCTTACGCGATTCTCTTACTAAATAAACCTTAAAAAATAAAAGAATATAATTATTAACAATATATAATTTGTTAATTATTTTTGTCTGATTCTTTTACTATCGATCTTTCCTATCAATAAATGGAAAAGGGAATTAATCATCTTCTATTGATAATTAATAGCAGAATAAGAGAATCTAACTAAGAATAATATTTGTAAAAATAATAACATATAATTGATATTAAAAATGACTGAATTCATTTAAGAATGCTATTTGTAAAAATAATAATATTCACGTTATAAAACGACTAAAAAACTCACAAAGACTTCTTAAATGCACACGCATGCTTGGACGCACGTACGCACACACCAAAATTATTATGTACATTATTGTATGGAATCCAAAACAACATTAAAATTATTTATAAATATTGTAAAGAACTTTTAAAAAGAAAAGAAGTCTCGTCACTACTTCTTTTTCTATTAACATATTATGTTATTTTATGTTTATTAAGAAATTTAGTTATTTTAGGTAAATATATTAAACTTGTCAATTATTCTTAGTATACTTTTAAAACCACATTGAATAATAAGAATGAAAGATCAATGATTATTTCATATTCCGCTGATATAAATAGTATCAAGATTAATTAATAAGAGTATATCATGAAAAAAAAATCAATGCAAATTGTAAATTGAAAGAATTCATATAAAATTAACAAGAAAAATTCTAAAACACGTCTCTTAAAAAGGATAAGAGAAAATACATTAAAAATTAAGGAAAAATATAATAAAATATTTATAGTTTTTAATAATATTAATATGTTTTAAATTAAATAGATCAAATAAGACTTGATGTGATCCCTTACGTGATTCTCTTACTAAATAAACCTTAAAAAATAAAATAATATAATTATTAATAATATATAATTTGTTAATTATTTTTGTCAGATTTTTGTACTATCGATCTTTACTATCAATAAATGGAAAAGGGAATTAATCATCTTCTATTGATAATTGATAGCAAAAGCGAGAGAATCTAATTAAGAATAATATTTATAAAAATAATAACATATAATTGATATGAAAGATGACTGAATCCATTTAAGAATGCTATTTGTAAAAATAATAATAATCACTATATAAAATGACTAAAAAACTCACAAAGACTTCATAAATGCACAAGCATGCATGGACGCACGTACGCACACATGAAAATTATTATGTACTATTATTGTATGGAATCCAAAACTACATTAAAATTATTTATAAATTTTGTATAGAACTTTTAAAAAGAAAAGACGTCTCGCCACTACTTCTTTTTCTATCTACATATTATGTCATTTCATGTTTATTAAGAAATTTAGTTATTTTGGGTAAACATATTAAACTTTTCAATTGTAACATCTTGATTAAGATTAATGGTTTATTCAGATTAATTACCGATTAAGCTAATGGCTGAATAATAATAATAATGCCAGGAAAATGACGCATGTGCCCTTTTAGTGGTATGAAGGGCTTCGGTCTCTCTCTCTCTCACTCATTATTTTACGTTGTTGGGAAAAGACTCAGAGAATTGAGCATTTCTTCCTTGGGCATGCAACTAGCCTCCTTCTTCTACTATTTTCTTCGTCTTCTTCTCTTTCTTTTTCTTCTTCCACTCGAACGCTGAGTAGAACCTCGAGTTGGAAGTGGAGAAAGTGCTGGGTGCCTGGAAGTCTGGAAGTCCTCCATTGTTGGTGAGGATTGGACTGTTCGAGCGAGGGAACAGCTTTCGGAATCCTCCACTCGACCGAGAGAGAGAACAGCGTTGTGCCTTGGAGGCAGAGCTACCCGAGAGTGAGGGAACAGCTTTTGGTTCCTCCAAAGCAGAGTACTGTGTTGGACGACTAGAAGCAGGGTCGTTCTGTTGAGAACGAGTGACCAATGGAGCGATCGGAGAGTAACCGATCAGAGCTGTAAGCTCGAGGAGCTTCTGGAATCTTCATTCCAGGTAGGGGGCTGATTTACATCTCAAATGCATGGTTTATGGACGGGTTCCAGGTGAAATTGCTTCACTGGGTTGTGTTGTACTTGTAATGTGTTGATTGTGGTATTTCGATTGAGTGATAGCCCGGATGTGTGATAATTATGAATTGTGTGGTGCATGTCGATTTCCGTCCATGAGATATATGTCGATCAACATGAAGATACTGAGTGAATGCATGAGATGCATGTGAATGTTATTGTGATTGCCGAGCGCATTATGCTGTGAGACAGTGAATAAATCTCTGTTGTTGATTTATGTTAAAATGCATGAGATGCATGTGAATGTTATTATGATTACCGAGTGCATTATGCTGTGAGACAGTGAATAAATCTCTGTTGTTGTTTTATGTTAAAATGCATGAGATGCATGTGAATGTTATTATGATTGCCGAGTACATTATACTGTGTGACAGTAGATAAATCTCCGATTGTTGTTTTATATTAAACTGCAAAAGATGCATGTGATAAAATGATGATGCCGAGTGCATATAGCGTGGGACGCTTGATGAATACGACCATATGCATCTGATTCACCATTGAAAATGCTGAGAGCATATAGCGTGGGACGCTCAATATATAAACGGCAATTAGATGAATGTGTGAAATACAATCAAAGACCTTTGAGCGAGGCTCAGGCACTCCTCTTGAGCTTGGCTCGGGGTTTAACTTATGCATTGGATGCTATCAAAGACCTTTGAGTGAGGCTCAGGCAAACCTCTTGAGCGAGGCTCGGGGTTTAGCCCGTAACACTTTCGTTGTCGCTTGGAGTGACTGTGTTACATGAGAGGGTAAACGGTTTGGTACCAGTAAAATGGCCGGATCAGCTTGGAGCTGAGAAAAAGGCTTAGAGCCTATGTTGCAACAATAAAATTAATAATGAATAATCAGATCCGACTGAAATGATGTGTGCACACTTATAATTGTTGTTGAGCTCAACGTGAATTATATATGTGTAAATGTTATTGAGAATAACACGAATAATATAGTCTTGAATTAACTTGAGTGAATTCCGACTGGATGGATGTATGTATACTGATATTGTTGCCGAGTGCAATATGATGGTATGGTTGTGGTATATGTTGTTGTGAATAATATGAATTATATAGCCATGTATGAATTGAATAATTCCAATCGGATGATGTTGTGTGAATGTCCATATTGAATGGCAGTGTATGTTATTGTTGATTGAGATATGTAACTGCATGATGGAGACTTTAAGGATTAATTCGAGTCAATAACTGTCATTTAATATGTAAATGCTCACCCCTACTGTGGCTATATTTTTCAGTTAATGTAGGTCGGAATGGTGAATGGAGAGAAGGCCTCAAGTCCGAGTGATGGGTACCTATACCGCTGTAGTGTACATAGTGTACAGATTGTATATAGTCGATGTAGCCTTGGCCGGCTCTTATGTATAACGATTGTGCTGGATATATATATATATATATATATAATTGAATTAACTGGGTTGTGGACAAGTGTATGTATATTTACATTGTTATGAAGTTCCCTGACTTGTGTATTAGGCTGCGTTGTAAGAATAATGCTAAAGACTATAAGTTCCGAGTGGAATATAGTTGTGAGAGCCGTTTCCGTGTGGGGCGTTAGCTGTAACATCCTGATTATTGAATTAATGGGTAGATTAGGATTAATTGCTGATTGAGATTGAGTGTTGACTAAGTAAAAGAGGCATGGGATGACGCATGTACCCTATTGGCAGGATAATAGCTTCAGTTTCACGTTTCTACCCACTCTCTGCTCATTTCTCTTTCGTACATGCTGAACCACTTCTCCGTTCTCTCTCTAGAATTCCCTCAAGCCTCTGCTTCTTCTTCTTCTTCTTCTTCTTCTTCTTCTTCTTCTTCTTCTTCTTCTTCTTCTTCTTCTTCTTCTTCTTCTTCATCAGCGATGTTGTAGTGTCTTGGAGACTCGAAGTCCTCCACTGTTAGCGAGGGTCAGACTATTCGAGAGTGAGAGAACAGCTTCCAGTTTCTCCAAGCTGAGTGTAGAGTTTGACTGGGTTCAAAGGTCATTGAGCCAGAGAGAGAGAGATTGAAGGAGCGATCGGAGTAACCGATCAACGTTGAAAGCTCGAGGAGCTTCGTGGATCTCTACAGTAGGTAGGGGGCTGATTTACATCTCAAATGCATGGTTTATGGATGGGTTCCAGGTAAAATTGCTTTGTTGTGTTGTGTTACACCTGAAATGTGTTGATTGATGTGTTGTGGTTGAGTAATAGTTTATGAAACACCCGGATTTGTGATAGCTATGAGTTGTGTAGTGTATGTTGATTTTCGTCCATGAGATGCATGTTGAAAACTATGAGAATGCTGTGCGAATACCGATTGCATGTGCTGTGAAATAGCTGGGTCTGTTTTATACTAAAATACATGTTGCTGAAATTGTGTATGTCGAGTGTTTATAGCGAGAAACGCCCACTATATGATTGTATATGGAATTGCATGTGAAGTATATTGATGGAAATGAAAATACCGAGTGTATACAGCGTTGGACGCTGATGATTATAATTATATGCATGTGATTCACCATTGAAATGCCGAGTGCATACAGCGTGGGATGCTTATTATAGAAATGGTAATCAAATGAATATGTATGAGATACAAAGAAAGACCTTGGGTTGGACTCAAGGCAATGCCAAGTGCATTCAGCGTTGGACGCTTGATGAATAAGACCATATGTATCTGATTCGCCATTGAAAATGCTGAGAGCATATAGCGTGGGACGTTTATTATAGAATGGCAATCAGATGAATATGAGTAAAATACAATGAAAGACCTTGGGTTGGACTCAAGACAAGCTTACCGAGTTGGACTCGGGGCTGCCCGTAACACTTCCGTTGTCGCTTGGAGTGACTGTGTTACATGAGAGGGCAAACAGTTTGGTACTAGTAAAACGGCCGGATCAGCTTGGAGCTGAGAAAAAGACTTGGAGCCTATGTTGCAACAATAAAAATTAATATTGACTAATCGGATCCGACTGAATAAATGTGTGCACACTGAAACTGTTGCCGAGTGCAATGTGTCTTGTATGTTTATGTGTATATGTTATTGATGTTAGCCAAGGCCTCGATACTCAAGAGGGGGGGTGAATTGAGTATTTCAAATTTTCGCGCGGAATCCCTTTCAAAACGATTAGTAATACACAAATGATGCAATATAAAAGATGTAATAATTATGAAGCACATTTCATACTAAACATTTTGAGTTGAATGGACTATGTTCAAGAATTGATTTTGATAAGTAAAGCAAGTTATTAGTTAAGGCAATTCTTGAAACACTTTGTCATACAATAATTAATTCCAATATAGATGTAACTTAAACAACTTCTAACAAATTAATTAAGCATGATAATTTACCAAGTTGTTAACACCAATATTTTACTTCCTCAATAACTAAATCCAATAATGTTTAAGACATTTGATTCATGGATTTAATTTAATCTAACTTCAACAATGTTAACCAATATAGTTTGCAACTTATAGCATGCACTTAGTCCAATTTAATTACGAATGATATAATGAATCAAGTGAGCAATTTAAGTGCACAAATTAAATGAGTTTAGGGAAGAGAGAATTTGCAAACCGATATAACGAGTTCCACCACCCCGGTGTACGTCTCGCCTTCAAGCAACCCACTTGAAGGATTTCCACTATTGAGAATTTGAGATTACAAGCTTTGAGCAATTGTCTCCTAGTGTCCCACACTCAAGAACCCAATCCTCACAAGCAAAGGGCAACCCACCCAATCTCACAATCTCTCAATACCCAAAGGTTGAACCCCAACCTTTGTGACCACTCAACCTAGAGTGAATACCTTGGTGTATATGGTGTTTGGTTTACAATCAAATAACTCTCTTACTAGAGTAGATACACAATTTAAAGCTCTCACCAAATAATAGCTCTCAAAGAGAGGATATACAAATTTAGCTCACAAATTACTTTCTCTCTAACTCTTAAATAACTCACTAAGAGAATAAGCCAATATAGAACAAGAGAGAATGAGTAGAAGAGAATGAAGCAAGGAGGAAGAAGTAAGCAAATGGGAATGCTTCAATTGCTTGGTGTGTTTTGCTTCTTCAATTTCCTCTCTATTTATAGCCTCCAGCAACATGGAATTTTCACTTAAAATATTCCAATGGAACCATGAATCATGTAATGGAGCTTGTCTTTGTCTGCTTAGTGGTCCATTATTCATGAAGTGCGATCTTGAGTTTTCCACTGTGCAATTCCAGCTTGTAACGCATGTTTAACAATCATTTGAACTAAATGAATCAATTCATTTCATAAAAGAATCGATTCTTTTAGTGTTATTTATGCAATCTTGGACACTGCCAGGCGTATGAATCAATTCTTTGTGATGTGAATCGATTCAAGCAATTAAAAAACACATCCTGGTCATTAATAACACGCATGAATCGATTCTTAACAAGGATGAATCGATTCAATCACCTGAAAAGTAGATCCTGGCCATTTTATAACGCATGAATCGATTCAATGGAGGAGGGAATCGATTCAACCATTTGTTTTGCACATCCTGGAGCATTTTGTACGCATGAATCGATTCATATGGCTATGCATGGCTGTGTGAATCGATTCAATTACCTGATTCATGCATTTTGGCACTTTGTTTCACTCTTTTTTATATTTGTTCAATCATGGCTCTAATCCTTTGATCCTTAGGCACTTTGTTGATCATTTTTCCATTTGATTTAAGCCACTTAAAATGCCTTGAAACATTTCTTTAGAATTCATCAATTTTCCATCATCAAACATAATTAATTCATCCATAAATATATATGTTTGATCTTGATCCTTCATTTGTTGTGTCATTATCAAAACCTACATCAACATAAAAATACATTCTCCCCCTTTTTGATGATGACAACAAATGCTTATCTCTTGGGGTGTTAGTATCACAATAATTCAAATATATTTCAAGAAAGACTTGCCCTATCACATACAATTTGATACCACATGTTGATGAAATCATAGACACAAGAAATCAAGAAAGTATTTAAGAAACAAAGGTCTCTCCCCCTTAATATATGTTCTCTCCTTCTTAATCATCTCCCTTTAATCATACAATAGATATCAATCATACAATAGATACCATAAAATAGTTCATCTAATTTAGAGCATAGTGGTAGTGTATATCTTCTCCCCCTTTCTTATATATATCTCTCTTTATATCTCTCCCCCTTTGTAAAAGACTATATCTTCCTATAACCTTCTCCCCCTTTGGCATCATCAAAAACTTTCCTTATGATAAAACAATAGTCATAGTAATTCTCCTCTTTTTGGCATAAATAACATTTTACTAATCCTTTCACTAATCTCTCCCCCTTTGGCATCATCAAAAAGATCATCATCTTAATTATATTCTATGCCATCAATAAACTCATCTATTTGAATAAGAGAGATTTAGAGCAAATATTTCATGAAAAGGATTTCAAATCAAAGTTCATATCATGATCAAGGATATATACCAATTTGATGCATTTAGAGTCAATAATCACTCACATAATTCATTCATCAAGTAAGCATATAATTGATTACTAACTCATTTTCAAACATGTAATTGATATTACTTTCATGTATGGTAAGCGTCACATGATTCTTTCCAAATAAGCATACATATCATTTCAAATAAGCACATAATCTTCTCCTTTTTGGCATTATCAAACACAAGGATATTCTTCCAAGCAAGCATATAGGTGAATAAAATTGTAAGCATAAGTGCCATAATCATAATCATAGAGAGGTAAAAAGATGGATATTCATTCATGTGTATGCTCCCCCTTACTATTGTAATTGATGTCACTTGTAAAAACATATACCACTTATTAACATGTGAAATCAATTTGATGAAGTTTGATACCAATTATTGAACACATGTCATGCATTTAATAGATACTAATTGTTGAAGGATATACCAATTTGTTAGAAGATCATAATGTATCATGCAAGATAATATTTCTTCCTTAGTCATTTAATAGATACTAAGATGTCATGATATATTCTCCCCTTTTCACATATATTGATACCAATTGTTATGAACCCAATTACACTAATTTGATCAAGTCTAATACCAAATGTTATTAACACATGTAATTGAATACCAATTGTAATTGAATACCAATTGTTAAGCTAATTGATGTAATTCTTAAGCATATGATCAACTTCTTTCAATAGATGCCACTTATTCAACCAATAGAAATAACAATATGAATAGATATCACTCAAAAGTTAGATACCAATTGTATATAAAATTCATTGGTCAATCATCAATCAAAGTGGTAATCATAGAAGAATTTTCAACAATATGCACTCAAATGTAGGTATCATAGCAATGGTGGAATGATTAATACAACTTGTTGGCTTACTCATGCATTTATATTATAACACATGCCAATATATCTATGACCCTTTTTATGTCAAGCATTCTTTTCTTGATCAACACCATTTATTACTTATTCATTGTCCATACCGCTTGTTACTAGTATCTAGGCATGATATCACTAGATGGATTTGCCAATATAAGCTCTTGATATCAATTATAAACATTTAAGCATATTATCACAAGATTAATTACATTCAAGCATACATCATAATGTTGTTCAAACATTCTTTTCAATCTCAATGATGCATATATTCAAGTTTCTTTTCTCATTCAAGATCATGCATCATTAAACATATATGTCACTCAAGATAGATGCCAATTTACTCAAGCATGGTGTATCAAGGAAGGTCATGTCATGTATAATAATGCATTGTCCTTTAATATACCAAGTATTATCACATATCATACATTGTCATTTACATGTCACCAAAATCATGCATTGTCATATACATGTTACTAGTCATGAAATTAAAGTCTAGGCATAGAGCATACATACTTTCTCCTTAGGCATTATCAAAACCAACATATAATTGCATAGAAAATATTTTGCCTAAGATGGACAACTTTGTAAAACATGTAAGCATAACATAGTCCTAACTTAAAGCAACTTTAAGGTTTGTCATAATCAACTAGTCATAACATTTTCTTAATATGAAGTTCAATGCTACTTGTTATGAAAAGATACTTGCTTGTTAAGAAAATGACATACCAATAAATTATGCATAAATTATCAAAGCATGAATACCACTTGTATACAACATATGTATTTATCATCAAAGCATAGTGGCAAGTATCTAATCAAGAATATGTCCTCATGATCTCTTCCTCTTACTAATTCAATTGATACCATTGTTAAAGGAAGATATTTGTTATTTAGATACCACTAGCTAACCAACATGCATCATTAGGAATTCATATGTTACCAAGGATTCATACATGCTTCATTCAAGAATTCATACATCATATATCATTAAGAGTTTATGCATCATTTATGACTTTGAATCTAAGCAACAAGATTTAATATTTCAACATTTTCATGTCTCAATCCTTCCTAACACACATGGATGCAAACAACTTTAATCTCAAGTTTTTCATGAAATTAAAACATGTTATTTAAGCAATCATGCACCAATCATCAAAAATCATAAGGATATACATCATTGATCCTAAGATTTCAATTATTCATTTCAAAACTTTACACCTTTCATGTTCAAACTCAAATATATCAAATCAAAGTTTGATTTTCACACATCAAAATTCATTATGAACAAGTATAGAATTATTTAGATATTTCTAAAAATTCTTAATAAAATATCAACCAAGTTCATATATTGTTCAACATAATTAAGCATACAAAACATATAGTCAACATGATATTTAATTAACTAGAGTAAGGATCCGATCGTACCTTGGAGTTTTACAAAATTTATGTCCTTGTCTTTTTCATCCTTTGTTCTTTGGAGTGAAGATCATGAATCTTGATTCTTTTGGCCATTCGTCAATGAGAGATTGTCGATTTAAAGTGTTCCTACAAAAATGTCAAGTTTTATGGTACCCTTTAAGAGTTGGGTCCTTTGTTGTTAGTTTAGGATTTCAAATTTGTTTTTGGAATCCATACCTTTCTTGTACACTTTTGACGGGATTTCTTTATAAAGCAATTAGAAGATATATGACCATATATTCCACAACAAAAACATGTTGCATTCAAAGAGTAAGTCATTTTAGAATTATAAAGGTTCATACAACAATTAGACATAGAGTTCCTTTTTCTTTCATGGTTTGTGCATCTTAGAGAGGATTTGGATTTTTCTTTGTAGGATGCAAAATGGTTCTTGTAATGATCTATTTTTCTTCTATCAAGTGTATGCCTTTGATCTTTAAGAGGTGCACTTAGATTCTCTTGACTACTTGTAAGCTTACTAAGTGCTTCTTTTAATTCTTTATTCTCATTTTCAAGAAGCATACATTTATCAATAAGCATGCAATTATTATTACCATTACAAGTCCTAGGAGATGCATTTGAAGCTACTAATTTATCATTTTGAATTCTAAGAGTTTCCTTTTCAATGTGCACATTATGCAATTCACTTTCAAGCTTCAAAATGGTTTGTTTTGAGCATGCATATTTCTTTGATAACAAAACAAATTTTTCATGCAACTCTTCAAAAGCTTCTAGCAATTCATCTTTATCAAATTCACTTTCATCATCACTAGATTCGATTAGAGAACTTACCTCGTCATCTTTGGAGTGCTTTGTCATTAGGCAAAGGTTGGTAAATTCTTCTTTTGATTTATCGAGCTCTTCTTCCGAATTTATTTTGAGTCCTTCATTTTTGCTAGAAAGAGTACTAATCCTTGCATCTTTATCATCATTAGTATTTCCATAAATTGTTTCAAGAGTTTCCCACATTTCTTTAGCATTGTTACAAGTAATAACTCTAGAAACATCATTAGGTTCTAATGCTAATGTGATAAGAATTTTAGCTCTAAGATTAAATTGTACCTTTCTTTCTTCTTCCTTAGTCCATAAGTTCATGGGCTTCATGCATTCTATATTATCAACAATGTATTTAGGAATGAAAGGACCAAATTGAATAGCATTCCATACCTTGAGGTCATAGGCTTGGATAAAAATTTTCAACCTTTCTTTCCAAATAACAAAGTCTTTACCATTGAAGATTGGTGGTCTATTTATTATTTCACCTTGTGGAAATGCATCATAAGAAGTAGAGGCCATCTTGATCTCTTGAAGCGGTTAAGCTTGATCTTCCAAGAGTCAAGCTCTGATACCAATTGTTAGCCAAGGCCTCGATACTCAAGAGGGGGGGTGAATTGAGTATTTCAAATTTTCGCGCGGAATCCCTTTCAAAACGATTAGTAGTACACAAATGATGCAATATAAAAGATGTAATAATTATGAAGCACATTTCATACTAAACATTTTGAGTTGAATGGACTATGTTCAAGAATTGATTTTGATAAGTAAAGCAAGTTATTAGTTAAGGCAATTCTTGAAACACTTTGTCATACAATAATTAATTCCAATATAGATGTAACTTAAACAACTTCTAACAAATTAATTAAGCATGATAATTTACCAAGTTGTTAACACCAATATTTTACTTCCTCAATAACTAAATCCAATAATGTTTAAGACATTTGATTCATGGATTTAATTTAATCTAACTTCAACAATGTTAACCAATATAGTTTGCAACTTATAGCATGCACTTAGTCCAATTTAATTACGAATGATATAATGAATCAAGTGAGCAATTTAAGTGCACAAATTAAATGAGTTTAGGGAAGAGAGAATTTGCAAACCGATATAACGAGTTCCACCACCCCGGTGTACGTCTCGCCTTCAAGCAACCCACTTGAAGGATTTCCACTATTGAGAATTTGAGATTACAAGCTTTGAGCAATTGTCTCCTAGTGTCCCACACTCAAGAACCCAATCCTCACAAGCAAAGGGCAACCCACCCAATCTCACAATCTCTCAATACCCAAAGGTTGAACCCCAACCTTTGTGACCACTCAACCTAGAGTGAATACCTTGGTGTATATGGTGTTTGGTTTACAATCAAATAACTCTCTTACTAGAGTAGATACATAATTTAAAGCTCTCACCAAATAATAACTCTCAAAGAGAGGATATACAAATTTAGCTCACAAATTACTTTCTCTCTAACTCTTAAATAACTCACTAAGAGAATAAGCCAATATAGAACAAGAGAGAATGAGTAGAAGAGAATGAAGCAAGGAGGAAGAAGTAAGCAAATGGGAATGCTTCAATTGCTTGGTGTGTTTTGCTTCTTCAATTTCCTCTCTATTTATAGCCTCCAGCAACATGGAATTTTCACTTAAAATATTCCAATGGAACCATGAATCATGTAATGGAGCTTGTCTTTGTCTGCTTAGTGGTCCATTATTCATGAAGTGCGATCTTGAGTTTTCCACTGTGCAATTCCAGCTTGTAACGCATGTTTAACAATCATTTGAACTAAATGAATCAATTCATTTCATAAAAGAATCGATTCTTTTAGTGTTATTTATGCAATCTTGGACACTGCCAGGCGTATGAATCGATTCTTTGTGATGTGAATCGATTCAAGCAATTAAAAAACACATCCTGGTCATTAATAACACGCATGAATCGATTCTTAACAAGGATGAATCGATTCAATCACCTGAAAAGTAGATCCTGGCCATTTTATAACGCATGAATCGATTCAATGGAGGAGGGAATCGATTCAACCATTTGTTTTGCACATCCTGGTGCATTTTGTACGCATGAATCGATTCATATGGCTATGCATGGCTGTGTGAATCGATTCAATTACCTGATTCATGCATTTTGGCACTTTGTTTCACTCTTTTTGATATTTGTTCAATCATGGCTCTAATCCTTTGATCCTTAGGCACTTTGTTGATCATTTTCCATTTGATTTAAGCCACTTAAAATGCCTTGAAACATTTCTTTAGAATTCATCAATTTTCCATCATCAAACATAATTAATTCATCCATAAATATATATGTTTGATCTTGATCCTTCATTTGTTGTGTCATTATCAAAACCTACATCAACATAAAAATACAATTGAGAATAACATGATTAGTATAGCCTTGAATAATTTAAGTGAATTCCGATTGAATGAATTGAATAATCCCGAGTGGATGATGTTGTGTAAATACTCATATTGAATGGCAGTGTATGTTATTGTTGATTGAGATATGTAATTGCATAATTGAGAACTTGAGGATTAATCAGGGTCAATAACTGTCATTTAATATGTAAAATGCTCACCCCTACTTGTGGCTATATTTTCAGTGGATATAGGTCGGAATGGGGAATGACGAGTGACCCTCAAGCCGTGTGAGGGGTGATTGTGCAGTTGTAGGGTACTTGTTGTAAATAACCATATTGTAGCCTTGGCCGGCTTTTAAGTACACTGTTTTATTTTGAATATATATGAATATGAATTTCCTCGGATCTGAGAACTCATCCATATATATATATAATGTGTTGTGTTGCTGGATTGCCCAGTGAGTGTTGTTGTAGGGGGAATACCCGAGGATACATCATTTCCGAGTGAGACTTTAGCGAGTAAACCTATTCCGAGTGAAAGTAGGTTGCAAAAGACTTCCGAGTGAGAATTGGCCGACTGAACCACTCTCGAGGGAAGAATGGTTAAAATGTTTGAGTAAGGTATATTCTAGAAAACCTCCTCCGAGTGGATAAGATTTACATATTCTGAGCGAATATGTCATAAGATCCCCGAGTAAGACTTAACCTAGTGAATCCTTCCGAGTGAAGAGAGGTCAGAGTATTTCCGAGTGAAACTCGATTAAGGAGATCACTTCCGAGGGAAGAAAGGTTAAGGTATTTTTCGAGTGAGGAAGATCTAAAATATTCCCGAGTGAAGGATGGGTAAAACGCTTCCGAGTGATGGAGGGACTAGGTAACTCCAAGTGAGGCAAATCCGAGTGAAACATCTCTGGGTGGAACGTTTCTGAGTGAAGTGTCTCAGAAGTGAAAAGGTTTAGTTTAGGACACATCTCGGCTGAGTAGTGAATACTCGAGTGGGAAATTCCCGAGTGGGAAGGTACTGAGAGGTGATACCGAGTTACGTGTGTGGAACGGTACCGACTGGAATATACCGAGTGACTCTATTCCCGGGAGAGTATATCTGGACTGAGAAAGACTCTAACCCCGAGTGAGTATGTTTATGTGAATAGTTTCCGAGGAAGGGTTCATTGACTCTGAGTGCAAATAGCCAAGAGAATCATTTCCCGAGTGAAGCATGTTTATGATGAGACCCTCCAGAATAAGGATCTGGCTAAGTACCGAGTGATGTATGATCCGTGGGGACCGCTCCCGAGTGAGCGGAGGTCCCGATTCTGAGTGATGATATGAAAATACCGAGTGAGAGACTCGCTCTAGCGAGTAAGGGCTCGCTTAAGCGCTTTACACTGGTTTCACTTAACCGGCCGGGATCTCGTCAAGCGAGTGGCACCCTGACCCGGTTTTCTGCTTCTCTTGACTTTGGGTTTGGTTTATTTTATCCCGACTCCTATTCTGGACTGCTTGGTGAACGTTTGGAACGTTTGAGTTTTGGGAAAAAATTTTCCCCTATCTCGGATTTACTTTTATTTAAGTCGGGTTGTTTCATTAGCAAGTGAGCCTTTTTCTGAGTGATGAAGGCTTAAAACAGTTCTGAGTGAGATGTGCTCGAGTGGATTTCTTCCGAGGGAAGAATAGTCATGATGCCGAATGAGATATATCTGGGAGAACCTCTTTCGAGGGAAGAAGGGTTTAATACTCCTGAGTGAGAATTGACCGAGAGAATCTCTTCCGAGGGAAGAGTGGTCAAAACGTTTCAGAGTGAAACCCATCTTAGTAAACCTATTCCAGGTGAATAAGGTTCAGGTATTATCGAGCAGAACTTAACTTGGTGAAGTCTTCCGAGTAAAGAGAAGTTAGAGTAATTCCGAGTGGAACTTGTGATTAAGGAGATTATTTCCGAGGGATGGAAGGTCAAGGTATTTGCCGAGTGGAACCTAGCCGATGGAACTCTTCCGAGTGAGACGTACTATATAGACTCCGAGTGGATGAGGTTATAAAACCTTTAAATAAGACTTGACCTAGTAAAGTGTTCTCCGAGTGAGGAAGATTAAAATATGCTGAGTGAAGAATGTGTAATATGCTTCCGAATGAAGCATGTCTGTGACCCTCTTGAATAAAAGTAAGAATCTGGCTAAGAGTTTACCGGGTGAAGCATGACCCGAAGGGGACCGTTCCCGAGTGAACGTGGTCCCGATTTCGAGTGATATACCGAGTGCATGGGCTCGCTTCAACGAATGAGGAATCGCTCCAGCGAATAAGGCTCGCTCAAGCGACTTCTGCTGCCTTTTGTTTATCCGAAGCTGGGTTTTGCCAGCGTGTGGCATCTTGACCCGGTCTTCTCTTACCTCTGATCGGTTTTCTGCTTCCATTGCCTTCACTTTGTTTTATTTATCCCGACTCCTATTCTGAACTGCTTTGTGAACGTTTGGAACGTTTGTTTTGGAAAAAATTTCCCTAGTCTCGGGTTTGCTTCTATTTAGGTCGGGTTGTTTCATCAATTATTCTTGGTATAATTTTAAAATTACATTGAATAATATGAAAGAAAGATCGATGATTATTTCATATTCCACTAATATAAATAGTATCAAGCTTAATTGATAAGAGTATGTGTTGAAAAAAATAATCAATGCACATTGTAAATTGAAAGAAGTCATATAAAATTAACAAGAAAAGTTCTAAAACACGTCTCATAAAAAGGATAAGAGAAAATACATTAAAAATTAAGGAAAAATAAACTATATTATTTATATTTTTTAACAATATTAATATCTTTTGAATTAAATGGATCAAATAAGACTTGATGTGATCCCTTATGTGATTCTCTTACTAAATAAACCTTAAAAAATAAAAGCATATAATTATTAATAATATATAATTTGTTAGTTATTTTTGTCAGATTCTTTTACTATCGATCTTTACTATCAATAAACGGAAAAAGGAATTAATCATCTTCTATCGATAATTGATAGTAAAAGTGAGAGAATCTAATTAAGAATAATATTTATAAAAGTAATAACATATAATTGTTATCGAAGATGACTGAATCCATTTAAGAATGCTATTTGTAAAAATAATAATATTCACGTTATAAAACGACTAAAAAACTCACAAAGACTTCATAAATGCACACACATGCATGGACGCACGTACGCATATAACACCCCTGATTTTCTGTACTCGAATCCCATGTGATCAACATAATTAATAAAAATACGAATAATTTTTTTTCACGTTGGAAAACACTTCCAAAACACCACCATGACCACATCAAGACCCAAAGACAGAAAACCAAAGAGTGAGATTAAATAACCTATAACTGGATCGATAACTAAAATGCCCAAAACGGTATAGAGAAATAGTAGAGTATACAGCGGAAGAATGTGTATACCGGGCACACGCCTAGTCCCATATATGACGATATGAGAAAAGGCTAGGCTAGCATGCAATGGCATATTATAAGCCTATTAGACAACCATCATCATTCTACAATTAATTTCGTAAGCATGCAAAGCCTAAGATATAATCATATATACATATATATACATAAATATATTCATATACATTTGGGAATCTTTTCCCGACTATCTCAATCATCAATGCTCATCACTCAATTTTTAATCCTTCTAATACACATCAAGTCATCTCTTGCATACTACATTTATATCCACAATTCACAATTCCGAAGGATTATCCTATACATATCCAAATTCATTAAAATCATCTATATCATCATATATAATTTATTCATTACACAAGAATCCATAAATGATGCCGGCCAAGGCACTTCCTCTACCACTATTTACCTTCACCCAAGCTTTAATTAAAATCCGAACTCATCCCATGGCAACCTGCATCACAATGCTAAAAAGGAGACCACATGGGAGAGTGAGTTATACATTCAAAATGACAAATAATATATATATTGTGATCATGTGTATATGCATACAATGTCATTTGTGCTTTGCTTTAAAATCATTAAATTATCATTCATTCATTATCTCATTATTATAATAGGTATACAAGCCTCATGAATCGTAATTCATATCATAAATAAGCACAACATATACACAATCACATACATAATCTCTTTGCCACTTATCAACAAGGGCACTCATAATCATTATCATCATTATTTCATTATGGCTTTGCTCAATACCTCCTCGCAAGGGGTTTCTCATCACTCGTGGTTATCCCATCTCAAATGCCATGGTCTTAAGGCTAATATATATGTCAACTGTTTAATGCATATGCAACGGATCTGATTTTCAAATTCAACAATAATCACAATCACTTAAATTATCATCATCACTCAGGGATACACCCTTCGTGGCACCCCGCAAGTGATTTATTCAACAACAATAGGAAAACGTCCTCTTCACTCCGGGATATACCCTTCATGGCACCCCGCAAGGTGATTCTCTTCACAATAATTATCACAATACCATCATCACTCGGGGATACACCCCTCGTGGCACCCCGCAAGGTGATATATTCAACAATATGATCAACATCACCTTCACTCCGGGATCTACCCATCGTGGCACCCCGCAAGGTGATATATTCAACAATAATTATGATAACATCGTCTTCACTCCGGGATATACCCTGTGTGGCACCCCGTAAGGTGATTTATTCAACAATAATAGGACAACATCCTCTTCACTCTGGGATATACCCTTCGTGGCACCCCGCAAGGTGATTCTCTTCACAATAATTATCACAATACCATCATCACTCGGGGATACACCCCTCGTGGCACCCCGCAAGGTGATATATTCAACAATAATGCATATCAATGCCATGCTATGCCATGAATGCAACAATGCAATAATGCATGTGCTCAACTACCTCGCAAGGATTTCTCACCCTCTTAATTAGGGGTATATTTCAATTTTGGCATTTTCAATAATCATATAATTATTTACAAGCCCCTCAAGGCATATCATTCATATAATTG
Organism: Clitoria ternatea; assembly: GCA_037962975.1. NCBI lineage: Eukaryota > Viridiplantae > Streptophyta > Magnoliopsida > Fabales > Fabaceae > Clitoria > Clitoria ternatea. The sequence continues at coordinate 220,202,166 of CM075671.1, forward strand.
GCATCTTAATGGCCACAAACTTCATTCATAACAATCCACACATGGATATCAAAGGCATAGCAAACATCATCATATTAATCCATACATGTGACAACAAGGTATTTTCAGAATATATATATATATATATATATATATATATATATATATCAATCATCATTGCCTCACTCACGTACAAGTCATTTACTTGTATTCACCACAAGGGTGTCATAATATTTCTCACTATTTATCAGTGCCATTACATATTTATTCGGTGGTTTTCAACCCATTACCCATCACCGTTATCTCATAATTAAGATGGCAACACAACAATCCGTCTTATCATGTCATAGTTATATATATATCCCCATACTTCCCCTCAAATATCATACGGGGTAAAAAAAGAAAGCCCATTGCCATCAGGACCGAGAAAGAAGGGAAAATTTCCATCAGGGGAGGGTCACTCGCCCAAGCGAAATCCCCACTCGCTTGAGCGAGTGCCAAACAATACACATGGGCGAGACAGAAGGGAGCAGAGTAAAAAGAAAATAAGAAGTAACAGGGGAAGCTTCGCTCAAGCTAAAACCGACTCGCTTGAGTGAGACACACAAGCTTCGCTTGGACGGAGCCAGCGAGCCTGGGCGAAAATCGTCCAAAATCAAAGTCCATGCCAACTCGCTTGGGCGAGTAACTCAATTAAGGCCATTCACTCGAGCGGAAATGGTTCAATGCGAGTACAACTCATAACTTAACTTGGGCGAAACCTCCTCGCCTAAGCAAATAACTCCCAGAGCCGAGCATATGCTCACTCATTCGGCAAATTTCCCAACACTTGGGTTTCTGTTGACAGAACCCCCCAAAACTGACCCATCAGTCATTCAGTTTTCACTCGGCAAAATTTATCTGGATCCGAGTCATCTCACACTCAGCTTCCCACTTGGCATAACAATGTAGACCGACCCATTTTTCATTCAACCAAATCATTCCAGGGCCAACTCACACTCACATAGTCTATCACTCGGCTAATTACTCCAAAACCGACTCATTACCTGATCGGTCCTCACTCGACAATTCATCCCAACACCGACTCAACTCCTGATCGGTCCTCACTCGGTGAATTATTTCAAAACCCACTCTTCTCTCTTGTGGTCTTTCACTCGGCAAATTAATTCCAAGACCGACCATCACTCACTCGGTCCTCCACTCGGAAAAATTAGTCCAGACCGAGTCCTCTCTCACTCAGACTTCCACTCGGTAAATTCATTCCAAATCCGAGTCTTCACCAACACGGTGTTCCACTCGGTAAAACATTCCAGAAACCGACTCACCACTTAATAAGTCACTCACTCGGTATCTCATTCCCAAAACTGACCTCTTTTCTTTTTCACTCACACGGAGTTATTCCAATGTATCTCTGGACAAACTCATATTGAATATCCCCAATCGGTGTCTTCCCACTCAGAATTTCACCTTCGGGGCACTCCACTCAGGACAGGTTCCACTGGACTCGGAAATTCCCCGTTCGGGATTCCACTACCTAGATCATCACACTCAAGAGCCTTCTTACTCTGGTTATGTCCACTTCCTCACTCGGAAGATCCTGACTCGGACATAGCTCACTCAGATTTCACTCGAAAATTCACCACATCTTAGTTTATTTTCACAACACCCACTCGGACGGGATTCGTCCAGGGTTTCCCCCATACTCCATTCAATCGCCTCGCTTGGGCGAATACCATCCTCCAACATCCTTCGCTCGGGCGGATTTCATCCAGTAACAAATCCTTTCGCCCTCGCTCGGGTGAAGCCCCATTCGCCGGGGCGAATTTCCTCCAGAAGCTAAAATACTGATACAGGGATCCTCGCCTGAGCGAAATCCCATCTCGCTTGAGCGAGAATATCAGAATATGCACAAGAAACATGAGAAACTCACAACCAAACATGCCAAAACCTATACCAGCCAAAATTCATCAAATCTAATATAGCATATACTTCATACTAGGCATTTAAAACCTGTCCCAGACCTTTATACTCATTAACATTCAATTCAATCTATCAATCATGTCAAATTCAAACTTGTCATCATCTTATATGAATATACATTTTCTTATCAATTCAACACATATTCTCACACATCATTCTCAATAATCATCAACTTGCCATTTCAATTAATTCAATACATATACATGGCAAGGCAAGCATGAGTATTCATCACATACAACAATCACTATCAAATTTACTCATGCAATTTGAATGTTAACTCCTCTCCTACCTCGAGGGAAGAGCCGAAACGATTCCAATGCTCTGAATGTTCCATTGCATCACCCGGAATACAATCTACATACCAATATATATGCATACACATAATCAATAATCATCATAACTCTAAACATTTGTTTGCTTATCATAAAGCTCAACCCCAAGTCCTAGACTTGCTAAACACCAACATATGTAGTTGTGTTAGGCTTCGGGAATTCCTTTCCCAAAGCCAAGATCCTCTAGATCATAAAAGGCCAACTAAACCCAACAACATCACCATCACATTGTTACTCAATATTCAACTTAGCTCTCATGTCCTTCAATAACCATAATTAATTAATCACATTTAAATGGCACACCACAAATGATCTAGAACCCCATCAATTACAATATATCCATTTTCCCCAAATTCTAAGGGCTAGGGTTTTCATCAAAATCCAACAACATTTACCCATGCTCATTAATCACCACCAATGGCCATTTTTCATAATTAATACCATTCTCCAATATCATTAAACCTATATTCTACACACATTTCACACTTTCCCCAATTTATTAAAGTTAGGGTTTCATTAAAACCCAACAACACTCATTAATATCCCTTTATTTCACATCACCATCAAACATTAATCCTAAGTGCCTTATTAAATGCTTATAAAGGCTCACATCTAAGCTACCCCACCTTAGGGTTTCCTATATTAATGGCTTTATTCAACACCCCAATAATTTTTTCTAACCTAGAATTGATTCCACACACCACCATTCATCAAAACAACATCTAACCTCCCATCTTAACACTTCAATAACCCAAAACCATCAATAAAAACCATGAGTGGTCAAAAACCATACCTCTCTTCCAAGCTTAAGCTCCAAAACGAAAATGAGAGGGAGAGGAGAAGGAAGGAGCTTCAATCAACATCATCTCCCTCAAGCTCCATGGAAGAACGAAAATGGAGGGAGAAGGAAGAGGCACCACCATTGGCTTAGGGTTTTGAAGAGAAGAAGAAGTGGAGAAGGAAAAGGGAAGTAAGAGAAGAAGAAGAAATGTGTTTGCCAATGGAAGCAAGAACCCAACGAAAATAAGGAGAGAAGAATGGGCTTTTTGGTTTTAATTTTTAACTCTCTATTAAAAGTTCACCGTTTTATAACAAACAGGCTCTCAGTTCGGGCTCAATACATTATCCAAAAATTATTCTGAATATAGATTCGGATTCCCAATAATATTCGTAATGGCCCTGACAACCGGCATCTCATTCGGAGATACTTGGTCCGACACTCATATTCTAACCGGGTATAATTTTATCTCACTTAAACTCAATAAATTATAAATATCAATAATAAATCCCAATTTAATCATTCCAATATTTTTGGGACACAAATCCACTCATATACAATTATTTATTATTCATTCCCATCAATTATTCATTTTTATAAAATTCAGGGTGTTACAACACACGCACAAAAATTATTATGTACTATTATTGTATGGAATCTGACATAATATTAAAAGTATTTATAGATATTGTATAAAACTTTTAAAAAGAAAAGAAGTCTCGCCACTACTTCTTTTTCTATCAACATATTATGTTATTTTATGTTTATTAAGAAATTTACTTATTTTTGGTAAACATATTAAACTTGTCAATTATTCTTGGTATACTTTTAAAATTACATTGAATAATAAGGAAGAAAGATCAATGATTATTTCATATTCCACTGATATAAATAGTATCAAGACTAATTAATAAGAGTATGTGTTGAAAAAAATAATCAATGCACATTGTGAATTGAAATGGGTCATATAAAATTAATAAGAAAAATTCTAAAACACGTCTAAAAAAATGATAAGAGAAAATACATTAAAAATTAAGGAAAAATAAAATAAAATATTTATATTTTTTAATAATATTAATATCTTTTAGATTAAATGGGTCAAATAAGACTTGAGGTGATGCCTTACACGATTCTCTTACTAAATAAACCTTAAAATTTAAAAGAATATAATAATTAATAATATATAATTTGTTAATTATTTTTGTCTGATTCTTTTACTATCGATCTTTACTATCAATAAATGGAAAAGGGAATTAATCATCTTCAATTGATAATTGATAGCAAAAGCGAGAAAATTTAATTAAGAATAATATTTATAAAAATAATAACATATAGTTGATATCAAAGATGACTGAATCCATTTAAGAATGCTATTTTGTAAAAATAATAATATTCACGTTATAAAATGACTAAAAAACTCACAAAGGCTTCAGAAATACACACACATGCATGAATGCATGTACGCACACACGAAACTTATTATGTACTATTATTGTATGGAATCCAAAACAACATTAAAAGTATTTATAAATATTGTAAAGAACTTTTAAAATGAAAAGAAGTCTCGCCACAACTTCTTTTTCTATCAACATATTATGTTATTTTATATTTATTAAAAAATTTAGTTATTTTAGGTAAACATACTAAACTTGTCAATTATTCTTAGTATACTTTTAAAACCACATTGAATAATAAGAATGAAAGATCAATGATTATTTCATATTCCACTAATATAAATAGTATCAAGATTAATTAATAAGAGTTTATCTTGAAAAAAAATCAATGCACATTGTAAATTGAAAGAAGTCATATAAAATTAACAAGAAAAATTATAAAACACGTCTCATAAAAAGTATAAGAGAAAATACATTAAAAACTAAGGAAAAATAAAATATATTACATATATTTTTAATAATATTAATATATTTTAAATTAAATAGATCAAATAAGACTTGATGTGATCCCTTACAGGATTCTCTTACTAAATAAACCTTAAAAAATAAAAAAATATAATTATTAATAATATATAATTTGTTAATTATTTTTGTCAGATTCTTTTACTATCGATCTTTACTATCAATAAATGGAAAATGGAATTAATCATCTTCTATTGATAATTGATAGCAAAAGCGAGAGAATCTAATTAAGAATAATATTTATAAAAATAATAACATATAATTAATATCAAAGATGACTGAATCTATTTAAGAATGCTATTTGTAAAATTAATAATATTCACATTATAAAACGGCTAAAAAACTCGCAAAGACTTCATAAATGCACATGCATGCATGGACGCACGTACGCACGCACGAAAATTATTATGTACTATTATTGTATGGAATTCAAAACTACATTAAAAGTATTTATAAATTTTGTATAGAACTTTTAAAAAGAAGAGACGTCTCACCACTACTTCTTTTTCTATCAACATATTATGTTATTTTATGTTTATTAAGAAATTTTGTTATTTTGGGTAAACATATTAAACTTGTCAATTATTCTTGGTATACTTTTAAAATTACATTGAATAATAAGAAAAAAAGATCGATGATTATTTCAATTCCACTGATAAAAATAATATCAAGCTTAATTAATAAGAGTATGTGTTGAAAAAATAATCAATGCACATTGTAAATTGAAAGAAGTCATATAAAATTAACAAGAAAAATTCTAAGACACATCTCATAAAAGGATAAGAGAAAATACATTAAAAATTAGGGAAAAATAAAGTATATTATTTATATTTTTTAATAATGTTAATATCTATTGAATTAAATGGATCAAATAAGACTTGATGTGATCCCTTCTGTGATTCTCTTACTAAATAAACCTTAAAAAATAAATGCATATAATTATTAATAATATATAATTTGTTAATTATTTTTGCCAGATTCTTTTACTATCGATCTTTACTATCAATAAAGGGAAAGGGGAATTAATCATCTTCTACTGATAATTGATAGGAAAAGGGAGAGAATCCAATTAAGAATAATATTTATAAAAAGTAATAACAGATAATTGTTATCGAATATGACTGAATCCATTTAAGAATGCTATTTGTAAAATTAATAATATTCACGTTATAAAACGACTAAAAAACTCACAAAGAGTTCATAAATGCGCACGCATGCATGGACGCACGTACGCACGAACGAAAATTATTATGTACTATTATTGTATGGAATCCAAAATAACATTAAAAGTATTTATAAATATTGTATAGAACTTTTAAAAAGAAATGACGTCTCCCCACTACTTCTTTTTCTATCAACATATTATGTTATTTTATGTTTATTAAGAAATTTAGTTATTTTAGGTAAACATATTAAGCTTGTCAATTATTCTTGGTATACTTTTAAATTACATTGAATAATAAGGAAGAAAGATCAATGATTATTTCATATTCCACTGATATAAATAGTTTCAAGATTAATTAATAAGAGTATGTGTTGAAAAAAATAATTAATGCACATTGTAAATTGAAAGAAGTCATTTAAAATTAACAAGAAAAATTCTCAACCACGTCTCATAAAAAGGATAAGGGAAAATACATTAAAAACTAAGGAAAAATAAAATAAAATATTTATATTTTTTAATAATATTAATATCTTTTAAATTAAATGGATCAATTAAGACTTGATCTGATCCCTTACGTGATTCTCTTAGTAAATAAACCTTAAAAAATAAAAGAATAGAATTATTAATAATATATAATTTGTTAATTATTTTTGTCTGATTCTTTTACTATCGATCTTTACTATAAATAATTGGAAAAGGGAATTAATCATCTTCTATTGATAATTGATAGCAGAAGCGAGGGAATCTAATTAAGAATAATATTTGTAAAAATAATAACATATAATTGATATCAAAGATGACTGAATCCATTTAAGAATGCTATTTGTAAAAATAATAATATTCACGTTATCAAACGACTAAAAAACTCACAAAGACTTCATAAATCCACACGAATGCATGGACGCACGTACGCACGCATGAAAATTATTATGTACTATTATTGTATGGAATCCAAAACAACATTAAAAGTATTTATAAATATTGTATAAAACTTTTAAAAAAAAAAGAAGTCGCGCCACTACTTCTTTTTCTATCAACAAATTATGTTATTTTATGTTTATTAAGAAATTTAGTTATTTTTGGTAAACATATTAAACTTGTCAATTATTCTTGGTATACTTTTAAACTTACATTGAATAATAAGGAAGAAAGATTAATGATTATTTCATATTCCATTGATATAAAGAGTATCAAGACTAATTAATAAGAGTATGTGTTGAAAAAAATAATCAATGCACATTGTGAATTGAAATAAGTCATATAAAATTCACAAGAAAAATTCTAAAACACGTCTCATAAAAAGGATAAGAGAAAATACATTAAAAATTAAGGAAAAATATAATATAATATTTATATTTTTTAATAATATTAATATCTTTTAAATAAAATAGATCAAATAAGACTTCATGTGATCCCTTATGCGATTCTCTTACTAAATAAACCTTAAAAATAAAAGAATATAATTATTAATAATATATAATTTGTTAATTATTTTTGTCTGATTCTTTTACTATCGATCTTTACTATCAATAAATGGAAAAGCGAATTAATCATCTTCTATTGATAATTGATAGTAGAATGAGAGAATCTAATTAAGAATAATATTTGTAAAAATAATAACATATAATTGATATCAAAGATGACTGAATTCATTTAAGAATGCTATTTGTAAAAATAATAATATTCACGTTATCAAACGACTAAAAAACTCACAAAGACTTCATAAATCCACACGAATGCATGGACGCACGTACGTACACACGAAAATTATTATATACTATTATTGTATGGAATCCAAAACAACATTAAAAGTATTTATCAATATTGTAAAGAACATTTAAAAAGAAAAGAAGTCTCGTCACTACTTCTTTTTCTATTAACATATTATGTTATTTTATGTTTATTAAGAAATTTAGTTATTTTTGGTAAACATATTAAACTTGTCAATTATTCTAGATATACTTTTAAAATTACATTGAATAATAAGGAAGAAAGATCAATGATTATTTCATATTCCACTGATATGAATAGTATCAAGACTAATTAATAAGAGTATATGTTTAAAAAAATAATCAATGCACATTGTGAATTGAAATGGGTCACATAAAATTCACAAGAAAAATTCTAAAACACATCTCATAAAAAGGATAAGAGAAAATACATTAAAAATTAAGGAAAAATAAAATATAATATTTATATTTTTTTAATAATATTAATATCTTTTAAATAAAATAGATCAAATAAGACTTGATGTGATACCTTACGCGATTCTCTTACTAAATAAACCTTAAAAAATAAAAGAATATAATTATTAATAATATATAATTTGTTAATTATTTTTGTCTGATTCTTTTACAATCGATCTTTACTATCAATAAATGGAAAAACGAGTTAATCACCTTCTATTGATAATTGATAGCAGAATGAGAGAATCTAATTAAGAATAATATTTGTAAAAATAATAACATATAATTGATATCAAAGATGACTGAATTCATTTAAGAATGCTATTTGTAAAAATAATAATATTCACGTTATCAAACGACTAAAAAACTCACAACGACTTCATAAATCCACACGAATGCATGGACGCACGTACGCACGCACGAAAATTATTATGTACTATTATTGTATGGAATCCAAAACAACATTAAAAGTATTTATCAATATTGTAAAGAGCTTTTAAAAAGAAAAAAAGTCTCGTCACTACTTCTTTTTCTGTTAACATATTATGTTATTTTATGTTTATTAAGAAATTTAGTTATTTTTGGTAAACATATTAAACTTGTCAATTATTCTTGATATACTTTTATAATTACATTGAATAATAAGGAAGAAAGATCAATGATTATTTCATATTCCACTTATATAAATAGTATCAAGACTAATTAATAAGAGTATATGTTGAAAAAAATAATCAATGCACATTGTGAATTGAAATGGGTCATATAAAATTCACAAGAAAAATTCTAAAACACGTCTCATAAAAAGGATAAGAGAAAATACATTAAAAATTAAGGAAAAATAAAATATAATATTTATACTTTTTAATAATATTAATATCTTTTAAATAAAATAGATCAAATAAGACTTGATGTGATCCGTTACGCGATTCTCTTACTAAATAAACCTTAAAAAATAAAAGAATATAATTATTAATAATATATAATTGGTTAATTATTTTTGTCTGATTCTTTTACTATCGATCTTTACTATCAATAAATTGAAAAGCGAGTTAATCATCTTCTATTGATAATTGATAGCAGAATGAGAGAATCTAATTAAGAATAATATTTGTAAAAATAATAACATATAATTGATATCAAAGATGACTGAATTCATTTAAGAATGGTATTTGTAAAAATAATAATATTCACGTTATCAAACGACTAAAAAACTCACAAAGACTTCAAAAATCCACATGAATGCATGGACGCACGTACGCACGCACGAAAATTATTATGTACTATTATTGTATGGAATCCAAAACAACATTAAAAGTGTTTATCAATATTGTGAAGAACTTTTAAAAAGAAAAGAAGTCTCCTCACTACTTCTTTTTCTATTAACATATTATGTTATTTTATGTTTATTAAGAAATTTAGTTATTTTAGGTAAACATATTAAACTTGTCAATTATTGTTGGTATAATTTCTAAAATTACATTGAATAATATGAAAGAAAGATCGATGATTATTTCATATTCCACTAATATAAATAGTATCAAGCTTAATTAATATGAGTATGTGTTGAAAAAATAATCACTGCACATTGTAAATTGAAAGAAGTCATATAAAATTAACAAGAAAAGTTCTAAACTCGTCTCATAAAAAGGATAAGAGAAAATACATTAAAAATTAAGGAAAAATAAAATATAATATTTATATTTTTTAATAATATTAATATCTTTTAAATTAAATAGATCAAATAAGACTTGATGTGATCCCTTACGTGATTCTCTTACTAAATAAACCTTAAAAAAGAAAATAATATAATTATTAATAATATATAATTTGTTAATTATTTTTGTGAGATTTTTGTACTATCGATCTTTACTATCAATATATGGAAAAGGGAATTAGTCATCTTCTATTGATAATTGATAGCAAAAGCGAGAGAATCTAATTAAGAATAATATTTATAAAAATAATAACATATAATTGATATCAAAGATGACTGAATCCATTTAAGAATGCTCTTTGTAAAAATAATAGTATTCACTTTATAAAACGACTAAAAAACTCACAAAGACTTCATAAATGCACACGCATGCATGGACGCACGTACGCACGCACGAAAATTATTATGTACTATTATTATATCGAATCCAAAACTACATTAAAATTATTTATAAATTTTGTATAGAACTTTTAAAAAGAAAAGACGTCTCCCCACCACTTCTTTTTCTATCAACATGTTATGTTATTTTATATTTATTAAGAAATTTAGTTATTTTGGGTAAACATATTAAACTTGTCAATTATTCTTGGTATACTTTTAAAATTACATTGAATAATAAGAAAGAAAGATCGATGATTATTTCAATTCCACTGATAAAAATAGTATCAAGCTTAATTAATAAGAGTATGTGTTGAAAAAATAATCAATGCACATTGTAAATTGAAAGAAGTCATATAAAATTGACAAGAAAAATTCTAAGACATGTCTCATAAAAAGGATAAGAGAAAATACATTAAAAATTAAGGAAAAATAAAATATATTATTTATATTTTTTAATAATGTTAATATCTTTTGAGTTAAATGGATCAAATAAGACTTGATGTGATCCCTTCTGCGATTCTCTTACTAAATAAACCTTAAAAAATAAAAGCATATAATTATTAATAATATATAATTTGTTAATTATTTTTGTCAGATTCTTTTACTATCGATCTTTACTATCAATAAAGGGAAGGGGAATTAATCATCTTCTACTGATAATTGAAAGGAAAAGTGAGAGAATCCAATTAAGAATAATATTTATAAAAGTAATAACATATAATTGTTATCGAATATGACTGAATCCATTTAAGAATGCTATTTGTAAAATTAATAATATTCATGTTATAAAACGACTAAAAAACTCACAAAGAGTTCATAAATGCGCACGCATGCATGGACGCACGTACGCACGCACGAAAATTATTATGTACTATTATTGTATGGAATCCAAAACAACATTTAAAGTATTTATAAATATTGTATAAAACTTTTAAAAAGAAAAGAAGTCTCGCCACTACTTCTTCTTCTTTCAACAAATTATGTTATTTTATGTTTATTACGAAATTTAGTTATTTTTGGTAAACATATTAAACTTGTCAATTATTCTTGGTATACTTTTAAACTTACATTGAATAATAAGGAAGAAAGATTAATGATTATTTCATATTCCATTGATATATATAGTATCAAGACTAATTAATAAGAGTATGTGTTGAAAAAAATAATCAATGCACATTGTGAATTGAAATAAGTCATATAAAATTCACAAGAAAAATTCTAAAACACGTCTAATAAAAAAGATAAGAGAAAATACAATAAAAACTTAGGAACAATAAAATATATTTTTTATTAAAATAAATATATTTTAAATTAAATGCATCAAATAAGAGTTTATGTGATTCCTTATGGGATTCTCTTACTAAATAAACCTTAAAAAATAAAATAATATAATTATTAATAATATATAATTTGTTAATTATTTTTGTCAGATTGTTTTATTATCGTTCTTTACTATCAATAAATGGAAAAGAGAATTCATCATCTTCTATTGATAATTGATAGCAAAAGCGAGAGAATCTAATTAAGAATAATATTTATAAAAATAATAACATATAATTAATATCAAAGATGACTGAATCCAATTAAGAATGCTATTTGTAAAATTAATAATATTCACACTATAAAACGACTAAAAAACTCACAAAGACTTCATAAATGCACACGCATGCATGGACGCACGTACGCACGCATGAAAATTATTATGTACTATTATTGTATGGAATCCAAAACTACATTAAAAGTATATATAAATTTTGTATAGAACTTTTAAAAAGAAAAGACGCCTCGCCACTACTTCTTTTTCTATCAACATATTATGATATTTTATGTTTGTTAAGAAATTTTGTTATTTTAGGTAAACATATTAAACTTGTCAATTATTCTTTGCATACTTTTAAAATTACAATGAATAATAAGGAACAAAGATCAATGATTATTTCATATTCCACTGATATAAATAGTTTCAAGATTAGTTAATAAGAGTATGTGTTGAAAAAAATAATTAATGCACATTGTAAATTGAAAGAAGTCATTTAAAATTAACAAGAAAAATTCTCAACCACGTCTCATAAAAAGGATAAGGGAAAATACATTAAAAACTAAGGAAAAATAAAATAAAATATTTATATTTTTTAATAATATTAATATCTTCTAAATTAAATGGATCAAATAAGACTTGATCTGATCCCTTACACGATTCTCTTAGTAAATAAACCTTAAAAAATAAAAGAATATAATTATTAATAATATATAATTTGTTAATTATTTTTGTCTGATTCTTTTACCATCGATCTTTACTATAAATAATTGGAAAAGGGAATTAATCATCTTCTATTGATAATTGATAGCAGAAGCGAGAGAATCTAATTAAGAATAATATTTGTAAAAATAATAACATATAATTGATATCAAAGATGACTGAATCCATTTAAGAATGCTATTTGTAAAAATAATAATATACACGTTATCATACGACTAAAAAACTCACAAAGACTTCATAAATCCACACGAATGCATGGACGCACGTACGCACGCATGAAAATTATTATGTACTATTATTGTATGGAATCCAAAACAACATTAAAACTATTTATAAATATTGTATAAAACTTTTAAAAAGAAAAGAAGTCTCGCCACTACTTCTTCTTCTATCAACAAATTATGTTATTTTATGTTTATTACGAAATTTAGTTATTTTTGGTAAACATATTAAACTTGTCAATTATTCTTGGTATACTTTTAAACTTACATTGAATAATAAGGAAGAATGATTAATCATTATTTCATATTCCATTGATATAAATAGTATCAAGACTAATTAATAAGAGTATGTGTTGAAAAAAATAATCAATGCACATTGTGAATTGAAATAAGTCATATAAAATTCACAAGAAAAATTCTAAAACACGTCTCATAAAAAGGATAAGAGAAAATACAATAAAAACTTAGGAACAATAAAATATATTTTTTATATTTTTTATTAAAATAAATATATTTTAAATTAAATGCATCAAATAAGAGTTTATATGATTCCTTACGGGATTCTCTTACTAAATAAACCTTAAAAAATAAAATAATATAATTATTAATAATATATAATTTGTTAATTATTTTTTTCAAATTGTTTTACTATCGTTCTTTACTATCAATAAATGGAAAAGAGAATTCATCATCTTCTATTAATAATTGATAGCAAAAGTGAGAGAATCTAATTAAGAATAATATTTATAAAAATAATAACATATAATTAATATCAAAGATGACTGAATCCATTTAAGAATGCTATTTGTAAAATTAATAATATTCACATTATAAAACGACTAAAAAACTCACAAAGACTTCATAAATGCACAAGCATGCATGGACGCACGTACGCACACACGAAAATTATTATGTACTATTATTGTATGGAATCCAAAACTACATTAAAAGTATATATAAATATTGTATAGAACTTTTAAAAAGAAAAGACGCCTCGCCAGTACTTCTTTTTCTATCAACATATTATGTTATTTTATGTTTGTTAAGAAATTTTGTTATTTTAGGTAAACATATTAAACTTGTCAATTATTCTTTGCATACTTTTAAAATTACAATGAATAATAAGGAACAAAGATCAATGATTATTTCATATTCCACTGATATAAATAGTTTCAAGATTAGTTAATAAGAGTATGTGTTGAAAAAATAATTAATGCACATTGTAAATTGAAAGAAGTCATTTAAAATTAACAAGAAAAATTCTCAACCACGTCTCATAAAAAGGATAAGGGAAAATACATTAAAAACTAAGGAAAAATAAAATAAAATATTTATATTTTTTAATAATATTAATATCTTCTAAATTAAATGGATCAAATAAGACTTGATCTGATCCCTTACACGATTTTCTTAGTAAATAAATCTTAAAAAATAAAAGAATATAATTATTAATAATATATAATTTGTTAATTATTTTTTTCTGATTCTTTTACTATCGATCTTTACTATAAATAATTGGAAAAGGGAATTAATCATCTTCTATTGATAATTGATAGCAGAAGCGAGAGAATCTAATTAAGAATAATATTTGTAAAAATAATAACATATAATTGATATCAAAGATGACTGAATCCATTTAAGAATGCTATTTGTAAAAATAATAATATACACGTTATCATACGACTAAAAAACTCACAAAGACTTCATAAATCCACACGAATGCATGGACGTACGTACGCACGCATGAAAATTATTATGTACTATTATTGTATGGAATCCAAAACAACATTAAAAGTATTTATAAATATTCTATAATACTTTTAAAAAGAAAAGAAGTCTCGCCACTACTTCTTCTTCTATCAACAAATTATGTTATTTTATGTTTATTACGAAATTTAGTTATTTTTGGTAAACATATTAAACTTGTCAATTATTCTTGGTATACTTTTAAACTTACATTGAATAATAAGGAAGAATGATTAATCATTATTTCATATTCCATTGATATAAATAGTATCAAGACTAATTAATAAGAGTATGTGTTGAAAAAAATAATCAATGCACATTGTGAATTGAAATAAGTCATATAAAATTCACAAGAAAAAATTCTAAAACACATCTCATAAAAAGGATAAGAGAAAATACAATAAAAACTTAGGAACAATAAAATATATTTTTTATATTTTTTATTAAAATAAATATATTTTAAATTAAATGCATCAAATAAGAGTTTATGTGATTCCTTACGGGATTCTCTTACTAAATAAACCTTAAAAAATAAAATAATATAATTATTAATAATATATAATTTGTTAATTATTTTTGTCAAATTGTTTTACTATCGTTCTTTACTATCAATAAATGGAAAAGAGAATTCATCATCTTCTATTGATAATTGATAGCAAAAGCGAGAGAATCTAATTAAGAACAATATTTATAAAAATAATAACATATAATTAATATCAAAGATGACTGAATCCATTTAAGAATGCTATTTGTAAAATTAATAATATTCACATTATAAAACGACTAAAAAACTCAAAGAGTTCATAAATGCACACGCATGCATGGACGCACGTATGCACGCACGAAAATTATTATGTACTATTATTGTATGGAATCCAAAACTACATTAAAAGTATATATAAATATTGTATAGAACTTTTAAAAAGAAAAGACGTCTCGCCACTACTTCTTTTTCTATCAACATATTATGTTATTTTATGTTTGTTAAGAAATTTTGTTATTTTAGGTAAATATATTAAACTTGTCAATTATTCTTTGCATACTTTTAAAATTACAATGAATAATAAGAAACAAAGATCAATGAATATTTCATATTCCACTGATATAAATAGTTTCAAGATTAGTTAATAAGAGTATGTGTTGAAAAAATAATTAATGCACATTGTAAATTGAAAGAAGTCATTTAAAATTAACAAGAAAAATTCTCAACCACGTCTCATAAAAAGGATAAGGGAAAATACATTAAAAACTAAGGAAAAATAAAATAAAATATTTATATTTTTTAATAATATTAATATCTTTTAAATTAAATGGATCAAATAAGACTTGATCTGATCCCTTACGCGATTCTCTTAGTAAATAAACCTTAAAAAATAAAAGAATATAATTATTAATAATATATAATTTGTTAATTATTTTGTCTGATTCTTTTACTATCGATCTTTACTATAAATAATTGGAAAAGGGAATTAATCATCTTCTATTGATAATTCATAGCAGAAGCGAGAGAATCTAATTAAGAATAATATTTGTAAAAATAATAACATATAATTGATATCAAAGATGACTGAATCCATTTAAGAATGCTATTTGTAAAAATAATAATATTCACGTTATCAAACGACTAAAAAACTCACAAAGACTTCATAAATCCACACGAATGCATGGAGGCACGTACGCACGCACGAAAATTATTATGTACTATTATTGTATGGAATCCAAAATAACATTAAAAGTATTTATAAATATTGTATAAAACTTTTAAAAAGAAAAGAAGTCTCGCCACTACTTCTTTTTCTATCAACAAATTATGTTATTTTATGTTTATTAAGAAATTTAGTTATTTTTGGTAAACATATTAAACTTGTCAATTATTCTTGGTATACTTTTAAACTTACATTGATTAATAAGGAAGAAAGATTAATGATTATTTCATATTCCATTAATATAAATAGTATCAAGACTAATTAATAAGAGTATGTGTTGAAAAAAATAATCAATGCACATTGTGAATTGAAATAAGTCATATAAAATTCTCAAGAAAAATTCTAAAACACGTCTCATAAAAAGGATAAGAGAAAATACATTAAAAATTAAGGAAAAATATAATATAATATTTATATTTTTTAATAATATTAATATTTTTTAAATAAAATAGATCAAATAAGACTTGATGTGATCCCTTACGCGATTCTCTTACTAAATAAACCTTAAAAAATAAAAGAATATAATTATTAGTAATATATAATTAGTTAATTATTTTTGTCTGATTCTTTTACTATCGATCTTTACTATCAATAAATGGAAAAGCGAGTTAATCATCTTCTATTGATAATTGATAGCAGAATGAGAAAATCTAATTAAGAATAATATTTGTAAAAATAATAACATATAATTGATATCAAAGATGACTGAATTCATTTAAGAATGCCATTTGTAAAAATAATAATATTCACGTTATCAAACGACTAAAAAACTCACAAAGACTTCATAAATCCACACGAATGCATGGACGCATGTACGCACGCATGAAAATTATTATGTACTATTATTGTATGGAATCCAAAACAACATTAAAAGTATTTATCAATATTGTAAAGAACTTTTAAAAAGAAAAGAAGTCTCCTCACTACTTCTTTTTCTATTAACATATTATGTTATTTTATGTTTATTAAGAAATTTAGTTATTTTAGGTAAATATATTAAACTTGTCAATTATTCTTTGTATAATTTCTAAAATTACATTGAATAATATGAAAGAAAGATCGATGATTATTTCATATTCCACTGATATAAATAGTATCAAGCTTAATTAATAAGAGTATGTGTTGAAAAAATAATCAATGCACATTGTAAATTGAAAGAAGTCATATAAAATTAACAAGAAAAGTTCTAAAACTCGTCTCATAAAAAGGATAAGAGAAAATACATTAAAAATTAAGGAAAAATAAAATATAATATTTATATTTTTTAATAATATTAATATCTTTTAAATTAAATAGATCAAATAAGACTTGATGTGATCCCTTACGTGATTCTCTTACTAAATAAACCTTAAAAGGAAAAATAATATAATTATTAATAATATATAATTTGTTAATTATTTTTGTCAGATTTTTGTATTATCGATCTTTACTATCAATAAATGGAAAAGAGAATTAATCATCTTCTATTGATAATTGATAGCAAAAGCGAGAGAATCTAATTAAGAATAATATTTATAAAAATAATAACATATAATTGATATCAAAGATGACTGAATCCATTTAAGAATGCTCTTTGTAAAAATAATAATATTCACTATATAAAATGACTAAAAAACTCACAAAGAGTTCATAAATGCACACGCATGCATGGACGCACGTACGCACGCACGAAAATTATTATGTACTATTATTGTATGGAATCCAAAACTACATTAAAATTATTTATAAATTTTGTATAGAACTTTTAAAAAGAAAAGACGTCTCCCACTACTTCTTTTTCTATCAACATGTTATGTTATTTTATGTTTATTAAGAAATTTAGTTATTTTGGGTAAACATATTAAACTTGTCAATTATTCTTTGTATACTTTTAAAATTACATTGAATAATAAGGAAGAAAGATCAATGATTATTTCAATTCCACTGATAAAAATAGTATCAAGCTTAATTAATAAGAGTATGTGCTAAAAAAATAATCAATGCACATTGTAAATTGAAAGAAGTCATATAAAATTAACAAGAAAAATTCTAAGACATGTCTCATAAAAAGGATAAGAGAAAATACATTAAAAATTAAGGAAAAATAAAATATATTATTTATATTTTTTAATAATGTTAATATCTTTTGAGTTAAATGGATCAAATAAGACTTGATGTGATCCCTTCTGCGATTCTCTTACTAAATAAACCTTAAAAAATAAAAGCATATAATTATTAATAATATATAATTTGTTAATTATTTTTGTCAGATTCTTTTACTATCGATCTTTACTATCAATAAAGGGAAAGGGAAATTAATCATCTTCTACTGATAATTGAAAGGAAAAGTGAGAGAATCCAATTAAGAATAATATTTATAAAAGTAATAACATATAATTGTTATCGAATATCACTGAATCCATATAAGAATGCTATTTGTAAAATTAATAATATTCACGTTATAAAACGACTAAAAAACTCACAAAGAGTTCATAAATGCGCACGCATGCATGGACGCACGAATGCATGGACGCACGTACGCACGCACGAAAATTATTTTGTGCTATTATTGTATGGAATCCAAAATAACATTAAAAGTATTTATAAATATTGTATAGAACTTTTAAAAAGAAATGACGTCTCCCCACTACTTCTTTTTCTGTCAACATATTATGTTATTTTATGTTTATTAAGAAATTTAGTTATTTTAGGTAAACATATTAAACTTGTCAATTATTCTTTGCATACTTTTAAAATTACAATGAATAATAAGGAACAAAGATCAATGATTATTTCATATTCCACTGATATAAATAGTTTCAAGATTAGTTAATAAGAGTATGTGTTGAAAAAAATAATTAATGCACATTGTAAATTGAAAGAAGTCATTTAAAATTAACAAGAAAAATTCTCAACCACGTCTCATAAAAAGGATAAGGGAAAATACATTAAAAACTAAGGAAAAATAAAATAAAATATTTATATTTTTTAATAATATTAATATCTTCTAAATTAAATGGATCAAATAAGACTTGATCTGATCCCTTACGCGATTCTCTTAGTAAAGAAACCTTAAAAAATAAAAGAATATAATTATTAATAATATATAATTTGTTAATTATTTTTGTCTGATTCTTTTACTATCGATCTTTACTATAAATAATTGGAAAAGGGAATTAATCATCTTCTATTGATAATTGATAGCAGAAGCGAGAGAATCTAATTAAGAATAATATTTGTAAAAATAATAACATATAATTGATATCAAAGATGACTGAATCCATTTAAGAATGCTATTTGTAAAAATAATAATATTCACGTTATCAAACGACTAAAAAACTCACAAAGACTTTATAAATCCACACGAATGCATGGACGCACGTACGCACACACGAAAATTATTATGTACTATTATTGTATGGAATCCAAAACAACATTAAAAGTATTTATAAATATTGTATAAAACTTTTAAAAAGAAAAGAAGTCTCGCCACTACTTCCTTTTCTATCAACAAATTATGTTATTTTATGTTTATTAAGAAATTTAGTTATTTTTGGTAAACATATTAAACTTGTCAATTATTCTTGGTATACTTTCAAACTTACATTGAATAATAACGAAGAAAGATTAATGATTATTTTATATTCCATTGATATAAATAGTATCAAGACTAACTAATAAGAGTATGTGTTGAAAAAAATAATCAATGCACATTGTGAATTGAAATAAGTCATATAAAATTCACAAGAAAAATTCTAAAACACGTCTCATAAAAAGGATAAGAGAAAACACATTAAAAATTAAGGAAAAATATAATATAATATTTATATTTTTTAATAATATTAATATCTTTTAAATAAAATAGATCAAATAAGACTTGATGTGATCCATTACGCGATTCTCTTACTAAATAAACCTTAAAAAATAAAAGAATATAATTACTAATAATATATAATTTGTTAATTATTTTTGTCTCATTCTTTTACTATCGATCTTTACTATCAATAAATGGAAAAGCGAATTAATCATCTTCTATTGATAATTGATAGCAGAATGAGAGAATCTAATTAAGAATAATATTTGTAAAAATAATAACATATAATTGATATCAAAGATGACTGAATTCATTTAAGAATGCTATTTGTAAAAATAATATTCACGTTATCAAACGACTAAAAAACTCACAAAGACTTCATAAATCCACACGAATGCATGGACGCACGTACGTACGCACGAAAATTATTATGTACTATTATTGTATAGAATCCAAAACAACATTAAAAGTATTTATCAATATTGTAAAGAACTTTTAAAAAGAAAAGAAGTCTCGTCACTACTTCTTTTTCTATTAACATATTATGTTATTTTATGTTTATTAAGAAATTTAGTTATTTTTGGTAAACATATTAAACTTGTCAATTATTCTTGATATACTTTTAAAATTACATTGAATAATAAGGAAGAAAGATCAATGATTATTTCATATTCCACTGATATAAATAGTATCAAGACTAATTAATAAGAGTATATGTTGAAAAAAATAATCAATGTACATTGTGAATTGAAATGGGTCATATAAAATTCACAAGAAAAATTCTAAAAGTCATCTCATAAAAAGGATAAGAGAAAATACATTAAAAATTAAGGAAAAATAAAATATAATATTTATATTTTTAATAATATTAATATCTTTTAAATTAAATAGATCAAATAAGACTTGATGTGATCCCTTACGTGATTCTCTTACTAAATAAACCTTAAAAAATAAAATAATATAATTATTAATAATATATAATTTGTTAATTATTTTTGTCAGATTTTTGTACTATCGATCTTTACTATCAATATATGGAAAAGGGAATTAATCATCTTCTATTGATAATTGATAGCAAAATCGAG
This sequence comes from Clitoria ternatea, assembly GCA_037962975.1. Lineage (NCBI taxonomy): Eukaryota > Viridiplantae > Streptophyta > Magnoliopsida > Fabales > Fabaceae > Clitoria > Clitoria ternatea. The sequence continues at coordinate 220,223,408 of CM075671.1, forward strand.
AGAATCTAATTAAGAATAATATTTATAAAAATAATAACATATAATTAATATAAAAAATGACTGAATCCATTTAAGAATGCTCTTTGTAAAAATAATAATATTCACTATAAAAAACGACTAAAAAACTCACAAAGACTTCATAAATACACACGCATACACCTTACGGGATTCTATTACTAAATAAACCTTAAAAAATAAAATAATATAATTATTAATAATATATAATTTGTTAATTATTTTTGTCAGATTGTTTTACTATCGATCTTTACTATCAATAAATGGAAAAGAGAATTCATCATCTTCTATTGATAATTGATAGCAAAAGCGAGAGAATCTCATTAAGAATAATATTTATAAAAATAGTAACATATAATTAATATCAAAGATGACTGAATCCATTTAAGAATGCTATTTGTAAAATTAATAATATTCACATTATAAAACGACTAAAAAACTCACAAAGACATCATAAATGCACAAGCATGCATGGACGCACGTACGCACGCACGAAAATTATTATGTACTATTAGTGTATGGAATCCAAAACTACATTAAAAGTATATATAAATTTTGTATAGAACTTTTAAAAAGAAAAGACGTCTCGCCACTACTTCTTTTTCTATCAACATATTATGTTATTTTATGTTTATTAAGAAATTTTGTTATTTTAGGTAAACATATTAAACTTGTCAATTATTCTTTGTATACTTTTAAAATTACAATGAATAATAAGGAACAAAGATCAATGATTATTTCATATTCCACTGATATAAATAGTTTCAAGATTAGTTAATAAGAGTATGTGTTGAAAAAAATAATTAATGCACATTGTAAATTGAAAGAAGTCATTTAAAATTAACAAGAAAAATTCTCAACCACGTCTCATAAAAAGGATAAGGGAAAATACATTAAAAACTAAGGAAAAATAAAATAAAATATTTATAATTTTTTAATAATATTAATATCTTCTAAATTAAATGGATCAAATAAGACTTGATCTGATCCCTTACGCGATTCTCTTAGTAAATAAACCTGAAAAAATAAAAGAATATAATTATTAATAATATATAATTTGTTAATTATTTTTTTCTGAATCTTTTACTATCGATCTTTACTATAAATAATTGGAAAAGAGAATTAATCATCTTCTATTGATAATTGATAGCAGAAGCGAGAGAATCTAATTAAGAATAATATTTGTAAAAATAATAACATATAATTGATATCAAAGATGACTGAATCCATTTAAGAATGCTATTTGTAAAAATAATAATATACACGTTATCAAACGACTAAAAAACTCACAAAGACTTCATAAATCCACACGAATGCATGGACGCACGTATGCACGCACGAAAATTATTATGTACTATTATTGTATGGAATCCAAATCAACATTAAAATTATTTATAAATATTGTATAAAACTTTTAAAAAGAAAAGAAGTCTCGCCACTACTTCTTCTTCTATCAACAAATTATGTTATTTTATGTTTATTACGAAATTTAGTTATTTTTGGTAAACATATTAAACTTGTCAATTATTCTTGGTATACTTTTAAACTTACATTGAATAATAAGGAAGAAAGATTAATGATTATTTCATATTCCATTGATATAAATAGTATCAAGACTAATTAATAAGAGTATGTGTTGAAAAAAATAATCAATGCACATTGTGAATTGAAATAAGTCATATAAAATTCACAAGAAAAATTCTAAAACACGTCTCATAAAAAGGATAAGAGAAAATACAATAAAAACTTAGGAACAATAAAATATATTTTTATATTTTTTATTAAAATAAATATATTTTAAATTAAATGCATCAAATAAGAGTTTATGTGATTCCTTACGGGATTCTGTTACTAAATAAACCTTAAAAAATAAAATAATATAATTATTAATAATATATGATTTGTTAATTATTTTTGTCAAATTGTTTTACTATCGTTCTTTACTATCAATAAATGGAAAGTAGAATTCATCATCTTCTATTGATAATTGATAGCAAAAGCGAAAGAATCTAATTAAGAATAATATTTATAAAAATAATAACATATAATTAATATCAAAGATGACTGAATCCATTTAAGGATGCTATTTGTAAAATTTATAATATTCACATTATAAAACGACTAAAAAACTCACAAAGACTTCATAAATGCACACGCATGCATGGACGCACGTACGCACGCACGAAAATTATTATGTACTATTATTGTATGGAATCCAAAACTACATTAAAAGTATATATAAATTTTGTATAGAACTTTTAAAAAGAAAAGACGTCTCGCCACTACTTCTTTTTCTATCAACATATTATGTTATTTTATGTTTGTTAAGAAATTTTGTTATTTTAGGTAAACATATTAAACTTGTCAATTATTCTTTGTATACTTTTAAAATTACAATGAATAATAAGGAACAAAGATCAATTATTATTTCATATTCCACTGATATAAATAGTTTCAAGATTTGTTAATAAGAGTATGTGTTAAAAAAATAATTAATGCACATTGTAAATTGAAAGAAGTCATTTAAAATTATCAAGAAAAATTCTCAACCACGTCTCATAAAAAGGATAAGGGAAATTACATTAAAAACTAAGGAAAAATAAAATAAAATATTTATATTTTTTAAGAATATTAATATCTTTTAAATTAAATGGATCAAATAAGACTTGATCTGATCCCTTACGCGATTCTCTTAGTAAATAAACCTTAAAAAATAAAAGAATATAATTATTAATAATATATAATTTGTTAATTATTTTTGTCTGATTCTTTTACTATCGATCTTTACTATAAATAATTGGAAAAGGGAATTAATCATCTTCTATTGATAATTGATAGCAGAAGCGAGAGAATCTAATTAAGAATAATATTTGTAAAAATAATAACATATAATTGATATCAAAGATGACTGAATCCATTTAAGAATGTTATTTGTAAAAATAATAATATTCACGTTATCAAACGACTAAAAAACTCACAAAGACTTCATAAATCCACACGAATGCATGGACGCACGTACGCACGCATGAAAATTATTATGTACTATTATTGTATGGAATCCAAAACAACATTTAAAGTATTTATAAATATTGTATAAAACTTTTAAAAAGAAAAGAAGTCTCGCCACTACTTCTTTTTCTATCAACAAATTATGTTATTTTATGTTTAGTAAGAAATTTAGTTATTTTTGGTAAACATATTAAACTTGTCAATTATTCTTGGTATACTTTTAAACTTACATTGATTAATAAGGAAGAAAGATTAATGATTATTTCATATTCCATTGATATAAATAGTATCAAGACTAATTAATAAGGGTATGTGTTGAAAAAAATAATCAATGCACATTGTGAATTGAAATAAGTCATATAAAATTCACAAGAAAAATTCTAAAACACGTCTCATAAAAAGGAAAAGAGAAAATACATTAAAAATTAAGAAAAATATAATATAATATTTATATTTTTTAATAATATTAATATCTTTTAAATAAAATAGATCAAATAAGACTTGATGTGATCCCTTACGCGATTCTCTTACTAAATAAACCTTAAAAAATAAAAGAATATAATTATTAATAATATATAATTTGTTATTTATTTTTGTCTGATTCTTTTACTATCGATCTTTACTATCAATAAATGGAAAAGCGAATTAATCATCTTCTATTGATAATTGATAGCTGAATGAGAGAATCTAATTAAGAATAATATTTGTAAAAATAATAACATATAATTGATATCAAAGATGACTGAATTCATTTAAGAATGCTATTTGTAAAAATAATAATATTCACGTTATCAAATGACTAAAAAACTCACAAAGACTTCATAAATCCACACGAATGCATGGACGCATGTACGTACGCACGAAAATTATTATGTACTATTATTGTAAGGAATCTAAAACAACATTAAAAGTATTTATCAATATTGTAAAGAACTTTTAAAAAGAAAAGAAGTCTCGTCACTACTTCTTTTTCTATTAACATATTATGTTATTTTATGTTTATTAATAAATTTAGTTATTTTTGGTAAACATATTAAACTTGTCAATTATTCTTGATATACTTTTAAAATTACATTGAATAATAAGGAAGAAAGATCAATGATTATTTCATATTCCACTGATATAAATAGTATCAAGACTAATTAATAAGAGTATATGTTGAAAAAAATAATCAATGCACATTGTGAATTGAAATGGGTCATAAAATTCACAAGAAAAATTCTAAAACACGTCTCATAAAAAGGATAAGAGAAAATACATTAAAAATTAAGGAAAAATAAAATATAATATTTATATTTTTTAATAGTATTAATATCTTTTAAACAAAATAGGTCAAATAAGACTTGATGTGATCCCTTACGCGATTCTCTTACTAAATAAACCTTAAAAAATAAAAGAATATAATTATTAATAATATATAATTTGTTAATTATTTTTGTCTGATTCTTTTACTATCGATCTTTACTATCAATAAATGGAAAAGCGAATTAATCATCTTCTATTGATAATTGATAGCAGAATAAGAGAATCTAATTAAGAATAATATTTGTAAAAATAATAACATATAATTGATATCAAAGATGAATGAATTCATTTAAGAATGCTATTTGTAAAAATAATAATATTCACATTATCATACGACTAAAAAACTCACAAAGACTTCATAAATCCACAAGAATGCATGGACGCACGTACACACGCACGAAAATTATTATGTACTATTATTGTATGGAATCCAAAACAACATTAAAAGTATTTATCAATATTGTAAAGAACTTTTAAAAAGAAAAGAAGTCTCGCCACTACTTCCTTTTCTATCAACAAATTATGTTATTTTATGTTTATTAAGAAATTTAGTTATTTTTGGTAAACATATTAAACTTGTCAATTATTCTTGGTATACTTTCAAACTTACATTGAATAATAACGAAGAAAGATTAATGATTATTTCATATTCCATTGATATAAATAGTATCAAGACTAACTAATAAGAGTATGTGTTGAAAAAAATAATCAATGCACATTGTGAATTGAAATAAGTCATATAAAATTCACAAGAAAAATTCTAAAACACGTCTCATAAAAAGGATAAGAGAAAACACATTAAAAATTAAGGAAAAATATAATATAATATTTATATTTTTTAATAATATTAATATCTTTTAAATAAAATAGATCAAATAAGACTTGATGTGATCCATTACGCGATTCTCTTACTAAATAAACCTTAAAAAATAAAAGAATATAATTACTAATAATATATAATTTGTTAATTATTTTTGTCTCATTCTTTTACTATCGATCTTTACTATCAATAAATGGAAAAGCGAATTAATCATCTTCTATTGATAATTGATAGCAGAATGAGAGAATCTAACTAAGAATAATATTTGTAAAAATAATAACATATAATTGATATCAAAGATGACTGAATTCATTTAAGAATGCTATTTGTAAAAATAATATTCACGTTATCAAACGACTAAAAAACTCACAAAGACTTCATAAATCCACACGAATGCATGGACGCACGTACGTACGCACGAAAATTATTATGTACTATTATTGTATAGAATCCAAAACAACATTAAAAGTATTTATCAATATTGTAAAGAACTTTTAAAAAGAAAAGAAGTCTCGTCACTACTTCTTTTTCTATTAACATATTATGTTATTTTATGTTTATTAAGAAATTTAGTTATTTTTGGTAAACATATTAAACTTGTCAATTATTCTTGATATACTTTTAAAATTACATTGAATAATAAGGAAGAAAGATCAATGATTATTTCATATTCCACTGATATAAATAGTATCAAGACTAATTAATAAGAGTATATGTTGAAAAACATAATCAATGTACATTGTGAATTGAAATGGGTCATATAAAATTCACAAGAAAAATTCTAAAAGTCATCTCATAAAAAGGATAAGAGAAAATACATTAAAAATTAAGGAAAAATAAAATATAATATTTATATTTTTAATAATATTAATTTCTTTTAAATTAAATAGATCAAATAAGACTTGATGTGATCCCTTACGTGATTCTCTTACTAAATAAACCTTAAAAAATAAAATAATATAATTATTAATAATATATAATTTGTTAATTATTTTTGTCAGATTTTTGTACTATCGATCTTTACTATCAATATATGGAAAAGGGAATTAATCATCTTCTATTGATAATTGATAGCAAAAGCGAGAGAATCTAATTAAGAATAATATTTATAAAAATAATAACATATAATTGATATAAAAAATGACTGAATCCATTTAAGAATGCTCTTTGTAAAAATAATAATATTCACTATATAAAACGACTAAAAAACTCACAAAGACTTCATAAATACACACGCATACACCTTACGGGATTCTATTACTAAATAAACCTTAAAAAATAAAATAATATAATTATTAATAATATATAATTTGTTAATTATTTTTGTCAGATTGTTTTACTATCGATCTTTACTATCAATAAATGGAAAAGAGAATTCATCATCTTCTATTGATAATTGATAGCAAAAGCGAGAGAATCTCATTAAGAATAATATTTATAAAAATAGTAACATATAATTAATATCAAAGATGACTGAATCCATTTAAGAATGCTATTTGTAAAATTAATAATATTCACATTATAAAACGACTAAAAAACTCACAAAGACATCATAAATGCACAAGCATGCATGGACGCACGTACGCACGCACGAAAATTATTATGTACTATTAGTGTATGGAATCCAAAACTACATTAAAAGTATATATAAATTTTGTATAGAACTTTTAAAAAGAAAAGACGCCTCGCCACTACTTCTTTTTCTATCAACATATTATGTTATTTTATGTTTATTAAGAAATTTTGTTATTTTAGGTAAACATATTAAACTTGTCAATTATTCTTTGTATACTTTTAAAATTACAATGAATAATAAGGAACAAAGATCAATGATTATTTCATATTCCACTGATATAAATAGTTTCAAGATTAGTTAATAAGAGTATGTGTTGAAAAAAATAATTAATGCACATTGTAAATTGAAAGAAGTCATTTAAAATTAACAAGAAAAATTCTCAACCACGTCTCATAAAAAGGATAAGGGAAAATACATTAAAAACTAAGGAAAAATAAAATAAAATATTTATAATTTTTTAATAATATTAATATCTTTTAAATAAAATAGATCAAATAAGACTTGATGTGATCCCTTACGCGATTCTCTTACTAAATAAACCTTAAAAAATAAAAGAATATAATTATTAATAATATATAATTTGTTATTTATTTTTGTCTGATTCTTTTACTATCGATCTTTACTATCAATAAATGGAAAAGCGAATTAATCATCTTCTATTGATAATTGATAGCTAAATGAGAGAATCTAATTAAGAATAATATTTGTAAAAATAATAACATATAATTGATATCAAAGATGACTGAATCCATTTAAGAATGCTATTTGTAAAAATAATAATATTCACGTTATCAAACGACTAAAAAACTCACAAAGACTTTATAAATCCACACGAATGCATGGACGCACATACGCACGCATGAAAATTATTATGTACTATTATTGTATGGAATCCAAAACAACATTAAAAGTATTTATAAATATTGTATAAAACTTTTAAAAAGAAAAGAAGTCTCGCCACTACTTCCTTTTCTATCAACAAATTATGTTATTTTATGTTTATTAAGAAATTTAGTTATTTTTGGTAAACATATTAAACTTGTCAATTATTCTTGGTATACTTTCAAACTTACATTGAATAATAACGAAGAAAGATTAATGATTATTTCATATTCCATTGATATAAATAGTATCAAGACTAACTAATAAGAGTATGTGTTGAAAAAAATAATCAATGCACATTGTGAATTGAAATAAGTCATATAAAATTCACAAGAAAAATTCTAAAACACGTCTCATAAAAAGGATAAGAGAAAACACATTAAAAATTAAGGAAAAATATAATATAATATTTATATTTTTAATAATATTAATATCTTTTAAATAAAATAGATCAAATAAGACTTGATGTGATCCATTACGCGATTCTCTTACTAAATATACCTTAAAAAATAAAAGAATATAATTACTAATAATATATAATTTGTTAATTATTTTTGTCTCATTCTTTTACTATCGATCTTTACTATCAATAAATGGAAAAGCGAATTAATCATCTTCTATTGATAATTGATAGCAGAATGAGAGAATCTAATTAAGAATAATATTTGTAAAAATAATAACATATAATTGATATCAAAGATGACTGAATTCATTTAAGAATGCTATTTGTAAAAATAATATTCACGTTATCAAACGACTAAAAAACTCACAAAGACTTCATAAATCCACACGAATGCATGGACGCACGTACGTACGCACGAAAATAATTATGTACTATTATTGTATAGAATCCAAAACAACATTAAAAGTATTTATCAATATTGTAAAGAACTTTTAAAAAGAAAAGAAGTCTCGTCACTACTTCTTTTTCTATTAACATATTATGTTATTTTATGTTTATTAAGAAATTTAGTTATTTTTGGTAAACATATTAAACTTGTCAATTATTCTTGATATACTTTTAAAATTACATTGAATAATAAGGAAGAAAGATCAATGATTATTTCATATTCCACTGATATAAATAGTATCAAGACTAATTAATAAGAGTATATGTTGAAAAAAATAATCAATGTACATTGTGAATTGAAATGGGTCATATAAAATTCACAAGAAAAATTCTAAAAGTCATCTCATAAAAAGGATAAGAGAAAATACATTAAAAATTAAGGAAAAATAAAATATAATATTTATATTTTTAATAATATTAATATCTTTTAAATTAAATAGATCAAATAAGACTTGATGTGATCCCTTACGTGATTCTCTTACTAAATAAACCTTAAAAAATAAAAGAATATAATTATTAATAATATATAATTTGTTAATTATTTTTGTCAGATTTTTGTACTATCGATCTTTACTATCAATATATGGAAAAGGGAATTAATCATCTTCTATTGATAATTGATAGCAAAAGCGAGAGAATCTAATTAAGAATAATATTTATAAAAATAATAACATATAATTGATATAAAAAATGACTGAATCCATTTAAGAATGCTCTTTGTAAAAATAATAATATTCACTATATAAAATGACTAAAAAACTCACAAAGACTTCATAAATACACACGCATACACCTTACGGGATTCTCTTACTAAATAAACCTTAAAAAATAAAATAATATAATTATTAATAATATATAATTTGTTAATTATTTTTGTCAGATTGTTTTACTATCGATCTTTACTATCAATAAATGAAAAAGAGAATTCATCATCTTCTATTGATAATTGATAGCAAAAGCGAGAGAATCTCATTAAGAATAATATTTATAAAAATAGTAACATATAATTAATATCAAAGATGACTGAATCCATTTAAGAATGCTATTTGTAAAATTAATAATATTCACATTATAAAACGACTAAAAAACTCACAAAGACATCATAAATGCACAAGCATGCATGGACGCACGTACGCACGCACGAAAATTATTATGTACTATTAGTGTATGGAATCCAAAACTACATTAAAAGTATATATAAATTTTGTATAGAACTTTTAAAAAGAAAAGACGCCTCGCCACTACTTCTTTTTCTATCAACATATTATGTTATTTTATGTTTATTAAGAAATTTTGTTATTTTAGGTAAACATATTAAACTTGTCAATTATTCTTTGTATACTTTTAAAATTACAATGAATAATAAGGAACGAAGATCAATGATTATTTCATATTCCACTGATATAAATAGTTTCAAGATTAGTTAATAAGAGTATGTGTTGAAAAAAATAATTAATGCACATTGTAAATTGAAAGAAGTCATTTAAAATTAACAAGAAAAATTCTCAACCACGTCTCATAAAAAGGATAAGGGAAAATACATTAAAAACTAAGGAAAAATAAAATAAAATATTTATAATTTTTTAATAATATTAATATCTTCTAAATTAAATGGATCAAATAAGACTTGATCTGATCCCTTACGCGATTCTCTTAGTAAATAAACCTGAAAAAATAAAAGAATATAATTATTAATAATATATAATTTGTTAATTATTTTTTTCTGAATCTTTTACTATCGATCTTTACTATAAATAATTGGAAAAGAGAATTAATCATCTTCTATTGATAATTGATAGCAGAAGCGAGAGAATCTAATTAAGAATAATATTTGTAAAAATAATAACATATAATTGATATCAAAGATGACTGAATCCATTTAAGAATGCTATTTGTAAAAATAATAATATACACGTTATCAAACGACTAAAAAACTCACAAAGACTTCATAAATCCACACGAATGCATGGACGCACGTATGCACGCACGAAAATTATTATGTACTATTATTGTATGGAATCCAAATCAACATTAAAATTATTTATAAATATTGTATAAAACTTTTAAAAAGAAAAGAAGTCTCGCCACTACTTCTTCTTCTATCAACAAATTATGTTATTTTATGTTTATTACGAAATTTAGTTATTTTTGGTAAACATATTAAACTTGTCAATTATTCTTGGTATACTTTTAAACTTACATTGAATAATAAGGAAGAAAGATTAATGATTATTTCATATTCCATTGATATAAATAGTATCAAGACTAATTAATAAGAGTATGTGTTGAAAAAAATAATCAATGCACATTGTGAATTGAAATAAGTCATATAAAATTCACAAGAAAAATTCTAAAACACGTCTCATAAAAAGGATAAGAGAAAATACAATAAAAACTTAGGAACAATAAAATATATTTTTATATTTTTTATTAAAATAAATATATTTTAAATTAAATGCATCAAATAAGAGTTTATGTGATTCCTTACGGGATTCTGTTACTAAATAAACCTTAAAAAATAAAATAATATAATTATTAATAATATATGATTTGTTAATTATTTTTGTCAAATTGTTTTACTATCGTTCTTTACTATCAATAAATGGAAAGTAGAATTCATCATCTTCTATTGATAATTGATAGCAAAAGCGAAAGAATCTAATTAAGAATAATATTTATAAAAATAATAACATATAATTAATATCAAAGATGACTAAATCCATTTAAGGATGCTATTTGTAAAATTAATAATATTCACATTATAAAACGACTAAAAAACTCACAAAGACTTCATAAATGCACACGCATGCATGGACGCACGTACGCACGCACGAAAATTATTATGTACTATTATTGTATGGAATCCAAAACTACATTAAAAGTATATATAAATTTTGTATAGAACTTTTAAAAAGAAAAGACGTCTCGCCACTACTTCTTTTTCTATCAACATATTATGTTATTTTATACTTGTTAAGAAATTTTGTTATTTTAGGTAAACATATTAAACTTGTCAATTATTCTTTGTATACTTTTAAAATTACAATGAATAATAAGGAACAAAGATCAATTATTATTTCATATTCCACTGATATAAATAGTTTCAAGATTTGTTAATAAGAGTATGTGTTAAAAAAATAATTAATGCACATTGTAAATTGAAAGAAGTCATTTAAAATTATCAAGAAAAATTCTCAACCACGTCTCATAAAAAGGATAAGGGAAATTACATTAAAAACTAAGGAAAAATAAAATAAAATATTTATATTTTTTAATAATATTAATATCTTTTAAATTAAATGGATCAAATAAGACTTGATCTGATCCCTTACGCGATTCTCTTAGTAAATAAACCTTAAAAAATAAAAGAATATAATTATTAATAATATATAATTTGTTAATTATTTTTGTCTGATTCTTTTACTATCGATCTTTACTATAAATAATTGGAAAAGGGAATTAATCATCTTCTATTGATAATTGATAGCAGAAGCGAGAGAATCTAATTAAGAATAATATTTGTAAAAATAATAACATATAATTGATATCAAAGATGACTGAATCCATTTAAGAATGTTATTTGTAAAAATAATAATATTCACGTTATCAAACGACTAAAAAACTCACAAAGACTTCATAAATCCACACGAATGCATGGACGCACGTACGCACGCATGAAAATTATTATGTACTATTATTGTATGGAATCCAAAACAACATTTAAAGTATTTATAAATATTGTATAAAACTTTTAAAAAGAAAAGGAGTCTCGCCACTACTTCTTTTTCTATCAACAAATTATGTTATTTTATGTTTACTAAGAAATTTAGTTATTTTTGGTAAACATATTAAACTTGTCAATTATTCTTGGTATACTTTTAAACTTACATTGAATAATAAGGAAGAAAGATTAATGATTATTTCATATTCCATTGATATAAATAGTATCAAGACTAATTAATAAGGGTATGTGTTGAAAAAAATAATCAATGCACATTGTGAATTGAAATAAGTCATATAAAATTCACAAGAAAAATTCTAAAACACGTCTCATAAAAAGGAAAAGAGAAAATACATTAAAAATTAAGAAAAATATAATATAATATTTATATTTTTTAATAATATTAATATCTTTTAAATAAAATAGATCAAATAAGACTTGATGTGATCCCTTACGCGATTCTCTTACTAAATAAACCTTAAAAAATAAAAGAATATAATTATTAATAATATATAATTTGTTATTTATTTTTGTCTGATTCTTTTACTATCGATCTTTACTATCAATAAATGGAAAAGCGAATTAATCATCTTCTATTGATAATTGATAGCTGAATGAGAGAATCTAATTAAGAATAATATTTGTAAAAATAATAACATATAATTGATATCAAAGATGACTGAATTCATTTAAGAATGCTATTTGTAAAAATAATAATATTCACGTTATCAAATGACTAAAAAACTCACAAAGACTTCATAAATCCACACGAATGCATGGACGCATGTACGTACGCACGAAAATTATTATGTACTATTATTGTATGGAATCTAAAACAACATTAAAAGTATTTATCAATATTGTAAAGAACTTTTAAAAAGAAAAGAAGTCTCGTCACTACTTCTTTTTCTATTAACATATTATGTTATTTTATGTTTATTAATAAATTTAGTTATTTTTGGTAAACATATTAAACTTGTCAATTATTCTTGATATACTTTTAAAATTACATTGAATAATAAGGAAGAAAGATCAATGATTATTTCATATTCCACTGATATAAATAGTATCAAGACTAATTAATAAGAGTATATGTTGAAAAAAATAATCAATGCACATTGTGAATTGAAATGGGTCATAAAATTCACAAGAAAAATTCTAAAACACGTCTCATAAAAAGGATAAGAGAAAATACATTAAAAATTAAGGAAAAATAAAATATAATATTTATATTTTTTAATAGTATTAATATCTTTTAAACAAAATAGGTCAAATAAGACTTGATGTGATCCCTTACGCGATTCTCTTCCTAAATAAACCTTAAAAAATAAAAGAATATAATTATTAATAATATATAATTTGTTAATTATTTTTGTCTGATTCTTTTACTATCGATCTTTACTATCAATAAATGGAAAAGCGAATTAATCATCTTCTATTGATAATTGATAGCAGAATAAGAGAATCTAATTAAGAATAATATTTGTAAAAATAATAACATATAATTGATATCAAAGATGAATGAATTCATTTAAGAATGCTATTTGTAAAAATAATAATATTCACATTATCATACGACTAAAAAACTCACAAAGACTTCATAAATCCACAAGAATGCATGGACGCACGTACACACGCACGAAAATTATTATGTACTATTATTGTATGGAATCCAAAACAACATTAAAAGTATTTATCAATATTGTAAAGAACTTTTAAAAAGAATAGAAGTCTCGTCACTACTTCTTTTTCTATTAACATATTATGTTATTTTATGTTTATTAAGAAATTTAGTTATTTTTGGTAAACATATTAAACTTGTCAATTATTCTTGATATACTTTTAAAATTACATTGAATAATAAGGAAGAAAGATCAATGATTATTTCATATTCCACTGATATAAATAGTATCAAGACTAATTAATAAGAGTATATGTTAAAAAAATAATCAATGCACATTGTGAATTGAAATGGGTCATATAAAATTCACAAGAAAAATTCTAAAACACGTCTCATAAAAAGGATAACAGAAAATACATTAAAAATTAAGGAAAAATAAAATATAATATTTATATTTTTTAATAATATTAATATCTTTTAAATAAAATAGATCAAATAAGACTTGATGTGATCCCTTACGTGATTCTCTTACTAAATAAACCTTAAAAAATAAAAGAATATAATTATTAATAATATATAATTAGTTAATTATTTTTGTCTGATTCTTTTACTATCGATCTTTACTATCAATAAATGGAAAAGCGAGTTAATCATCTTCTATTGATAATTGATAGCAGAATGAGAGAATCTAATTAAGAATAATATTTGTAAAAATAATAACATATAATTGATATCAAAGATGACTGAATTCATTTAAGAATGCTATTTGTAAAAATAATAATATTCACGTTATCAAACGACTAAAAAACTCACAAAGACTTCATAAATCCACACGAATGCATGGACGCATGTACGCACGCACGAAAATTATTATGTACTATTATTGTATGGAATCCAAAACAACATTAAAAGTATTTATCAATATTGTAAAGAACTTTTAAAAAGAAAAGAAGTCTCCTCACTACTTCTTTTTCTATTAACATATTATGTTATTTTATGTTTATTAAGAAATTTAGTTATTTTAGGTAAATCTATTTAACTTGTCAATTATTCTTTGTATAATTTCTAAAATTACATTGAATAATATGAAAGAAAGATCGATGATTATTTCATATTCCACTGATATAAATAGTATCAAGCTTAATTAATAAGAGTATGTGTTGAAAAAATAATCAATGCACATTGTAAATTGAAAGAAGTCATATAAAATTAACAAGAAAAGTTCTAAAACTCGTCTCATAAAAAGAATAAGAGAAAATACATTAAAAATTAAGGAAAAATAAAATAAAATATTTATATTTTTTAATAATATTAATATCTTTTAAATTAAATAGATCAAATAAGACTTGATGTGATCCCTTACGTGATTCTCTTACTAAATAAACCTTAAAAGGAAAAATAATATAATTATTAATAATATATAATTTGTTAATTATTTTTGTCAGATTTTTGTATTATCGATCTTTACTATCAATAAATGGAAAAGGGAATTAATCATCTTCTATTGATAATTGATAGCAAAAGTGAGAGAATCTAATTAAGAATAATATTTATAAAAATAATAACATATAATTGATATCAAAGATGACTGAATCCATTTAAGAATGCTCTTTGAAAAATAATAATATTCACTATATAAAATGACTAAAAAACTCACAAAGAGTTCATAAATGCACACGCATGCATGGACGCACGTACGCACACACGAAAATTATTATGTACTATTATTGTATGGAATCCAAAACTACATTAAAATTATTTATAAATTTTGTATAGAACTTTTAAAAAGAAAAGACGTCTCCCCACTACTTCTTTTTCTATCAACATGTTATGTTATTTTATGTTTGTTAAGAAATTTTGTTATTTTAGGTAAACATATTAAACTTGTCAATTATTCTTTGTATACTTTTAAAATTACAATGAATAATAAGGAACAAAGATCAATGATTATTTCATATTCCACTGATATAAATAGTTTCAAGATTAGTTAATAAGAGTATTTGTTGAAAAAATAGTTAATGCACATTGTAAATTGAAAGAAGTCATTTAAAATTAACAAGAAAAATTCTCAACCACGTCTCATAAAAAGGATAAGGGAAAATACATTAAAAACTAAGGAAAAATAAAATAAAATATTTATATTTTTTAATAATATTAATATCTTTTAAATTAAATGGATCAAATAAGACTTGATGGGATCCCTTACGCGATTCTCTTAGTAAATAAACCTTAAAAAATAAAAGAATATAATTATTAATAATATATAATTTGTTAATTATTTTTGTCTGATTCTTTTACTATCGATCTTTACTATAAATAATTGGAAAAGGGAATTAATCATCTTCTATTGATAATTGATAGCAGAAGTGAGAGAATCTAATTAAGAATAATATTTGTAAAAATAATAACATATAATTGATATCAAAGATGACTGAATCCATTTAAGAATGCTATTTGTAAAAATAATAATATTCACATTATCAAACGACTAAAAAACTCACAAAGACTTCATAAATCCACACGAATGCATGGACGCACGTACGCACGCACGAAAATTATTATGTACTATTATTGTATGGAATCCAAAACAACATTAAAAGTATTTATAAATATTGTATAAAACTTTTAAAAGGAAAAGAAGTCTCACCACTACTTCTTTTTCTATCAACAAATTATGTTATTTTATGTTTATTAAGAAATTTAGTTATTTTTGATAAACATATTAAACTTGTCAATTATTCTTGATATACTTTTAAAATTACATTGAATAATAAGGAAGAAAGATCAATGATTATTTCATATTCCACTGATATAAATAGTATCAAGACTAATTAATAAGAGTATATGTTGAAAAAAATAATCAATGTACATTGTGAATTGAAATGGGTCATATAAAATTCACAAGAAAAATTCTAAAAGTCATCTCATAAAAAGGATAAGAGAAAATACATTAAAAATTAAGGAAAAATAAAATATAATATTTATATTTTTAATAATATTAATATCTTTTAAATTAAATAGATCAAATAAGACTTGATGTGATCCCTTACGTGATTCTCTTACTAAATAAACCTTAAAAAATAAAAGAATATAATTATTAATAATATATAATTTGTTAATTATTTTTGTTAGATTTTTGTACTATCGATCTTTACTATCAATATATGGAAAAGGGAATTAATCATCTTCTATTGATAATTGATAGCAAAAGCGAGAGAATCTAATTAAGAATAATATTTATAAAAATAATAACATATAATTGATATAAAAAATGACTGAATCCATTTAAGAATGCTCTTTGTAAAAATAATAATATTCACTATATAAAATGACTAAAAAACTCACAAAGACTTCATAAATACACACGCATACACCTTACGGGATTCTCTTACTAAATAAACCTTAAAAAATAAAATAATATAATTATTAATAATATATAATTTGTTAATTATTTTTGTCAGATTGTTTTACTATCGATCTTTACTATCAATAAATGGAAAAGAGAATTCATCATCTTCTATTGATAATTGATAGCAAAAGCGAGAGAATCTCATTAAGAATAATATTTATAAAAATAGTAACATATAATTAATATCAAAGATGACTGAATCCATTTAAGAATGCTATTTGTAAAATTAATAATATTCACATTATAAAACGACTAAAAAACTCACAAAGACTTCATAAATGCACAAGCATGCATGGACGCACGTACGCACGCACGAAAATTATTATGTACTATTAGTGTATGGAATCCAAAACTACATTAAAAGTATATATAAATTTTGTATAGAACTTTTAAAAAGAAAAGACGCCTCGCCACTACTTCTTTTTCTATCAACATATTATGTTATTTTATGTTTATTAAGAAATTTTGTTATTTTAGGTAAACATATTAAACTTGTCAATTATTCTTTGTATACTTTTAAAATTACAATGAATAATAAGGAACGAAGATCAATGATTATTTCATATTCCACTGATATAAATAGTTTCAAGATTAGTTAATAAGAGTATGTGTTGAAAAAAATAATTAATGCACATTGTAAATTGAAAGAAGTCATTTAAAATTAACAAGAAAAATTCTCAACCACGTCTCATAAAAAGGATAAGGGAAAATACATTAAAAACTAAGGAAAAATAAAATAAAATATTTATAATTTTTTAATAATATTAATATCTTCTAAATTAAATGGATCAAATAAGACTTGATCTGATCCCTTACGCGATTCTCTTAGTAAATAAACCTGAAAAAATAAAAGAATATAATTATTAATAATATATAATTTGTTAATTATTTTTTTCTGAATCTTTTACTATCGATCTTTACTATAAATAATTGGAAAAGAGAATTAATCATCTTCTATTGATAATTGATAGCAGAAGCGAGAGAATCTAATTAAGAATAATATTTGTAAAAATAATAACATATAATTGATATCAAAGATGACTGAATCCATTTAAGAATGCTATTTGTAAAAATAATAATATACACGTTATCAAACGACTAAAAAACTCACAAAGACTTCATAAATCCACACGAATGCATGGACGCACGTATGCACGCACGAAAATTATTATGTACTATTATTGTATGGAATCCAAAACAACATTAAAAGTATTTATCAATATTGTAAAGAACTTTTAAAAAGAATAGAAGTCTCGTCACTACTTCTTTTTCTATTAACATATTATGTTATTTTATGTTTATTAAGAAATTTAGTTATTTTTGGTAAACATATTAAACTTGTCAATTATTCTTGATATACTTTTAAAATTACATTGAATAATAAGGAAGAAAGATCAATGATTATTTCATATTCCACTGATATAAATAGTATCAAGACTAATTAATAAGAGTATATGTTAAAAAAATAATCAATGCACATTGTGAATTGAAATGGGTCATATAAAATTCACAAGAAAAATTCTAAAACACGTCTCATAAAAAGGATAACAGAAAATACATTAAAAATTAAGGAAAAATAAAATATAATATTTATATTTTTTAATAATATTAATATCTTTTAAATAAAATAGATCAAATAAGACTTGATGTGATCCCTTACGTGATTCTCTTACTAAATAAACCTTAAAAAATAAAAGAATATAATTATTAATAATATATAATTAGTTAATTATTTTTGTCTGATTCTTTTACTATCGATCTTTACTATCAATAAATGGAAAAGCGAGTTAATCATCTTCTATTGATAATTGATAGCAGAATGAGAGAATCTAATTAAGAATAATATTTGTAAAAATAATAACATATAATTGATATCAAAGATGACTGAATTCATTTAAGAATGCTATTTGTAAAAATAATAATATTCACGTTATCAAACGACTAAAAAACTCACAAAGACTTCATAAATCCACACGAATGCATGGACGCATGTACGCACGCATGAAAATTATTATGTACTATTATTGTATGGAATCCAAAACAACATTAAAAGTATTTATTAATATTGTAAAGAACTTTTAAAAAGAAAAGAAGTCTCCTCACTACTTCTTTTTCTATTAACATATTATGTTATTTTATGTTTATTAAGAAATTTAGTTATTTTAGGTAAATATATTAAACTTGTCAATTATTCTTTGTATAATTTCCAAAATTACATTGAATAATATGAAAGAAAGATCGATGATTATTTCATATTCCACTGATATAAATAGTATCAAGCTTAATTAATAAGAGTATGTGTTGAAAAAATAATCAATGCACATTGTAAATTGAAAGAAGTCATATAAAATTAACAAGAAAAGTTCTAAAACTCGTCTCATAAAAAGAATAAGAGAAAATACATTAAAAATTAAGGAAAAATAAAATAAAATATTTATATTTTTTAATAATATTAATATCTTTTAAATTAAATAGATCAAATAAGACTTGATGTGATCCCTTACGTGATTCTCTTACTAAATAAACCTTAAAAGGAAAAATAATATAATTATTAATAATATATAATTTGTTAATTATTTTTGTCAGATTTTTGTATTATCGATCTTTACTATCAATAAATGGAAAAGGGAATTAAT
Source organism: Clitoria ternatea (assembly GCA_037962975.1). NCBI lineage: Eukaryota > Viridiplantae > Streptophyta > Magnoliopsida > Fabales > Fabaceae > Clitoria > Clitoria ternatea. The sequence goes on from CM075671.1 coordinate 220,243,252, forward strand.
CATCTTCTATTGATAATTGATAGCAAAAGTGAGAGAATCTAATTAAGAATAATATTTATAAAAATAATAACATATAATTGATATCAAAGATGACTGAATCCATTTAAGAATGCTCTTTGAAAAATAATAATATTCACTATATAAAATGACTAAAAAACTCACAAAGAGTTCATAAATGCACACGCATGCATGGACGCACGTACGCACACACGAAAATTATTATGTACTATTATTGTATGGAATCCAAAACTACATTAAAATTATTTATAAATTTTGTATAGAACTTTTAAAAAGAAAAGACGTCTCCCCACTACTTCTTTTTCTATCAACATGTTATGTTATTTTATGTTTGTTAAGAAATTTTGTTATTTTAGGTAAACATATTAAACTTGTCAATTATTCTTTGTATACTTTTAAAATTACAATGAATAATAAGGAACAAAGATCAATGATTATTTCATATTCCACTGATATAAATAGTTTCAAGATTAGTTAATAAGAGTATTTGTTGAAAAAATAGTTAATGCACATTGTAAATTGAAAGAAGTCATTTAAAATTAACAAGAAAAATTCTCAACCACGTCTCATAAAAAGGATAAGGGAAAATACATTAAAAACTAAGGAAAAATAAAATAAAATATTTATATTTTTTAATAATATTAATATCTTTTAAATTAAATGGATCAAATAAGACTTGATGGGATCCCTTACGCGATTCTCTTAGTAAATAAACCTTAAAAAATAAAAGAATATAATTATTAATAATATATAATTTGTTAATTATTTTTGTCTGATTCTTTTACTATCGATCTTTACTATAAATAATTGGAAAAGGGAATTAATCATCTTCTATTGATAATTGATAGCAGAAGCGAGAGAATCTAATTAAGAATAATATTTGTAAAAATAATAACATATAATTGATATCAAAGATGACTGAATCCATTTAAGAATGCTATTTGTAAAAATAATAATATTCACATTATCAAACGACTAAAAAACTCACAAAGACTTCATAAATCCACACGAATGCATGGACGCACGTACGCACGCACGAAAATTATTATGTACTATTATTGTATGGAATCCAAAACAACATTAAAAGTATTTATAAATATTGTATAAAACTTTTAAAAAGAAAAGAAGTCTCGCCACTACTTCTTTTTCTATCAACAAATTATGTTATTTTATGTTTATTAAGAAATTTAGTTATTTTTGGTAAACATATTAAACTTGTCAATTATTCTTGGTATACTTTCAAACTTACATTGAATAATAACGAAGAAAGATTAATGATTATTTCATATTCCATTGATATAAATAGTATCAAGACTAATTAATAAGAGTATGTGTTGAAAAAAATAATCAATGCACATTGTGAATTGAAATAAGTCATATAAAATTCACATGAAAAATTCTAAAACACGTCTCATAAAAAGGATAAGAGAAAATACATTAAAAATTAAGGAAAAATATAATATAATATTTATATTTTTTAATAATATTAATATCTTTTAAATAAAATAGATCAAATAAGACTTGATGTGATCCCTTATGCGATTCTCTTACTAAATAAACCTTAAAAAATAAAAGAATATAATTATTAATAATATATAATTTGTTAATTATTTTTGTCTGATTCTTTTACTATCGATCTTTACTATCAATAAATGGAAAAGCGAATTAATCATCTTCTATTGATAATTGATAGCAGAATGAGAGAATCTAATTAAGAATAATATTTGTAAAAATAATAACATATAATTGATATCAAAGATGACTGAATTCATTTAAGAATGCTATTTGTAAAAATAATAATATTCACGTTATCAAACGACTAAAAAACTCACAAAGACTTCATAAATCCACACGAATGCATGGACACACATACGTACGCACGAAAATTATTATGTACTATTATTGTATGAAATCCAAAACAACATTAAAAGTATTTATCAATATTGTAAAGAACTTTTAAAAAGAAAAGAAGTCTCGTCACTACTTCTTTTTCTATTAACATATTATGTTATTTTATGTTTATTAAGAAATTTAGTTATTTTTGGTAAACATATTAAACTTGTCTATTATTCTTGATATACTTTTGAAATTACATTGAATAATAAGGAAGAAAGATCAATGATTATTTCATATTCCACTGATATAAATAGTATCAAGACTAGTTGATAAGAGTATATGTTGAAAAAAATAATCAATGCACATTGTGAATTGAAATAAGTCATATAAAATTCACAAGAAAAATTCTAAAACACGTCTCATAAAAAGGATAAGAGAAAATACATTAAAAATTAAGGAAAAATAAAATATAATATTTATATTTTTTAATAGTATTAATATCTTTTAAACAAAATAGGTCAAATAAGACTTGATGTGATCCCTTACGCGATTCTCTTACTAAATAAACCTTAAAAAATAAAAGAATATAATTATTAATAATATATAATTTGTTAATTATTTTTGTCAGATTTTTGTACTATCGATCTTTACTATCAATAAATGGAAAAGCGAGTTAATCATCTTCTATTGATAATTGATAGCAGAATAAGATAATCTAATTAAGAATAATATTTGTAAAAATAATGACATCTAATTGATATCAAAGATGAATGAATTCATTTAAGAATGCTATTTGTAAAAATAATAATATTCACGTTATCAAACGACTAAAAAACTCACAAAGACTTCAAAAATCCACACGAATGCATGGACGCACGTACGCACGCACGAAAATTATTATGTACTATTATTGTATGGAATCCAAAACAACATTAAAAATATTTATCAATATTGTAAAGAACTTTTAAAAAGAAAAGAAGTCTCGTCACTACTTCTTTTTCTATTAACATATTATGTTATTTTATGTTTATTAAGAAATTTAGTTATTTTTGGTAAACATATTAGACTTGTCAATTATTCTTGATATACTTTTAAAATTACATTGAATAATAAGGAATAAAGATCAATGATTATTTCATATTCCACTGATATAAATAGTATCAAGACTAATTAATAAGAGTATATGTTGAAAAAAATAATCAATGCACATTGTGAATTGAAATGGGTCATATAAAATTCACAAGAAAAATTCTAAAACACGTCTCATAAAAAGCATAAGAGAAAATACATTAAAAATTAAGGAAAAATAAAATAAAATATTTATATTTTTTAATAATATTAATATCTTTTAAATAAAATAGATCAAATAAGACTTGATGTGATCCCTTACGCGATTCTCTTACTAAATAAACCTTAAAAAATAAAAGAATATAATTATTAATAATATATAATTTGTTAATTATTTTTGTCTAATTCTTTTACTATCGATCTTTACTATCAATAAATGGAAAAGCGAGTTAATCATCTTCTATTGATAATTAATAGCAGAATGAGAGAATCTAATTAAGAATAATATTTGTAAAAATAATAACATATAATTGATATCAAAGATGACTGAATTCATTTAAGAATGCTATTTGTAAAAATAATAATATTCACGTTATCAAACGACTAAAAAACTCACAAAGACTTCAAAAATCCACATGAATGCATGGACGCACGTACGCACGCAAGAAAATTATTATGTACTATTATTGTATGGAATCCAAAACAACATTAAAAGTATTTATCAATATTGTAAGAAACTTTTAAAAAGAAAAGAAGTCTCCTCACTACTTCTTTTTCTATTAACATATTATGTTATTTTATGTTTATTAAGAAATTTAGTTATTTTAGGTAAACATATTAAACTTGTCAATTATTCTTGGTATAATTTCTAAAATTACATTGAATAATATGAAAGAAAGATCGATGATTATTTCATATTCCACTGATATAAATAGTATCAAGCTTAATTAATAAGAGTATGTGTTGAAAAAATAATCAATGCACATTGTAAATTGAAAGAAGTCATATAAAATTAACAAGAAAAGTTCTAAAACTCGTCTCATAAAAAGGATAAGAGAAAATACATTAAAAATTAATGGAAAATAAAATAAAATATTTATATTTTTTTAATAATATTAATATCTTTTAAATTAAATAGATCAAATAAGACTTGATGTGATCCCTTACGTGATTCTCTTACTAAATAAACCTTAAAAGAGAAAATAATATAATTATTAATAATATATAATTTGTTAATTATTTTTGTCAGATTTTTGTATTATCGATCTTTACTATCAATAAATGGAAAAGAAAATTAATCATCTTCTATTGATAATTGATAGCAAAAGCGAAAGAATCTAATTAAGAATAATATTTATAAAAATAATAACATATAATTGATATCAAAGATGACTGAATCCATTTAAGAATGCTCTTTGTAAAAATAATAATATTCACTATATAAAACGACCAAAAAACTCACAAAGACTTCATAAATGCACAGGCATGCATGGACGCACGTACGCACGTACGAAAATTATTATGTACTATTATTGTATGGAATCCAAAACTACATTAAAATTATTTATAAATTTTGTATAGAACTTTTAAAAAGAAAAGACGTCTCCCCACTACTTCTTTTTCTATCAACATGTTATGTTATTTTATGTTTATTAAGAAATTTAGTTATTTTGGGTAAACATATTAAACTTGTCAATTATTCTTTGTATACTTTTAAAATTACATTGAATAATAACAAAGAAAGATTGATGATTATTTCAATTCCACTGATAAAAAAGTATCAAGCTTAATTAGTAAGAGTATGTGTTTAAAAAATAATCAATGCGCATTGTAAATTGAAAGAAGTCATATAAAATTAACAAGAAAAATTCTAAGACGTGTCTCATAAAAAGGATAAGAGAAAATACATTAAAAATTAAGGAAAAATAAAATATATTATTTATGTTTTTTAATAATGTTAATATCTTTTGAGTTAAACGGATCAAATAAGACTTGATGTGATCCCTTCTGCGATTCTCTTACTAAATAAACCTTAAAAAATAAAAGCATATAATTACTAATAATATATAATTTGTTAATTATTTTTGTGAGATTCTTTTACTATCGATCTTTATGAAAATTATTATGTACTATTATTGTATGGAATCCAAAACAACATTAAAAGTATTTATAAATATTGTATAGAATTTTTAAAAAGAAAAGAAGTCTCTCCACTACTTCTTTTTCTATCAACATATTATGTTATTTTATATTTGTTAAGAAATTTAGTTATTTTAGGTAAACATAATAAACTTGTCAATTATTCTTGGTATACTTTCTAAAATTACATTGAATAATAAGGAAGAAAGATAAATGAATATTTTATATTCCACTGATATAAATAGTATCAAGCTAAATTAATAAGAGTATGTGTTGAAAAAAATAATCAATGCACATTGTAAAGTGAAAGAGGTCATATAAAATTAACAAGAAAAATTCTAAAACACGTCTCATAAAAAGGATAAGAGAAAATACATTAAAAATTAAAGGAAAATAAAATAAAATATTTATATTTTTTAATAATATTAATATCTTTTAAATTAAATGGATCAAATAAGACTTGATGTGATCCCTTACGTGATTCTCTTACTAAATAAACCTTAAAAATAAAAGAATATAATTGTTAACAATATATAATTTATTAATTTTTTTTGTCAGATTCTTTTATTATCGATCTTTACTATCAATAAATGGAAAATGGAATTAATCATCTTCTATTGATAATTGATAGCAAAAGTGAGAGAATCTAATTAAGAATAATAATTATAAAAATAATAACATATAATTAATATCAAAGATGACTGAATCCATTTAAGAATGCTATTTGTAAATATAATAATATTCACATTATAAAATGACAAAAAATCTCACAAAGAGTTCATAAATGCACACGCATGCATGGACGCACGTCCGCCCGCACGAAAATCATTATGTACTATTATTGTATGGAATCCAAAACAACATTAAAAGTATTTATAAATATTGTATAGAACTTTTAAAAAGAAAAGAAGTCTCGCCACTACTTCTTTTTCTATTAAGATATTATGTTATTTTATGTTGATTAAGAAATTTAGTTAATTTTGGTAAACATATTAAACTTGTCAATTATTGTTGGTATACTTTTAAAATTATATTGAATAATAAGGAAGAAAGCTCAATGATTATTTCATATTTCACTGATATAAATAGTATCAAAACTAATTAATAAGAGTATGTGTTGAAAAAAATAATCAATGCACATTGTGAATAGAAATAAGTCATATAAAATTAACAAGAAAAATTCTAAAACACGTCTCATTAAAAGGATAAGAGAAAATACATTAAAAATTAAGGAAAAATAAAATAAAATATTTATATTTTTTAATAATATTAATATCTTTTAAATTAAATAGATCAAATAAGACGTGATGTGATCCCTTAGGCGATTCTCTTACTAAATAAACCTTAAAAAATAAAAGAATATAATTATTCATAAGATATAATTTGTTAATTATTTTTTTCTGATTCTTTTACTATATCTTTACTATCAATAAATGGAAAAGGGAATTAATCATCTTCTATTGATAATTGATAGCAGAAGCGAGAGAATCTAATTAAGAATAATATTTATAAAAATAATAACATATAATTGATATCAAAGATGACTGAATCCATTTAAGAATGCTATTTGTAAAAATAATAATATTCACGTTATAAAACGACTAAAAAACTCACAAAGACTTCATAAATGCACACGCATGCTTGGACGCACGTACGCACACATAAAAATTATTATGTACTATTATTGTATGGAATCCAAAAATTCATTAAAAGTATTTATAAATATTGTAAAGAACTTTTAAAAAGAAAAGAAGTCTCGTCACTACTTATTTTTCTATTAACATATTATGTTATTTTATGTTTATTAAGAAATTTAGTTATTTTAGGTAAATATATTAAACTTGTCAATTATTCTTAGTATACTTTTAAAACCACATTGAATAATAAGAATGAAAGATCAATGATTATTTAATATTCCACTGATATAAATAGTATCAAGATTAATTAATAAGAGTATATCTTGAAAACAAATCAATGCGCATTGTAAATTGAAAGAAGTCATATAAAATTAACAAGAAAAATTATAAAAGACGTCTCATAAAAAGTATAAGAGAAAATATATTAAAAACTAAGGAAAAATAATGATGTAGTTTCATTATTCTGTAGTTTAATTATTTATAAAAATTATTATGTAGTTTCATTATATGGCATCCAAAACAACATTGAAAGTTTTTATAAATATTGTATAAATCTTTTAAAAAGAAAAGAAGTCTCGCCACTAATTCCTTTTCTATCACCATATTATGTTATTTTATGTTGATTAAGAAATTTAGCTATTTTAGGTAAACATATTATACTTGTTAACTATTCTTGGTATACTTATTAAATTACATTGAATAATAAGGAAGAAAGATCAAGATTATTTTATATTCCATTGATATAAATAGTATCATGATTAATTAATAAGAGTATTTGTTGAAAAAAATAATCAATGCAAATTGTAAATAGAATGAAGTCATATAAAATTAACAAGAAAAATTTTAAAACACGTCTCATAAAAAGGATAAGAGAAAATACGTTAAAAATTAAGGAAAAATAAAATATATTATTTATATTTTTTAATAATATGAATATCTTTTAAGCTAAATGCATCAAATAAGATACTATGTGATCCCTTACGCGATTCACTTACTAAATAAACCTTAAAAAATCAAAGAATATAATTATTAATAATATATAATTTGTTAATTATTTTTGTCAGTTTCTTTTACTATCGATCTTTACTATCAATAAATGAAAAAAGGAATTAATAATCTTCTATTGATAATTGATAGCAAAAGTGAGGGAATCTAATTTAGAATAATATTTATAAAAATAATAACATATAATTGATATCAAATATGACTGAATCCAATTAAGAATGCCATTTGTAAAAATAACGATTCATTCACATTATAAAACGACTAAAAAACTCACAAATTCTTAAGAAATGCACACGCATGCATGGGTGCACGTAAGCACGCATAAAAATTATTATGTAGTTTCATTGTATGGAATCCAAAACAACATTGAAAGTATTTATAAATATTGTATAAATCTTTTAAAAAGAAAAGAAGTCTCGCCACTCGTTCCTTTTCTATCACCTTATTATGTTATTTTATGTTGATTAAGAAATTTAGTTATTTTAGGTAAACATATTATACTTGTTAACTATTCTTGTTATACTTTCAAATTACATTGAATAATAAGGAAGAAAGATGAATGATTATTTCATATTCCACTGATATAAATAGTATCAAGATTAATTAATAAGGGTATGTGTTGAAAAAAAAAATCAATGCACATTGTAAATTGAAAGAAGTCATATAAAATTAACAAGAAAAATTCTAAAACATGTCTCATAAAAAGGATAACAGGAAATACATTAAAAATTAAGGAAAATTAAAATATATTATTTATATTTTTTAATAATATTAATATCTTTTAAATTAAATGCATCAAATAAGACTTGATGTGATCCTTTACGCGATTCTCTTACTAAATAAATCTTAAAAAATCAAAGAATATAATTATTAATAATATATAATTTGTTAATTATTTTTATCAGATTCTTTTACTATCGATCTTTACTATCAATAAATGGAAAATTGAATTAATCATCTTCTATTAATAATTGATAGCAAAAGTCAGAGAATCTAATTAAGAATAAAATTTATAAAAATAATAATATATAATTGATATCAAAGATGACTAAATCCATTTAAGAATACTATTTGTAAAAATAATGATTCATTCACCTTATAAAACAACTAAAAAAATCACAAATTCTTCATAAATGCACATGCATGCATGGACGCACGTATGAAAATTATTATGTAGTTTCATTGTATATAATCCAAAATAACATTGAAGCTATTTATAAATATTGTATTCAACTTCTAAAAAGAAAAGAAGTCTTGCCACCAGTTCCTTTTCTATCACCATATTATGTTATTTTATCTTGATTAAGAAATTTAGTTATTTTAGGTAAACATATTATACTTGTTAACTATTCTTGGTATATGTTTCAAATTACATTGAATAATAAGGAAGAAAGATCAATGATTATTTCATATTCCACCAATATAAATAGTATCAAAATTAATTAATAAGAGTATGTGTTGAAAAAATAACCAATGCACATTGTAAATTGAAAGAAGTCATATAAAATTAACAAGAAAAATTCTAAAACATGTCTCATAAAAAGGATAAGAGACAATACATTAAAAATTAAGGAAAAGTAAAATATATTATTTATATTTTTTAATAACATTAGTATATTTTAAATTAAATGCATCAAATAAGACTTGATGTGAACCCTTACGAATTTCTCTTACTAAATAAATCTTATAAAATAAAAGATTACAATTATTATTACTATATAATTTGTTAATTCTTTTTGTCAGATTCTTCTACTATCGATCTTTACTATCAATAAATGGAAAATTGAATTAATCATCTTCTATTAATAATTGATAGCAAAAGTCAGAGAATCTAATTACGAATAATAATTATAAAAATAATAACATATAATTGATATCAAAGATGACTGAATCTGTTTAAGAATGCTATTTGTAAAAATAATGATTCGTTCACGTTATAAAACGACTAAAAAACTTACAAATTATTCATAAATGCACACGCATGCATGGACGCACGTACGCACGCATGAAAATTATTATGTAGTTTCATTATATGCAATCCAAAACAACATCGAAAGTATTTATAAATATTGCATAAAACTTTTAAAAAGAAATGAAGTCTCGCCACTAATTCCTTTTCTATCACCATATTATGTTATTTTATGTTGATTAGGAAATTTAGCTATTTTAGGTAAAAATATTATACTTGTTAACTATTCTTAGCATACTTATTAAATTACATTGAATAATAAGGAAGAAAGATCAATGATTATTTTATATTCCACTGACATAAATAGTATCAAGATTAATTAACAAGAGTATGGGTTGAAAAAATAATCAATGCACATTGTAAATTGAAAGAAGTGATATAAAATTAACAAGAAAAGTTCTAAAACACGTCTCATAAAAAGGATAAGAGAAAATACATTAAAAATTAAAGAAAAATAAAATATATTATTTATATTTTTTAATAATGTTAATATCTTTTAAATTAAATGCATCAAATAAGACTTGATGTGATCCCTTACGCGATTCTCCTACTAAATAAACCTTAAAAAATAAAAGAATATAATTATTAATAATATATAATTCATTAATTATTTTTGTCAGATTCTTTTACTATCTATCTTTATTATCAATAAATGGAAAAGGGAATTAATCATCTTCTATTGATAATTAATAGCAAAAGTGAGGGAATCTAATTAAGAATAATAAGTATAAAAATAATAACATATAATTGATATCAAAGATGACTGAATCCATTTAAGAATACTATTTGTAAAAATAATGATTCATTCACGTTATAAAAGCACTGAAAAACTCACAAATTCTTCATAAATGCATACGCATGCATTGCCACACGTACGCACGCCGTAAAATTATTAAGTAATTTCATTGTATGGAATCCAAAACAACATTGAAAGTATAAATAAATATTGTATACAACTTTTAAAAATAAAAGAAGTCTCACCACTAGTTCCTTTTCTATCACCATATTATGTTATTTTATGTTGATTAAGAAATTTAGTTATTTTAGGTAAACATATTATACTTGTTAACTATTCTTGGTATACTTTTCAAATTACATTGAATAATAAGGAAGAAAGATCAATGATTATTTCATATTCCTCTGATATAAATAGTATCAAGATTAATTAATAAGAGTATGTGTTGAAAAAAATAATGAATATACATTGTAAATTGAAAGAAGTCATATAAAATTAATAAGAAAAATTCTAAAACACGCCTCATAAAAAGGATAAGAGAAAATACATTAAAAATAACCACATTAAAGAATAAAGATTTATAAGTCTTATTAACTGTTCGTGCCCCATTAGTCCTCTTCTCGCTACCTACTAGATAAATCCCTTCTATACCACTAAACAGAAGGAAAAATCCCATCCAGATAGATTCGACGACCTATACTTCAACTAAAGGCACAAGGAAATCAATAGTTCAAGAGCATAAAAGAGAGTAGTAGGAAAGGAAAATCCATTCTATTTTAGCCGGATCCCGCGCCTATTCTCTTATAACTCATCCACCAAGTCAAGGTTGATTCTTAGTTCTTTCATAGGTGGGTTACTTGAGATAGGAAAGCATCCAGCAAGAAAAGGCTTTTACTAAAACTAAACTAAATAAGGCTGGTTCTACAATTAAAGGGCTACGGCTTTCGCAAGAAATCAAGGCCATAGCTTGGTTCGTGCGTACAATTCTATTATGAAAGAAGTATCTTTGCAAGGCTTTAATCGCTTCAAGTGCTCTTCCTTTTGCTTCGCTCGACTGAGTCTGAGTATGTACCTTTATCGATTGAGCTTTCTAGGCTCTCGTTTATCCTGGTTTGACCATGGATCCGGCACATGACGAGACCATTTCGTCTGCTCTACATGAGCCTTAGAATGAGTTTGATTGTAAAAATATGGGATTACCTATATTCATATTCCCTCCTTCTTTTAGCAGCTCATGAGACGCCCCAAACCCCCAAAATAAAATAGGGGAAAATTTTTCGCATCTTTGAAAATATTAATAAATTCAATAATTAAAGTAGTGAAGTATTTTTCACCAAACCCCCGGATCTAAAATGAACCACTCCCATATATGAAGATATGAGAGGGTGAAACTAAATGTAAATTTTTCAATCAGAATCAGCGGAAGAATTATTTAGTTTGGTTTAATTAGTGGCTAATTGATTTTCAAGAGGAGTCCATTCATAAAAACATGGGATACAATTTATATAATCTAGAAGGCCTAAATATACTCCTCAATACCATTTAAAATAATATCTAAAGAAGAAATAATGCATAACGTTTTAAACTTTAATTTAAAACAACAAAATGAGAATCAGGGGCATACTCGCTCAAGCGTGACTCAAGTCGCTTGAGCGAGCCAGCGTACCCACGCTTGAGCGGGCGCTGGGCGATGCTGAGCGAAATGAAGGAATGAGCATCAGGGCCCAGCTCACTTGAGCGAGCCCTATCTCGCTTGAGCGAGACATGAAGGAATGCTTGAGCGAAGAAAGCGAGACGCTTGAGCGAAGAAGGAAAGGAGCATCAGGGGTCGATCTCACTTGAGCGGCCCAAGGCTCGCTTGAGCGAGATTGGTCCAGAAACGTTGAGAACTCTTTGGCCAATTTTCGCTTGGGCGAGGCACCACTCGCCTGGGCGAAAATCGTCCAGAATCAATTCTCCTTCTCCCTCGCTTGAGCGCTGCCCTTCACGCCTGGGCGAAAATTGTCCAGAATCAAAACACTGATTCTGTGGCAATCTCGCTTGGGCGAAATGCACGTCCACTTGAGCGAATTTGGGGCAAGAACGAATCCCCTGTTCCACAACAATCTCGCTCGGGCGAGATTACTACTCGCTTGAGCGAGTTCTGCAGAAACTCAGCAGAAAACGTGAACTTACATTGCTAACACTCAACCTACCATACTAAAACTCAATCTATGGCCATTCATTCAGTTCCTACAAGATTTATACATTATATAACACCCTTGGAACCTGCCTCATTCACCATTAACCATCATCATGCTAACATTAGCTCATGCATATAATTTAAATTCATCATCAAATCACATGCACTCCCTACATACATCTATATTCCACATCATTCCACAAACTCCATAATATAGCATGAAAACACAACATCCATTCATTTAACAAAGTCAAGTATTCAGATTCATTCTTTACATCTTTTGGGTCATGAATGAAAATTGTCATTACACAAACATGTCCAATTTTCTCCCATGACCTCCAAAATTATCAACATTACAAAATTGAGTATATAAACCTCATATACTCTACAAAACAGATTTCATGCCGGCCAAGGCTTACGCATTCCTATCCATATTTTACCTTCTTCATACTCGGCCTCCAAAAGTTGTAGGATTTAAGTCATACCTACATCAACTTTAAAAATGGCAACGGGGAGGTGAGTAACATAATCCAAATGAATTAAAGTCATACATTATGATGAAATACATGTATACTTGCACAATTAGCAATCATTACACCACATCATACATTATTCACAATACATCTTATAATTTCAAGTATACATTCATATTATCAATCATTTGGATTGCCAAACACACACATCGGGTTAGTATTCAACTCTTTCCCCTTTCAATTCTCATTCATCCGTTGCCACCAAGGGCTTTCACCTAGGCATATCTCCAGCTATATGCAAATGCTCTTAAAGCTAATGCATATGCACAAGAATTTCTTATCAAACAATGCGGATCCAGCTGTGGGAAAATATATCATTAAATCAATTGTGGGACAAGCATAGGTGTGCTACTATGCCTCTACTGCAGTAGAAAAATTATGTACACATATATCTCAATTTATGCATGCTTACATCATCATCATAATTTTACTGGTACCAAACCGCTATCGCCCATCTGTAGCACTAGTCACCCTGTGACTTGCGGATCAACATCGTGGCCTCAACTACCACAAGTGCTACGGGCCCCTCCCGAACACACATCGAGAGAGCCGTGCCCCATCGGACACCGAGGTAAACTCGCTCACCATAGAGCCGCCCGCCCACTGGGCCTGCCACATAGGGTGCCTCGTCACCAAACTATGGACAGCTTCGTGACTCATACACCGAGTCACAGGGGAAAGTCATAATACGCTCGTGCACTGAGCCGCCCTCCCACTGGGCCTGCCTAGTGGAACCCCCTAATATTCCACATAAACAGCTATGATATGCCATGGATGCAATGCAAATGCAAATCAAGTGCATCCTCACACTATGCATCCTAGATGCCACTCCACATTTAATCATTCATCACCACCACTTGGTGGATTTCAATATTCTCATCATTCTTATCCAATCCCAATTTTCTTTGACTTATTCTCATCAATAGTTAGTGGCATACACATTCAATAAATCATACACACATATTTGGGATATTCACATCACAATCTCAATCCACATATGGTTGCAAACCATCATCATACTTCATTAATACAATATTATCACATCATTAATTTTATCCCAAACACAATGCCACATAACAATCATCATTCTAAATGCATTCAAATCAAACGTATCATATCATCCATTCAAACAACCATTAACATAATCACATATACATATTTTCACATCACCAATGGATGAAATCATGCATTTAGAAAAGTTACCCCCTCCTACCTCAAGTGAAGTAGTGATCAACGCGGTTCGATGGTCCCGCTTCGTCAATGGGGTCACTTCCTACATCACAATACATTATACAATCAATTTTCTACTTACTCATTAAGGTTCAAATACTTGTATATCAATAAATACTTGCTGTTTTTATTATTATAACTCTCAAAACTCTTTTATTTCATTTTATCCACCATAACCACCATGGGTTAGGTGCCACCATTTATTATTATGTACTCAACAACCAACCCTTTCATGGGTTTCCCCATTAATGACTTCCATCAACCAAATACCATCACCATTAACCCTTATGCATCATAACTCACATTTATTACCAACAATAAATGTTCATCAACCTCCATTATACATTTCCCCCAAATTCATAAAGTTAGGGTTTCATAAAATTCCAATAACCATCATAAATACTCTTCTCTTTCCAACCATAATTACATCCACTTCATTACTTCTCAAAGAGACCTCATTCGCATACAAAACCCACATTAAACTTTTGCATTAAATGCTCTCCTCAAAACATTCATACACATGCATGGCTTCCAACTCATAAATACCATATACCCATAACCAAAACCTTAGCAAAAATGGATATACTTACCTCAAAGCCCAAAAACGAAAATGGGTTCAATAGGGGGAGAGGAAGCTGCGAAAATAGAGAGAAAGAGGGAGAATACAGCAGCTCCAAAACCTCCTTCAAGCTCCACCAAAACGAAAATGGAAGAGAGTAGAAGATAATACCACTTTGCTAGGGTTTGGAGGAAGAAGAAAAGAGAAATGATGAAGATGGTGAAGAGAAGAAGAAGAAAGTGAAGTGTAAATGTTCCACCTTCAGCATTCCCACGTGAATAGAAGGAGAAGAAAATTGGGTTTTCGATTTATTTTAATTCCTCTTCATTAAAACTTTACCGTTTTATAACCAACAGGTTCTCCGTTCGGGCTCAATACATCATCTGAAAATTATTCCGAATACATATTCGGATTCCCAATAATATTCTCTTCAGCCCTGACCAATATCATCTCATTCTGAGATACTTGGTCCGACACCCATATTTCAACCGGGTTTAATTTCAGCTTAACCGGTCTCTAAAATTTACCAAAAATTCCCAAAATTATCAATTTAATTATTCTCAATAGTTTGGGACATTAAATACTCCATATACTAATTTCTAATATTTATTTTGGTAATTAATTCTCTCATTTTAAAATTCGGGATGTTACAATCCACCCCACCAAAAAGAAAATTTCGTCCTCGAAATTTAACTTACCGGGTTTGAATACATCGGGATACCGTTCTCTGATGTCGTCTTCGCGTTCCCATGTGAACGTTTCAGTATTTCCATGTTTCCAAGCGACCTCCACCAAAGGTACCAACTTGTTCCGCAATTTCTTCACGGAATGTCCGACAATGCGAACAGAAATAGGAGAAATAGATAGATCATCTCGCACCTCAATCTCGTCCATCGGGATCACGTGTAAAGGATCATAAACATATTTCCTTAACTGCGACACGTGAAACACGTTGTGTAGATTAGCAAGATGCGGAGGGAGTGCTATCCTATAAGCAACCTCACCAATCCGCTCCAACACCTCGTAAGGTTCGATAAATCTAGGGCTCAACTTCCCACTCTTCAACGCCCTTCCAATGCCTTTATCATGCGAGACCTTCAAAAACACATGGTCACCCACTTGAAACTCAAGGGGTTTATGCCTCTTGTCATAATAACTCTTCTGCCTATCTTGAGCAATCTTCATATTCTCTTGGATCTTCTTAATTTGCTCTGTAGTTTCCTGAATGATCTCCGGCCCTAAAGCCAAGTTTTCACCAACTTCAAGCCAACACAAGGGAGTTCTACACTTCCTTCCATACAACGCCTCATACGGTGCCATACCTATGCTGGAATGGAAGCTGTTATTGTATGTGAATTCGATCAATGGGAGGAATCTCTCCCAACATCCACCGTGCTCAAGGACATAAGCTCTCAACAAATCCTCCAAGCTTTGTATAGTTTTCTCCGATTGTCCATCGGTCTGCGGGTGATAAGCGGAACTAAGCTTCAACTTATAACCCAACTCATCATGCAAACGTCCCCAAAACCGAGAAGTAAAATGAGGATCACAGTCGGATATGATGCTGGACGGAACGCCATGCAGTCTAACAATCTCCTTAATGTATATTTGTGCCAATTTCTCCAAAGGACTCTTCATATTAATGGGCAAGAAGTGAGCACATTTTGTCAATCTATCAACAATCACCCATATAGCATCGTTTCCAGCACGAGTTCTGGGTAGTCCAGAAACAAAATCCATAGCTATACTATCCCATTTCCAAACAGGGATCTCCAATGGTCTCAAATAACCAGATGGTCTCTGATGCTTAACCTTAGCCTTTTGACACACAAGGCAAGATGCTACAAAATTCGCCACATCACGCTTCATACCAGGCCACCAGAAATTCTTCTTCAAATCTTGATACATCTTAGTGGAACCAGGATGAATACTCAATATGCTTTTATGAGCTTCCTCAAGTACACGTTTCCGCACATCATCGCTTGAGGGAACATAAATTCGACCTTTGACACGCCAAATACCATCTCGACCTTCTTCTATGAACAAATTCTTCCCTTTTTCTTGGGTCTTTTTCATCTCAATCAAATACTCATCATTGGGTTGTTGCGCCTTCACATATTCAAGAAATTCATTTGCAACCTTCAACATTTCCAACACCATTTTCTTGGAAGTGTAAGTCTCCACGCCCACATTCAAATCTCTAAATTGTTCTATCAACTCCATTTCCTTTTCCATCATCACGGAGACATGTAATGACTTTCTACTCAATGCATCGGCAACTACATTTGCCTTGCCGGGGTGATACTTCAATTCAAACTCATAGTCTTTTAGGAACTCCATCCACCGTCTTTGGCGCATATTCAACTCCTTCTGGTCAAACAAGTATTTAAGGCTTTTGTGATCACTAAAGACCACAAACTTGGAGCCGTACAAGTAGTGTCGCCACAACTTCAATGCAAACACCACCGCCGCCAATTCAAGATCATGTGTGGGGTAATTAACCTCATGCGGTCGCAACTGCCTCGACGCATAGGCTATCACACGTTCCTTTTGCATCAATACACACCCAAGACCAAGCTTAGATGCATCGCAATATACCACAAATTCATTCGTTAAGTCGGGCAATGCTAACACCGGTGCGGTAGTAAGCCTTAACTTCAACTCTTGAAAACTCTCTTCACATTCACGAGTCCACACAAAAGAGTGATTTTTTCCGAGTCAACTTCGTTAGTGGTAAAGCCAAACGGGAAAACCCTTCAATAAATCTCCGGTAGTAACCGGCAAGACCAAGAAAACTCCTTATCTCCGTCACTGACGTTGGTCTTTCCCAAGCCATCACAGCTTCAACTTTAGATCTATCCATAGCAACTCCATCATTTGAAATAACATGTCCAAGGAATTGGACCTCAGACAGCCAAAATTCATATTTAGAGAGCTTCGCATACAACTCCTTTTCTCGTAGAATAGTCAACACAAGACGAAGATGTCTTTCATGCTCTTCATGACTCTTGGAATACACCAAAATATCATCGATAAACACTACGACGAATTGGTCAAGATATTCATGGAAGATGCGATTCATGTAGCTCATGAAAATCGCAGGGGCATTAGTCACACCAAAAGGCATCACTACGTACTCATAGTGTCCGTATCGCGTTCAGAAAGCAGTCTTCGGAATATCTTCGGCCTTCACCCGAATTTGGTGATATCCAGAACGCAAATCAATCTTCGAAAACACAACAGCACCCTTCAATTGATCCAATAGATCATCAATGCGTGGAAGAGGATATTTATTTTTAATGGTTAGTTTGTTGAGCTGGCGATAATCAACGCACAATCTCATGCTCCCATCTTTCTTCTTTACTAACAACACAGGAGCACCCCAAGGAGACACACTTGGGCGAATAAACTCCCGTTCAAGTAATTCTTCCACTTGCTTTTTCAATTCAGCTAACTCCATAGGAGACATCCTATAAGGAGCTCGGGAAACAGGTTCTGCACCCGGAATAAGATCGATAGCAAATTCCACTTCTCGTGGAGGAGGTAATCCAGGAATTTCTTCCGGAAACACATCGGGAAATTCCGAAACAATAGGAATCCCACCAGATTGGGAAACACCATTCCCATCAACCAAGCAGAACATCATGAGAAGTTGAGATATACCTCGCACATCAAAGTCTTCATTATTAGAGGTTGGGAAAATCACTGTCTTGCTATGACAATCCACCAAAACCTTGTTGGCGGACAACCAATCCATGCCTAAAATAACATCCAGGTCTTTCATAGGTAAACACACGAAGGATATAACAAATTTTCTACGCTCCAAGACCATCTCGACATTATCACATCGAGTCACCGATCTTAAGCAAGCACCAGTCGGTGTAGTCACCAATATTGTACCTTTCATCATACTCACAGGCACTCGCAGGCGCCTCACACATTCTTCAGAAATAAAAGAGTGCGTAGCACCCGAATCAAATATCACATTAACAACATTACCATATATCTGGCACTCACTTTGGACAAGGTCTTCAGCTTGTGCAGCTTCTTCACCGGTCACGGCAAAGACTCTTCCAGCCATTTGTTGATTAACACCACGATTTGGGCCATTCCGACCACCATTAGCATTACCTCGGCCGTTTCCATTACCACGACCGTTACCACCATTTCGGTTTCCATTTCTTCCACCATTACCGTTTCCACGACCACGGCCTCTAAATGCACCATAGCCTCCACGGTTTGCATTATCACGTGGCACAACATCTGCAGCATTCAAAGGACAATCAGGGCGGATATGCCCCGGCTGGTTGCATCTATAGCACACCACTATTTCTTCTTGATTGCACTCTCTGGCTAAGTGATTTCCACCACATCTGTAACAACGGAGTCCTTGGCCATTACCTCGGCCACCATCGGCACCATGCCTTCCACCACCTCGTCCACCTCTGAAAGAAGAGGACCCACGTACAAATCGTCTGTTGTTTTTAAAGTTGCCTTTCTTCTTGAAGCTAGAAGATTGGCCCTTCAACTTATAATCATGCCCCGAGTAGTTCCTTGGAGCAATATCATTTTCTTCAAAAATTCTACACTTATCCACAAGAGTAGGAAAACTCCTAATCTCTTGGTGACAAATCGCCTTCTTGATCTCTTGGCGTAGTCCATTCTCAAATTTAACACATTTTGAAACTTCCGTGCCCTCTTGCTGAAAGGGAGGATAAAACACACATAGCTCTTCAAATTTCAAAGCATACTCTTCAACTGACATGCCGCCTTGCTTGAGTTCCATGAATTCAAGCTCTTTCTTGTTTTTGTAACTCGCAGGAAAGTACTTCTTAAGAAATTCAGCCTTGAAATTCTCCCAATTTAGAGGAGTGTGGGCAGCAATCATACGCCCACGGGTAAGGATCCACCAAGATTCGGCCTCATTCCGAACCATGAACACCGCATATTCCACCTTCTGCGTTTCGGTACATTCCATGCTAGCAAATATCCGTTCCAAGTCATGGATCCAAACATGAGCATCTTCTGGCTTATAGCCTCCATGAAATTCAGAAGGCTTCCGCTTAAGAAATTGGTCAAGACCTTGATTCGGCTGACTAATAGGTTGTTGTTGCCGTTCAAGTATGTCGGCAAAGCGATTAAAGGCTTCAGCCATAGCGGCTGCATCAGAATTGCGCCTATACGCCATCACTCAATCTATACACAACAACATAAACATAATTAGAAACTTAAAGTCTCTTCACCCAATGTGCATACATATCATTCATCATTAACTTCATTGGCACAAGTATCATCATAATGTATTTCATAATTAGAAGGTAAATATGAGAAAGGAATTGCCTGGCCGGGCTTAACAATAATCATGTAATAATCCCATTTCAATAACCACTATCATAATTCACCCATATAATTCATAAATCAATCAACCATAAGCAACAAACATATAAACATCATCCATTTTAATTGTATCAAGAGCAACCATTGCTCTGATACCAGGTTGAGACGCCCCAAACCCCCAAAATAAAATAGGGGAAAATTTTTCACGTCTTTGAAAATATTAATAAATTCAATAATTAAAGTAGTGAAGTATTTTTCACCAAACCCCCGGATCTAAAATGAACCACTCCCATATATGAAGATATGAGAGGGTGAAACTAAATGTAAATTTTTCAATCAGAATCAGCGGAAGAATTATTTAGTTTGGTTTAATTAGTGGCTAATTGATTTTCAAGAGGAGTCCATTCATAAAAATATGGGATACAATTTATATAATCTAGAAGGCCTAAATATACTCCTCAATACCATTTAAAATAATATCTAAAGAAGAAATAATGCATAACGTTTTAAAATTTAATTTAAAACAACAAAATGAGAATCAGGGGCATACTCGCTCAAGCGTGACTCAAGTCGCTTGAGCGAGCCAGCGTACCCACGCTTGAGCGGGCGCTGGGCGATGCTGAGCGAAATGAAGGAATGAGCATCAGGGCCCAGCTCGCTTGAGCGAGCCCTATCTCGCTTGAGCGAGACATGAAAGAATGCTTGAGCGAAGAAAGCGAGACGCTTGAGCGAAGAAGGAAAGGAGCATCAGGGGTCGATCTCGCTTGAGCGGCCCAAGGCTCGCTTGAGCGAGATTGGTCCAGAAACGTTGAGAACTCTCTGGCCAATTTTCGCTTGGGCGAGGCACCACTCGCCTGGGCGAAAATCGTCCAGAATCAATTCTCCTTCTCCCTCGCTTGAGCGCTGCCCTTCACGCCTGGGCGAAAATTGTCCAGAATCAAAACACTGATTCTGTGGCAATCTCGCTTGGGCGAAATTCACGTCCGCTTGAGCAAATTTGGGGCAGGAACGAATCCCCTGTTCCACAACAATCTCGCTCGGGCGAGATTACTACTCGCTTGAGCGAGTTCTGCAGAAACTCAGCAGAAAACGTGAACTTACATTGCTAACACTCAACCTACCATACTAAAACTCAATCTATGGCCATTCATTCAGTTCCTACAAGATTTATACATTATATAACACCCTTGGAACCTGCCTCATTCACTATTAACCATCATCATGCTAACATTAGCTCATGCATATAATTTAAATTCATCATCAAATCACATGCACTCCCTACATACATCTATATTCCACATCATTCCACAAACTCAATAATATAGCATGAAAACACAACATCCATATTATTGTAAGGAATCTAAAACAACATTAAAAGTATTTATCAATATTGTAAAGAACTTTTAAAAAGAAAAGAAGTCTCGTCACTACTTCTTTTTCTATTAACATATTATGTTATTGTATGTTTATTAATAAATTTAGTTATTTTTGGTAAACATATTAAACTTGTCAATTATTCTTGGTATACTTTTAAACTTACATTGAATAATAAGGAAGAAAGATTAATGATTATTTCATATTCCATTGATATAAAGAGTATCAAGACTAATTAATAAGAGTATGTGTTGAAAAAAATAATCAATGCACATTGTGAATTGAAATAAGTCATATAAAATTCACAAGAAAAATTCTAAAACACGTCTCATAAAAAGGATAAGAGAAAATACATTAAAAATTAAGGAAAAATATAATATAATATTTATATTTTTTAATAATATTAATATCTTTTAAATAAAATAGATCAAATAAGACTTCATGTGATCCCTTATGCGATTCTCTTACTAAATAAACCTTAAAAATAAAAGAATATAATTATTAATAATATATAATTTGTTAATTATTTTTGTCTGATTCTTTTACTATCGATCTTTACTATCAATAAATGGAAAAGCGAATTAATCATCTTCTATTGATAATTGATAGTAGAATGAGAGAATCTAATTAAGAATAATATTTGTAAAAATAATAACATATAATTGATATCAAAGATGACTGAATTCATTTAAGAATGCTATTTGTAAAAATAATAATATTCACGTTATCAAACGACTAAAAAACTCACAAAGACTTCATAAATCCACACGAATGCATGGACGCACGTACGTACACACGAAAATTATTATATACTATTATTGTATGGAATCCAAAACAACATTAAAAGTATTTATCAATATTGTAAAGAACATTTAAAAAGAAAAGAAGTCTCGTCACTACTTCTTTTTCTATTAACATATTATGTTATTTTATGTTTATTAAGAAATTTAGTTATTTTTGGTAAACATATTAAACTTGTCAATTATTCTAGATATACTTTTAAAATTACATTGAATAATAAGGAAGAAAGATCAATGATTATTTCATATTCCACTGATATGAATAGTATCAAGACTAATTAATAAGAGTATATGTTTAAAAAAATAATCAATGCACATTGTGAATTGAAATGGGTCACATAAAATTCACAAGAAAACTCTAAAACACATCTCATAAAAAGGATAAGAGAAAATACATTAAAAATTAAGGAAAAATAAAATATAATATTTATATTTTTTTAATAATATTAATATCTTTTAAATAAAATAGATCAAATAAGACTTGATGTGATACCTTACGCGATTCTCTTACTAAATAAACCTTAAAAAATAAAAGAATATAATTATTAATAATATATAATTTGTTAATTATTTTTGTCTGATTCTTTTACAATCGATCTTTACTATCAATAAATGGAAAAACGAGTTAATCACCTTCTATTGATAATTGATAGAAGAATGAGAGAATCTAATTAAGAATAATATTTGTAAAAATAATAACATATAATTGATATCAAAGATGACTGAATTCATTTAAGAATGCTATTTGTAAAAATAATAATATTCACGTTATCAAACGACTAAAAAACTCACAACGACTTCATAAATCCACACGAATGCATGGACGCACGTACGCACGCACGAAAATTATTATGTACTATTATTGTATGGAATCCAAAACAACATTAAAAGTATTTATCAATATTGTAAAGAGCTTTTAAAAAGAAAAAAAGTCTCGTCACTACTTCTTTTTCTGTTAACATATTATGTTATTTTATGTTTATTAAGAAATTTAGTTATTTTTGGTAAACATATTAAACTTGTCAATTATTCTTGATATACTTTTATAATTACATTGAATAATAAGGAAGAAAGATCAATGATTATTTCATATTCCACTTATATAAATAGTATCAAGACTAATTAATAAGAGTATATGTTGAAAAAAATAATCAATGCACATTGTGAATTGAAATGGGTCATATAAAATTCACAAGAAAAATTCTAAAACACGTCTCATAAAAAGGATAAGAGAAAATACATTAAAAATTAAGGAAAAATAAAATATAATATTTATACTTTTTAATAATATTAATATCTTTTAAATAAAATAGATCAAATAAGACTTGATGTGATCCGTTACGCGATTCTCTTACTAAATAAACCTTAAAAAATAAAAGAATATAATTATTAATAATATATAATTGGTTAATTATTTTTGTCTGATTCTTTTACTATCGATCTTTACTATCAATAAATTGAAAAGCGAGTTAATCATCTTCTATTGATAATTGATAGCAGAATGAGAGAATCTAATTAAGAATAATATTTGTAAAAATAATAACATATAATTGATATCAAAGATGACTGAATTCATTTAAGAATGGTATTTGTAAAAATAATAATATTCACGTTATCAAACGACTAAAAAACTCACAAAGACTTCAAAAATCCACATGAATGCATGGACGCACGTACGCACGCACGAAAATTATTATGTACTATTATTGTATGGAATCCAAAACAACATTAAAAGTGTTTATCAATATTGTGAAGAACTTTTAAAAAGAAAAGAAGTCTCCTCACTACTTCTTTTTCTATTAACATATTATGTTATTTTATGTTTATTAAGAAATTTAGTTATTTTAGGTAAACATATTAAACTTGTCAATTATTGTTGGTATAATTTCTAAAATTACATTGAATAATATGAAAGAAAGATCGATGATTATTTCATATTCCACTAATATAAATAGTATCAAGCTTAATTAATATGAGTATGTGTTGAAAAAATAATCACTGCACATTGTAAATTGAAAGAAGTCATATAAAATTAACAAGAAAAGTTCTAAACTCGTCTCATAAAAAGGATAAGAGAAAATACATTAAAAATTAAGGAAAAATAAAATATAATATTTATATTTTTTAATAATATTAATATGTTTTAAATTAAATAGATCAAATAAGACTTGATGTGATCCCTTACGTGATTCTCTTACTAAATAAACCTTAAAAAAGAAAATAATATAATTATTAATAATATATAATTTGTTAATTATTTTTGTGAGATTTTTGTACTATCGATCTTTACTATCAATATATGGAAAAGGGAATTAGTCATCTTCTATTGATAATTCATAGCAAAAGCGAGAGAATCTAATTAAGAATAATATTTATAAAAATAATAACATATAATTGATATCAAAGATGACTGAATCCATTTAAGAATGCTCTTTGTAAAAATAATAGTATTCACTTTATAAAACGACTAAAAAACTCACAAAGACTTCATAAATGCACACGCATGCATGGACGCACGTACGCACGCACGAAAATTATTATGTACTATTATTATATCGAATACAAAACTACATTAAAATTATTTATAAATTTTGTATAGAACTTTTAAAAAGAAAAGACGTCTCCCCACCACTTCTTTTTCTATCAACATGTTATGTTATTTTATATTTATTAAGAAATTTAGTTATTTTGGGTAAACATATTAAACTTGTCAATTATTCTTGGTATACTTTTAAAATTACATTGAATAATAAGAAAGAAAGATCGATGATTATTTCAATTCCACTGATAAAAATAGTATCAAGCTTAATTAATAAGAGTATGTGTTGAAAAAATAATCAATGCACATTGTAAATTGAAAGAAGTCATATAAAATTGACAAGAAAAATTCTAAGACATGTCTCATAAAAAGGATAAGAGAAAATACATTAAAAATTAAGGAAAAATAAAATATATTATTTATATTTTTTAATAATGTTAATATCTTTTGAGTTAAATGGATCAAATAAGACTTGATGTGATCCCTTCTGCGATTCTCTTACTAAATAAACCTTAAAAAATAAAAGCATATAATTATTAATAATATATAATTTGTTAATTATTTTTGTCAGATTCTTTTACTATCGATCTTTACTATCAATAAAGGGAAGGGGAATTAATCATCTTCTACTGATAATTGAAAGGAAAAGTGAGAGAATCCAATTAAGAATAATATTTATAAAAGTAATAACATATAATTGTTATCGAATATGACTGAATCCATTTAAGAATGCTATTTGTAAAATTAATAATATTCATGTTATAAAACGACTAAAAAACTCACAAAGAGTTCATAAATGCGCACGCATGCATGGACGCACGTACGCACGCACGAAAATTATTATGTACTATTATTGTATGGAATCCAAAACAACATTTAAAGTATTTATAAATATTGTATAAAACTTTTAAAAAGAAAAGAAGTCTCGCCACTACTTCTTCTTCTTTCAACAAATTATGTTATTTTATGTTTATTACGAAATTTAGTTATTTTTGGTAAACATATTAAACTTGTCAATTATTCTTGGTATACTTTTAAACTTACATTGAATAATAAGGAAGAAAGATTAATGATTATTTCATATTCCATTGATATATATAGTATCAAGACTAATTAATAAGAGTATGTGTTGAAAAAAATAATCAATGCACATTGTGAATTGAAATAAGTCATATAAAATTCACAAGAAAAATTCTAAAACACGTCTAATAAAAAAGATAAGAGAAAATACAATAAAAACTTAGGAACAATAAAATATATTTTTTATTAAAATAAATATATTTTAAATTAAATGCATCAAATAAGAGTTTATGTGATTCCTTATGGGATTCTCTTACTAAATAAACCTTAAAAAATAAAATAATATAATTATTAATAATATATAATTTGTTAATTATTTTTGTCAGATTGTTTTATTATCGTTCTTTACTATCAATAAATGGAAAAGAGAATTCATCATCTTCTATTGATAATTGATAGCAAAAGCGAGAGAATCTAATTAAGAATAATATTTATAAAAATAATAACATATAATTAATATCAAAGATGACTGAATCCAATTAAGAATGCTATTTGTAAAATTAATAATATTCACACTATAAAACGACTAAAAAACTCACAAAGACTTCATAAATGCACACGCATGCATGGACGCACGTACGCACGCATGAAAATTATTATGTACTATTATTGTATGGAATCCAAAACTACATTAAAAGTATATATAAATTTTGTATAGAACTTTTAAAAAGAAAAGACGCCTCGCCACTACTTCTTTTTCTATCAACATATTATGATATTTTATGTTTGTTAAGAAATTTTGTTATTTTAGGTAAACATATTAAACTTGTCAATTATTCTTTGCATACTTTTAAAATTACAATGAATAATAAGGAACAAAGATCAATGATTATTTCATATTCCACTGATATAAATAGTTTCAAGATTAGTTAATAAGAGTATGTGTTGAAAAAAATAATTAATGCACATTGTAAATTGAAAGAAGTCATTTAAAATTAACAAGAAAAATTCTCAACCACGTCTCATAAAAAGGATAAGGGAAAATACATTAAAAACTAAGGAAAAATAAAATAAAATATTTATATTTTTTAATAATATTAATATCTTCTAAATTAAATGGATCAAATAAGACTTGATCTGATCCCTTACACGATTCTCTTAGTAAATAAACCTTAAAAAATAAAAGAATATAATTATTAATAATATATAATTTGTTAATTATTTTTGTCTGATTCTTTTACCATCGATCTTTACTATAAATAATTGGAAAAGGGAATTAATCATCTTCTATTGATAATTGATAGCAGAAGCGAGAGAATCTAATTAAGAATAATATTTGTAAAAATAATAACATATAATTGATATCAAAGATGACTGAATCCATTTAAGAATGCTATTTGTAAAAATAATAATATACACGTTATCATACGACTAAAAAACTCACAAAGACTTCATAAATCCACACGAATGCATGGACGCACGTACGCACGCATGAAAATTATTATGTACTATTATTGTATGGAATCCAAAACAACATTAAAACTATTTATAAATATTGTATAAAACTTTTAAAAAGAAAAGAAGTCTCGCCACTACTTCTTCTTCTATCAACAAATTATGTTATTTTATGTTTATTACGAAATTTAGTTATTTTTGGTAAACATATTAAACTTGTCAATTATTCTTGGTATACTTTTAAACTTACATTGAATAATAAGGAAGAATGATTAATCATTATTTCATATTCCATTGATATAAATAGTATCAAGACTAATTAATAAGAGTATGTGTTGAAAAAAATAATCAATGCACATTGTGAATTGAAATAAGTCATATAAAATTCACAAGAAAAATTCTAAAACACGTCTCATAAAAAGGATAAGAGAAAATACAATAAAAACTTAGGAACAATAAAATATATTTTTTATATTTTTTATTAAAATAAATATATTTTAAATTAAATGCATCAAATAAGAGTTTATGTGATTCCTTACGGGATTCTCTTACTAAATAAACCTTAAAAAATAAAATAATATAATTATTAATAATATATAATTTGTTAATTATTTTTTTCAAATTGTTTTACTATCGTTCTTTACTATCAATAAATGGAAAAGAGAATTCATCATCTTCTATTAATAATTGATAGCAAAAGTGAGAGAATCTAATTAAGAATAATATTTATAAAAATAATAACATATAATTAATATCAAAGATGACTGAATCCATTTAAGAATGCTATTTGTAAAATTAATAATATTCACATTATAAAACGACTAAAAGACTCACAAAGACTTCATAAATGCACAAGCATGCATGGACGCACGTACGCACACACGAAAATTATTATGTACTATTATTGTATGGAATCCAAAACTACATTAAAAGTATATATAAATATTGTATAGAACTTTTAAAAAGAAAAGACGCCTCGCCAGTACTTCTTTTTCTATCAACATATTATGTTATTTTATGTTTGTTAAGAAATTTTGTTATTTTAGGTAAACATATTAAACTTGTCAATTATTCTTTGCATACTTTTAAAATTACAATGAATAATAAGGAACAAAGATCAATGATTATTTCATATTCCACTGATATAAATAGTTTCAAGATTAGTTAATAAGAGTATGTGTTGAAAAAATAATTAATGCACATTGTAAATTGAAAGAAGTCATTTAAAATTAACAAGAAAAATTCTCAACCACGTCTCATAAAAAGGATAAGGGAAAATACATTAAAAACTAAGGAAAAATAAAATAAAATATTTATATTTTTTAATAATATTAATATCTTCTAAATTAAATGGATCAAATAAGACTTGATCTGATCCCTTACACGATTTTCTTAGTAAATAAATCTTAAAAAATAAAAGAATATAATTATTAATAATATATAATTTGTTAATTATTTTTTTCTGATTCTTTTACTATCGATCTTTACTATAAATAATTGGAAAAGGGAATTCATCATCTTCTATTGATAATTGATAGCAGAAGCGAGAGAATCTAATTAAGAATAATATTTGTAAAAATAATAACATATAATTGATATCAAAGATGACTGAATCCATTTAAGAATGCTATTTGTAAAAATAATAATATACACGTTATCATACGACTAAAAAACTCACAAAGACTTCATAAATCCACACGAATGCATGGACGTACGTACGCACGCATGAAAATTATTATGTACTATTATTGTATGGAATCCAAAACAACATTAAAAGTATTTATAAATATTCTATAATACTTTTAAAAAGAAAAGAAGTCTCGCCACTACTTCTTCTTCTATCAACAAATTATGTTATTTTATGTTTATTACGAAATTTAGTTATTTTTGGTAAACATATTAAACTTGTCAATTATTCTTGGTATACTTTTAAACTTACATTGAATAATAAGGAAGAATGATTAATCATTATTTCATATTCCATTGATATAAATAGTATCAAGACTAATTAATAAGAGTATGTGTTGAAAAAAATAATCAATGCACATTGTGAATTGAAATAAGTCATATAAAATTCACAAGAAAAAATTCTAAAACACATCTCATAAAAAGGATAAGAGAAAATACAATAAAAACTTAGGAACAATAAAATATATTTTTTATATTTTTTATTAAAATAAATATATTTTAAATTAAATGCATCAAATAAGAGTTTATGTGATTCCTTACGGGATTCTCTTACTAAATAAACCTTAAAAAATAAAATAATATAATTATTAATAATATATAATTTGTTAATTATTTTTGTCAAATTGTTTTACTATCGTTCTTTACTATCAATAAATGGAAAAGAGAATTCATCATCTTCTATTGATAATTGATAGCAAAAGCGAGAGAATCTAATTAAGAACAATATTTATAAAAATAATAACATATAATTAATATCAAAGATGACTGAATCCATTTAAGAATGCTATTTGTAAAATTAATAATATTCACATTATAAAACGACTAAAAAACTCAAAGAGTTCATAAATGCACACGCATGCATGGACGCACGTATGCACGCACGAAAATTATTATGTACTATTATTGTATGGAATCCAAAACTACATTAAAAGTATATATAAATATTGTATAGAACTTTTAAAAAGAAAAGACGTCTCGCCACTACTTCTTTTTCTATCAACATATTATGTTATTTTATGTTTGTTAAGAAATTTTGTTATTTTAGGTAAATATATTAAACTTGTCAATTATTCTTTGCATACTTTTAAAATTACAATGAATAATAAGAAACAAAGATCAATGAATATTTCATATTCCACTGATATAAATAGTTTCAAGATTAGTTAATAAGAGTATGTGTTGAAAAAATAATTAATGCACATTGTAAATTGAAAGAAGTCATTTAAAATTAACAAGAAAAATTCTCAACCACGTCTCATAAAAAGGATAAGGGAAAATACATTAAAAACTAAGGAAAAATAAAATAAAATATTTATATTTTTTAATAATATTAATATCTTTTAAATTAAATGGATCAAATAAGACTTGATCTGATCCCTTACGCGATTCTCTTAGTAAATAAACCTTAAAAAATAAAAGAATATAATTATTAATAATATATAATTTGTTAATTATTTTGTCTGATTCTTTTACTATCGATCTTTACTATAAATAATTGGAAAAGGGAATTAATCATCTTCTATTGATAATTCATAGCAGAAGCGAGAGAATCTAATTAAGAATAATATTTGTAAAAATAATAACATATAATTGATATCAAAGATGACTGAATCCATTTAAGAATGCTATTTGTAAAAATAATAATATTCACGTTATCAAACGACTAAAAAACTCACAAAGACTTCATAAATCCACACGAATGCATGGATGCACGTACGCACGCACGAAAATTATTATGTACTATTATTGTATGGAATCCAAAATAACATTAAAAGTATTTATAAATATTGTATAAAACTTTTAAAAAGAAAAGAAGTCTCGCCACTACTTCTTTTTCTATCAACAAATTATGTTATTTTATGTTTATTAAGAAATTTAGTTATTTTTGGTAAACATATTAAACTTGTCAATTATTCTTGGTATACTTTTAAACTTACATTGATTAATAAGGAAGAAAGATTAATGATTATTTCATATTCCATTAATATAAATAGTATCAAGACTAATTAATAAGAGTATGTGTTGAAAAAAATAATCAATGCACATTGTGAATTGAAATAAGTCATATAAAATTCTCAAGAAAAATTCTAAAACACGTCTCATAAAAAGGATAAGAGAAAATACATTAAAAATTAAGGAAAAATATAATATAATATTTATATTTTTTAATAATATTAATATTTTTTAAATAAAATAGATCAAATAAGACTTGATGTGATCCCTTACGCGATTCTCTTACTAAATAAACCTTAAAAAATAAAAGAATATAATTATTAGTAATATATAATTAGTTAATTATTTTTGTCTGATTCTTTTACTATCGATCTTTACTATCAATAAATGGAAAAGCGAGTTAATCATCTTCTATTGATAATTGATAGCAGAATGAGAGAATCTAATTAAGAATAATATTTGTAAAAATAATAACATATAATTGATATCAAAGATGACTGAATTCATTTAAGAATGCCATTTGTAAAAATAATAATATTCACGTTATCAAACGACTAAAAAACTCACAAAGACTTCATAAATCCACACGAATGCATGGACGCATGTACGCACGCATGAAAATTATTATGTACTATTATTGTATGGAATCCAAAACAACATTAAAAGTATTTATCAATATTGTAAAGAACTTTTAAAAAGAAAAGAAGTCTCCTCACTACTTCTTTTTCTATTAACATATTATGTTATTTTATGTTTATTAAGAAATTTAGTTATTTTAGGTAAATATATTAAACTTGTCAATTATTCTTTGTATAATTTCTAAAATTACATTGAATAATATGAAAGAAAGATCGATGATTATTTCATATTCCACTGATATAAATAGTATCAAGCTTAATTAATAAGAGTATGTGTTGAAAAAATAATCAATGCACATTGTAAATTGAAAGAAGTCATATAAAATTAACAAGAAAAGTTCTAAAACTCGTCTCATAAAAAGGATAAGAGAAAATACATTAAAAATTAAGGAAAAATAAAATATAATATTTATATTTTTTAATAATATTAATATCTTTTAAATTAAATAGATCAAATAAGACTTGATGTGATCCCTTACGTGATTCTCTTACTAAATAAACCTTAAAAGGAAAAATAATATAATTATTAATAATATATAATTTGTTAATTATTTTTGTCAGATTTTTGTATTATCGATCTTTACTATCAATAAATGGAAAAGGGAATTAATCATCTTCTATTGATAATTGATAGCAAAAGCGAGAGAATCTAATTAAGAATAATATTTATAAAAATAATAACATATAATTGATATCAAAGATGACTGAATCCATTTAAGAATGCTCTTTGTAAAAATAATAATATTCACTATATAAAATGACTAAAAAACTCACAAAGAGTTCATAAATGCACACGCATGCATGGACGCACGTACGCACGCACGAAAATTATTATGTACTATTATTGTATGGAATCCAAAACTACATTAAAATTATTTATAAATTTTGTATAGAACTTTTAAAAAGAAAAGACGTCTCCCACTACTTCTTTTTCTATCAACATGTTATGTTATTTTATGTTTATTAAGAAATTTAGTTATTTTGGGTAAACATATTAAACTTGTCAATTATTCTTTGTATACTTTTAAAATTACATTGAATAATAAGGAAGAAAGATCAATGATTATTTCAATTCCACTGATAAAAATAGTATCAAGCTTAATTAATAAGAGTATGTGCTAAAAAAATAATCAATGCACATTGTAAATTGAAAGAAGTCATATAAAATTAACAAGAAAAATTCTAAGACATGTCTCATAAAAAGGATAAGAGAAAATACATTAAAAATTAAGGAAAAATAAAATATATTATTTATATTTTTTAATAATGTTAATATCTTTTGAGTTAAATGGATCAAATAAGACTTGATGTGATCCCTTATGTGATTCTCTTACTAAATAAACCTTAAAAAATAAAAGCATATAATTATTAATAATATATAATTTGTTAATTATTTTTGTCAGATTCTTTTACTATCGATCTTTACTATCAATAAAGGGAAAGGGAAATTAATCATCTTCTACTGATAATTGAAAGGAAAAGTGAGAGAATCCAATTAAGAATAATATTTATAAAAGTAATAACATATAATTGTTATCGAATATCACTGAATCCATATAAGAATGCTATTTGTAAAATTAATAATATTCACGTTATAAAACGACTAAAAAACTCACAAAGAGTTCATAAATGCGCACGCATGCATGGACGCACGAATGCATGGACGCACGTACGCACGCACGAAAATTATTTTGTGCTATTATTGTATGGAATCCAAAATAACATTAAAAGTATTTATAAATATTGTATAGAACTTTTAAAAAGAAATGACGTCTCCCCACTACTTCTTTTTCTGTCAACATATTATGTTATTTTATGTTTATTAAGAAATTTAGTTATTTTAGGTAAACATATTAAACTTGTCAATTATTCTTTGCATACTTTTAAAATTAGAATGAATAATAAGGAACAAAGATCAATGATTATTTCATATTCCACTGATATAAATAGTTTCAAGATTAGTTAATAAGAGTATGTGTTGAAAAAAATAATTAATGCACATTGTAAATTGAAAGAAGTCATTTAAAATTAACAAGAAAAATTCTCAACCACGTCTCATAAAAAGGATAAGGGAAAATACATTAAAAACTAAGGAAAAATAAAATAAAATATTTATATTTTTTAATAATATTAATATCTTCTAAATTAAATGGATCAAATAAGACTTGATCTGATCCCTTACGCGATTCTCTTAGTAAAGAAACCTTAAAAAATAAAAGAATATAATTATTAATAATATATAATTTGTTAATTATTTTTGTCTGATTCTTTTACTATCGATCTTTACTATAAATAATTGGAAAAGGGAATTAATCATCTTCTATTGATAATTGATAGCAGAAGCGAGAGAATCTAATTAAGAATAATATTTGTAAAAATAATAACATATAATTGATATCAAAGATGACTGAATCCATTTAAGAATGCTATTTGTAAAAATAATAATATTCACGTTATCAAACGACTAAAAAACTCACAAAGACTTTATAAATCCACACGAATGCATGGACGCACGTACGCACACACGAAAATTATTATGTACTATTATTGTATGGAATCCAAAACAACATTAAAAGTATTTATAAATATTGTATAAAACTTTTAAAAAGAAAAGAAGTCTCGCCACTACTTCCTTTTCTATCAACAAATTATGTTATTTTATGTTTATTAAGAAATTTAGTTATTTTTGGTAAACATATTAAACTTGTCAATTATTCTTGGTATACTTTCAAACTTACATTGAATAATAACGAAGAAAGATTAATGATTATTTTATATTCCATTGATATAAATAGTATCAAGACTAACTAATAAGAGTATGTGTTGAAAAAAATAATCAATGCACATTGTGAATTGAAATAAGTCATATAAAATTCACAAGAAAAATTCTAAAACACGTCTCATAAAAAGGATAAGAGAAAACACATTAAAAATTAAGGAAAAATATAATATAATATTTATATTTATTAATAATATTAATATCTTTTAAATAAAATAGATCAAATAAGACTTGATGTGATCCATTACGCGATTCTCTTACTAAATAAACCTTAAAAAATAAAAGAATATAATTACTAATAATATATAATTTGTTAATTATTTTTGTCTCATTCTTTTACTATCGATCTTTACTATCAATAAATGGAAAAGCGAATTAATCATCTTCTATTGATAATTGATAGCAGAATGAGAGAATCTAATTAAGAATAATATTTGTAAAAATAATAACATATAATTGATATCAAAGATGACTGAATTCATTTAAGAATGCTATTTGTAAAAATAATATTCACGTTATCAAACGACTAAAAAACTCACAAAGACTTCATAAATCCACACGAATGCATGGACGCACGTACGTACGCACGAAAATTATTATGTACTATTATTGTATAGAATCCAAAACAACATTAAAAGTATTTATCAATATTGTAAAGAACTTTTAAAAAGAAAAGAAGTCTCGTCACTACTTCTTTTTCTATTAACATATTATGTTATTTTATGTTTATTAAGAAATTTAGTTATTTTTGGTAAACATATTAAACTTGTCAATTATTCTTGATATACTTTTAAAATTACATTGAATAATAAGGAAGAAAGATCAATGATTATTTCATATTCCACTGATATAAATAGTATCAAGACTAATTAATAAGAGTATATGTTGAAAAAAATAATCAATGTACATTGTGAATTGAAATGGGTCATATAAAATTCACAAGAAAAATTCTAAAAGTCATCTCATAAAAAGGATAAGAGAAAATACATTAAAAATGAAGGAAAAATAAAATATAATATTTATATTTTTAATAATATTAATATCTTTTAAATTAAATAGATCAAATAAGACTTGATGTGATCCCTTACGTGATTCTCTTACTAAATAAACCTTAAAAAATAAAATAATATAATTATTAATAATATATAATTTGTTAATTATTTTTGTCAGATTTTTGTACTATCGATCTTTACTATCAATATATGGAAAAGGGAATTAATCATCTTCTATTGATAATTGATAGCAAAATCGAGAGAATCTAATTAAGAATAATATTTATAAAAATAATAACATATAATTAATATAAAAAATGACTGAATCCATTTAAGAATGCTCTTTGTAAAAATAATAATATTCACTATATAAAACGACTAAAAAACTCACAAAGACTTCATAAATACACACGCATACACCTTACGGGATTCTATTACTAAATAAACCTTAAAAAATAAAATAATATAATTATTAATAATATGTAATTTGTTAATTATTTTTGTCAGATTGTTTTACTATCGATCTTTACTATCAATAAATGGAAAAGAGAATTCATCATCTTCTATTGATAATTGATAGCAAAAGCGAGAGAATCTCATTAAGAATAATATTTATAAAAATAGTAACATATAATTAATATCAAAGATGACTGAATCCATTTAAGAATGCTATTTGTAAAATTAATAATATTCACATTATAAAACG
The DNA here is from genome assembly GCA_037962975.1 of Clitoria ternatea. NCBI lineage: Eukaryota > Viridiplantae > Streptophyta > Magnoliopsida > Fabales > Fabaceae > Clitoria > Clitoria ternatea. The sequence continues at coordinate 220,279,446 of CM075671.1, forward strand.
ACTAAAAAACTCACAAAGACATCATAAATGCACAAGCATGCATGGACGCACGTACGCACGCACGAAAATTATTATGTACTATTAGTGTATGGAATCCAAAACTACATTAAAAGTATATATAAATTTTGTATAGAACTTTTAAAAAGAAAAGACGCCTCGCCACTACTTCTTTTTCTATCAACATATTATGTTATTTTATGTTTATTAAGAAATTTTGTTATTTTAGGTAAACATATTAAACTTGTCAATTATTCTTTGTATACTTTTAAAATTACAATGAATAATAAGGAACAAAGATCAATGATTATTTCATATTCCACTGATATAAATAGTTTCAAGATTAGTTAATAAGAGTATGTGTTGAAAAAAATAATTAATGCACATTGTAAATTGAAAGAAGTCATTTAAAATTAACAAGAAAAATTCTCAACCACGTCTCATAAAAAGTGTGACATCCCGGCGCTGTTGAGGGCGGGGAGTGATCGCCGGTGCATGGGCACGGACAAGGAGCGGCTCCTGGCAGGCTTCCAGCGGGGAATGTGACATCCCGGGCACTGTTGAGGGCGGGGAGTGATCGCCGGTGCATAGGCACGGACAAGGAGCGGCTCCTGGCAGGCTTCCAGTGGGAGGGACACATGAACGAACCGAATACATACCAGAATGAGAGGGATCCAATACCAGAATGAGAGGGATCCAAAGACTGTATAGGTATGGGACTATACAGTCGAGGATAGCTTAAAGGAATAAATTCGTACTACCTATACCAACAAATGCATTAGCCTTTTCGGTGGCCTATCACATAAGGACTCTAAAGTTAAGCGTGCTTAACTTGGAGTAATTCTGGGATGGGTGACCTCCTGGGAAGTTCTCAGGAAATGTGTGAGTGAGGATAAAAGCACATTGGAAAGGTCTCGTGTTGGTCTGTGGGGCGAGTCGTTCATTCCTGAAAAGCGGCTGGGGCGTTACAGTGGTATCAGAGCCTAGCCTCTCCTAGTACGGTATGGTTCGGGGACGAACCAGGCGGAAGCTGGTGGGCATGTGACATCCCGGCGCTGTTGAGGGCGGGGAGTGATCGCCGGTGCATGGGCACGGACAAGGAGCGGCTCCTGGCAGGCTTCCAGCGGGGAATGTGACATCCCGGGCACTGTTGAGGGCGGGGAGTGATCGCCGGTGCATAGGCACGGACAAGGAGCGGCTCCTGGCAGGCTTCCAGTGGGAGGGACACATGAACGAACCGAATACATACCTGAATGAGAGGGATCCAATACCAGAATGAGAGGGATCCAAAGACTGTATAGGTATGGGACTATACAGTCGAGGATAGCTTAAAGGAATAAATTCGTACTACCTATACCAACAAATGCATTAGCCTTTTCGGTGGCCTATCACATAAGGACTCTAAAGTTAAGCGTGCTTAACTTGGAGTAATTCTGGGATGGGTGACCTCCTGGGAAGTTCTCAGGAAATGTGTGAGTGAGGATAAAAGCACATTGGAAAGGTCTCGTGTTGGTCTGTGGGGCGAGTCGTTCATTCCTGAAAAGAGGCCGGGGCGTTACAGCTGTAACACCCCAGCCGCTTTTCAGGAATGGACGACTCGCCCCACAGACCAACACGAGACCTTTCCAATGTGCTTTTGTCCTCACTCACACACTTCCCGAGAACTTCCCAGGAGGTCACCCATCCCAGAATTACTCCAAGTTAAGCACGCTTAACTTTGGAGTTCTTAAGTGATAGGCCACCGAAAAGGCTAATGCATTTGTTGATATAGGTAGTACGAATTCATTTCTTTAAGCTATCCTCGACTGTATAGTCCCATACCTATACAGTCTTTGGATCCCTCTCATTCTGATATGTATTCAGTTCGTTCATGTGTCCCTCCCACTGGAAGCCTGCCAGGAGCCGCTCCTTGTCCGTGCCTATGCACCGGCGATCACTCCCCGCCCTCAACAGTGACCGGGATATCACATCCCCCGCTGGAAGCCTGCCAAGAGCCGCTCCTTGTCCGTGCCAATGCACCGGCGATCACTCCCCGCCCTCAACAGCGCCGGGATGTCACACGCCCACCAGCTTCCGCCTGGTTCGTCCCCGAACCATACCGTACTAGGAGAGGCTAGGCTCTGATACCACTGTAACGCCCCGGCCGCTTTTCAGGAATGGACGACTCGCCCCACAGACCAACACGAGACCTTTCCAATGTGCTTTTGTCCTCACTCACACACTTCCCGAGAACTTCCCAGGAGGTCACCCATCCCAGAATTACTCCAAGTTAAGCACGCTTAACTTTGGAGTTCTTAAGTGATAGGCCACCGAAAAGGCTAATGCATTTGTTGATATAGGTAGTACGAATTCATTTCTTTAAGCTATCCTCGACTGTATAGTCCCATACCTATACAGTCTTTGGATCCCTCTCATTCTGATATGTATTCAGTTCGTTCATGTGTCCCTCCCACTGGAAGCCTGCCAGGAGCCGCTCCTTGTCCGTGCCTATGCACCGGCGATCACTCCCCGCCCTCAACAGTGACCGGGATATCACATCCCCCGCTGGAAGCCTGCCAAGAGCCGCTCCTTGTCCGTGCCAATGCACCGGCGATCACTCCCCGCCCTCAACAGCGCCGGGATGTCACAAAAAGGATAAGGGAAAATACATTAAAAACTAAGGAAAAATAAAATAAAATATTTATAATTTTTTAATAATATTAATATCTTCTAAATTAAATGGATCAAATAAGACTTGATCTGATCCCTTACGCGATTCTCTTAGTAAATAAACCTGAAAAAATAAAAGAATATAATTATTAATAATATATAATTTGTTAATTATTTTTTTCTGAATCTTTTACTATCGATCTTTACTATAAATAATTGGAAAAGAGAATTAATCATCTTCTATTGATAATTGATAGCAGAAGCGAGAGAATCTAATTAAGAATAATATTTGTAAAAATAATAACATATAATTGATATCAAAGATGACTGAATCCATTTAAGAATGCTATTTGTAAAAATAATAATATACACGTTATCAAACGACTAAAAAACTCACAAAGACTTCATAAATCCACACGAATGCATGGACGCACGTATGCACGCACGAAAATTATTATGTACTATTATTGTATGGAATCCAAATCAACATTAAAATTATTTATAAATATTGTATAAAACTTTTAAAAAGAAAAGAAGTCTCGCCACTACTTCTTCTTCTATCAACAAATTATGTTATTTTATGTTTATTACGAAATTTAGTTATTTTTGGTAAACATATTAAACTTGTCAATTATTCTTGGTATACTTTTAAACTTACATTGAATAATAAGGAAGAAAGATTAATGATTATTTCATATTCCATTGATATAAATAGTATCAAGACTAATTAATAAGAGTATGTGTTGAAAAAAATAATCAATGCACATTGTGAATTGAAATAAGTCATATAAAATTCACAAGAAAAATTCTAAAACACGTCTCATAAAAAGGATAAGAGAAAATACAATAAAAACTTAGGAACAATAAAATATATTTTTATATTTTTTATTAAAATAAATATATTTTAAATTAAATGCATCAAATAAGAGTTTATGTGATTCCTTACGGGATTCTGTTACTAAATAAACCTTAAAAAATAAAATAATATAATTATTAATAATATATGATTTGTTAATTATTTTTGTCAAATTGTTTTACTATCGTTCTTTACTATCAATAAATGGAAAGTAGAATTCATCATCTTCTATTGATAATTGATAGCAAAAGCGAAAGAATCTAATTAAGAATAATATTTATAAAAATAATAACATATAATTAATATCAAAGATGACTGAATCCATTTAAGGATGCTATTTGTAAAATTTATAATATTCACATTATAAAACGACTAAAAAACTCACAAAGACTTCATAAATGCACACGCATGCATGGACGCACGTACGCACGCACGAAAATTATTATGTACTATTATTGTATGGAATCCAAAACTACATTAAAAGTATATATAAATTTTGTATAGAACTTTTAAAAAGAAAAGACGTCTCGCCACTACTTCTTTTTCTATCAACATATTATGTTATTTTATGTTTGTTAAGAAATTTTGTTATTTTAGGTAAACATATTAAACTTGTCAATTATTCTTTGTATACTTTTAAAATTACAATGAATAATAAGGAACAAAGATCAATTATTATTTCATATTCCACTGATATAAATAGTTTCAAGATTTGTTAATAAGAGTATGTGTTAAAAAAATAATTAATGCACATTGTAAATTGAAAGAAGTCATTTAAAATTATCAAGAAAAATTCTCAACCACGTCTCATAAAAAGGATAAGGGAAATTACATTAAAAACTAAGGAAAAATAAAATAAAATATTTATATTTTTTAAGAATATTAATATCTTTTAAATTAAATGGATCAAATAAGACTTGATCTGATCCCTTACGCGATTCTCTTAGTAAATAAACCTTAAAAAATAAAAGAATATAATTATTAATAATATATAATTTGTTAATTATTTTTGTCTGATTCTTTTACTATCGATCTTTACTATAAATAATTGGAAAAGGGAATTAATCATCTTCTATTGATAATTGATAGCAGAAGCGAGAGAATCTAATTAAGAATAATATTTGTAAAAATAATAACATATAATTGATATCAAAGATGACTGAATCCATTTAAGAATGTTATTTGTAAAAATAATAATATTCACGTTATCAAACGACTAAAAAACTCACAAAGACTTCATAAATCCACACGAATGCATGGACGCACGTACGCACGCATGAAAATTATTATGTACTATTATTGTATGGAATCCAAAACAACATTTAAAGTATTTAGAAATATTGTATAAAACTTTTAAAAAGAAAAGAAGTCTCGCCACTACTTCTTTTTCTATCAACAAATTATGTTATTTTATGTTTAGTAAGAAATTTAGTTATTTTTGGTAAACATATTAAACTTGTCAATTATTCTTGGTATACTTTTAAACTTACATTGAATAATAAGGAAGAAAGATTAATGATTATTTCATATTCCATTGATATAAATAGTATCAAGACTAATTAATAAGGGTATGTGTTGAAAAAAATAATCAATGCACATTGTGAATTGAAATAAGTCATATAAAATTCACAAGAAAAATTCTAAAACACGTCTCATAAAAAGGAAAAGAGAAAATACATTAAAAATTAAGAAAAATATAATATAATATTTATATTTTTTAATAATATTAATATCTTTTAAATAAAATAGATCAAATAAGACTTGATGTGATCCCTTACGCGATTCTCTTACTAAATAAACCTTAAAAAATAAAAGAATATAATTATTAATAATATATAATTTGTTATTTATTTTTGTCTGATTCTTTTACTATCGATCTTTACTATCAATAAATGGAAAAGCGAATTAATCATCTTCTATTGATAATTGATAGCTGAATGAGAGAATCTAATTAAGAATAATATTTGTAAAAATAATAACATATAATTGATATCAAAGATGACTGAATTCATTTAAGAATGCTATTTGTAAAAATAATAATATTCACGTTATCAAATGACTAAAAAACTCACAAAGACTTCATAAATCCACACGAATGCATGGACGCATGTACGTACGCACGAAAATTATTATGTACTATTATTGTAAGGAATCTAAAACAACATTAAAAGTATTTATCAATATTGTAAAGAACTTTTAAAAAGAAAAGAAGTCTCGTCACTACTTCTTTTTCTATTAACATATTATGTTATTTTATGTTTATTAATAAATTTAGTTATTTTTGGTAAACATATTAAACTTGTCAATTATTCTTGATATACTTTTAAAATTACATTGAATAATAAGGAAGAAAGATCAATGATTATTTCATATTCCACTGATATAAATAGTATCAAGACTAATTAATAAGAGTATATGTTGAAAAAAATAATCAATGCACATTGTGAATTGAAATGGGTCATAAAATTCACAATAAAAATTCTAAAACACGTCTCATAAAAAGGATAAGAGAAAATACATTAAAAATTAAGGAAAAATAAAATATAATATTTATATTTTTTAATAGTATTAATATCTTTTAAACAAAATAGGTCAAATAAGACTTGATGTGATCCCTTACGCGATTCTCTTACTAAATAAACCTTAAAAAATAAAAGAATATAATTATTAATAATATATAATTTGTTAATTATTTTTGTCTGATTCTTTTACTATCGATCTTTACTATCAATAAATGGAAAAGCGAATTAATCATCTTCTATTGATAATTGATAGCAGAATAAGAGAATCTAATTAAGAATAATATTTGTAAAAATAATAACATATAATTGATATCAAAGATGAATGAATTCATTTAAGAATGCTATTTGTAAAAATAATAATATTCACATTATCATACGACTAAAAAACTCACAAAGACTTCATAAATCCACAAGAATGCATGGACGCACGTACACACGCACGAAAATTATTATGTACTATTATTGTATGGAATCCAAAACAACATTAAAAGTATTTATCAATATTGTAAAGAACTTTTAAAAAGAAAAGAAGTCTCGCCACTACTTCCTTTTCTATCAACAAATTATGTTATTTTATGTTTATTAAGAAATTTAGTTATTTTTGGTAAACATATTAAACTTGTCAATTATTCTTGGTATACTTTCAAACTTACATTGAATAATAACGAAGAAAGATTAATGATTATTTCATATTCCATTGATATAAATAGTATCAAGACTAACTAATAAGAGTATGTGTTGAAAAAAATAATCAATGCACATTGTGAATTGAAATAAGTCATATAAAATTCACAAGAAAAATTCTAAAACACGTCTCATAAAAAGGATAAGAGAAAACACATTAAAAATTAAGGAAAAATATAATATAATATTTATATTTTTTAATAATATTAATATCTTTTAAATAAAATAGATCAAATAAGACTTGATGTGATCCATTACGCGATTCTCTTACTAAATAAACCTTAAAAAATAAAAGAATATAATTACTAATAATATATAATTTGTTAATTATTTTTGTCTCATTCTTTTACTATCGATCTTTACTATCAATAAATGGAAAAGCGAATTAATCATCTTCTATTGATAATTGATAGCAGAATGAGAGAATCTAATTAAGAATAATATTTGTAAAAATAATAACATATAATTGATATCAAAGATGACTGAATTCATTTAAGAATGCTATTTGTAAAAATAATATTCACGTTATCAAACGACTAAAAAACTCACAAAGACTTCATAAATCCACACGAATGCATGGACGCACGTACGTACGCACGAAAATAATTATGTACTATTATTGTATAGAATCCAAAACAACATTAAAAGTATTTATCAATATTGTAAAGAACTTTTAAAAAGAAAAGAAGTCTCGTCACTACTTCTTTTTCTATTAACATATTATGTTATTTTATGTTTATTAAGAAATTTAGTTATTTTTGGTAAACATATTAAACTTGTCAATTATTCTTGATATACTTTTAAAATTACATTGAATAATAAGGAAGAAAGATCAATGATTATTTCATATTCCACTGATATAAATAGTATCAAGACTAATTAATAAGAGTATATGTTGAAAAAAATAATCAATGTACATTGTGAATTGAAATGGGTCATATAAAATTCACAAGAAAAATTCTAAAAGTCATCTCATAAAAAGGATAAGAGAAAATACATTAAAAATTAAGGAAAAATAAAATATAATATTTATATTTTTAATAATATTAATATCTTTTAAATTAAATAGATCAAATAAGACTTGATGTGATCCCTTACGTGATTCTCTTACTAAATAAACCTTAAAAAATAAAAGAATATAATTATTAATAATATATAATTTGTTAATTATTTTTGTCAGATTTTTGTACTATCGATCTTTACTATCAATATATGGAAAAGGGAATTAATCATCTTCTATTGATAATTGATAGCAAAAGCGAGAGAATCTAATTAAGAATAATATTTATAAAAATAATAACATATAATTGATATAAAAAATGACTGAATCCATTTAAGAATGCTCTTTGTAAAAATAATAATATTCACTATATAAAACGACTAAAAAACTCACAAAGACTTCATAAATACACACGCATACACCTTACGGGATTCTATTACTAAATAAACCTTAAAAAATAAAATAATATAATTATTAATAATATATAATTTGTTAATTATTTTTGTCAGATTGTTTTACTATCGATCTTTACTATCAATAAATGGAAAAGAGAATTCATCATCTTCTATTGATAATTGATAGCAAAAGCGAGAGAATCTCATTAAGAATAATATTTATAAAAATAGTAACATATAATTAATATCAAAGATGACTGAATCCATTTAAGAATGCTATTTGTAAAATTAATAATATTCACATTATAAAACGACTAAAAAACTCACAAAGACATCATAAATGCACAAGCATGCATGGACGCACGTACGCACGCACGAAAATTATTATGTACTATTAGTGTATGGAATCCAAAACTACATTAAAAGTATATATAAATTTTGTATAGAACTTTTAAAAAGAAAAGACGCCTCGCCACTACTTCTTTTTCTATCAACATATTATGTTATTTTATGTTTATTAAGAAATTTTGTTATTTTAGGTAAACATATTAAACTTGTCAATTATTCTTTGTATACTTTTAAAATTACAATGAATAATAAGGAACAAAGATCAATGATTATTTCATATTCCACTGATATAAATAGTTTCAAGATTAGTTAATAAGAGTATGTGTTGAAAAAAATAATTAATGCACATTGTAAATTGAAAGAAGTCATTTAAAATTAACAAGAAAAATTCTCAACCACGTCTCATAAAAAGGATAAGGGAAAATACATTAAAAACTAAGGAAAAATAAAATAAAATATTTATAATTTTTTAATAATATTAATATCTTTTAAATAAAATAGATCAAATAAGACTTGATGTGATCCCTTACGCGATTCTCTTACTAAATAAACCTTAAAAAATAAAAGAATATAATTATTAATAATATATAATTTGTTATTTATTTTTGTCTGATTCTTTTACTATCGATCTTTACTATCAATAAATGGAAAAGCAAATTAATCATCTTCTATTGATAATTGATAGCTAAATGAGAGAATCTAATTAAGAATAATATTTGTAAAAATAATAACATATAATTGATATCAAAGATGACTGAATCCATTTAAGAATGCTATTTGTAAAAATAATAATATTCACGTTATCAAACGACTAAAAAACTCACAAAGACTTTATAAATCCACACGAATGCATGGACGCACATACGCACGCATGAAAATTATTATGTACTATTATTGTATGGAATCCAAAACAACATTAAAAGTATTTATAAATATTGTATAAAACTTTTAAAAAGAAAAGAAGTCTCGCCACTACTTCCTTTTCTATCAACAAATTATGTTATTTTATGTTTATTAAGAAATTTAGTTATTTTTGGTAAACATATTAAACTTGTCAATTATTCTTGGTATACTTTCAAACTTACATTGAATAATAACGAAGAAAGATTAATGATTATTTCATATTCCATTGATATAAATAGTATCAAGACTAACTAATAAGAGTATGTGTTGAAAAAAATAATCAATGCACATTGTGAATTGAAATAAGTCATATAAAATTCACAAGAAAAATTCTAAAACACGTCTCATAAAAAGGATAAGAGAAAACACATTAAAAATTAAGGAAAAATATAATATAATATTTATATTTTTAATAATATTAATATCTTTTAAATAAAATAGATCAAATAAGACTTGATGTGATCCATTACGCGATTCTCTTACTAAATAAACCTTAAAAAATAAAAGAATATAATTACTAATAATATATAATTTGTTAATTATTTTTGTCTCATTCTTTTACTATCGATCTTTACTATCAATAAATGGAAAAGCGAATTAATCATCTTCTATTGATAATTGATAGCAGAATGAGAGAATCTAATTAAGAATAATATTTGTAAAAATAATAACATATAATTGATATCAAAGATGACTGAATTCATTTAAGAATGCTATTTGTAAAAATAATATTCACGTTATCAAATGACTAAAAAACTCACAAAGACTTCATAAATCCACACGAATGCATGGACGCACGTACGTACGCACGAAAATAATTATGTACTATTATTGTATAGAATCCAAAACAACATTAAAAGTATTTATCAATATTGTAAAGAACTTTTAAAAAGAAAAGAAGTCTCGTCACTACTTCTTTTTCTATTAACATATTATGTTATTTTATGTTTATTAAGAAACTTAGTTATTTTTGGTAAACATATTAAACTTGTCAATTATTCTTGATATACTTTTAAAATTACATTGAATAATAAGGAAGAAAGATCAATGATTATTTCATATTCCACTGATATAAATAGTATCAAGACTAATTAATAAGAGTATATGTTGAAAAAAATAATCAATGTACATTGTGAATTGAAATGGGTCATATAAAATTCACAAGAAAAATTCTAAAAGTCATCTCATAAAAAGGATAAGAGAAAATACATTAAAAATTAAGGAAAAATAAAATATAATATTTATATTTTTAATAATATTAATATCTTTTAAATTAAATAGATCAAATAAGACTTGATGTGATCCCTTACGTGATTCTCTTACTAAATAAACCTTAAAAAATAAAAGAATATAATTATTAATAATATATAATTTGTTAATTATTTTTGTCAGATTTTTGTACTATCGATCTTTACTATCAATATATGGAAAAGGGAATTAATCATCTTCTATTGATAATTGATAGCAAAAGCGAGAGAATCTAATTAAGAATAATATTTATAAAAATAATAACATATAATTGATATAAAAAATGACTGAATCCATTTAAGAATGCTCTTTGTAAAAATAATAATATTCACTATATAAAATGACTAAAAAACTCACAAAGACTTCATAAATACACACGCATACACCTTACGGGATTCTCTTACTAAATAAACCTTAAAAAATAAAATAATATAATTATTAATAATATATAATTTGTTAATTATTTTTGTCAGATTGTTTTACTATCGATCTTTACTATCAATAAATGGAAAAGAGAATTCATCATCTTCTATTGATAATTGATAGCAAAAGCGAGAGAATCTCATTAAGAATAATATTTATAAAAATAGTAACATATAATTAATATCAAAGATGACTGAATCCATTTAAGAATGCTATTTGTAAAATTAATAATATTCACATTATAAAACGACTAAAAAACTCACAAAGACTTCATAAATGCACAAGCATGCATGGACGCACGTACGCACGCACGAAAATTATTATGTACTATTAGTGTATGGAATCCAAAACTACATTAAAAGTATATATAAATTTTGTATAGAACTTTTAAAAAGAAAAGACGCCTCGCCACTACTTCTTTTTCTATCAACATATTATGTTATTTTATGTTTATTAAGAAATTTTGTTATTTTAGGTAAACATATTAAACTTGTCAATTATTCTTTGTATACTTTTAAAATTACAATGAATAATAAGGAACGAAGATCAATGATTATTTCATATTCCACTGATATAAATAGTTTCAAGATTAGTTAATAAGAGGATGTGTTGAAAAAAATAATTAATGCACATTGTAAATTGAAAGAAGTCATTTAAAATTAACAAGAAAAATTCTCAACCACGTCTCATAAAAAGGATAAGGGAAAATACATTAAAAACTAAGGAAAAATAAAATAAAATATTTATAATTTTTTAATAATATTAATATCTTCTAAATTAAATGGATCAAATAAGACTTGATCTGATCCCTTACGCGATTCTCTTAGTAAATAAACCTGAAAAAATAAAAGAATATAATTATTAATAATATATAATTTGTTAATTATTTTTTTCTGAATCTTTTACTATCGATCTTTACTATAAATAATTGGAAAAGAGAATTAATCATCTTCTATTGATAATTGATAGCAGAAGCGAGAGAATCTAATTAAGAATAATATTTGTAAAAATAATAACATATAATTGATATCAAAGATGACTGAATCCATTTAAGAATGCTATTTGTAAAAATAATAATATACACGTTATCAAACGACTAAAAAACTCACAAAGACTTCATAAATCCACACGAATGCATGGACGCACGTATGCACGCACGAAAATTATTATGTACTATTATTGTATGGAATCCAAATCAACATTAAAATTATTTATAAATATTGTATAAAACTTTTAAAAAGAAAAGAAGTCTCGCCACTACTTCTTCTTCTATCAACAAATTATGTTATTTTATGTTTATTACGAAATTTAGTTATTTTTGGTAAACATATTAAACTTGTCAATTATTCTTGGTATACTTTTAAACTTACATTGAATAATAAGGAAGAAAGATTAATGATTATTTCATATTCCATTGATATAAATAGTATCAAGACTAATTAATAAGAGTATGTGTTGAAAAAAATAATCAATGCACATTGTGAATTGAAATAAGTCATATAAAATTCACAAGAAAAATTCTAAAACACGTCTCATAAAAAGGATAAGAGAAAATACAATAAAAACTTAGGAACAATAAAATATATTTTTATATTTTTTATTAAAATGAATATATTTTAAATTAAATGCATCAAATAAGAGTTTATGTGATTCCTTACGGGATTCTGTTACTAAATAAACCTTAAAAAATAAAATAATATAATTATTAATAATATATGATTTGTTAATTATTTTTGTCAAATTGTTTTACTATCGTTCTTTACTATCAATAAATGGAAAGTAGAATTCATCATCTTCTATTGATAATTGATAGCAAAAGCGAAAGAATCTAATTAAGAATAATATTTATAAAAATAATAACATATAATTAATATCAAAGATGACTAAATCCATTTAAGGATGCTATTTGTAAAATTAATAATATTCACATTATAAAACGACTAAAAAACTCACAAAGACTTCATAAATGCACACGCATGCATGGACGCACGTACGCACGCACGAAAATTATTATGTACTATTATTGTATGGAATCCAAAACTACATTAAAAGTATATATAAATTTTGTATAGAACTTTTAAAAAGAAAAGACGTCTCGCCACTACTTCTTTTTCTATCAACATATTATGTTATTTTATGTTTGTTAAGAAATTTTGTTATTTTAGGTAAACATATTAAACTTGTCAATTATTCTTTGTATACTTTTAAAATTACAATGAATAATAAGGAACAAAGATCAATTATTATTTCATATTCCACTGATATAAATAGTTTCAAGATTTGTTAATAAGAGTATGTGTTAAAAAAATAATTAATGCACATTGTAAATTGAAAGAAGTCATTTAAAATTATCAAGAAAAATTCTCAACCACGTCTCATAAAAAGGATAAGGGAAATTACATTAAAAACTAAGGAAAAATAAAATAAAATATTTATATTTTTTAATAATATTAATATCTTTTAAATTAAATGGATCAAATAAGACTTGATCTGATCCCTTACGCGATTCTCTTAGTAAATAAACCTTAAAAAATAAAAGAATATAATTATTAATAATATATAATTTGTTAATTATTTTTGTCTGATTCTTTTACTATCGATCTTTACTATAAATAATTGGAAAAGGGAATTAATCATCTTCTATTGATAATTGATAGCAGAAGCGAGAGAATCTAATTAAGAATAATATTTGTAAAAATAATAACATATAATTGATATCAAAGATGACTGAATCCATTTAAGAATGTTATTTGTAAAAATAATAATATTCACGTTATCAAACGACTAAAAAACTCACAAAGACTTCATAAATCCACACGAATGCATGGACGCACGTACGCACGCATGAAAATTATTATGTACTATTATTGTATGGAATCCAAAACAACATTTAAAGTATTTATAAATATTGTATAAAACTTTTAAAAAGAAAAGGAGTCTCGCCACTACTTCTTTTTCTATCAACAAATTATGTTATTTTATGTTTACTAAGAAATTTAGTTATTTTTGGTAAACATATTAAACTTGTCAATTATTCTTGGTATACTTTTAAACTTACATTGAATAATAAGGAAGAAAGATTAATGATTATTTCATATTCCATTGATATAAATAGTATCAAGACTAATTAATAAGGGTATGTGTTGAAAAAAATAATCAATGCACATTGTGAATTGAAATAAGTCATATAAAATTCACAAGAAAAATTCTAAAACACGTCTCATAAAAAGGAAAAGAGAAAATACATTAAAAATTAAGAAAAATATAATATAATATTTATATTTTTTAATAATATTAATATCTTTTAAATAAAATAGATCAAATAAGACTTGATGTGATCCCTTACGCGATTCTCTTACTAAATAAACCTTAAAAAATAAAAGAATATAATTATTAATAATATATAATTTGTTATTTATTTTTGTCTGATTCTTTTACTATCGATCTTTACTATCAATAAATGGAAAAGCGAATTAATCATCTTCTATTGATAATTGATAGCTGAATGAGAGAATCTAATTAAGAATAATATTTGTAAAAATAATAACATATAATTGATATCAAAGATGACTGAATTCATTTAAGAATGCTATTTGTAAAAATAATAATATTCACGTTATCAAATGACTAAAAAACTCACAAAGACTTCATAAATCCACACGAATGCATGGACGCATGTACGTACGCACGAAAATTATTATGTACTATTATTGTATGGAATCTAAAACAACATTAAAAGTATTTATCAATATTGTAAAGAACTTTTAAAAAGAAAAGAAGTCTCGTCACTACTTCTTTTTCTATTAACATATTATGTTATTTTATGTTTATTAATAAATTTAGTTATTTTTGGTAAACATATTAAACTTGTCAATTATTCTTGATATACTTTTAAAATTACATTGAATAATAAGGAAGAAAGATCAATGATTATTTCATATTCCACTGATATAAATAGTATCAAGACTAATTAATAAGAGTATATGTTGAAAAAAATAATCAATGCACATTGTGAATTGAAATGGGTCATAAAATTCACAAGAAAAATTCTTAAACACGTCTCATAAAAAGGATAAGAGAAAATACATTAAAAATTAAGGAAAAATAAAATATAATATTTATATTTTTTAATAGTATTAATATCTTTTAAACAAAATAGGTCAAATAAGACTTGATGTGATCCCTTACGCGATTCTCTTCCTAAATAAACCTTAAAAAATAAAAGAATATAATTATTAATAATATATAATTTGTTAATTATTTTTGTCTGATTCTTTTACTATCGATCTTTACTATCAATAAATGGAAAAGCGAATTAATCATCTTCTATTGATAATTGATAGCAGAATAAGAGAATCTAATTAAGAATAATATTTGTAAAAATAATAACATATAATTGATATCAAAGATGAATGAATTCATTTAAGAATGCTATTTGTAAAAATAATAATATTCACATTATCATACGACTAAAAAACTCACAAAGACTTCATAAATCCACAAGAATGCATGGACGCACGTACACACGCACGAAAATTATTATGTACTATTATTGTATGGAATCCAAAACAACATTAAAAGTATTTATCAATATTGTAAAGAACCTTTAAAAAGAATAGAAGTCTCGTCACTACTTCTTTTTCTATTAACATATTATGTTATTTTATGTTTATTAAGAAATTTAGTTATTTTTGGTAAACATATTAAACTTGTCAATTATTCTTGATATACTTTTAAAATTACATTGAATAATAAGGAAGAAAGATCAATGATTATTTCATATTCCACTGATATAAATAGTATCAAGACTAATTAATAAGAGTATATGTTAAAAAAATAATCAATGCACATTGTGAATTGAAATGGGTCATATAAAATTCACAAGAAAAATTCTAAAACACGTCTCATAAAAAGGATAACAGAAAATACATTAAAAATTAAGGAAAAATAAAATATAATATTTATATTTTTTAATAATATTAATATCTTTTAAATAAAATAGATCAAATAAGACTTGATGTGATCCCTTACGTGATTCTCTTACTAAATAAACCTTAAAAAATAAAAGAATATAATTATTAATAATATATAATTAGTTAATTATTTTTGTCTGATTCTTTTACTATCGATCTTTACTATCAATAAATGGAAAAGCGAGTTAATCATCTTCTATTGATAATTGATAGCAGAATGAGAGAATCTAATTAAGAATAATATTTGTAAAAATAATAACATATAATTGATATCAAAGATGACTGAATTCATTTAAGAATGCTATTTGTAAAAATAATAATATTCACGTTATCAAACGACTAAAAAACTCACAAAGACTTCATAAATCCACACGAATGCATGGACGCATGTACGCACGCACGAAAATTATTATGTACTATTATTGTATGGAATCCAAAACAACATTAAAAGTATTTATCAATATTGTAAAGAACTTTTAAAAAGAAAAGAAGTCTCCTCACTACTTCTTTTTCTATTAACATATTATGTTATTTTATGTTTATTAAGAAATTTAGTTATTTTAGGTAAATATATTAAACTTGTCAATTATTCTTTGTATAATTTCTAAAATTACATTGAATAATATGAAAGAAAGATCGATGATTATTTCATATTCCACTGATATAAATAGTATCAAGCTTAATTAATAAGAGTATGTGTTGAAAAAATAATCAATGCACATTGTAAATTGAAAGAAGTCATATAAAATTAACAAGAAAAGTTCTAAAACTCGTCTCATAAAAAGAATAAGAGAAAATACATTAAAAATTAAGGAAAAATAAAATAAAATATTTATATTTTTTAATAATATTAATATCTTTTAAATTAAATAGATCAAATAAGACTTGATGTGATCCCTTACGTGATTCTCTTACTAAATAAACCTTAAAAGGAAAAATAATATAATTATTAATAATATATAATTTGTTAATTATTTTTGTCAGATTTTTGTATTATCGATCTTTACTATCAATAAATGGAAAACGGAATTAATCATCTTCTATTGATAATTGATAGCAAAAGTGAGAGAATCTAATTAAGAATAATATTTATAAAAATAATAACATATAATTGATATCAAAGATGACTGAATCCATTTAAGAATGCTCTTTGAAAAATAATAATATTCACTATATAAAATGACTAAAAAACTCACAAAGAGTTCATAAATGCACACGCATGCATGGACGCACGTACGCACACACGAAAATTATTATGTACTATTATTGTATGGAATCCAAAACTACATTAAAATTATTTATAAATTTTGTATAGAACTTTTAAAAAGAAAAGACGTCTCCCCACTACTTCTTTTTCTATCAACATGTTATGTTATTTTATGTTTGTTAAGAAATTTTGTTATTTTAGGTAAACATATTAAACTTGTCAATTATTCTTTGTATACTTTTAAAATTACAATGAATAATAAGGAACAAAGATCAATGATTATTTCATATTCCACTGATATAAATAGTTTCAAGATTAGTTAATAAGAGTATGTGTTGAAAAAATAATTAATGCACATTGTAAATTGAAAGAAGTCATTTAAAATTAACAAGAAAAATTCTCAACCACGTCTCATAAAAAGGATAAGGGAAAATACATTAAAAACTAAGGAAAAATAAAATAAAATATTTATATTTTTTAATAATATTAATATCTTTTAAATTAAATGGATCAAATAAGACTTGATGGGATCCCTTACGCGATTCTCTTAGTAAATAAACCTTAAAAAATAAAAGAATATAATTATTAATAATATATAATTTGTTAATTATTTTTGTCTGATTCTTTTACTATCGATCTTTACTATAAATAATTGGAAAAGGGAATTAATCATCTTCTATTGATAATTGATAGCAGAAGTGAGAGAATCTAATTAAGAATAATATTTGTAAAAATAATAACATATAATTGATATCAAAGATGACTGAATCCATTTAAGAATGCTATTTGTAAAAATAATAATATTCACATTATCAAACGACTAAAAAACTCACAAAGACTTCATAAATCCACACGAATGCATGGACGCACGTACGCACGCACGAAAATTATTATGTACTATTATTGTATGGAATCCAAAACAACATTAAAAGTATTTATAAATATTGTATAAAACTTTTAAAAGGAAAAGAAGTCTCGCCACTACTTCTTTTTCTATCAACAAATTATGTTATTTTATGTTTATTAAGAAATTTAGTTATTTTTGGTAAACATATTAAACTTGTCAATTATTCTTGATATACTTTTAAAATTACATTGAATAATAAGGAAGAAAGATCAATGATTATTTCATATTCCACTGATATAAATAGTATCAAGACTAATTAATAAGAGTATATGTTGAAAAAAATAATCAATGTACATTGTGAATTGAAATGGGTCATATAAAATTCACAAGAAAAATTCTAAAAGTCATCTCATAAAAAGGATAAGAGAAAATACATTAAAAATTAAGGAAAAATAAAATATAATATTTATATTTTTAATAATATTAATATCTTTTAAATTAAATAGATCAAATAAGACTTGATGTGATCCCTTACGTGATTCTCTTACTAAATAAACCTTAAAAAATAAAAGAATATAATTATTAATAATATATAATTTGTTAATTATTTTTGTCAGATTTTGGTACTATCGATCTTTACTATCAATATATGGAAAAGGGAATTAATCATCTTCTATTGATAATTGATAGCAAAAGCGAGAGAATCTAATTAAGAATAATATTTATAAAAATAATAACATATAATTGATATAAAAAATGACTGAATCCATTTAAGAATGCTCTTTGTAAAAATAATAATATTCACTATATAAAATGACTAAAAAACTCACAAAGACTTCATAAATACACACGCATACACCTTACGGGATTCTCTTACTAAATAAACCTTAAAAAATAAAATAATATAATTATTAATAATATATAATTTGTTAATTATTTTTGTCAGATTGTTTTACTATCGATCTTTACTATCAATAAATGGAAAAGAGAATTCATCATCTTCTATTGATAATTGATAGCAAAAGCGAGAGAATCTCATTAAGAATAATATTTATAAAAATAGTAACATATAATTAATATCAAAGATGACTGAATCCATTTAAGAATGCTATTTGTAAAATTAATAATATTCACATTATAAAACGACTAAAAAACTCACAAAGACTTCATAAATGCACAAGCATGCATGGACGCACGTACGCACGCACGAAAATTATTATGTACTATTAGTGTATGGAATCCAAAACTACATTAAAAGTATATATAAATTTTGTATAGAACTTTTAAAAAGAAAAGACGCCTCGCCACTACTTCTTTTTCTATCAACATATTATGTTATTTTATGTTTATTAAGAAATTTTGTTATTTTAGGTAAACATATTAAACTTGTCAATTATTCTTTGTATACTTTTAAAATTACAATGAATAATAAGGAACGAAGATCAATGATTATTTCATATTCCACTGATATAAATAGTTTCAAGATTAGTTAATAAGAGTATGTGTTGAAAAAAATAATTAATGCACATTGTAAATTGAAAGAAGTCATTTAAAATTAACAAGAAAAATTCTCAACCACGTCTCATAAAAAGGATAAGGGAAAATACATTAAAAACTAAGGAAAAATAAAATAAAATATTTATAATTTTTTAATAATATTAATATCTTCTAAATTAAATGGATCAAATAAGACTTGATCTGATCCCTTACGCGATTCTCTTAGTAAATAAACCTGAAAAAATAAAAGAATATAATTATTAATAATATATAATTTGTTAATTATTTTTTTCTGAATCTTTTACTATCGATCTTTACTATAAATAATTGGAAAAGAGAATTAATCATCTTCTATTGATAATTGATAGCAGAAGCGAGAGAATCTAATTAAGAATAATATTTGTAAAAATAATAACATATAATTGATATCAAAGATGACTGAATCCATTTAAGAATGCTATTTGTAAAAATAATAATATACACGTTATCAAACGACTAAAAAACTCACAAAGACTTCATAAATCCACACGAATGCATGGACGCACGTATGCACGCACGAAAATTATTATGTACTATTATTGTATGGAATCCAAATCAACATTAAAATTATTTATAAATATTGTATAAAACTTTTAAAAAGAAAAGAAGTCTCGCCACTACTTCTTCTTCTATCAACAAATTATGTTATTTTATGTTTATTACGAAATTTAGTTATTTTTGGTAAACATATTAAACTTGTCAATTATTCTTGGTATACTTTTAAACTTACATTGAATAATAAGGAAGAAAGATTAATGATTATTTCATATTCCATTGATATAAATAGTATCAAGACTAATTAATAAGAGTATGTGTTGAAAAAAATAATCAATGCACATTGTGAATTGAAATAAGTCATATAAAATTCACAAGAAAAATTCTAAAACACGTCTCATAAAAAGGATAAGAGAAAATACAATAAAAACTTAGGAACAATAAAATATATTTTTATATTTTTTATTAAAATAAATATATTTTAAATTAAATGCATCAAATAAGAGTTTATGTGATTCCTTACGGGATTCTGTTACTAAATAAACCTTAAAAAATAAAATAATATAATTATTAATAATATATGATTTGTTAATTATTTTTGTCAAATTGTTTTACTATCGTTCTTTACTATCAATAAATGGAAAGTAGAATTCATCATCTTCTATTGATAATTGATAGCAAAAGCGAAAGAATCTAATTAAGAATAATATTTATAAAAATAATAACATATAATTAATATCAAAGATGACTAAATCCATTTAAGGATGCTATTTGTAAAATTAATAATATTCACATTATAAAACGACTAAAAAACTCACAAAGACTTCATAAATGCACACGCATGCATGGACGCACGTACGCAGGCACGAAAATTATTATGTACTATTATTGTATGGAATCCAAAACTACATTAAAAGTATATATAAATTTTGTATAGAACTTTTAAAAAGAAAAGACGTCTCGCCACTACTTCTTTTTCTATCAACATATTATGTTATTTTATGTTTGTTAAGAAATTTTGTTATTTTAGGTAAACATATTAAACTTGTCAATTATTCTTTGTATACTTTTAAATTACAATGAATAATAAGGAACAAAGATCAATTATTATTTCATATTCCACTGATATAAATAGTTTCAAGATTTGTTAATAAGAGTATGTGTTAAAAAAATAATTAATGCACATTGTAAATTGAAAGAAGTCATTTAAAATTATCAAGAAAAATTCTCAACCACGTCTCATAAAAAGGATAAGGGAAATTACATTAAAAACTAAGGAAAAATAAAATAAAATATTTATATTTTTTAATAATATTAATATCTTTTAAATTAAATGGATCAAATAAGACTTGATCTGATCCCTTACGCGATTCTCTTAGTAAATAAACCTTAAAAAATAAAAGAATATAATTATTAATAATATATAATTTGTTAATTATTTTTGTCTGATTCTTTTACTATCGATCTTTACTATAAATAATTGGAAAAGGGAATTAATCATCTTCTATTGATAATTGATAGCAGAAGCGAGAGAATCTAATTAAGAATAATATTTGTAAAAATAATAACATATAATTGATATCAAAGATGACTGAATCCATTTAAGAATGTTATTTGTAAAAATAATAATATTCACGTTATCAAACGACTAAAAAACTCACAAAGACTTCATAAATCCACACGAATGCATGGACGCACGTACGCACGCATGAAAATTATTATGTACTATTATTGTATGGAATCCAAAACAACATTTAAAGTATTTATAAATATTGTATAAAACTTTTAAAAAGAAAAGGAGTCTCGCCACTACTTCTTTTTCTATCAACAAATTATGTTATTTTATGTTTACTAAGAAATTTAGTTATTTTTGGTAAACATATTAAACTTGTCAATTATTCTTGGTATACTTTTAAACTTACATTGAATAATAAGGAAGAAAGATTAATGATTATTTCATATTCCATTGATATAAATAGTATCAAGACTAATTAATAAGGGTATGTGTTGAAAAAAATAATCAATGCACATTGTGAATTGAAATAAGTCATATAAAATTCACAAGAAAAATTCTAAAACACGTCTCATAAAAAGGAAAAGAGAAAATACATTAAAAATTAAGAAAAATATAATATAATATTTATATTTTTTAATAATATTAATATCTTTTAAATAAAATAGATCAAATAAGACTTGATGTGATCCCTTACGCGATTCTCTTACTAAATAAACCTTAAAAAATAAAAGAATATAATTATTAATAATATATAATTTGTTATTTATTTTTGTCTGATTCTTTTACTATCGATCTTTACTATCAATAAATGGAAAAGCGAATTAATCATCCTCTATTGATAATTGATAGCTGAATGAGAGAATCTAATTAAGAATAATATTTGTAAAAATAATAACATATAATTGATATCAAAGATGACTGAATTCATTTAAGAATGCTATTTGTAAAAATAATAATATTCACGTTATCAAATGACTAAAAAACTCACAAAGACTTCATAAATCCACACGAATGCATGGACGCATGTACGTACGCACAAAAATTATTATGTACTATTATTGTATGGAATCTAAAACAACATTAAAAGTATTTATCAATATTGTAAAGAACTTTTAAAAAGAAAAGAAGTCTCGTCACTACTTCTTTTTCTATTAACATATTATGTTATTTTATGTTTATTAATAAATTTAGTTATTTTTGGTAAACATATTAAACTTGTCAATTATTCTTGATATACTTTTAAAATTACATTGAATAATAAGGAAGAAAGATCAATGATTATTTCATATTCCACTGATATAAATAGTATCAAGACTAATTAATAAGAGTATATGTTGAAAAAAATAATCAATGCACATTGTGAATTGAAATAAGTCATATAAAATTCACAAGAAAAATTCTAAAACACGTCTCATAAAAAGGATAAGAGAAAATACATTAAAAATTAAGGAAAAATATAATATAATATTTATATTTTTTAATAATATTAATATCTTTTAAATAAAATAGATCAAATAAGACTTGATGTGATCCCTTATGCGATTCTCTTACTAAATAAACCTTAAAAAATAAAAGAATATAATTATTAAGAATATATAATTTGTTAATTATTTTTGTCAGATTTTTGTACTATCGATCTTTACTATCAATAAATGGAAAAGCGAGTTAATCATCTTCTATTGATAATTGATAGCAGAATAAGAGAATCTAATTAAGAATAATATTTGTAAAAATAATGACATCTAATTGATATCAAAGATGAATGAATTCATTTAAGAATGCTATTTGTAAAAATAATAATATTCACGTTATCAAACGACTAAAAAACTCACAAAGACTTCAAAAATCCACACGAATGCATGGACGCACGTACGCACGCACGAAAATTATTATGTACTATTATTGTATGGAATCCAAAACAACATTAAAAATATTTATCAATATTGTAAAGAACTTTTAAAAAGAAAAGAAGTCTCGTCACTACTTCTTTTTCTATTAACATATTATGTTATTTTATGTTTATTAAGAAATTTAGTTATTTTTGGTAAACATATTAGACTTGTCAATTATTCTTGATATACTTTTAAAATTACATTGAATAATAAGGAATAAAGATCAATGATTATTTCATATTCCACTGATATAAATAGTATCAAGACTAATTAATAAGAGTATATGTTGAAAAAAATAATCAATGCACATTGTGAATTGAAATGGGTCATATAAAATTCACAAGAAAAATTCTAAAACACGTCTCATAAAAAGCATAAGAGAAAATACATTAAAAATTAAGGAAAAATAAAATAAAATATTTATATTTTTTAATAGTATTAATATCTTTTAAACAAAATAGGTCAAATAAGACTTGATGTGATCCCTTACGCGATTCTCATACTAAATAAACCTTAAGAAATAAAAGAATATTAATAATATATAATTTGTTAATTATTTTTGTCTGATTCTTTTACTATCGATCTTTACTATCAATAAATGGAAAAGCGAATTAATCATCTTCTATTGATAATTGATAGCAGAATAAGAGAATCTAATTAAGAATAATATTTGTAAAAATAATAACATATAATTGATATCAAAGATGAATGAATTCATTTAAGAATGCTATTTGTAAAAATAATAATATTCACATTATCATACGACTAAAAAACTCACAAAGACTTCATAAATCCACAAGAATGCATGGACGCACGTACACACGCACGAAAATTATTATGTACTATTATTGTATGGAATCCAAAACAACATTAAAAGTATTTATCAATATTGTAAAGAACTTTTAAAAAGAATAGAAGTCTCGTCACTACTTCTTTTTCTATTAACATATTATGTTATTTTATGTTTATTAAGAAATTTAGTTATTTTTGGTAAACATATTAAACTTGTCAATTATTCTTGATATACTTTTAAAATTACATTGAATAATAAGGAAGAAAGATCAATGATTATTTCATATTCCACTGATATAAATAGTATCAAGACTAATTAATAAGAGTATATGTTAAAAAAATAATCAATGCACATTGTGAATTGAAATGGGTCATATAAAATTCACAAGAAAAATTCTAAAACACGTCTCATAAAAAGGATAACAGAAAATACATTAAAAATTAAGGAAAAATAAAATATAATATTTATATTTTTTAATAATATTAATATCTTTTAAATAAAATAGATCAAATAAGACTTGATGTGATCCCTTACGTGATTCTCTTACTAAATAAACCTTAAAAAATAAAAGAATATAATTATTAATAATATATAATTAGTTAATTATTTTTGTCTGATTCTTTTACTATCGATCTTTACTATCAATAAATGGAAAAGCGAGTTAATCATCTTCTATTGATAATTGATAGCAGAATGAGAGAATCTAATTAAGAATAATATTTGTAAAAATAATAACATATAATTGATATCAAAGATGACTGAATTCATTTAAGAATGCTATTTGTAAAAATAATAATATTCACGTTATCAAACGACTAAAAAACTCACAAAGACTTCATAAATCCACACGAATGCATGGACGCATGTACGCACGCACGAAAATTATTATGTACTATTATTGTATGGAATCCAAAACAACATTAAAAGTATTTATCAATATTGTAAAGAACTTTTAAAAAGAAAAGAAGTCTCCTCACTACTTCTTTTTCTATTAACATATTATGTTATTTTATGTTTATTAAGAAATTTAGTTATTTTAGGTAAATATATTAAACTTGTCAATTATTCTTTGTATAATTTCTAAAATTACATTGAATAATATGAAAGAAAGATCGATGATTATTTCATATTCCACTGATATAAATAGTATCAAGCTTAATTAATAAGAGTATGTGTTGAAAAAATAATCAATGCACATTGTAAATTGAAAGAAGTCATATAAAATTAACAAGAAAAGTTCTAAAACTCGTCTCATAAAAAGAATAAGAGAAAATACATTAAAAATTAAGGAAAAATAAAATAAAATATTTATATTTTTTAATAATATTAATATCTTTTAAATTAAATAGATCAAATAAGACTTGATGTGATCCCTTACGTGATTCTCTTACTAAATAAACCTTAAAAGGAAAAATAATATAATTATTAATAATATATAATTTGTTAATTATTTTTGTCAGATTTTTGTATTATCGATCTTTACTATCAATAAATGGAAAAGGGAATTAATCATCTTCTATTGATAATTGATAGCAAAAGTGAGAGAATCTAATTAAGAATAATATTTATAAAAATAATAACATATAATTGATATCAAAGATGACTGAATCCATTTAAGAATGCTCTTTGAAAAATAATAATATTCACTATATAAAATGACTAAAAAACTCACAAAGAGTTCATAAATGCACACGCATGCATGGACGCACGTACGCACACACGAAAATTATTATGTACTATTATTGTATGGAATCCAAAACTACATTAAAATTATTTATAAATTTTGTATAGAACTTTTAAAAAGAAAAGACGTCTCCCTACTACTTCTTTTTCTATCAACATGTTATGTTATTTTATGTTTGTTAAGAAATTTTGTTATTTTAGGTAAACATATTAAACTTGTCAATTATTCTTTGTATACTTTTAAAATTACAATGAATAATAAGGAACAAAGATCAATGATTATTTCATATTCCACTGATATAAATAGTTTCAAGATTAGTTAATAAGAGTATGTGTTGAAAAAATAATTAATGCACATTGTAAATTGAAAGAAGTCATTTAAAATTAACAAGAAAAATTCTCAACCACGTCTCATAAAAAGGATAAGGGAAAATACATTAAAAACTAAGGAAAAATAAAATAAAATATTTATATTTTTTAATAATATTAATATCTTTTAAATTAAATGGATCAAATAAGACTTGATGGGATCCCTTACGCGATTCTCTTAGTAAATAAACCTTAAAAAATAAAAGAATATAATTATTAATAATATATAATTTGTTAATTATTTTTGTCTGATTCTTTTACTATCGATCTTTACTATAAATAATTGGAAAAGGGAATTAATCATCTTCTACTGATAATTGATAGCAGAAGCGAGAGAATCTAATTAAGAATAATATTTGTAAAAATAATAACATATAATTGATATCAAAGATGACTGAATCCATTTAAGAATGTTATTTGTAAAAATAATAATATTCACATTATCAAACGACTAAAAAACTCACAAAGACTTCATAAATCCACACGAATGCATGGACGCACGTACGCACGCACGAAAATTATTATGTACTATTATTGTATGGAATCCAAAACAACATTAAAAGTATTTATAAATATTGTATAAAACTTTTAAAAAGAAAAGAAGTCTCGCCACTACTTCTTTTTCTATCAACAAATTATGTTATTTTATGTTTATTAAGAAATTTAGTTATTTTTGGTAAACATATTAAACTTGTCAATTATTCTTGGTATACTTTCAAACTTACATTGAATAATAACGAAGAAAGATTAATGATTATTTCATATTCCATTGATATAAATAGTATCAAGACTAATTAATAAGAGTATGTGTTGAAAAAAATAATCAATGCACATTGTGAATTGAAATAAGTCATATAAAATTCACATGAAAAATTCTAAAACACGTCTCATAAAAAGGATAAGAGAAAATACATTAAAAATTAAGGAAAAATATAATATAATATTTATATTTTTTAATAATATTAATATCTTTTAAATAAAATAGATCAAATAAGACTTGATGTGATCCCTTATGCGATTCTCTTACTAAATAAACCTTAAAAAATAAAAGAATATAATTATTAATAATATATAATTTGTTAATTATTTTTGTCTGATTCTTTTACTATCGATCTTTACTATCAATAAATGGAAAAGCGAATTAATCATCTTCTATTGATAATTGATAGCAGAATGAGAGAATCTAATTAAGAATAATATTTGTAAAAATAATAACATATAATTGATATCAAAGATGACTGAATTCATTTAAGAATGCTATTTGTAAAAATAATAATATTCACGTTATCAAACGACTAAAAAACTCACAAAGACTTCATAAATCCACACGAATGCATGGACACACATACGTACGCACGAAAATTATTATGTACTATTATTGTATGAAATCCAAAACAACATTAAAAGTATTTATCAATATTGTAAAGAACTTTTAAAAAGAAAAGAAGTCTCGTCACTACTTCTTTTTCTATTAACATATTATGTTATTTTATGTTTATTAAGAAATTTAGTTATTTTTGGTAAACATATTAAACTTGTCTATTATTCTTGATATACTTTTGAAATTACATTGAATAATAAGGAAGAAAGATCAATGATTATTTCATATTCCACTGATATAAATAGTATCAAGACTAGTTGATAAGAGTATATGTTGAAAAAAATAATCAATGCACATTGTGAATTGAAATAAGTCATATAAAATTCACAAGAAAAATTCTAAAACACGTCTCATAAAAAGGATAAGAGAAAATACATTAAAAATTAAGGAAAAATAAAATATAATATTTATATTTTTTAATAGTATTAATATCTTTTAAACAAAATAGGTCAAATAAGACTTGATGTGATCCCTTACGCGATTCTCTTACTAAATAAACCTTAAAAAATAAAAGAATATAATTATTAATAATATATAATTTGTTAATTATTTTTGTCAGATTTTTGTACTATCGATCTTTACTATCAATAAATGGAAAAGCGAGTTAATCATCTTCTATTGATAATTGATAGCAGAATAAGAGAATCTAATTAAGAATAATATTTGTAAAAATAATGACATCTAATTGATATCAAAGATGAATGAATTCATTTAAGAATGCTATTTGTAAAAATAATAATATTCACGTTATCAAACGACTAAAAAACTCACAAAGACTTCAAAAATCCACACGAATGCATGGACGCACGTACGCACGCACGAAAATTATTATGTACTATTATTGTATGGAATCCAAAACAACATTAAAAATATTTATCAATATTGTAAAGAACTTTTAAAAAGAAAAGAAGTCTCGTCACTACTTCTTTTTCTATTAACATATTATGTTATTTTATGTTTATTAAGAAATTTAGTTATTTTTGGTAAACATATTAGACTTGTCAATTATTCTTGATATACTTTTAAAATTACATTGAATAATAAGGAATAAAGATCAATGATTATTTCATATTCCACTGATATAAATAGTATCAAGACTAATTAATAAGAGTATATGTTGAAAAAAATAATCAATGCACATTGTGAATTGAAATGGGTCATATAAAATTCACAAGAAAAATTCTAAAACACGTTTCATAAAAAGCATAAGAGAAAATACATTAAAAATTAAGGAAAAATAAAATAAAATATTTATATTTTTTAATAATATTAATATCTTTTAAATAAAATAGATCAAATAAGACTTGATGTGATCCCTTACGCGATTCTCTTACTAAATAAACCTTAAAAAATAAAAGAATATAATTATTAATAATATATAATTTGTTAATTATTTTTGTCTAATTCTTTTACTATCGATCTTTACTATCAATAAATGGAAAAGCGAGTTAATCATCTTCTATTGATAATTAATAGCAGAATGAGAGAATCTAATTAAGAATAATATTTGTAAAAATAATAACATATAATTGATATCAAAGATGACTGAATTCATTTAAGAATGCTATTTGTAAAAATAATAATATTCACGTTATCAAACGACTAAAAAACTCACAAAGACTTCAAAAATCCACATGAATGCATGGACGCACGTACGCACGCAAGAAAATTATTATGTACTATTATTGTATGGAATCCAAAACAACATTAAAAGTATTTATCAATATTGTAAGAAACTTTTAAAAAGAAAAGAAGTCTCCTCACTACTTCTTTTTCTATTAACATATTATGTTATTTTATGTTTATTAAGAAATTTAGTTATTTTAGGTAAACATATTAAACTTGTCAATTATTCTTGGTATAATTTCTAAAATTACATTGAATAATATGAAAGAAAGATCGATGATTATTTCATATTCCACTGATATAAATAGTATCAAGCTTAATTAATAAGAGTATGTGTTGAAAAAATAATCAATGCACATTGTAAATTGAAAGAAGTCATATAAAATTAACAAGAAAAGTTCTAAAACTCGTCTCATAAAAAGGATAAGAGAAAATACATTAAAAATTAATGGAAAATAAAATAAAATATTTATATTTTTTTAATAATATTAATATCTTTTAAATTAAATAGATCAAATAAGACTTGATGTGATCCCTTACGTGATTCTCTTACTAAATAAACCTTAAAAGAGAAAATAATATAATTATTAATAATATATAATTTGTTAATTATTTTTGTCAGATTTTTGTATTATCGATCTTTACTATCAATAAATGGAAAAGAAAATTAATCATCTTCTATTGATAAAAGCGAAAGAATCTAATTAAGAATAATATTTATAAAAATAATAACATATAATTGATATCAAAGATGACTGAATCCATTTAAGAATGCTCTTTGTAAAAATAATAATATTCACTATATAAAACGACCAAAAAACTCACAAAGACTTCATAAATGCACAGGCATGCATGGACGCACGTACGCACGTACGAAAATTATTATGTACTATTATTGTATGGAATCCAAAACTACATTAAAATTATTTATAAATTTTGTATAGAACTTTTAAAAAGAAAAGACGTCTCCCCACTACTTCTTTTTCTATCAACATGTTATGTTATTTTATGTTTATTAAGAAATTTAGTTATTTTGGGTAAACATATTAAACTTGTCAATTATTCTTTGTATACTTTTAAAATTACATTGAATAATAACAAAGAAAGATTGATGATTATTTCAATTCCACTGATAAAAAAGTATCAAGCTTAATTAGTAAGAGTATGTGTTTAAAAAATAATCAATGCGCATTGTAAATTGAAAGAAGTCATATAAAATTAACAAGAAAAATTCTAAGACGTGTCTCATAAAAAGGATAAGAGAAAATACATTAAAAATTAAGGAAAAATAAAATATATTATTTATGTTTTTTAATAATGTTAATATCTTTTGAGTTAAACGGATCAAATAAGACTTGATGTGATCCCTTCTGCGATTCTCTTACTAAATAAACCTTAAAAAATAAAAGCATATAATTACTAATAATATATAATTTGTTAATTATTTTTGTGAGATTCTTTTACTATCGATCTTTATGAAAATTATTATGTACTATTATTGTATGGAATCCAAAACAACATTAAAAGTATTTATAAATATTGTATAGAATTTTTAAAAAGAAAAGAAGTCTCTCCACTACTTCTTTTTCTATCAACATATTATGTTATTTTATATTTGTTAAGAAATTTAGTTATTTTAGGTAAACATAATAAACTTGTCAATTATTCTTGGTATACTTTCTAAAATTACATTGAATAATAAGGAAGAAAGATAAATGAATATTTTATATTCCACTGATATAAATAGTATCAAGCTAAATTAATAAGAGTATGTGTTGAAAAAAATAATCAATGCACATTGTAAAGTGAAAGAGGTCATATAAAATTAACAAGAAAAATTCTAAAACACGTCTCATAAAAAGGATAAGAGAAAATACATTAAAAATTAAAGGAAAATAAAATAAAATATTTATATTTTTTAATAATATTAATATCTTTTAAATTAAATGGATCAAATAAGACTTGATGTGATCCCTTACGTGATTCTCTTACTAAATAAACCTTAAAAATAAAAGAATATAATTATTAACAATATATAATTTATTAATTTTTTTTGTCAGATTCTTTTATTATCGATCTTTACTATCAATAAATGGAAAATGGAATTAATCATCTTCTATTGATAATTGATAGCAAAAGTGAGAGAATCTAATTAAGAATAATAATTATAAAAATAATAACATATAATTAATATCAAAGATGACTGAATCCATTTAAGAATGCTATTTGTAAATATAATAATATTCACATTATAAAATGACAAAAAATCTCACAAAGAGTTCATAAATGCACACGCATGCATGGACGCACGTCCGCCCGCACGAAAATCATTATGTACTATTATTGTATGGAATCCAAAACAACATTAAAAGTATTTATAAATATTGTATAGAACTTTTAAAAAGAAAAGAAGTCTCGCCACTACTTCTTTTTCTATTAAGATATTATGTTATTTTATGTTGATTAAGAAATTTAGTTAATTTTGGTAAACATATTAAACTTGTCAATTATTGTTGGTATACTTTTAAAATTATATTGAATAATAAGGAAGAAAGCTCAATGATTATTTCATATTTCACTGATATAAATAGTATCAAAACTAATTAATAAGAGTATGTGTTGAAAAAAATAATCAATGCACATTGTGAATAGAAATAAGTCATATAAAATTAACAAGAAAAATTCTAAAACACGTCTCATTAAAAGGATAAGAGAAAATACATTAAAAATTAAGGAAAAATAAAATAAAATATTTATATTTTTTAATAATATTAATATCTTATAAATTAAATAGATCAAATAAGACGTGATGTGATCCCTTAGGCGATTCTCTTACTAAATAAACCTTAAAAAATAAAAGAATATAATTATTCATAAGATATAATTTGTTAATTATTTTTTTCTGATTCTTTTACTATATCTTTACTATCAATAAATGGAAAAGGGAATTAATCATCTTCTATTGATAATTGATAGCAGAAGCGAGAGAATCTAATTAAGAATAATATTTATAAAAATAATAACATATAATTGATATCAAAGATGACTGAATCCATTTAAGAATGCTATTTGTAAAAATAATAATATTCACGTTATAAAACGACTAAAAAACTCACAAAGACTTCATAAATGCACACGCATGCTTGGACGCACGTACGCACACATAAAAATTATTATGTACTATTATTGTATGGAATCCAAAAATTCATTAAAAGTATTTATAAATATTGTAAAGAACTTTTAAAAAGAAAAGAAGTCTCGTTACTACTTATTTTTCTATTAACATATTATGTTATTTTATGTTTATTAAGAAATTTAGTTATTTTAGGTAAATATATTAAACTTGTCAATTATTCTTAGTATACTTTTAAAACCACATTGAATAATAAGAATGAAAGATCAATGATTATTTAATATTCCACTGATATAAATAGTATCAAGATTAATTAATAAGAGTATATCTTGAAAACAAATCAATGCGCATTGTAAATTGAAAGAAGTCATATAAAATTAACAAGAAAAATTATAAAAGACGTCTCATAAAAAGTATAAGAGAAAATATATTAAAAACTAAGGAAAAATAATGATGTAGTTTCATTATTCTGTAGTTTAATTATTTATAAAAATTATTATGTAGTTTCATTATATGGCATCCAAAACAACATTGAAAGTTTTTATAAATATTGTATAAATCTTTTAAAAAGAAAAGAAGTCTCGCCACTAATTCCTTTTCTATCACCATATTATGTTATTTTATGTTGATTAAGAAATTTAGCTATTTTAGGTAAACATATTATACTTGTTAACTATTCTTGGTATACTTATTAAATTACATTGAATAATAAGGAAGAAAGATCAAGATTATTTTATATTCCATTGATATAAATAGTATCATGATTAATTAATAAGAGTATTTGTTGAAACAAATAATCAATGCAAATTGTAAATAGAATGAAGTCATATAAAATTAACAAGAAAAATTTTAAAACACGTCTCATAAAAAGGATAAGAGAAAATACGTTAAAAATTAAGGAAAAATAAAATATATTATTTATATTTTTTAATAATATGAATATCTTTTAAGCTAAATGCATCAAATAAGATACTATGTGATCCCTTACGCGATTCACTTACTAAATAAACCTTAAAAAATCAAAGAATATAATTATTAATAATATATAATTTGTTAATTATTTTTGTCAGTTTCTTTTACTATCGATCTTTACTATCAATAAATGAAAAAAGGAATTAATAATCTTCTATTGATAATTGATAGCAAAAGTGAGGGAATCTAATTTAGAATAATATTTATAAAAATAATAACATATAATTGATATCAAATATGACTGAATCCAATTAAGAATGCCATTTGTAAAAATAACGATTCATTCACATTATAAAACGACTAAAAAACTCACAAATTCTTAAGAAATGCACACGCATGCATGGGTGCACGTAAGCACGCATAAAAATTATTATGTAGTTTCATTGTATGGAATCCAAAACAACATTGAAAGTATTTATAAATATTGTATAAATCTTTTAAAAAGAAAAGAAGTCTCGCCACTCGTTCCTTTTCTATCACCTTATTATGTTATTTTATGTTGATTAAGAAATTTAGTTATTTTAGGTAAACATATTATACTTGTTAACTATTCTTGTTATACTTTCAAATTACATTGAATAATAAGGAAGAAAGATGAATGATTATTTCATATTCCACTGATATAAATAGTATCAAGATTAATTAATAAGGGTATGTGTTGAAAAAAAAAATCAATGCACATTGTAAATTGAAAGAAGTCATATAAAATTAACAAGAAAAATTCTAAAACATGTCTCATAAAAAGGATAACAGGAAATACATTAAAAATTAAGGAAAATTAAAATATATTATTTATATTTTTTAATAATATTAATATCTTTTAAATTAAATGCATCAAATAAGACTTGATGTGATCCTTTACGCGATTCTCTTACTAAATAAATCTTAAAAAATCAAAGAATATAATTATTAATAATATATAATTTGTTAATTATTTTTATCAGATTCTTTTACTATCGATCTTTACTATCAATAAATGGAAAATTGAATTAATCATCTTCTATTAATAATTGATAGCAAAAGTCAGAGAATCTAATTAAGAATAAAATTTATAAAAATAATAATATATAATTGATATCAAAGATGACTAAATCCATTTAAGAATACTATTTGTAAAAATAATGATTCATTCACCTTATAAAACAACTAAAAAAATCACAAATTCTTCATAAATGCACATGCATGCATGGACGCACGTATGAAAATTATTATGTAGTTTCATTGTATATAATCCAAAATAACATTGAAGCTATTTATAAATATTGTATTCAACTTCTAAAAAGAAAAGAAGTCTTGCCACCAGTTCCTTTTCTATCACCATATTATGTTATTTTATCTTGATTAAGAAATTTAGTTATTTTAGGTAAACATATTATACTTGTTAACTATTCTTGGTATATGTTTCAAATTACATTGAATAATAAGGAAGAAAGATCAATGATTATTTCATATTCCACCAATATAAATAGTATCAAAATTAATTAATAAGAGTATGTGTTGAAAAAATAACCAATGCACATTGTAAATTGAAAGAAGTCATATAAAATTAACAAGAAAAATTCTAAAACATGTCTCATAAAAAGGATAAGAGACAATACATTAAAAATTAAGGAAAAGTAAAATATATTATTTATATTTTTTAATAACATTAGTATATTTTAAATTAAATGCATCAAATAAGACTTGATGTGAACCCTTACGAATTTCTCTTACTAAATAAATCTTATAAAATAAAAGATTACAATTATTATTACTATATAATTTGTTAATTCTTTTTGTCAGATTCTTCTACTATCGATCTTTACTATCAATAAATGGAAAATTGAATTAATCATCTTCTATTAATAATTGATAGCAAAAGTCAGAGAATCTAATTAAGAATAATAATTATAAAAATAATAACATATAATTGATATCAAAGATGACTGAATCTGTTTAAGAATGCTATTTGTAAAAATAATGATTCGTTCACGTTATAAAACGACTAAAAAACTTACAAATTATTCATAAATGCACACGCATGCATGGACGCACGTACGCACGCATGAAAATTATTATGTAGTTTCATTATATGCAATCCAAAACAACATCGAAAGTATTTATAAATATTGCATAAAACTTTTAAAAAGAAATGAAGTCTCGCCACTAATTCCTTTTCTATCACCATATTATG
The DNA here is from genome assembly GCA_037962975.1 of Clitoria ternatea. Classification (NCBI taxonomy): domain Eukaryota; kingdom Viridiplantae; phylum Streptophyta; class Magnoliopsida; order Fabales; family Fabaceae; genus Clitoria; species Clitoria ternatea. The sequence continues at coordinate 220,315,067 of CM075671.1, forward strand.
TTATTTTATGTTGATTAGGAAATTTAGCTATTTTAGGTAAAAATATTATACTTGTTAACTATTCTTAGCATACTTATTAAATTACATTGAATAATAAGGAAGAAAGATCAATGATTATTTTATATTCCACTGACATAAATAGTATCAAGATTAATTAACAAGAGTATGGGTTGAAAAAATAATCAATGCACATTGTAAATTGAAAGAAGTGATATAAAATTAACAAGAAAAGTTCTAAAACACGTCTCATAAAAAGGATAAGAGAAAATACATTAAAAATTAAAGAAAAATAAAATATATTATTTATATTTTTTAATAATGTTAATATCTTTTAAATTAAATGCATCAAATAAGACTTGATGTGATCCCTTACGCGATTCTCCTACTAAATAAACCTTAAAAAATAAAAGAATATAATTATTAATAATATATAATTCATTAATTATTTTTGTCAGATTCTTTTACTATCTATCTTTATTATCAATAAATGGAAAAGGGAATTAATCATCTTCTATTGATAATTAATAGCAAAAGTGAGGGAATCTAATTAAGAATAATAAGTATAAAAATAATAACATATAATTGATATCAAAGATGACTGAATCCATTTAAGAATACTATTTGTAAAAATAATGATTCATTCACGTTATAAAAGCACTGAAAAACTCACAAATTCTTCATAAATGCATACGCATGCATTGCCACACGTACGCACGCCGTAAAATTATTAAGTAATTTCATTGTATGGAATCCAAAACAACATTGAAAGTATTTATAAATATTGTATACAACTTTTAAAAATAAAAGAAGTCTCACCACTAGTTCCTTTTCTATCACCATATTATGTTATTTTATGTTGATTAAGAAATTTAGTTATTTTAGGTAAACATATTATACTTGTTAACTATTCTTGGTATACTTTTCAAATTACATTGAATAATAAGGAAGAAAGATCAATGATTATTTCATATTCCTCTGATATAAATAGTATCAAGATTAATTAATAAGAGTATGTGTTGAAAAAAATAATGAATATACATTGTAAATTGAAAGAAGTCATATAAAATTAATAAGAAAAATTCTAAAACACGCCTCATAAAAAGGATAAGAGAAAATACATTAAAAATAACCACATTAAAGAATAAAGATTTATAAGTCTTATTAACTGTTCGTGCCCCATTAGTCCTCTTCTCGCTACCTACTAGATAAATCCCTTCTATACCACTAAACAGAAGGAAAAATCCCATCCAGATAGATTCGACGACCTATACTTCAACTAAAGGCACAAGGAAATCAATAGTTCAAGAGCATAAAAGAGAGTAGTAGGAAAGGAAAATCCATTCTATTTTAGCCAGATCCCGCGCCTATTCTCTTATAACTCATCCACCAAGTCAAGGTTGATTCTTAGTTCTTTCATAGGTGGGTTACTTGAGATAGGAAAGCATCCAGCAAGAAAAGGCTTTTACTAAAACTAAACTAAATAAGGCTGGTTCTACAATTAAAGGGCTACGGCTTTCGCAAGAAATCAAGGCCATAGCTTGGTTCGTGCGTACAATTCTATTATGAAAGAAGTATCTTTGCAAGGCTTTAATCGCTTCAAGTGCTCTTCCTTTTGCTTCGCTCGACTGAGTCTGAGTATGTACCTTTATCGATTGAGCTTTCTAGGCTCTCGTTTATCCTGGTTTGACCATGGATCCGGCACATGACGAGACCATTTCGTCTGCTCTACATGAGCCTTAGAATGAGTTTGATTGTAAAAATATGGGATTACCTATATTCATATTCCCTCCTTCTTTTAGCAGCTCATGAGACGCCCCAAACCCCCAAAATAAAATAGGGGAAAATTTTTCGCATCTTTGAAAATATTAATAAATTCAATAATTAAAGTAGTGAAGTATTTTTCACCAAACCCCCGGATCTAAAATGAACCACTCCCATATATGAAGATATGAGAGGGTGAAACTAAATGTAAATTTTTCAATCAGAATCAGCGGAAGAATTATTTAGTTTGGTTTAATTAGTGGCTAATTGATTTTCAAGAGGAGTCCATTCATAAAAATATGGGATACAATTTATATAATCTAGAAGGCCTAAATATACTCCTCAATACCATTTAAAATAATATCTAAAGAAGAAATAATGCATAACGTTTTAAAATTTAATTTAAAACAACAAAATGAGAATCAGGGGCATACTCGCTCAAGCGTGACTCAAGTCGCTTGAGCGAGCCAGCGTACCCACGCTTGAGCGGGCGCTGGGCGATGCTGAGCGAAATGAAGGAATGAGCATCAGGGCCCAGCTCACTTGAGCGAGCCCTATCTCGCTTGAGCGAGACATGAAGGAATGCTTGAGCGAAGAAAGCGAGACGCTTGAGCGAAGAAGGAAAGGAGCATCAGGGGTCGATCTCACTTGAGCGGCCCAAGGCTCGCTTGAGCGAGATTGGTCCAGAAACGTTGAGAACTCTTTGGCCAATTTTCGCTTGGGCGAGGCACCACTCGCCTGGGCGAAAATCGTCCAGAATCAATTCTCCTTCTCCCTCGCTTGAGCGCTGCCCTTCACGCCTGGGCGAAAATTGTCCAGAATCAAAACACTGATTCTGTGGCAATCTCGCTTGGGCGAAATGCACGTCCACTTGAGCGAATTTGGGGCAAGAACGAATCCCCTGTTCCACAACAATCTCGCTCGGGCGAGATTACTACTCGCTTGAGCGAGTTCTGCAGAAACTCAGCAGAAAACGTGAACTTACATTGCTAACACTCAACCTACCATACTAAAACTCAATCTATGGCCATTCATTCAGTTCCTACAAGATTTATACATTATATAACACCCTTGGAACCTGCCTCATTCACCATTAACCATCATCATGCTAACATTAGCTCATGCATATAATTTAAATTCATCATCAAATCACATGCACTCCCTACATACATCTATATTCCACATCATTCCACAAACTCCATAATATAGCATGAAAACACAACATCCATTCATTTAACAAAGTCAAGTATTCAGATTCATTCTTTACATCTTTTGGGTCATGAATGAAAATTGTCATTACACAAACATGTCCAATTTTCTCCCATGACCTCCAAAATTATCAACATTACAAAATTGAGTATATAAACCTCATATACTCTACAAAACAGATTTCATGCCGGCCAAGGCTTACGCATTCCTATCCATATTTTACCTTCTTCATACTCGGCCTCCAAAAGTTGTAGGATTTAAGTCATACCTACATCAACTTTAAAAATGGCAACGGGGAGGTGAGTAACATAATCCAAATGAATTAAAGTCATACATTATGATGAAATACATGTATACTTGCACAATTAGCAATCATTACACCACATCATACATTATTCACAATACATCTTATAATTTCAAGTATACATTCATATTATCAATCATTTGGATTGCCAAACACACACATCGGGTTAGTATTCAACTCTTTCCCCTTTCAATTCTCATTCATCCGTTGCCACCAAGGGCTTTCACCTAGGCATATCTCCAGCTATATGCAAATGCTCTTAAAGCTAATGCATATGCACAAGAATTTCTTATCAAACAATGCGGATCCAGCTGTGGGAAAATATATCATTAAATCAATTGTGGGACAAGCATAGGTGTGCTACTATGCCTCTACTGCAGTAGAAAAATTGTGTACACATATATCTCAATTTATGCATGCTTACATCATCATCATAATTTTACTGGTACCAAACCGCTATCGCCCATCTGTAGCACTAGTCACCCTGTGACTTGCGGATCAACATCGTGGCCTCAACTACCACAAGTGCTACGGGCCCCTCCCGAACACACATCGAGAGAGCCGTGCCCCATCGGACACCGAGGTAAACTCGCTCACCATAGAGCCGCCCGCCCACTGGGCCTGCCACATAGGGTGCCTCGTCACCAAACTATGGACAGCTTCGTGACTCATACACCGAGTCACAGGGGAAAGTCATAATACGCTCGTGCACTGAGCCGCCCTCCCACTGGGCCTTCCTAGTGGAACCCCCTAATATTCCACATAAACAGCTATGATATGCCATGGATGCAATGCAAATGCAAATCAAGTGCATCCTCACACTATGCATCCTAGATGCCACTCCACATTTAATCATTCATCACCACCACTTGGTGGATTTCAATATTCTCATCATTCTTATCCAATCCCAATTTTCTTTGACTTATTCTCATCAATAGTTAGTGGCATACACATTCAATAAATCATACACACATATTTGGGATATTCACATCACAATCTCAATCCACATATGGTTGCAAACCATCATCATACTTCATTAATACAATATTATCACATCATTAATTTTATCCTAAACACAATGCCACATAACAATCATCATTCTAAATGCATTCAAATCAAACGTATCATATCATCCATTCAAACAACCATTAACATAATCACATATACATATTTTCACATCACCAATGGATGAAATCATGCATTTAGAAAAGTTACCCCCTCCTACCTCAAGTGAAGTAGTGATCAACGCGGTTCGATGGTCCCGCTTCGTCAATGGGGTCACTTCCTACATCACAATACATTATACAATCAATTTTCTACTTACTCATTAAGGTTCAAATACTTGTATATCAATAAATACTTGCTGTTTTTATTATTATAACTCTCAAAACTCTTTTATTTCATTTTATCCACCATAACCACCATGGGTTAGGTGCCACCATTTATTATTATGTACTCAACAACCAACCCTTTCATGGGTTTCCCCATTAATGACTTCCATCAACCAAATACCATCACCATTAACCCTTATGCATCATAACTCACATTTATTACCAACAATAAATGTTCATCAACCTCCATTATACATTTCCCCCAAATTCATAAAGTTAGGGTTTCATAAAATTCCAATAACCATCATAAATACTCTTCTCTTTCCAACCATAATTACATCCACTTCATTACTTCTCAAAGAGACCTCATTCGCATATAAAACCCACATTAAACTTTTGCATTAAATGCTCTCCTCAAAACATTCATACACATGCATGGCTTCCAACTCATAAATACCATATACCCATAACCAAAACCTTAGCAAAAATGGATATACTTACCTCAAAGCCCAAAAACGAAAATGGGTTCAATAGGGGGAGAGGAAGCTGCGAAAATAGAGAGAAAGAGGGAGAATACAGCAGCTCCAAAACCTCCTTCAAGCTCCACCAAAACGAAAATGGAAGAGAGTAGAAGATAATACCACTTTGCTAGGGTTTGGAGGAAGAAGAAAAGAGAAATGATGAAGATGGTGAAGAGAAGAAGAAGAAAGTGAAGTGTAAATGTTCCACCTTCAGCATTCCCACGTGAATAGAAGGAGAAGAAAATTGGGTTTTCGATTTATTTTAATTCCTCTTCATTAAAACTTTACCGTTTTATAACCAACAGGTTCTCCGTTCGGGCTCAATACATCATCTGAAAATTATTCCGAATACATATTCGGATTCCCAATAATATTCTCTTCAGCCCTGACCAATATCATCTCATTCTGAGATACTTGGTCCGACACCCATATTTCAACCGGGTTTAATTTCAGCTTAACCGGTCTCTAAAATTTACCAAAAATTCCCAAAATTATCAATTTAATTATTCTCAATAGTTTGGGACATTAAATACTCCATATACTAATTTCTAATATTTATTTTGGTAATTAATTCTCTCATTTTAAAATTCGGGATGTTACAATCCACCCCACCAAAAAGAAAATTTCGTCCTCGAAATTTAACTTACCGGGTTTGAATACATCGGGATACCGTTCTCTGATGTCGTCTTCGCGTTCCCATGTGAACGTTTCAGTATTTCCATGTTTCCAAGCGACCTCCACCAAAGGTACCAACTTGTTCCGCAATTTCTTCACGGAATGTCCGACAATGCGAACAGAAATAGGAGAAATAGATAGATCATCTCGCACCTCAATCTCGTCCATCGGGATCACGTGTAAAGGATCATAAACATATTTCCTTAACTGCGACACGTGAAACACGTTGTGTAGATTAGCAAGATGCGGAGGGAGTGCTATCCTATAAGCAACCTCACCAATCCGCTCCAACACCTCGTAAGGTTCGATAAATCTAGGGCTCAACTTCCCACTCTTCAACGCCCTTCCAATGCCTTTATCATGCGAGACCTTCAAAAACACATGGTCACCCACTTGAAACTCAAGGGGTTTATGCCTCTTGTCATAATAACTCTTCTGCCTATCTTGAGCAATCTTCATATTCTCTTGGATCTTCTTAATTTGCTCTGTAGTTTCCTGAATGATCTCCGGCCCTAAAGCCAAGTTTTCACCAACTTCAAGCCAACACAAGGGAGTTCTACACTTCCTTCCATACAACGCCTCATACGGTGCCATACCTATGCTGGAATGGAAGCTGTTATTGTATGTGAATTCGATCAATGGGAGGAATCTCTCCCAACATCCACCGTGCTCAAGGACATAAGCTCTCAACAAATCCTCCAAGCTTTGTATAGTTCTCTCCGATTGTCCATCGGTCTGCGGGTGATAAGCGGAACTAAGCTTCAACTTATAACCCAACTCATCATGCAAACGTCCCCAAAACCGAGAAGTAAAACGAGGATCACGGTCGGATATGATGCTGGACGGAACGCCATGCAGTCTAACAATCTCCTTAATGTATATTTGTGCCAATTTCTCCAAAGGACTCTTCATATTAATGGGCAAGAAGTGAGCACATTTTGTCAATCTATCAACAATCACCCATATAGCATCGTTTCCAGCACGAGTTCTGGGTAGTCCAGAAACAAAATCCATAGCTATACTATCCCATTTCCAAACAGGGATCTCCAATGGTCTCAAATAACCAGATGGTCTCTGATGCTCAACCTTAGCCTTTTGACACACAAGGCAAGATGCTACAAAATTCGCCACATCACGCTTCATACCAGGCCACCAGAAATTCTTCTTCAAATCTTGATACATCTTAGTGGAACCAGGATGAATACTCAATATGCTTTTATGAGCTTCCTCAAGTACACGTTTCCGCACATCATCGCTTGAGGGAACATAAATTCGACCTTTGACACGCCAAATACCATCTCGACCTTCTTCTATGAACAAATTCTTCCCTTTTTCTTGGGTCTTTTTCATCTCAATCAAATACTCATCATTGGGTTGTTGCGCCTTCACATATTCAAGAAATTCATTTGCAACCTTCAACATTTCCAACACCATTTTCTTGGAAGTGTAAGTCTCCACGCCCACATTCAAATCTCTAAATTGTTCTATCAACTCCATTTCCTTTGCCATCATCACGGAGACATGTAATGACTTTCTACTCAATGCATCGGCAACTACATTTGCCTTGCCGGGGTGATACTTCAATTCAAACTCATAGTCTTTTAGGAACTCCATCCACCGTCTTTGGCGCATATTCAACTCCTTCTGGTCAAACAAGTATTTAAGGCTTTTGTGATCACTAAAGACCACAAACTTGGAGCCGTACAAGTAGTGTCGCCACAACTTCAATGCAAACACCACCGCCGCCAATTCAAGATCATGTGTGGGGTAATTAACCTCATGCGGTCGCAACTGCCTCGACGCATAGGCTATCACACGTTCTTTTTGCATCAATACACACCCAAGACCAAGCTTAGATGCATCGCAATATACCACAAATTCATTCGTTAAGTCGGGCAATGCTAACACCGGTGCGGTAGTAAGCCTTAACTTCAACTCTTGAAAACTCTCTTCACATTCACGAGTCCACACAAAAGAGTGATTTTTTCCGAGTCAACTTCGTTAGTGGTAAAGCCAAACGGGAAAACCCTTCAATAAATCTCCGGTAGTAACCGGCAAGACCAAGAAAACTCCTTATCTCCGTCACTGACATTGGTCTTTCCCAAGCCATCACAGCTTCAACTTTAGATCTATCCATAGCAACTCCATCATTTGAAATAACATGTCCAAGGAATTGGACCTCAGACAGCCAAAATTCATATTTAGAGAGCTTCGCATACAACTCCTTTTCTCGTAGAATAGTCAACACAAGACGAAGATGTCTTTCATGCTCTTCATGACTCTTGGAATACACCAAAATATCATCGATAAACACTACGACGAATTGGTCAAGATATTCATGGAAGATGCGATTCATGTAGCTCATGAAAATCGCAGGGGCATTAGTCACACCAAAAGGCATCACTACGTACTCATAGTGTCCGTATCGCGTTCAGAAAGCAGTCTTCGGAATATCTTCGGCCTTCACCCGAATTTGGTGATATCCAGAACGCAAATCAATCTTCGAAAACACAACAGCACCCTTCAATTGATCCAATAGATCATCAATACGTGGAAGAGGATATTTATTTTTAATGGTTAGTTTGTTGAGCTGGCGATAATCAACGCACAATCTCATGCTCCCATCTTTCTTCTTTACTAACAACACAGGAGCACCCCAAGGAGACACACTTGGGCGAATAAACTCCCGTTCAAGTAATTCTTCCACTTGCTTTTTCAATTCAGCTAACTCCATAGGAGACATCCTATAAGGAGCTCGGGAAACAGGTTCTGCACCCGGAATAAGATCGATAGCAAATTCCACTTCTCGTGGAGGAGGTAATCCAGGAATTTCTTCCGGAAACACATCGGGAAATTCCGAAACAATAGGAATCCCACCAGATTGGGAAACACCATTCCCATCAACCAAGCAGAACATCATGAGAAGTTGAGATATACCTCGCACATCAAAGTCTTCATTATTAGAGGTTGGGAAAATCACTGTCTTGCTATGACAATCCACCAAAACCTTGTTGGCGGACAACCAATCCATGCCTAAAATAACATCCAGGTCTTTCATAGGTAAACACACGAAGGATATAACAAATTTTCTACGCTCCAAGACCATCTCGACATTATCACATCGAGTCACCGATCTTAAGCAAGCACCAGTCGGTGTAGTCACCAATATTGTACCTTTCATCATACTCACAGGCACTCGCAGGCGCCTCACACATTCTTCAGAAATAAAAGAGTGCGTAGCACCCGAATCAAATATCACATTAACAACATTACCATATATCTGGAACTCACTTTGGACAAGGTCTTCAGCTTGTGCAGCTTCTTCACCGGTCACGGCAAAGACTCTTCCAGCCATTTGTTGATTAACACCACGATTTGGGCCATTCCGACCACCATTAGCATTACCTCGGCCGTTTCCATTACCACGACCGTTACCACCATTTCGGTTTCTATTTCTTCCACCATTACCGTTTCCACGACCACGGCCTCTAAATGCACCATAGCCTCCACGGTTTGCATTATCACGTGGCACAACATCTGCAGCATTCAAAGGACAATCAGGGCGGATATGCCCCGGCTGGTTGCATCTATAGCACACCACTATTTCTTCTTGATTGCACTCTCTGGCTAAGTGATTTCCACCACATCTGTAACAACGGAGTCCTTGGCCATTACCTCGGCCACCATCGGCACCATGCCTTCCACCACCTCGTCCACCTCTGAAAGAAGAGGACCCACGTACAAATCGTCTGTTGTTTTTAAAGTTGCCTTTCTTCTTGAAGCTAGAAGATTGGCCCTTCAACTTATAATCATGCCCCGAGTAGTTCCTTGGAGCAATATCATTTTCTTCAAAAATTCTACACTTATCCACAAGAGTAGGAAAACTCCTAATCTCTTGGTGACAAATCGCCTTCTTGATCTCTTGGCGTAGTCCATTCTCAAATTTAACACATTTTGAAACTTCCGTGCCCTCTTGCTGAAAGGGAGGATAAAACACACATAGCTTTTCAAATTTCAAAGCATACTCTTCAACTGACATGCCGCCTTGCTTGAGTTCCATGAATTCAAGCTCTTTCTTGTTTTTGTAACTCGCAGGAAAGTACTTCTTAAGAAATTCAGCCTTGAAATTCTCCCAATTTAGAGGAGTGTGGGCAGCAATCATACGCCCACGGGTAAGGATCCACCAAGATTCGGCCTCATTCCGAACCATGAACACCGCATATTCTACCTTCTGCGTTTCGGTACATTCCATGCTAGCAAATATCCGTTCCAAGTCATGGATCCAAACATGAGCATCTTCTGGCTTATAGCCTCCATGAAATTCAGAAGGCTTCCGCTTAAGAAATTGGTCAAGACCTTGATTCGGCTGACTAATAGGTTGTTGTTGCCGTTCAAGTATGTCGGCAAAGCGATTAAAGGCTTCAGCCATAGCGGCTGCATCAGAATTGCGCCTATACGCCATCACTCAATCTATACACAACAACATAAACATAATTAGAAACTTAAAGTCTCTTCACCCAATGTGCATACATATCATTCATCATTAACTTCATTGGCACAAGTATCATCATAATGTATTTCATAATTAGAAGGTAAATATGAGAAAGGAATTGCCTGGCCGGGCTTAACAATAATCATGTAATAATCCCATTTCAATAACCACTATCATAATTCACCCATATAATTCATAAATCAATCAACCATAAGCAACAAACATATAAACATCATCCATTTTAATTGTATCAAGAGCAACCATTGCTCTGATACCAGGTTGAGACGCCCCAAACCCCCAAAATAAAATAGGGGAAAATTTTTCACGTCTTTGAAAATATTAATAAATTCAATAATTAAAGTAGTGAAGTATTTTTCACCAAACCCCCGGATCTAAAATGAACCACTCCCATATATGAAGATATGAGAGGGTGAAACTAAATGTAAATTTTTCAATCAGAATCAGCGGAAGAATTATTTAGTTTGGTTTAATTAGTGGCTAATTGATTTTCAAGAGGAGTCCATTCATAAAAATATGGGATACAATTTATATAATCTAGAAGGCCTAAATATACTCCTCAATACCATTTAAAATAATATCTAAAGAAGAAATAATGCATAACGTTTTAAAATTTAATTTAAAACAACAAAATGAGAATCAGGGGCATACTCGCTCAAGCGTGACTCAAGTCGCTTGAGCGAGCCAGCGTACCCACGCTTGAGCGGGCGCTGGGCGATGCTGAGCGAAATGAAGGAATGAGCATCAGGGCCCAGCTCGCTTGAGCGAGCCCTATCTCGGTTGAGCGAGACATGAAGGAATGCTTGAGCGAAGAAAGCGAGACGCTTGAGCGAAGAAGGAAAGGAGCATCAGGGGTCGATCTCGCTTGAGCGGCCCAAGGCTCGCTTGAGCGAGATTGGTCCAGAAACGTTGAGAACTCTCTGGCCAATTTTCGCTTGGGCGAGGCACCACTCGCCTGGGCGAAAATCGTCCAGAATCAATTCTCCTTCTCCCTCGCTTGAGCGCTGCCCTTCACGCCTGGGCGAAAATTGTCCAGAATCAAAACACTGATTCTGTGGCAATCTCGCTTGGGCGAAATTCACGTCCGCTTGAGCAAATTTGGGGCAGGAACGAATCCCCTGTTCCACAACAATCTCGCTCTGGCGAGATTACTACTCGCTTGAGCGAGTTCTGCAGAAACTCAGCAGAAAACGTGAACTTACATTGCTAACACTCAACCTACCATACTAAAACTCAATCTATGGCCATTCATTCAGTTCCTACAAGATTTATACATTATATAACACCCTTGGAACCTGCCTCATTCACCATTAACCATCATCATGCTAACATTAGCTCATGCATATAATTTAAATTCATCATCAAATCACATGCACTCCCTACATACATCTATATTCCACATCATTCCACAAACTCCATAATATAGCATGAAAACACAACATCCATATTATTGTAAGGAATCTAAAACAACATTAAAAGTATTTATCAATATTGTAAAGAACTTTTAAAAAGAAAAGAAGTCTCGTCACTACTTCTTTTTCTATTAACATATTATGTTATTGTATGTTTATTAATAAATTTAGTTATTTTTGGTAAACATATTAAACTTGTCAATTATTCTTGATATACTTTTAAAATTACATTGAATAATAAGGAAGAAAGATCAATGATTATTTCATATTCCACTGATATAAATAGTATCAAGACTAATTAATAAGAGTATATGTTGAAAAAAATAATCAATGCACATTGTGAATTGAAATGGGTCATAAAATTCACAAGAAAAATTCTAAAACACTTCTCATATAAAGGATAAGAGAAAATACATTAAAAATTAAGGAAAAATAAAATATAATATTTATATTTTTTAATAGTATTAATATCTTTTAAACAAAATAGGTCAAATAAGACTTGATGTGATCCCTTACGCGATTCTCTTACTAAATAAACCTTAAAAAATAAAAGAATATAATTATTAATAATATATAATTTGTTAATTATTTTTGTCTGATTCTTTTACTATCGATCTTTACTATCAATAAATGGAAAAGCGAATTAATCATCTTCTATTGATAATTGATAGCAGAATAAGAGAATCTAATTAAGAATAATATTTGTAAAAATAATAACATATAATTGATATCAAAGATGAATGAATTCATTTAAGAATGCTATTTGTAAAAATAATAATATTCACATTATCATACGACTAAAAAACTCACAAAGACTTCATAAATCCACAAGAATGCATGGACGCACGTACACACACACGAAAATTATTATGTACTATTATTGTATGGAATCCAAAACAACATTAAAAGTATTTATCAATATTGTAAAGAACTTTTAAAAAGAAAAGAAGTCTCGTCACTACTTGTTTTTCTATTAACATATTATGTTATTTTATGTTTATTAAGAAATTTAGTTATTTTTGGTAAACATATTAAACTTGTCAATTATTCTTGATATACTTTTAAAATTACATTGAATAATAAGGAAGAAAGATCAATGATTATTTCATATTCCACTGATATAAATAGTATCTAGACTAATTAATAAGAGTATATGTTAAAAAAATAATCAATGCACATTGTGAATTGAAATGGGTCATATATAATTCACAAGAATAATTCTAAAACACGTCTCATAAAAAGGATAACAGAAAATACATTAAAAATTAAGGAAAAATAAAATATAATATTTATATTTTTTAATAATATTAATATCTTTTAAATAAAATAGATCAAATAAGACTTGATGTGATCCCTTACGTGATTCTCTTACTAAATAAACCTTAAAAAATAAAAGAATATAATTATTAATAATATATAATTAGTTAATTATTTTTGTCTGATTCTTTTACTATCGATCTTTACTATCAATAAATGGAAAAGCGAGTTAATCATCTTCTATTGATAATTGATAGCAGAATGAGAGAATCTAATTAAGAACAATATTTGTAAAAATAATAACATATAATTGATATCAAAGATGACTGAATTCATTTAAGAATGCTATTTGTAAAAATAATAATATTCACGTTATCAAACGACTAAAAAACTCACAAAGACTTCATAAATCCACACGAATGCATGGACGCATGTACGCACGCACGAAAATTATTATGTACTATTATTGTATGGAATCCAAAACAACATTAAAAGTATTTATCAATATTGTAAAGAACTTTTAAAAAGAAAAGAAGTCTCCTCACTACTTCTTTTTCTATTAACATATTATGTTATTTTATGTTTATTAAGAAATTTAGTTATTTTAGGTAAATATATTAAACTTGTTAATTATTCTTTGTATAATTTCTAAAATTACATTGAATAATATGAAAGAAAGATCGATGATTATTTCATATTCCACTGATATAAATAGTATCAAGCTTAATTAATAAGAGTATGTGTTGAAAAAATAATCAATGCACATTGTAAATTGAAAGAAGTCATATAAAATTAACAAGAAAAGTTCTAAAACTCGTCTCATAAAAAGAATAAGAGAAAATACATTAAAAATTAAGGAAAAATAAAATAAAATATTTATATTTTTTAATAATATTAATATCTTTTAAATTAAATAGATCAAATAAGACTTGATATGATCCCTTACGTGATTCTCTTACTAAATAAACCTTAAAAGGAAAAATAATATAATTATTAATAATATATAATTTGTTAATTATTTTTGTCAGATTTTTGTATTATCGATCTTTACTATCAATAAATGGAAAAGGGAATTAATCATCTTCTATTGATAATTGATAGCAAAAGCGAGAGAATCTAATTAAGAATAATATTTATAAAAATAATAACATATAATTGATATCAAAGATGACTGAATCCATTTAAGAATGCTCTTTGTAAAAATAATAATATTCACTATATAAAATGACTAAAAAACTCACAGAGTTCATAAATGCACACGCATGCATGGACGCACGTACGCACGCACGAAAATTATTATGTACTATTATTGTATGGAATCCAAAACTACATTAAAATTATTTATAAATTTTGTATAGAACTTTTAAAAAGAAAAGACGTCTCCCCACTACTTCTTTTTCTATCAACATGTTATGTTATTTTATGTTTGTTAAGAAATTTTGTTATTTTAGGTAAACATATTAAACTTGTCAATTATTCTTTGTATACTTTTAAAATTACAATGAATAATAAGGAACAAAGATCAATGATTATTTCATATTCCACTGATATAAATAGTTTCAAGATTAGTTAATAAGAGTATGTGTTGAAAAAATAATTAATGCACATTGTAAATTGAAAGAAGTCATTTAAAATTAACAAGAAAAATTCTCAACCACGTCTCATAAAAAGGATAAGGGAAAATACATTAAAAACTAAGGAAAAATAAAATAAAATATTTATATTTTTTAATAATATTAATATCTTTTAAATTAAATGGATCAAATAAGACTTGATCTGATCCCTTACGCGATTCTCTTAGTAAAGAAACCTTAAAAAATAAAAGAATATAATTATTAATAATATATAATTTGTTAATTATTTTTGTCTGATTCTTTTACTATCGATCTTTACTATAAATAATTGGAAAAGGGAATTAATCATCTTCTATTGATAATTGATAGCAGAAGCGAGAGAATCTAATTAAGAATAATATTTGTAAAAATAATAACATATAATTGATATCAAAGATGACTGAATCCATTTAAGAATGCTATTTGTAAAAATAATAATATTCACGTTATCAAACGACTAAAAAACTCACAAAGACTTTATAAATCCACACGAATGCATGGACGCACATACGAACGCATGAAAATTATTATGTACTATTATTGTATGGAATCCAAAACAACATTAAAAGTATTTATAAATATTGTATAAAACTTTTAAAAAGAAAAGAAGTCTCGCCACTACTTCCTTTTCTATCAACAAATTATGTTATTTTATGTTTATTAAGAAATTTAGTTATTTTTGGTAAACATATTAAACTTGTCAATTATTCTTGGTATACTTTCAAACTTACATTGAATAATAACGAAGAAAGATTAATGATTATTTCATATTCCATTGATATAAATAGTATTAAGACTAACTAATAAGAGTATGTGTTGAAAAAAATAATCAATGCACATTGTGAATTGAAATAAGTCATATAAAATTCACAAGAAAAATTCTAAAACACGTCTCATAAGAGAAAACACATTAAAAATTAAGGAAAAATATAATATAATATTTATATTTTTTAATAATATTAGTATCTTTTAAATAAAATAGATCAAATAAGACTTGATGTGATCCATTACGCGATTCTCTTACTAAATAAACCTTAAAAAATAAAAGAATATAATTACTAATAATATATAATTTGTTAATTATTTTTGTCTCATTCTTTTACTATCGATCTTTACTATCAATAAATGGAAAAGCGAATTAATCATCTTCTATTGATAATTGATAGCAGAATGAGAGAATCTAATTAAGAATAATATTTGTAAAAATAATAACATATAATTGATATCAAAGATGACTGAATTCATTTAAGAATGCTATTTGTAAAAATAATATTCACGTTATCAAACGACTAAAAAACTCACAAAGACTTCATAAATCCACACGAATGCATGGACGCACGTACGTACGCACGAAAATAATTATGTACTATTATTGTATAGAATCCAAAACAACATTAAAAGTATTTATCAATATTGTAAAGAACTTTTAAAAAGAAAAGAAGTCTTGTCACTACTTCTTTTTCTATTAACATATTATGTTATTTTATGTTTATTAAGAAATTTAGTTATTTTTGGTAAACATATTAAACTTGTCAATTATTCTTGATATACTTTTAAAATTACATTGAATAATAAGGAAGAAAGATCAATGATTATTTCATATTCCACTGATATAAATAGTATCAAGACTAATTAATAAGAGTATATGTTGAAAAAAATAATCAATGTACATTGTGAATTGAAATGGGTCATATAAAATTCACAAGAAAAATTCTAAAAGTCATCTCATAAAAAGGATAAGAGAAAACACATTAAAAATTAAGGAAAAATAAAATATAATATTTATATTTTTAATAATATTAATATCTTTTAAATTAAATAGATCAAATAAGACTTGATGTGATCCCTTATGTGATTCTCTTACTAAATAAACCTTAAAAAATAAAATAATATAATTATTAATAATATATAATTTTTTAATTATTTTTGTCAGATTTTTGTACTATCGATCTTTACTATCAATATATGGAAAAGGGAATTAATCATCTTCTATTGATAATTGATAGCAAAAGCGAGAGAATCTAATTAAGAATAATATTTATAAAAATAATAACATATAATTGATATAAAAAATGACTGAATCCATTTAAGAATGCTCTTTGTAAAAATAATAATATTCACTATATAAAACGACTAAAAAACTCACAAAGACTTCATAAATACACACGCATACACCTTACGGGATTCTCTTACTAAATAAACCTTAAAAAATAAAATAATATAATTATTAATAATATATAATTTGTTAATTATTTTTGTCAGATTGTTTTACTATCGATCTTTACTATCAATAAATGGAAAAGAGAATTCATCATCTTCTATTGATAATTGATAGCAAAAGCGAGAGAATCTCATTAAGAATAATATTTATAAAAATAGTAACATATAATTAATATCAAAGATGACTGAATCCATTTAAGAATGCTATTTGTAAAATTAATAATACTCACATTATAAAACGACTAAAAAACTCACAAAGACTTCATAAATGCACAAGCATGCATGGACGCACGTACGCACGTACGAAAATTATTATGTACTATTAGTGTATGGAATCCAAAACTACATTAAAAGTATATATAAATTTTGTATAGAACTTTTAAAAAGAAAAGACGCCTCGCCACTACTTCTTTTTCTATCAACATATTATGTTATTTTATGTTTATTAAGAAATTTTGTTATTTTAGGTAAACATATTAAACTTGTCAATTATTCTTTGTATACTTTTAAAATTACAATGAATAATAAGGAACAAAGATCAATGATTATTTTATATTCCACTGATATAAATAGTTTCAAGATTAGTTAATAAGAGTATGTGTTGAAAAAAATAATTAATTCACATTGTAAATTGAAAGAAGTCATTTAAAATTAACAAGAAAAATTCTCAACCACGTCTCATAAAAAGGATAAGGGAAAATACATTAAAAACTAAGGAAAAATAAAATAAAATATTTATAATTTTTTAATAATATTAATATCTTCTAAATTAAATGGATCAAATAAGACTTGATCTGATCCCTTACGTGATTCTCTTAGTAAATAAACCTGAAAAAATAAAAGAATATAATTATTACTAATATATAATTTGTTAATTATTTTTTTCTGAATCTTTTACTATCGATCTTTACTATAAATAATTGGAAAAGAGAATTAATCATCTTCTATTGATAATTGATAGCAGAAGCGAGAGAATCTAATTAAGAATAATATTTGTAAAAATAATAACATATAATTGATATCAAAGATGACTGAATCCATTTAAGAATGCTATTTGTAAAAATAATAATATACACGTTATCAAACGACTAAAAAACTCACAAAGACTTCATAAATCCACACGAATGCATGGACGCACGTATGCACGCACGAAAATTATTATGTACTATTATTGTATGGAATCCAAATCAACATTAAAATTATTTATAAATATTGTATAAAACTTTTAAAAAGAAAAGAAGTCTCGCCACTACTTCTTCTTCTATCAACAAATTATGTTATTTTATGTTTATTACGAAATTTAGTTATTTTTGGTAAACATATTAAACTTGTCAATTATTCTTGGTATACTTTTAAACTTACATTGAATAATAAGGAAGAAAGATTAATGATTATTTCATATTCCATTGATATAAATAGTATCAAGACTAATTAATAAGAGTATGTGTTGAAAAAAATAATCAATGCACATTGTGAATTGAAATAAGTCATATAAAATTCACAAGAAAAATTCTAAAACACGTCTCATAAAAAGGATAAGAGAAAATACAATAAAAACTTAGGAACAATAAAATATATTTTTATATTTTTTATTAAAATAAATATATTTTAAATTAAATGCATCAAATAAGAGTTTATGTGATTCCTTACGGGATTCTCTTACTAAATAAACCTTAAAAAATAAAATAATATAATTATTAATAATATATGATTTGTTAATTATTTTTGTCAAATTGTTTTACTATCGTTCTTTACTATCAATAAATGGAAAGTAGAATTCATCATCTTCTATTGATAATTGATAGCAAAAGCGAAAGAATCTAATTAAGAATAATATTTATAAAAATAATAACATATAATTAATATCAAAGATGACTGAATCCATTTAAGGATGCTATTTGTAAAATTAATAATATTCACATTATAAAACGACTAAAAAACTCACAAAGACTTCATAAATGCACACGCATGCATGGACGCACGTACGCACGCACGAAAATTATTATGTACTATTATTGTATGGAATCCAAAACTACATTAAAAGTATATATAAATTTTGTATAGAACTTTTAAAAAGAAAAGACGTCTCGCCACTACTTCTTTTTCTATCAACATATTATGTTATTTTATGTTTGTTAAGAAATTTTGTTATTTTAGGTAAACATATTAAACTTGTCAATTATTCTTTGTATACTTTTAAAATTACAATGAATAATAAGGAACAAAGATCAATTATTATTTCATATTCCACTGATATAAATAGTTTCAAGATTTGTTAATAAGAGTATGTGTTAAAAAAATAATTAATGCACATTGTAAATTGAAAGAAGTCATTTAAAATTATCAAGAAAAATTCTCAACCACGTCTCATAAAAAGGATAAGGGAAATTACATTAAAAACTAAGGAAAAATAAAATAAAATATTTATATTTTTTAATAATATTAATATCTTTTAAATTAAATGGATCAAATAAGACTTGATCTGATCCCTTACGCGATTCTCTTAGTAAATAAACCTTAAAAAATAAAAGAATATAATTATTAATAATATATAATTTGTTAATTATTTTTGTCTGATTCTTTTACTATCGATCTTTACTATAAATAATTGGAAAAGGGAATTAATCATCTTCTATTGATAATTGATAGCAGAAGCGAGAGAATCTAATTAAGAATAATATTTGTAAAAATAATAACATATAATTGATATCAAAGATGACTGAATCCATTTAAGAATGTTATTTGTAAAAATAATAATATTCATGTTATCAAACGACTAAAAAACTCACAAAGACTTCATAAATCCACACGAATGCATGGACGCACGTACGCACGCATGAAAATTATTATGTACTATTATTGTATGGAATCCAAAACAACATTTAAAGTATTTATAAATATTGTATAAAACTTTTAAAAAGAAAAGGAGTCTCGCCACTACTTCTTTTTCTATCAACAAATTATGTTATTTTATGTTTACTAAGAAATTTAGTTATTTTTGGTAAACATATTAAACTTGTCAATTATTCTTGGTATACTTTTAAACTTACATTGAATAATAAGGAAGAAAGATTAATGATTATTTCATATTCCATTGATATAAATAGTATCAAGACTAATTAATAAGGGTATGTGTTGAAAAAAATAATCAATGCACATTGTGAATTGAAATAAGTCATATAAAATTCACAAGAAAAATTCTAAAACACGTCTCATAAAAAGGAAAAGAGAAAATACATTAAAAATTAAGAAAAATATAATATAATATTTATATTTTTTAATAATATTAATATCTTTTAAATAAAATAGATCAAATAAGACTTGATGTGATCCCTTACGCGATTCTCTTACTAAATAAACCTTAAAAAATAAAAGAATATAATTATTAATAATATATAATTTGTTATTTATTTTTGTCTGATTCTTTTACTATCGATCTTTACTATCAATAAATGGAAAAGCGAATTAATCATCCTCTATTGATAATTGATAGCTGAATGAGAGAATCTAATTAAGAATAATATTTGTAAAAATAATAACATATAATTGATATCAAAGATGACTGAATTCATTTAAGAATGCTATTTGTAAAAATAATAATATTCACGTTATCAAATGACTAAAAAACTCACAAAGACTTCATAAATCCACACGAATGCATGGACGCATGTACGTACGCACAAAAATTATTATGTACTATTATTGTATGGAATCTAAAACAACATTAAAAGTATTTATCAATATTGTAAAGAACTTTTAAAAAGAAAAGAAGTCTCGTCACTACTTCTTTTTCTATTAACATATTATGTTATTTTATGTTTATTAATAAATTTAGTTATTTTTGGTAAACATATTAAACTTGTCAATTATTCTTGATATACTTTTAAAATTACATTGAATAATAAGGAAGAAAGATCAATGATTATTTCATATTCCACTGATATAAATAGTATCAAGACTAATTAATAAGAGTATATGTTGAAAAAAATAATCAATGCACATTGTGAATTGAAATAAGTCATATAAAATTCACAAGAAAAATTCTAAAACACGTCTCATAAAAAGGATAAGAGAAAATACATTAAAAATTAAGGAAAAATATAATATAATATTTATATTTTTTAATAATATTAATATCTTTTAAATAAAATAGATCAAATAAGACTTGATGTGATCCCTTATGCGATTCTCTTACTAAATAAACCTTAAAAAATAAAAGAATATAATTATTAAGAATATATAATTTGTTAATTATTTTTGTCAGATTTTTGTACTATCGATCTTTACTATCAATAAATGGAAAAGCGAGTTAATCATCTTCTATTGATAATTGATAGCAGAATAAGAGAATCTAATTAAGAATAATATTTGTAAAAATAATGACATCTAATTGATATCAAAGATGAATGAATTCATTTAAGAATGCTATTTGTAAAAATAATAATATTCACGTTATCAAACGACTAAAAAACTCACAAAGACTTCAAAAATCCACACGAATGCATGGACGCACGTACGCACGCACGAAAATTATTATGTACTATTATTGTATGGAATCCAAAACAACATTAAAAATATTTATCAATATTGTAAAGAACTTTTAAAAAGAAAAGAAGTCTCGTCACTACTTCTTTTTCTATTAACATATTATGTTATTTTATGTTTATTAAGAAATTTAGTTATTTTTGGTAAACATATTAGACTTGTCAATTATTCTTGATATACTTTTAAAATTACATTGAATAATAAGGAATAAAGATCAATGATTATTTCATATTCCACTGATATAAATAGTATCAAGACTAATTAATAAGAGTATATGTTGAAAAAAATAATCAATGCACATTGTGAATTGAAATGGGTCATATAAAATTCACAAGAAAAATTCTAAAACACGTCTCATAAAAAGCATAAGAGAAAATACATTAAAAATTAAGGAAAAATAAAATAAAATATTTATATTTTTTAATAGTATTAATATCTTTTAAACAAAATAGGTCAAATAAGACTTGATGTGATCCCTTACGCGATTCTCATACTAAATAAACCTTAAGAAATAAAAGAATATAATTATTAATAATATATAATTTGTTAATTATTTTTGTCTGATTCTTTTACTATCGATCTTTACTATCAATAAATGGAAAAGCGAGTTAATCATCTTCTATTGATAATTGATAGCAGAATAAGAGAATCTAATTAAGAATAATATTTGTAAAAATAATGACATCTAATTGATATCAAAGATGAATGAATTCATTTAAGAATGCTATTTGTAAAAATAATAATATTCACGTTATCAAACGACTAAAAAACTCACAAAGACTTCAAAAATCCACACGAATGCATGGACGCACGTACGCACGCACGAAAATTATTATGTACTATTATTGTATGGAATCCAAAACAACATTAAAAGTATTTATCAATAT
The DNA here is from genome assembly GCA_037962975.1 of Clitoria ternatea. Lineage (NCBI taxonomy): Eukaryota > Viridiplantae > Streptophyta > Magnoliopsida > Fabales > Fabaceae > Clitoria > Clitoria ternatea. The sequence continues at coordinate 220,337,312 of CM075671.1, forward strand.
TGTAAAGAACTTTTAAAAAGAAAAGAAGTCTCGTCACTACTTCTTTTTCTATTAACATATTATGTTATTTTATGTTTATTAAGAAATTTAGTTATTTTTGGTAAACATATTAGACTTGTCAATTATTCTTGATATACTTTTAAAATTACATTGAATAATAAGGAATAAAGATCAATGATTATTTCATATTCCACTGATATAAATAGTATCAAGACTAATTAATAAGAGTATATGTTGAAAAAAATAATCAATGCACATTGTGAATTGAAATGGGTCATATAAAATTCACAAGAAAAATTCTAAAACATGTCTCATAAAAAGCATAAGAGAAAATACATTAAAAATTAAGGAAAAATAAAATAAAATATTTATATTTTTTAATAATATTAATATTTTTAAATAAAATAGATCAAATAAGACTTGATGTGATCCCTTACGCGATTCTCTTACTAAATAAACCTTAAAAAATAAAAGAATATAATTATTAATAATATATAATTTGTTAATTATTTTTGTCTAATTCTTTTACTATCGATCTTTACTATCAATAAATGGAAAAGCGAGTTAATCATCTTCTATTGATAATTAATAGCAGAATGAGAGAATCTAATTAAGAATAATATTTGTAAAAATAATAACATATAATTGATTTTAAAGATGACTGAATTCATTTAAGAATGCTATTTGTAAAAATAATAATATTCACGTTATCAAACGACTAAAAAACTCACAAAGACTTCAAAAATCCACATGAATGCATGGACGCACGTACGCACGCAAGAAAATTATTATGTACTATTATTGTATGGAATCCAAAACAACATTAAAAGTATTTATCAATATTGTAAGAAACTTTTAAAAAGAAAAGAAGTCTCCTCACTACTTCTTTTTCTATTAACATATTATGTTATTTTATGTTTATTAAGAAATTTAGTTATTTTAGGTAAACATATTAAACTTGTCAATTATTCTTGGTATAATTTCTAAAATTACATTGAATAATATGAAAGAAAGATCGATGATTATTTCATATTCCACTGATATAAATAGTATCAAGCTTAATTAATAAGAGTATGTGTTGAAAAAATAATCAATGCACATTCTAAATTGAAAGAAGTCATATAAAATTAACAAGAAAAGTTCTAAAACTCGTCTCATAAAAAGGATAAGAGAAAATACATTAAAAATTAATGGAAAATAAAATAAAATTATTTATAAATTTAGTTATATAATCCAAAACTACATTAAAATTATTTATAAATTTTGTATAGAACTTTTAAAAAGAAAAGACGTCTCCCCACTACTTCTTTTTCTATCAACATGTTATGTTATTTTATGTTTATTAAGAAATTTAGTTATTTTGGGTAAACATATTAAACTTGTCAATTATTCTTTGTATACTTTTAAAATTACATTGAATAATAACAAAGAAAGATTGATGATTATTTCAATTCCACTGATAAAAATAGTATCAAGCTTAATTAGTAAGAGTATGTGTTTAAAAAATAATCAATGCGCATTGTAAATTGAAAGAAGTCATATAAAATTAACAAGAAAAATTCTAAGACGTGTCTCATAAAAAGGATAAGAGAAAATACATTAAAAATTAAGGAAAAATAAATATATTATTTATGTTTTTTAATAATGTTAATATCTTTTGAGTTAAACGGATCAAATAAGACTTGATGTGATCCCTTCTGCGATTCTCTTACTAAATAAACCTTAAAAAATAAAAGCATATAATTACTAATAATATATAATTTGTTAATTATTTTTGTGAGATTCTTTTACTATCGATCTTTATGAAAATTATTATGTACTATTATTGTATGGAATCCAAAACAACATTAAAAGTATTTATAAATATTGTATAGAATTTTTAAAAAGAAAAGAAGTCTCTCCACTACTTCTTTTTCTATCAACATATTATGTTATTTTATATTTGTTAAGAAATTTAGTTATTTTAGGTAAACATAATAAACTTGTCAATTATTCTTGGTATACTTTCTAAAATTACATTGAATAATAAGGAAGAAAGATAAATGAATATTTTATATTCCACTGATATAAATAGTATCAAGCTAAATTAATAAGAGTATGTGTTGAAAAAAATAATCAATGCACATTGTAAAGTGAAAGAGGTCATATAAAATTAACAAGAAAAATTCTAAAACACGTCTCATAAAAAGGATAAGAGAAAATATATTAAAAATTAAAGGAAAATAAAATAAAATATTTATATTTTTTAATAATATTAATATCTTTTAAATTAAATGGATCAAATAAGACTTGATGTGATCCCTTACGTGATTCTCTTACTAAATAAACCTTAAAAATAAAAGAATATAATTATTAACAATATATAATTTATTAATTTTTTTTGTCAGATTCTTTTATTATCGATCTTTACTATCAATAAATGGAAAATGGAATTAATCATCTTCTATTGATAATTGATAGCAAAAGTGAGAGAATCTAATTAAGAATAATAATTATAAAAATAATAACATATAATTAATATCAAAGATGACTGAATCCATTTAAGAATGCTATTTGTAAATATAATAATATTCACATTATAAAATGACAAAAAATCTCACAAAGAGTTCATAAATGCACACGCATGCATGGACGCACGTCCGCCCGCACGAAAATCATTATGTACTATTATTGTATGGAATCCAAAACAACATTAAAAGTATTTATAAATATTGTATAGAACTTTTAAAAAGAAAAGAAGTCTCGCCACTACTTCTTTTTCTATTAAGATATTATGTTATTTTATGTTGATTAAGAAATTTAGTTAATTTTGGTAAACATATTAAACTTGTCAATTATTCTTGGTATACTTTTAAAATTATATTGAATAATAAGGAAGAAAGCTCAATGATTATTTCATATTTCACTGATATAAATAGTATCAAAACTAATTAATAAGAGTATGTGTTGAAAAAAATAATCAATGCACATTGTGAATAGAAATAAGTCATATAAAATTAACAAGAAAAATTCTAAAACACGTCTCATTAAAAGGATAAGAGAAAATACATTAAAAATTAAGGAAAAATAAAATAAAATATTTATATTTTTTAATAATATTAATATCTTTTAAATTAAATAGATCAAATAAGACGTGATGTGATTCCTTAGGCGATTCTCTTACTAAATAAACCTTAAAAAATAAAAGAATATAATTATTCATAAGATATAATTTGTTAATTATTTTTTTCTGATTCTTTTACTATATCTTTACTATCAATAAATGGAAAAGGGAATTAATCATCTTCTATTGATAATTGATAGCAGAAGCGAGAGAATCTAATTAAGAATAATATTTATAAAAATAATAACATATAATTGATATCAAAGATGACTGAATCCATTTAAGAATGCTATTTGTAAAAATAATAATATTCACGTTATAAAACGACTAAAAAACTCACAAAGACTTCATAAATGCACACGCATGCTTGGACGCACGTACGCACACATAAAAATTATTATGTACTATTATTGTATGGAATCCAAAAATACATTAAAAGTATTTATAAATATTGTAAAGAACTTTTAAAAAGAAAAGAAGTCTCGTCACTACTTCTTTTTCTATTAACATATTATGTTATTTTATGTTTATTTAGAAATTTAGTTATTTTAGGTAAATATATTAAACTTGTCAATTATTCTTAGTATACTTTTAAAACCACATTGAATAATAAGAATGAAAGATCAATGATTATTTAATATTCTACTGATATAAATAGTATCAAGATTAATTAATAAGAGTATATCTTGAAAACAAATCAATGCGCATTGTAAATTGAAAGAAGTCATATAAAATTAACAAGAAAAATTATAAAAGACGTCTCATAAAAAGTATAAGAGAAAATATATTAAAAACTAAGGAAAAATAATGATGTAGTTTCATTATTCTGTAGTTTAATTATTTATAAAAATTATTATGTAGTTTCATTATATGGCATCCAAAACAACATTGAAAGTTTTTATAAATATTGTATAAATCTTTTAAAAAGAAAAGAAGTCTCGCCACTAATTCCTTTTCTATCACCATATTATGTTATTTTATGTTGATTAAGAAATTTAGCTATTTTAGGTAAACATATTATACTTGTTAACTATTCTTGGTATACTTATTAAATTACATTGAATAATAAGGAAGAAAGATCAAGATTATTTTATATTCCATTGATATAAATAGTATCATGATTAATTAATAAGAGTATTTGTTGAAAAAAATAATCAATGCAAATTGTAAATAGAATGAAGTCATATAAAATTAACAAGAAAAATTTTAAAACACGTCTCATAAAAAGGATAAGAGAAAATACGTTAAAAATTAAGGAAAAATAAAATATATTATTTATATTTTTTAATAATATGAATATCTTTTAAGCTAAATGCATCAAATAAGATACTATGTGATCCCTTACGCGATTCACTTACTAAATAAACCTTAAAAAATCAAAGAATATAATTATTAATAATATATAATTTGTTAATTATTTTTGTCAGTTTCTTTTACTATCGATCTTTACTATCAATAAATGAAAAAAGGAATTAATAATCTTCTATTGATAATTGATAGCAAAAGTGAGGGAATCTAATTTAGAATAATATTTATAAAAATAATAACATATAATTGATATCAAATATGACTGAATCCAATTAAGAATGCCATTTATAAAAATAACGATTCATTCACATTATAAAACGACTAAAAAACTCACAAATTCTTAAGAAATGCACACGCATGCATGGGTGCACGTAAGCACGCATAAAAATTATTATGTAGTTTCATTGTATGGAATCCAAAACAACATTGAAAGTATTTATAAATATTGTATAAATCTTTTAAAAAGAAAAGAAGTCTCGCCACTCGTTCCTTTTCTATCACCTTATTATGTTATTTTATGTTGATTAAGAAATTTAGTTATTTTAGGTAAACATATTATACTTGTTAACTATTCTTGGTATACTTTCAAATTACATTGAATAATAAGGAAGAAAGATGAATGATTATTTCATATTCCACTGATATAAATAGTATCAAGATTAATTAATAAGGGTATGTGTTGAAAAAAAATCAATGCACATTGTAAATTGAAAGAAGTCATATAAAATTAACAAGAAAAATTCTAAAACATGTCTCATAAAAAGGATAACAGGAAATACATTAAAAATTAAGGAAAATTAAAATATATTATTTATATTTTTTAATAATATTAATATCTTTTAAATTAAATGCATCAAATAAGACTTGATGTGATCCTTTACGCGATTCTCTTACTAAATAAATCTTAAAAAATCAAAGAATATAATTATTAATAATATATAATTTGTTAATTATTTTTATCAGATTCTTTTACTATCGATCTTTACTATCAATAAATGGAAAATTGAATTAATCATCTTCTATTAATAATTGATAGCAAAAGTCAGAGAATCTAATTAAGAATAAAATTTATAAAAATAATAATATATAATTGATATCAAAGATGACTAAATCCATTTAAGAATACTATTTGTAAAAATAATGATTCATTCACCTTATAAAACAACTAAAAAAATCACAAATTCTTCATAAATGCACATGCATGCATGGACGCACGTATGAAAATTATTATGTAGTTTCATTGTATATAATCCAAAATAACATTGAAGCTATTTATAAATATTGTATTCAACTTCTAAAAAGAAAAGAAGTCTTGCCACCAGTTCCTTTTCTATCACCATATTATGTTATTTTATCTTGATTAAGAAATTTAGTTATTTTAGGTAAACATATTATACTTGTTAACTATTCTTGGTATATGTTTCAAATTACATTGAATAATAAGGAAGAAAGATCAATGATTATTTCATATTCCACCAATATAAATAGTATCAAAATTAATTAATAAGAGTATGTGTTGAAAAAATAACCAATGCACATTGTAAATTGAAAGAAGTCATATAAAATTAACAAGAAAAATTCTAAAACATGTCTCATAAAAAGGATAAGAGACAATACATTAAAAATTAAGGAAAAGTAAAATATATTATTTATATTTTTTAATAACATTAGTATATTTTAAATTAAATGCATCAAATAAGACTTGATGTGAACCCTTACGAATTTCTCTTACTAAATAAATCTTATAAAATAAAAGATTACAATTATTATTACTATATAATTTGTTAATTCTTTTTGTCAGATTCTTCTACTATCGATCTTTACTATCAATAAATGGAAAATTGAATTAATCATCTTCTATTAATAATTGATAGCAAAAGTCAGAGAATCTAATTAAGAATAATAATTATAAAAATAATAACATATAATTGATATCAAAGATGACTGAATCTGTTTAAGAATGCTATTTGTAAAAATAATGATTCGTTCACGTTATAAAACGACTAAAAAACTTACAAATTATTCATAAATGCACACGCATGCATGGACGCACGTACGCACGCATGAAAATTATTATGTAGTTTCATTATATGCAATCCAAAACAACATCGAAAGTATTTATAAATATTGCATAAAACTTTTAAAAAGAAATGAAGTCTCGCCACTAATTCCTTTTCTATCACCATATTATGTTATTTTATGTTGATTAGGAAATTTAGCTATTTTAGGTAAAAATATTATACTTGTTAACTATTCTTAGCATACTTATTAAATTACATTGAATAATAAGGAAGAAAGATCAATGATTATTTTATATTCCACTGACATAAATAGTATCAAGATTAATTAACAAGAGTATGGGTTGAAAAAATAATCAATGCACATTGTAAATTGAAAGAAGTGATATAAAATTAACAAGAAAAGTTCTAAAACACGTCTCATAAAAAGGATAAGAGAAAATACATTAAAAATTAAAGAAAAATAAAATATATTATTTATATTTTTTAATAATGTTAATATCTTTTAAATTAAATGCATCAAATAAGACTTGATGTGATCCCTTACGCGATTCTCCTACTAAATAAACCTTAAAAAATAAAAGAATATAATTATTAATAATATATAATTCATTAATCATTTTTGTCAGATTCTTTTACTATCTATCTTTATTATCAATAAATGGAAAAGGGAATTAATCATCTTCTATTGATAATTAATAGCAAAAGTGAGGGAATCTAATTAAGAATAATAAGTATAAAAATAATAACATATAATTGATATCAAAGATGACTGAATCCATTTAAGAATACTATTTGTAAAAATAATGATTCATTCACGTTATAAAAGCACTGAAAAACTCACAAATTCTTCATAAATGCATACGCATGCATTGCCACACGTACGCACGCCGTAAAATTATTAAGTAATTTCATTGTATGGAATCCAAAACAACATTGAAAGTATTTATAAATATTGTATACAAGTTTTAAAAATAAAAGAAGTCTCACCACTAGTTCCTTTTCTATCACCATATTATGTTATTTTATGTTGATTAAGAAATTTAGTTATTTTAGGTAAACATATTATACTTGTTAACTATTCTTGGTATACTTTTCAAATTACATTGAATAATAAGGAAGAAAGATCAATGATTATTTCATATTCCTCTGATATAAATAGTATCAAGATTAATTAATAAGAGTATGTGTTGAAAAAAATAATGAATGTACATTGTAAATTGAAAGAAGTCATATAAAATTAACAAGAAAAATTCTAAAACACGCCTCATAAAAAGGATAAGAGAAAATACATTAAAAATAACCACATTAAAGAATAAAGATTTATAAGTCTTATTAACTGTTCGTGCCCCATTAGTCCTCTTCTCGCTACCTACTAGATAAATCCCTTCTATACCACTAAACAGAAGGAAAAATCCCATCCAGATAGATTCGACGACCTATACTTCAACTAAAGGCACAAGGAAATCAATAGTTCAAGAGCATAAAAGAGAGTAGTAGGAAAGGAAAATCCATTCCATTTTAGCCGGATCCCGCGCCTATTCTCTTATAACTCATCCACCAAGTCAAGGTTGATTCTTAGTTCTTTCATAGGTGGGTTACTTGAGATAGGAAAGCATCCAGCAAGAAAAGGCTTTTACTAAAACTAAACTAAATAAGGCTGGTTCTCCAATTAAAGGGCTACGGCTTTCGCAGGAAATCAAGGCCATAGCTTGGTTCGTGCGTACAATTCTATTATGAAAGAAGTATCTTTGCAAGGCTTTAATCGCTTCAAGTGCTCTTCCTTTTGCTTCGCTCGACTGAGTCTGAGTATGTACCTTTATCGATTGAGCTTTCTAGGCTCTCGTTTATCCTGGTTTGACCATGGATCCGGCACATGACGAGACCATTTCGTCTGCTCTACATGAGCCTTAGAATGAGTTTGATTGTAAAAATATGGGATTACCTATATTCATATTCCCTCCTTCTTTTAGCAGCTCATGAGACGCCCCAAACCCCCAAAATAAAATAGGGGAAAATTTTTCGCGTCTTTGAAAATATTAATAAATTCAATAATTAAAGTAGTGAAGTATTTTTCACCAAACCCCCGGATCTAAAATGAACCACTCCCATATATGAAGATATGAGAGGGTGAAACTAAATGTAAATTTTTCAATCAGAATCAGCGGAAGAATTATTTAGTTTGGTTTAATTAGTGGCTAATTGATTTTCAAGAGGAGTCCATTCATAAAAATATGGGATACAATTTATATAATCTAGAAGGCCTAAATATACTCCTCAATACCATTTAAAATAATATCTAAAGAAGAAATAATGCATAACGTTTTAAAATTTAATTTAAAACAACAAAATGAGAATCAGGGGCATACTCGCTCAAGCGTGACTCAAGTCGCTTGAGCGAGCCAGCGTACCCACGCTTGAGCGGGCGCTGGGCGATGCTGAGCGAAATGAAGGAATGAGCATCAGGGCCCAGCTCGCTTGAGCGAGCCCTATCTCGCTTGAGCGAGACATGAAGGAATGCTTGAGCGAAGAAAGCGAGACGCTTGAGCGAAGAAGGAAAGGAGCATCAGGGGTCGATCTCGCTTGAGCGGCCCAAGGCTCGCTTGAGCGAGGTTGGTCCAGAAACGTTGAGAACTCTCTGGCCAATTTTCGCTTGGGCGAGGCACCACTCGCCTGGGCGAAAATCGTCCAGAATCAATTCTCCTTCTCCCTCACTTGAGCGCTGCCCTTCACGCCTGGGCGAAAATTGTCCAGAATCAAAACACTGATTCTGTGGCAATCTCGCTTGGGCGAAATGCACGTCCACTTGAGCGAATTTGGGGCAAGAACGAATCCCCTGTTCCACAACAATCTCGCTCGGGCGAGATTACTACTCGCTTGAGCGAGTTCTGCAGAAACTCAGCAGAAAACGTGAACTTACATTGCTAACACTCAACCTACCATACTAAAACTCAATCTATGGCCATTCATTCAGTTCCTACAAGATTTATACATTATATAACACCCTTGGAACCTGCCTCATTCACCATTAACCATCATCATACTAACATTAGCTCATGCATATAATTTAAATTCATCATCAAATCACATGCACTCCCTACATACATCTATATTCCACATCATTCCACAAACTCCATAATATAGCATGAAAACACAACATCCATTCATTTAACAAAGTCAAGTATTCAGATTCATTCTTTACATCTTTTGGGTCATGAATGAAAATTGTCATTACACAAACATGTCCAATTTTCTCCCATGACCTCCAAAATTATCAACATTACAAAATTGAGTATATAAACCTCATATACTCTACAAAACAGATTTCATGCCGGCCAAGGCTTACGCATTCCTATCCATATTTTACCTTCTTCATACTCGGCCTCCAAAAGTTGTAGGATTTAAGTCATACCTACATCAACTTTAAAAATGGCAACGGGGAGGTGAGTAACATAATCCAAATGAATTAAAGTCATACATTATGATGAAATACATGTATACTTGCACAATTAGCAATCATTACACCACATCATACATTATTCACAATACATCTTATAATTTCAAGTATACATTCATATTATCAATCATTTGGATTGCCAAACACACACATCGGGTTAGTATTCAACTCTTTCCCCTTTCAATTCTCATTCATCCGTTGCCACCAAGGGCTTTCACCTAGGCATATCTCAAGCTATATGCAAATGCTCTTAAAGCTAATGCATATGCACAAGAATTTCTTATCAAACAATGCGGATCCAGCTGTGGGAAAATATATCATTAAATCAATTGTGGGACAAGCATAGGTGTGCTACTATGCCTCTACTGCAGTAGAAAAATTGTGTACACATATATCTCAATTTATGCATGCTTACATCATCATCATAATTTTACTGGTACCAAACCGCTATCGCCCATCTGTAGCACTAGTCACCCTGTGACTTGCGGATCAACATCGTGGCCTCAACTACCACAAGTGCTACGGGCCCCTCCCGAACACACATCGAGAGAGCCGTGCCCCATCGGACACCGAGGTAAACTCGCTCACCATAGAGCCGCCCGCCCACTGGGCCTGCCACATAGGGTGCCTCGTCACCAAACTATGGACAGCTTCGTGACTCATACACCGAGTCACAGGGGAAAGTCATAATACGCTCGTGCACTGAGCCGCCCTCCCACTGGGCCTGCCTAGTGGAACCCCCTAATATTCCACATAAACAGCTATGATATGCCATGGATGCAATGCAAATGCAAATCAAGTGCATCCTCACACTATGCATCCTAGATGCCACTCCACATTTAATCATTCATCACCACCACTTGGTGGATTTCAATATTCTCATCATTCTTATCCAATCCCAATTTTCTTTGACTTATTCTCATCAATAGTTAGTGGCATACACATTCAATAAATCATACACACATATTTGGGATATTCACATCACAATCTCAATCCACATATGGTTGCAAACCATCATCATACTTCATTAATACAATATTATCACATCATTAATTTTATCCCAAACACAATGCCACATAACAATCATCATTCTAAATGCATTCAAATCAAACGTATCATATCATCCATTCAAACAACCATTAACATAATCACATATACATATTTTCACATCACCAATGGATGAAATCATGTATTTAGAAAAGTTACCCCCTCCTACCTCAAGTGAAGCAGTGATCAACGCGGTTCGATGGTTCCGCTTCGTCAATGGGGTCACTTCCTACATCACAATACATTATACAATCAATTTTCTACTTACTCATTAAGGTTCAAATACTTGTATATCAATAAATACTTGCTATTTTTATTATTATAACTCTCAAAACTCTTTTATTTCATTTTATCCACCATAACCACCATGGGTTAGGTGCCACCATTTATTATTATGTACTCAACAACCAACCCTTTCATGGGTTTCCCCATTAATGACTTCCATCAACCAAATACCATCACCATTAACCCTTATGCATCATAACTCACATTTATTACCAACAATAAATGTTCATCAACCTCCATTATACATTTCCCCCAAATTCATAAAGTTAGGGTTTCATAAAATTCCAATAACCATCATAAATACTCTTCTCTTTCCAACCATAATTACATCCACTTCATTACTTCTCAAAGAGACCTCATTCGCATACAAAACCCACATTAAACTTTTGCATTAAATGCTCTCCTCAAAACATTCATACACATGCATGGCTTCCAACTCATAAATACCATATACCCATAACCAAAACCTTAGCAAAAATGGATATACTTACCTCAAAGCCCAAAAACGAAAATGGGTTCAATAGGGGGAGAGGAAGCTGCGAAAATAGAGAGAAAGAGGGAGAATACAGCAGCTCCAAAACCTCCTTCAAGCTCCACCAAAACGAAAATGGAAGAGAGTAGAAGATAATACCACTTTGCTAGGGTTTGGAGGAAGAAGAAAAGAGAAATGATGAAGATGGTGAAGAGAAGAAGAAGAAAGTGAAGTGTAAATGTTCCACCTTCAGCATTCCCACGTGAATAGAAGGAGAAGAAAATTGGGTTTTCGATTTATTTTAATTCCCCTTCATTAAAACTTTACCGTTTTATAACCAACAGGTTCTCCGTTCGGGCTCAATACATCATCTGAAAATTATTCCGAATACATATTCGGATTCCCAATAATATTCTCTTCAGCCCTGACCAATATCATCTCATTCTGAGATACTTGGTCCGACACCCATATTTCAACCGGGTTTAATTTCAGCTTAACCGGTCTCTAAAATTTACCAAAAATTCCCAAAATTATCAATTTAATTATTCTCAATAGTTTGGGACATTAAATACTCCATATACTAATTTCTAATATTTATTTCGGTAATTAATTCTCTCATTTTAAAATTCGGGATGTTACAATCCACCCCACCAAAAAGAAAATTTCGTCCTCGAAATTTAACTTACCGGGTTTGAATACATCGGGATACCGTTCTCTGATGTCGTCTTCGCGTTCCCATGTGAACGTTTCAGTATTTCCATGTTTCCAAGCGACCTCCACCAAAGGTACCAACTTGTTCCGTAATTTCTTCACGGAATGTCCGACAATGCGAACAGAAATAGGAGAAATAGATAGATCATCTCGCACCTCAATCTCGTCCATCGGGATCACGTGTAAAGGATCATAAACATATTTCCTTAACTGCGACACGTGAAACACGTTGTGTAGATTAGCAAGATGCGGAGGGAGTGCTATCCTATAAGCAACCTCACCAATCCGCTCCAACACCTCGTAAGGTTCGATAAATCTAGGGCTCAACTTCCCACTCTTCAACGCCCTTCCAATGCCTTTATCATGCGAGACCTTCAAAAACACATGGTCACCCACTTGAAACTCAAGGGGTTTATGCCTCTTGTCATAATAACTCTTCTGCCTATCTTGAGCAATCTTCATATTCTCTTGGATCTTCTTAATTTGCTCTGTAGTTTCCTGAATGATCTCCGGCCCTAAAGCCAAGTTTTCACCAACTTCAAGCCAACACAAGGGAGTTCTACACTTCCTTCCATACAACGCCTCATACGGTGCCATACCTATGCTGGAATGGAAGCTGTTATTGTATGTGAATTCGATCAATGGGAGGAATCTCTCCCAACATCCACCGTGCTCAAGGACATAAGCTCTCAACAAATCCTCCAAGCTTTGTATAGTTCTCTCCGATTGTCCATCGGTCTGCGGGTGATAAGCGGAACTAAGCTTCAACTTATAACCCAACTCATCATGCAAACGTCCCTAAAACCGAGAAGTAAAACGAGGATCACGGTCGGATATGATGCTGGACGGAACGCCATGCAGTCTAACAATCTCCTTAATGTATATTTGTGCCAATTTCTCCAAAGGACTCTTCATATTAATGGGCAAGAAGTGAGCACATTTTGTCAATCTATCAACAATCACCCATATAGCATCGTTTCCAGCACGAGTTCTGGGTAGTCCAGAAACAAAATCCATAGCTATACTATCCCATTTCCAAACAGGGATCTCCAATGGTCTCAAATAACCAGATGGTCTCTGATGCTCAACCTTAGCCTTTTGACACACAAGGCAAGATGCTACAAAATTCGCCACATCACGCTTCATACCAGGCCACCAGAAATTCTTCTTCAAATCTTGATACATCTTAGTGGAACCAGGATGAATACTCAATATGCTTTTATGAGCTTCCTCAAGTACACGTTTCCGCACATCATCGCTTGAGGGAACATAAATTCGACCTTTGACACGCCAAATACCATCTTGACCTTCTTCTATGAACAAATTCTTCCCTTTTTCTTGGGTCTTTTTCATCTCAATCAAATACTCATCATTGGGTTGTTGCGCCTTCACATATTCAAGAAATTCATTTGCAACCTTCAACATTTCCAACACCATTTTCTTGGAAGTGTAAGTCTCCACGCCCACATTCAAATCTCTAAATTGTTCTATCAACTCTATTTCCTTTGCCATCATCACGGAGACATGTAATGACTTTCTACTCAATGCATCGGCAACTACATTTGCCTTGCCGGGGTGATACTTCAATTCAAACTCATAGTCTTTTAGGAACTCCATCCACCGTCTTTGGCGCATATTCAACTCCTTCTGGTCAAACAAGTATTTAAGGCTTTTGTGATCACTAAAGACCACAAACTTGGAGCCGTACAAGTAGTGTCGCCACAACTTCAATGCAAACACCACCGCCGCCAATTCAAGATCATGTGTGGGGTAATTAACCTCATGCGGTCGCAACTGCCTCGACGCATAGGCTATCACACGTTCCTTTTGCATCAATACACACCCAAGACCAAGCTTAGATGCATCGCAATATACCACAAATTCATTCGTTAAGTCGGGCAATGCTAACACCGGTGCGGTAGTAAGCCTTAACTTCAACTCTTGAAAACTCTCTTCACATTCACGAGTCCACACAAAAGAGTGATTTTTTCCGAGTCAACTTCGTTAGTGGTAAAGCCAAACGGGAAAACCCTTCAATAAATCTCCGGTAGTAACCGGCAAGACCAAGAAAACTCCTTATCTCCATCACTGACGTTGGTCTTTCCCAAGCCATCACAGCTTCAACTTTAGATCTATCCATAGCAACTCCATCATTTGAAATAACATGTCCAAGGAATTGGACCTCAGACAGCCAAAATTCATATTTAGAGAGCTTCGCATACAACTCCTTTTCTCGTAGAATAGTCAACACAAGACGAAGATGTCTTTCATGCTCTTCATGACTCTTGGAATACACCAAAATATCATCGATAAACACTACGACGAATTGGTCAAGATATTCATGGAAGATGCGATTCATGTAGCTCATGAAAATCGCAGGGGCATTAGTCACACCAAAAGGCATCACTACGTACTCATAGTGTCCGTATCGCGTTCGGAAAGCAGTCTTCGGAATATCTTCGGCCTTCACCCGAATTTGGTGATATCCAGAACGCAAATCAATCTTCGAAAACACAACAGCACCCTTCAATTGATCCAATAGATCATCAATGCGTGGAAGAGGATATTTATTTTTAATGGTTAGTTTGTTGAGCTGGCGATAATCAACGCACAATCTCATGCTCCCATCTTTCTTCTTTACTAACAACACAGGAGCACCCCAAGGAGACACACTTGGGCGAATAAACTCCCGTTCAAGTAATTCTTCCACTTGCTTTTTCAATTCAGCTAACTCCATAGGAGACATCCTATAAGGAGCTCGGGAAACAGGTTCTGCACCCGGAATAAGATCGATAGCAAATTCCACTTCTCGTGGAGGAGGTAATCCAGGAATTTCTTCCGGAAACACATCGGGAAATTCCGAAACAATAGGAATCCCACCAGATTGGGAAACACCATTCCCATCAACCAAGCAGAACATCATGAGAAGTTGAGATATACCTCGCACATCAAAGTCTTCATTATTAGAGGTTGGGAAAATCACTGTCTTGCTATGACAATCCACCAAAACCTTGTTGGCGGACAACCAATCCATGCCTAAAATAACATCCAGGTCTTTCATAGGTAAACACACGAAGGATATAACAAATTTTCTACCCTCCAAGACCATCTCGACATTATCACATCGAGTCACCGATCTTAAGCAAGCACCAGTCGGTGTAGTCACCAATATTGCACCTTTCATCATACTCACAGGCACTCGCAGGCGCCTCACACATTCTTCAGAAATAAAAGAGTGCGTAGCACCCGAATCAAATATCACATTAACAACATTACCATATATCTGGCACTCACTTTGGACAAGGTCTTCAGCTTGTGCAGCTTCTTCACCGGTCACGGCAAAGACTCTTCCAGCCATTTGTTGATTAACACCACGATTTGGGCCATTCCGACCACCATTAGCATTACCTCGGCCGTTTCCATTACCACGACCGTTACCACCATTTCGGTTTCCATTTCTTCCACCATTACCGTTTCCACGACCACGGCCTCTAAATGCACCATAGCCTCCACGGTTTGCATTATCACGTGGCACAACATCTGCAGCATTCAAAGGACAATCAGGGCGGATATGCCCCGGCTGGTTGCATCTATAGCACACCACTATTTCTTCTTGATTGCACTCTCTGGCTAAGTGATTTCCACCACATCTGTAACAACGGAGTCCTTGGCCATTACCTCGGCCACCATCGGCACCATGCCTTCCACCACCTCGTCCACCTCTGAAAGAAGAGGACCCACGTACAAATCGTCTGTTGTTTTTAAAGTTGCCTTTCTTCTTGAAGCTAGAAGATTGGCCCTTCAACTTATAATCATGCCCCGAGTAGTTCCTTGGAGCAATATCATTTTCTTCAAAAATTCTACACTTATCCATAAGAGTAGGAAAACTCCTAATCTCTTGGTGACAAATCGCCTTCTTGATCTCTTGGCGTAGTCCATTCTCAAATTTAACACATTTTGAAACTTCCGTGCCCTCTTGCTGAAAGGGAGGATAAAACACACATAGCTCTTCAAATTTCAAAGCATACTCTTCAACCGACATGCCGCCTTGCTTGAGTTCCATGAATTCAAGCTCTTTCTTGTTTTTGTAACTCGCAGGAAAGTACTTCTTAAGAAATTCAGCCTTGAAATTCTCCCAATTTAGAGGAGTGTGGGCAGCAATCATACGCCCACGGGTAAGGATCCACCAAGATTCGGCCTCATTCCGAACCATGAACACCGCATATTCCACCTTCTGCGTTTCGGTACATTCCATGCTAGCAAATATCCGTTCCAAGTCATGGATCCAAACATGAGCATCTTCTGGCTTATAGCCTCCATGAAATTCAGAAGGCTTCCGCTTAAGAAATTGGTCAAGACCTTGATTCGGCTGACCAATAGGTTGTTGTTGCCGTTCAAGTATGTCGGCAAAGCGATTAAAGGCTTCAGCCATAGCGGCTGCATCAGAATTGCGCCTATACGCCATCACTCAATCTATACACAACAACATAAACATAATTAGAAACTTAAAGTCTCTTCACCCAATGTGCATACATATCATTCATCATTAACTTCATTGGCACAAGTATCATCATAATGTATTTCATAATTAGAAGGTAAATATGAGAAAGGAATTGCCTGGCCGGGCTTAACAATAATCATGTAATAATCCCATTTCAATAACCACTATCATAATTCACCCATATAATTCATAAATCAATCAACCATAAGCAACAAACATATAAACATCATCCATTTTAATTGTATCAAGAGCAACCATTGCTCTGATACCAGGTTGAGACGCCCCAAACCCCCAAAATAAAATAGGGGAAAATTTTTCGCGTCTTTGAAAATATTAATAAATTCAATAATTAAAGTAGTGAAGTATTTTTCACCAAACCCCCGGATCTAAAATGAACCACTCCCATATATGAAGATATGAGAGGGTGAAACTAAATGTAAATTTTTCAATCAGAATCAGCGGAAGAATTATTTAGTTTGGTTTAATTAGTGGCTAATTGATTTTCAAGAGGAGTCCATTCATAAAAATATGGGATACAATTTATATAATCTAGAAGGCCTAAATATACTCCTCAATACCATTTAAAATAATATCTAAAGAAGAAATAATGCATAACGTTTTAAAATTTAATTTAAAACAACAAAATGAGAATCAGGGGCATACTCGCTCAAGCGTGACTCAAGTCGCTTGAGCGAGCCAGCGTACCCACGCTTGAGCGGGCGCTGGGCGATGCTGAGCGAAATGAAGGAATGAGCATCAGGGCCCAGCTCGCTTGAGCGAGCCCTATCTCGCTTGAGCGAGACATGAAGGAATGCTTGAGCGAAGAAAGCGAGACGCTTGAGCGAAGAAGGAAAGGAGCATCAGGGGTCGATCTCGCTTGAGCGGCCCAAGGCTCGCTTGAGCGAGATTGGTCCAGAAACGTTGAGAACTCTCTGGCCAATTTTCGCTTGGGCGAGGCACCACTCGCCTAGGCGAAAATCGTCCAGAATCAATTCTCCTTCTCCCTCGCTTGAGCGCTGCCCTTCACGCCTGGGCGAAAATTGTCCAGAATCAAAACACTGATTCTGTGGCAATCTCGCTTGGGCGAAATGCACGTCCGCTTGAGCGAATTTGGGGCAGGAACGAATCCCCTGTTCCACAACAATCTCGCTCGGGCGAGATTACTACTCGCTTGAGCGAGTTCTGCAGAAACTCAGCAGAAAACGTGAACTTACATTGCTAACACTCAACCTACCATACTAAAACTCAATCTATGGCCATTCATTCAGTTCCTACAAGATTTATACATTATATAACACCCTTGGAACCTGCCTCATTCACCATTAACCATCATCATGCTAACATTAGCTCATGCATATAATTTAAATTCATCATCAAATCACATGCACTCCCTACATACATCTATATTCCACATCATTCCACAAACTCCATAATATAGCATGAAAACACAACATCCATTCATTTAACAAAGTCAAGTATTCAGATTCATTCTTTACATCTTTTGGGTCATGAATGAAAATTGTCATTACACAAACATGTCCAATTTTCTCCTATGACCTCCAAAATTATCAACATTACAAAATTGAGTATATAAACCTCATATACTCTACAAAACAGATTTCATGCCGGCCAAGGCTTACGCATTCCTATCCATATTTTACCTTCTTCATACTCGGCCTCCAAAAGTTGTAGGATTTAAGTCATACCTACATCAACTTTAAAAATGGCAACGGGGAGGTGAGTAACATAATCCAAATGAATTAAAGTCATACATTATGATGAAATACATGTATACTTGCACAATTAGCAATCATTACACCACATCATACATTATTCACAATACATCTTATAATTTCAAGTATACATTCATATTATCAATCATTTGGATTGCCAAACACACACATCGGGTTAGTATTCAACTCTTTCCCCTTTCAATTCTCATTCATCCGTTGCCACCAAGGGCTTTTACCTAGGCATATCTCCAGCTATATGCAAATGCTCTTAAAGCTAATGCATATGCATAAGAATTTCTTATCAAACAATGCGGATCCGGCTGTGGGAAAATATATCATTAAATCAATTGTGGGACAAGCATAGGTGTGCTACTATGCCTCTACTGCAGTAGAAAAATTGTGTACACATATATCTCAATTTATGCATGCTTACATCATCATCATAATTTTACTGGTACCAAACCGCTATCGCCCATCTGTAGCACTAGTCACCCTGTGACTTGCGGATCAACATCGTGGCCTCAACTACCACAAGTGCTACGGGCCCCTCCCGAACACACATCGAGAGAGCCGTGCCCCATCGGACACCGAGGTAAACTCACTCACCATAGAGCCGCCCGCCCACTGGGCCTGCCACATAGGGTGCCTCGTCACCAAACTATGGACAGCTTCGTGACTCATACACCGAGTCACAGGGGAAAGTCATAATACGCTCGTGCACTGAGCCGCCCTCCCACTGGGCCTGCCTAGTGGAACCCCCTAATATTCCACATAAACAGCTATGATATGCCATGGATGCAATGCAAATGCAAATCAAGTGCATCCTCACACTATGCATCCTAGATGCCACTCCACATTTAATCATTCATCACCACCACTTGGTGGATTTCAATATTCTCATCATTCTTATCCAATCCCAATTTTCTTTGACTTATTCTCATCAATAGTTAGTGGCATACACATTCTATAAATCATACACACATATTTGGGATATTCACATCATAATCTCAATCCACATATGGTTGCAAACCATCATCATACTTCATTAATATAATATTATCACATCATTAATTTTATCCCAAACACAATGCCACATAACAATCATCATTCTAAATGTATTCAAATCAAACGTATCATATCATCCATTCAAACAACCATTAACATAATCACATATACATATTTTCACATCACCTATGGATGAAATCATGCATTTAGAAAAGTTACCCCCTCCTACCTCAAGTGAAGTAGTGATCAACGCGGTTCGATGGTCCCGCTTCGTCAATGGGGTCACTTCCTACATCACAATACATTATACAATCAATTTTCTACTTACTCATTAAGGTTCAAATACTTGTATATCAATAAATACTTGCTGTTTTTATTATTATAACTCTCAAAACTCTTTTATTTCATTTTATCCACCATAACCACCATGGGTTAGGTGCCACCATTTATTATTATGTACTCAACAACCAACCCTTTCATGGGTTTCCCCATTAATGACTTCCATCAACCAAATACCATCACCATTGACCCTTATGCATCATAACTCACATTTATTACCAACAATAAATGTTCATCAACCTCCATTATACATTTTCCCCAAATTCATAAAGTTAGGGTTTCATAAAATTCCAACAACCATCATAAATACTCTTCTCTTTCCAACCATAATTACATCCACTTCATTACTTCTCAAAGAGACCTCATTCTCATACAAAACCCATATTAAACTTTTGCATTAAATGCTCTCCTCAAAACATTCATACACATGCATGGCTTCCAACTCATAAATACCATATACCCATAACCAAAACCTTAGCAAAAATGGATATACTTACCTCAAAGCCCAAAAACGAAAATGGGTTCAATAGGGGGAGAGGAAGCTGCGAAAATAGAGAGAAAGAGGGAGAATACAGCAGCTCCAAAACCTTCTTCAAGCTCCACCAAAACGAAAATGGAAGAGAGTAGAAGATAATACCACTTTGCTAGGGTTTGGAGGAAGAAGAAAAGAGAAATGATGAAGATGGTGAAGAGAAGAAGAAGAAAGTGAAGTGTAAATGTTCCACCTTCAGTATTCCCACGTGAATAGAAGGAGAAGAAAATTGGGTTTTCGATTTATTTTAATTCCCCTTCATTAAAACTTTACCGTTTTATAACCAACAGGTTCTCCGTTTGGGATCAATACATCATCTGAAAATTATTCTGAAAACATATTCGGATTCCCAATAATATTCTCTTCAGCCCTGACCAATATCATCTCATTCCGAGATACTTGGTCCGACACCCATATTTCAACCGGGTTTAATTTCAGCTTAACCGGTCTCTAAAATTTACCAAAAATTCCCAAAATTATCAATTTAATTATTCTCAATAGTTTGGGACATTAAATACTCCATATACCAATTTCTAATATTTATTTCAGTAATTAATTCTCTCATTTTAAAATTCTGGATGTTACAGCTCACCTTGAATCTTGAATGTTTAGCGAAAGTCTTCAAGGGATTCTATTTTCACCAAAATTTTCCTGTGAATAAAGCCCTTCTTTAAAGAGCCATTTCGGTAAGTTTTAAATTTAGTCACTAGAGGAAAGGAATAATAGACCGTGGAAAGCAAGCTACTCTCTCTAAACTAAATGGAAAAAAAGCGTGGTATGGTGAAAGTAGTGGGAGAGTCTGAATATTATGTTGGTTGTAGGATTAGAAGCAACTAAAGAATCCACATCTGTTGAAGTAATGTCTGAAATAAGAATGTCATATGTAGTTGCTCTATCAGTCTCGGCCAACGCGTAAAGCCAGTTAATGATTCATGAATTGAGGATGCCAAGCCAAGATAGAATCTTCTTAGTCTGGACTACAATGATCTAAAGTAGCTATCGTACTTAGAGTTAGGAGCAAAAGTAGCCAAGAAAGAGCCCCAAGGGGAGAAGTTAGAAGTATCCTAGTTCGTACTTCCTTGATAGGTCACCATTCCTTGTTGTCTTGTTTATCTGTGAGTTAAATCAGAAGCCTCGAATGGTTGCTCTGATTCTGTGTTCTCTTTGTTGTTTGAGAGGGGATAACCATTTTACTAGTTCCCACTTCTGGGTATAGGAGTTGGTTGAGGAGCACGCCCTTCCACTAGAATAAGAATATCCTCTCCTGCTAGCGGTGTAGCTGTTCTGCGTCACTTCCAGCTTTAAGAGAATACACCTCTTAACTGAGAGTTCCTACAAGCTTGTTCTTAGTGTTATAGTAGTTCTTGAGTTCAGTTAGCGACTGATCCAAAGGTATATCTATCAACTATGAGTTGAAGGAGCTAGACTGTAGTTCCTGTGCTTCCCGCCCGAACGCAGCAGATTCTCAAATAAGAGCATACAAATACTTGATATGAGTTGACTAGCCTTACTTGCCTATCAGGAGAAGACCCCCGAACTTTACTTTTTTTTTAATCTGGTAGTCTTAGATCACCATGGTGGCATCAAATAGTTGGTGGATGGTTACCCAGAGATCCATTGCTGTACTCCAGTACCAGTGGACAGACTGAAGCCAATCCTGCGTCGACCTCCTGATAATTTACCACTCAAGGAATATATTATTTATATTTTTTAATAATATTAATATCTTTTAAAATAAATGCATCAAATAAGACTTGATGTGATCCCTTACGCGATTCTTTTACTAAATAAACCATAAAAAATAAAAGACTATAGTTATCAATAATATATAATTTGTTAATTATTTTTGTCAGATTCTTTTACTATCGCTCTCTATTATCAATAAATGGAAAAGGGATTTAATCATCTTCTATTGATAATTGATAGAAAAAGTGAGGGAATCTAATTAAGAATAATATTTATAAAAATAATAACATATAATTGATATCAAAGATGACTAAATTTATTTAAGAATGCTATTTGCAAAAATAATGATTCATTCACGTTATAAAATGACTAAAAAACTCACAACTTCTTCATAAATGCACACGCATACATGGACACACGTACGCACGCATGAAAATTATTATGTAGTTTCATTGTATGGAATCCAAAACAACATTGAAAGTATTTATAAATATTGCATAAAACTTTTAAAAAGAAAAGAAGTCTCGCCACTAGTACCTTTTCTATCACCATATTATGTTATTTTGTGTTGATTAAGAAATTTAGCTATTTTAGGTAAACATATTATACTTGTTAACTATTCTCAGAATACTTTTCAAATTATATTGAATAATAAGGAAGAAAGATCAATGATTATTTCATATTTCACTGATATAAATAGTATCAAGATTAATTAATAAGAGTATGCGTTGAAAAAATAATCAATGCACATTGTGAATTGAAATAAGTCATATAAAAATAACAAGAAAAATTCTAAAACACGTCTCATAAAAAGAATAAGAGAAAATACATTAAAAAGTAAGGAAAAATAAAATATATTATTTATATTTTTTAATAATATTAATATCTCTTAAAATAAATGCATCACTAAATAAACCATAAAAAATAAAAGAATATAATTATTAATAACATATAATTTGTTAATTATTTTTGTCAGATTCTTTTACTATCGATCTTTACTATCAATAAATGGAAAATGGAATTAATCATCTTCTATTGATAATTGATAGCAAAAGTGAGGGAATCTAATTAACAATAATATTTATAAAAAAAATAACATATAATTGATATCAAAGATGACTGAATCCGTTTAAGAATGCTATTTGTAAAAATAATGATTCATTCACGTTATAAAACAACTAAAAAACTCACAAATTCTTCATAAATGAACACGCATGCATAGACGCACGTACGCACACATGTAAATTATTATGTAGTTTCATTGTATGGAATCAAAAACAACATTGAAAGTATTTATAGATATTGTACAAAACTTTTAAAAAGAAAAGAAGTCTCACCACTAGTTCCTTTTCTATCACTATATTATGTTATTTTATGTTGATTAAGAAATTTAGTTATTTTAGGTAAACATATTATACTTGTGAACTATTCTTGGTATACTTTTCAAATTACAATGAATAATAAGGAAGAAAGAACAATGATTATTTCATATTCAACTGATATAAATAATATCAAGATTAATTAATACGAGTATAGGTTGACAAAAATAATCAATGCATACTGTAAATTGAAAGAAGTTATATAAAAACAATAAGAAAAATTCTAAAACATGTCTCATAAAAAGGATAAAAGAAAATACATTAAAAATTAAGGAAAAATAAAATATATTACTTATATTTTTTAATAATATTAATATCTTTTAAATTTAATGCATCAAATAAGACTTGATATGATCCCTTACGCGATTCTCTTACTAAATAAACCTTAAAAAATAAAAGAATATAGTTATTAATAATATATAATTCGTTAATTATTTTTGTCAGATTCTTTTCATATCGATCTTTACTATCAATAAATGGAAAAGGAAATTAATCATCTTCTATTGATAATTGATAGCAATAGTAAGGGAAGTTAATTAAAAATAATATTTATAAAAATAATAACATATAATTGATATCAAAGATAACTGAATCAATTTAAGAATGTTATTTGTAAAAATAATGATTCATTCACATTATAAAACAACTAAAAAACTCACAAATTCTTCATAAATGCACACGCATGCATGGACGCACGTACGCACACATGAAAATTATTATGGAGTTTCATTGTATCGAATCCAAAACAACATTGATAGTATTTATAGATATTGTATAAAACTTTAAAAAGAAAAGAAGTCTCGCCACTAGTTCCTTTTCTATCACCATCATGTTCTTTTATGTTGGTTAAGAAATTTAGTTATTTTAGGTAAACATATTATACTTGTTAAGTATTCTTGGTATACTTTTCAAATTACATTGAATAATAAGAAAGAAAGATCAATGATTATTTCATATTCCGCTAATACAAATAGTATCAAGATTAATTAATAAGAGTATGGATTGAAAAAAACAATCAATGCATACTGTAAATTGAAAAAAGGCATATAAAAACAATAAAAAAATTCTAAAACATGTCTCATAAAAAGGATAAGAGAAAATACATTAAAAATTAAGGAAAAATAAAATATATTATTTATATTTTTTAATAATATTAATATGTTTTAAATTAAATTCATCAAATAAGACTTAATGTGATCTCTTACACGATTCTCTTACTAAATAAATCTTCAAAAATAAAAGAATATAATTATTAATAATATATAATTTGTTAATTATTTTTGTGAGATTCTTTTACTATCGATCTTTACTATCAATAAATGGAAAAGGAAATTAATCATCTTCTATTGATAATTGATAGCAATAGTGAGGGAAACTAATTAAGAATAATATTTATAAAAATAATAACATATAATTGATATCAAAGATAACTGAATCCATTTAAGAATATTATTTGTAAAAATAATGATTCATTCACGTTATAAAACGACTAAAAAACTCATAAATTCTTCATAATGCACACGAATGCATGGACACACGTACGCACACATGAAAATTATTATGTAGTTTCATTGTATCGAATCCAAAACAACATTGAAAGTATTTATAGATATTGTATAAAACTTTTAAAAAGAAAAGAAAGCTCGCCACTAGTTCCTTTCCTATCACCATATCATGTTCTTTTATGTTGATTAAGAAATTTAGTTATTTTAGGTAAACATATTATACTTGTTAAGTATTCTTAGTATACTTTTCAAATTACATTGAATAATAAGAAAGCAAGATCAATGATTATTTTATATTCCACTAATACAAATAGTATCAAGATTAATTAATAAGAGTATGGGTTGAAAAAAATAATCAATGCATACTGTAAATTTAAAAAAGGCATATAAAAACAATAAAAAAATTCTAAAACATGTCTCATAAAAAGGATAAGAGAAAATACATTAAAAATTAAGGAAAAATAAAATATATTATTTATATTTTTTAATAATATTAATATCTTTTTAATTAAATCCATTAAATAAGACTTGATGTGATCTCTTACACGATTCTCTTACTAAATAAACCTTCAAAAATAAAAGAATATAATTATTAATAATATATAATTTGTTAATTATTTTTGTGAGATTCTTTTACTATCGATCTTTACTATCAATAAATGGAAAAGAGAATTAATCATCTTCTAGTGATAATTGATAGCAAAAGTGAGAGAATCTAATTAAGAATAATATTTTTAAAAATAATTACATATAATTAATATGAAAGATGACTGAATCCATTTAAGAATGCTATTTGTAAAAATAATGATTCATTCACGTTATAAAATGACTAAAAAACACACAAATACTTCATAAATGCACACGCATGCATGGATGTACGTACGCACACATGAAAATTATTATGTAGTTTGATTGTATAGAATCCAAAACAACATTGAAAGTATTTATAGATATTGTATAAAACTTTTAAAAAGAAAAGAAGTATCGCCACTAGTTCCTTTTCTATCACCATATTATGTTATTTTATGTTGATTAAGAAATTTAGTTATTTAAGGTAAACATATTAAACTTATCAATTATTCTTGGTATACTTTTAAAATTACATTGAATAATAAGGAAGAAAGCTCAATGATTATTTCATATTCCACTGATATAAATAGTATCAAGACTAATTAATAAGAGTATGTGTTAAAAAAAATAATCAATGCACATTGTGAATAGAAATAAGTCATATAAAATTAACAAGAAAATTCTAAAACACGTCTCATTAAAAGGATAAGAGAAAATACATTAAAAATTAAGGAAAAATAAAATAAAATATTTATATTTTTTAATAATATTAATATGTTTTAAATTAAATAAATCAAATAAGACGTGATGTGATCCCTTAGGCGATTCTCTTACTAAATAAACCTTAAAAA
This sequence comes from Clitoria ternatea, assembly GCA_037962975.1. NCBI lineage: Eukaryota > Viridiplantae > Streptophyta > Magnoliopsida > Fabales > Fabaceae > Clitoria > Clitoria ternatea. Next base: position 220,363,814 of record CM075671.1, read on the forward strand.
ATAAAAGAATATAATTATTCATAAGATATAATTTGTTAATTATATTTGTCTGATTCTTTTACTATATCTTTACTATCAATAAATGGAAAAGGGAATTAATCATCTTCTATTGATAATTGATAGCAGAAGCGAGAGAATCTAATTAAGAATAATATTTATAAAAATAATAACATATAATTGCTATCAAAGATGACCAAATCCATTTAAGAATGCTATTTGTAAAAATAATAATATTCATGTTATAAAATGACTAAAAAACTCACAAAGACTTCATAAATGCACACGCATGCTTGGACGCACGTACGCACACACAAAAATTATTATGTACTATTATTGTATGGAATCCAAAAATACATTAAAAGTATTTATAAATATTGTAAAGAACTTTTAAAAAGAAAAGAAGTCTCGTCACTACTTCTTTTTCCATTACATATTATGTTATTTTATGTTTATTAAGAAATTTAGTTATTTTAGGTAAATATATTAAACTTGTCAATTATTCTTAGTATACTTTTAAAACCACATTGAATAATAAGAATGAAAGATCATTGATTATTTGATATTCCACTAATATAAATAGTATCAAGATTAATTAATAAGAGTATATCTTGAAAACAAATCAATGCGCATTATAAATTGAAAGAAGTCATATAAAATTAAAAAGAAAAATTATAAAAGACGTCTCATAAAAAGTTTAAGAGAAAATATATTAAAAACTAAGAAAAAATAAAATATATTATTTATATTTTTTAATAATATTAATATAATTTTAATTAAATGGATCAAATAAGACTTGATGTGATACGTTACGTGATTCTCTTACTAAATAAACCTTAAAAAATAAAAGATTATAAATATTAATAATATATAATTTGTTAATTATTTTTGTCAGATTCTTTTACTATCAATCTTTACTATCAATAAATGGAAAAGGGAATTAATCATCTTCCATTGATAATTGATAGCAATAGTGAGGGAAGCTAATTAAGAATAATATTTATAAAAATAATCACATATAATTGATAACAACGATAACTGAATCCATTTAATAATACTATTTGTAAAAATAATGATGTAGTTTCATTATTATGTAGTTTAATTATTTATAAAAATTATTATGTAGTTTCATTATATGGCATCCAAAACAACATTGAAAGTTTTTATAAATATTGTAGAAATCTTTTAAAAAGAAAAGAAGTCTCCCCACTAATTCCTTTTCTATCACCATATTATGTTATTTTATGTTGATTAAGAAATTTAGCTATTTTAGGTAAACATATTATACTTGCTAACTATTCTTGGAATACTTTCCAAATTGCATTGAATAATAAGGAAGAAAGATGAATGATTATTTCATATTCCACTGTTATAAATAGAATCATGATTAATTAATAAGAGTAGGTGTTGAAAAAAATAATCAATGCAAATTGTAAATAGAATGAAGTCATATAAAATTAACAAGAAAAATTCTAAAACACGTCTCATAAAAAGGATAAGAGAAAATACGTTATAAATTAAGGAAAATAAGGGAAAATTTCTATCAGGGGAGGGTCACTCGCCCAAGCGAAATCCCCACTCGCTTGAGCGAGTGCCAAACAATACACATGGGCGAGACAGAAGGGAGCAGAGTGAAAAGAAAATAAGAAGTAACAGGGGGAGCTTCGCTCAAGCTAAAACCGACTCGCTTGAGTGAGACACACAAGCTTCGCTTGGACGGAGCCAGCGAGCCTGGGCGAAAATCGTCCAAAATCAAAGTCCATGCCAACTCGCTTGGGCGAGTAACTCAATTAAGGCCATTCACTCGAGCGGAAATGGTTCAATGGAGTACAACTCATAACTTAACTTGGGCGAAACCTCCTCGCCTAAGCAAATAACTCCCAGAGCCGAGCATATGCTCACTCATTCGGCAAATTTCCCAACACTCGGGTTTCTGTTGACAGAACCCCCCAAAACTGACCCATCAGTCATTCAGTTTTCACTCGGCAAAATTTATCTGGATCCTAGTCATCTCACACTCGGCTTCCCACTTGGCATAACAATGTAGACCGACCCATTTTTCATTCAACCAAATCATTCCAGGGCCAACTCACACTCACATAGTCTATCACTCAGCTAATTACTCCAAAACTGACTCATTACCTGATCGGTCCTCACTCGACAATTCATCCCAACATCGACTCAACTCCTGATCGGTCCTCACTCGATGAATTATTTCAAAACCCACTCTTCTCTCTTGTGGTCTTTCACTCGGCAAATTAATTCCAAGACCGACCATCACTCACTCGGTCCTCCACTCAGAAAAATCAGTCCAGACCGAGTCCTCTCTCACTCAGACTTCCACTCGGTAAATTCATTCCAAATCCGAGTCTTCACCCACACGGTGTTCCACTCAGTAAAACATTCCAGAAACCGACTCACCACTTAATAAGTCACTCACTCGGTATCTCATTCCCAAAACTGACCTCTTTTCTTTTTCACTCACACGGAGTTATTCCAGTGTATCTCTGGACAAACTCATACTGAATATCCCCAATCGGTGTCTTCCCACTCGAAATTTCACCTTCGGGGCACTCCACTCAGGACAGGTTCCACTGGACTCGGAAATTCCCCGTTCGGGATTCCACTACCTAGATCATCACACTCAAGAGCCTTCTTACTCTGGTTATGTCCACTTCCTCACTCGGAAGATCCTGACTCGGACCATAGCTCACTCGGATTTCACTCGAAAATTCACCACATCTTAGTTTATTTTCACAACACCCACTCGGACGGGATTCGTCCAGGGTTTCCCCCATACTCCATTCAATCGCCTCGCTTGGGCGAATACCATCCTCCAACATCCTTCGCTCGGGCGGATTTCATCCAGTAACAAATCCTTTCGCCCTCGCTCGGGTGAAGCCCCATTCGCCGGGGCGAATTTCCTCCAGAAGCTAAAATACTAATACAGGGATCCTCGCCTGAGCAAAATCCCATCTCGCTTGAGCGAGAATATCAGAATATGCACAAGAAACATGAGAAACTCACAACCAAACATGCCAAAACCTATACCAGCCAAAATTCATCAAATCTAATATAGCATATACTTCATACTAGGCATTTAAAACCTGTCCCAGACCTTTATACTCATTAACATTCAATTCAATCTATCAATCATGTCAAATTCAAACTTGTCATCATCTTATATGAATATACATTTTCTTATCAATTCAACATATATTCTCACATATCATTCTCAATAATCATCAACTTGCCATTTCAATTAATTCAATACATATACATGGCAAGGCAAGCATGAGTATTCATCACATACAACAATCACTATCAAATTTACTCATGCAATTTGAATGTTAACTCCTCTCCTACCTCGAGGGAAGAGCCGAAACGATTCCAATGCTCTGAATGTTCCATTGCATCACCCGGAATACAATCTACATACCAATATATATGCATACACATAATCAATAATCATCATAACTCTAAACATTTGTTTGCTTATCATAAAGCTCAACCCCAAGTCCTAGACTTGCTAAACACCAACATATGTAGTTGTGTTAGGCTTTGGGAATTCCTTTCCCAAAGCCAAGATCCTCTAGATCATAAAAGGCCAACTAAACCCAACAACATCACCATCACATTGTTACTCAATATTCAACTTAGCTCTCATATCCTTCAATAACCATAATTAATTAATCACATTTAAATGGCACACCACAAGTGATCTAGAACCCCATCAATTACAATATATCCACTTTCCCCAAATTCTAAGGGCTAGGGTTTTCATCAAAATCCAACAACATTTACCCATGCTCATTAATCACCACCAATGGCCATTTTTCATCATTAATACCATTCTCCAATATTATTAAACCTATATTCTACACACATTTCACATTTTCCCTAATTTATTAAAGTTAGGGTTTCATTAAAACCCAACAACACTCATTAATATCCCTTTATTTCACATCACCATCAAACATTAATCCTAAGTGCCTTATTAAATGCTTATAAAGGCTCACATCTAAGCCACCCCACCTTAGGGTTTCCTATATTAATGGCTTCATTCAACACCCCAATAATTTTTTCTAACCTAGGATTGATTCCACACACCACCATTCATCAAAACAACATCTAACCTCCCATCTTAACACTTCAATAACCCAAAACCATCAATAAAAACCATGAGTGGTCAAAAACCATACCTCTCTTCCAAGCTTAAGCTCCAAAACGAAAATGAGAGGGAGAGCAGAAGGAAGGAGCTTCAATCAACATCATCTCCCTCAAGCTCCATGGAAGAACGAAAATGGAGGGAGAAGGAAGAGGCACCACCATTGGCTTAGGGTTTTGAAGAGAAGAAGAAGTGGAGAAGGAAAAGGGAAGTAAGAGAAGAAGAAGAAATGTGTTTGCCAATGGAAGCAAGAACCCAACGAAAATAAGGAGAGAAGAATGGGCTTTTTGGTTTTAATTTTTAACTCTCTATTAAAAGTTCACCGTTTTATAACAAACAGGCTCTCAGTTCGGGCTCAATACATTATCCAAAAATTATTCCGAATATAGATTCGGATTCCCAATAATATTCGTAATGGCCCTGACAACCGGCATCTCATTCGGAGATACTTGGTCCGACACTCATATTCTAACCGGGTATAATTTTATCTCACTTAAACTTAATAAATTATAAATATCAATAATAAATCCCAATTTAATCATTCCAATATTTTTGGGACACAAATCCACTCATATACAATTATTTATTATTCATTCCCATCAATTATTCATTTTTATAAAATTCGGGGTGTTACAACACACGCACAAAAATTATTATGTACTATTATTGTATGGAATCTGACATAATATTAAAAGTATTTATAGATATTGTATAAAACTTTTAAAAAGAAA